>CM046440.1:37052518-37652518 GCA_025506505.1 Flaveria sonorensis | reverse complement strand
ACTTTACCCTCCACTTGCGTCCATTATCTTTTCTTTCAAGATACTTTTCTTTTCCTTTATTTTAAACAAATTTTCGGGTGTTACAAATCCACCCCCCTTATAGAGGTTTCGTCCCTGAAACCTGTCATTCTTTGAATAGTTGTAGGTAATGTTGTCTCATCTCTTCCTCAGTCTCTCATGTAGACTTAGATCCTTTCCTGTGCCTCCACTGCACTAGCACCAGTGGAACCACTTTATTTCATAATCTCTTCTCCTTTCGGTCAATGATTGCCACTGGTTGCTCTACATAGTTGAGCCGTTCATCCACTTCAATGTCTTCTAGTGGTACAATCAGGTCTTCATCAGCTAGGCATTTTCTCAGATGAGATACATGGAATGTTGGATGAATTCCACTTAACTCATTGGGTAGCTCCAACCTATAGGCCACCTTTCCTACTCGAGCAATGATTCGGAAAGGTCCTATGTACCTCGGGCTGAGCTTACCCCGCCTTCTAAACCTGATGATTCCTTTCCAAGGCGAGACCTTCAACATTACTTTATTGCCCACATGGAATTCAATCGGTCTTCGTCTCTTGTCGGCATACGACGTTTGTCTATCTTTTGCCGCCTTCATGAAGGCCTTGATTTTCTCCAATTTCTCAGTGGTAGCCTCAATCACTTTGACACTCCCCAGCTCCTTCTGTCTGATATCACCCCATCATACGGTCATTCTACACTTCCTACAGTATAGCATCTCATATGGTTGCATACCGATGCTGGCATGATAACTATTGTTGTATGAGAATTCAGCTAACGGTAAGTGTTCATCCCAGCTTCCTCCGAAATCAATGAAACATGCCCGGAGCATATCCTCGAGCATCTGAATCGTCCTCTCAGACAGACCATCTGTCTGAAGATGGTATGCCGTACTGATATGCAACCTCGTACCCATTGCATCATGGAATCTCTTCCAAAACTTATATGTAAACCAAGTGCCATGGTCCGACACGATAGACACCGGTACACCATGACGCGTCACAATCTCCTTGATGAATAGATCCGCCAACTTCTTGGATGAATATGTCTCGCGGATTGGTAGAAAGTTAGCACTCTTCACTAAGCGATCAACTATCACCCATATAGTATTGTACCCCCTTGCCGTACGTGGTAACTTCGTAATGAAGTCCATGGTGATGTGCTCCTATTTCCACTCGGGTATATCCATAGGTGGAATCTTCCCATATGGTTTCTAATCCTCTGCCTTTACTTGTAAGCAAGTAAGGCACTTACTCACGTACTCCGCCACATCAAGCTTCATACCCGACCACTAGTAATCTTTCTTCATAACATGATACATCTTGGTAGCACCAGGATGAATGGAGTACCGAGTCTTATGAGCTTCATCCATGATTTTTCCCCGTAGGTCCCCATAACAAGGGATCCATATTTGCCCAAAGCGGGTTCTAACTCCGAGAGTATTTTCACCCAACTCTGTGACTAGACCTCTCATCCTTTCAGACTTAAGGCCGTCTTCTTTTAATGCCTCATCTTGGAACTCCATGACCTGTGTCATCACATCGGAGGTCATAATCAACTGGTAAGCTTTCACCCGGATTGGCTCGGGTCTCTTTTTTCGGCTAAGGGCATCTGCCACTACGTTGGCCTTGCCTGGATGATAGTGGATCTCAAAATCATAATCCTTGATCAATTCTAGCCACCACTTTTGCCTCATATTGAGGTCCTTCTACTCAAAGAAGTATTTCAAACTCTTATGATCCGTGAAGATAGTGCATTTCGTCCCGTACAGGTAGTGCCTCCAAATCTACAACGTGAAGACCACGGCCGCTAACTCCAAGTCATGAGTAGGGTAATTAGCCTCGTGAATTTTCAACTGTCGGGACACATAGGATATTACTCTTCCCCTTTGCATTAGCAGCAACCCAATCCCGAATAAGAAGCATCCGAATAGACCACTAAGTCTTCGTTCCCTTCGAGCAACATCAAGACAGGAGCTTGAGTCAATCGTTTCATTAACTCCTCAAAAGCATACTCCTGTTCCAGACCCCATACAAACTTCACATCCTTGCAGGTCAACTTGGTCAATGGTGAGGCTATCTTGGAAAAGTCTTGGATGAACCTCCTGTAGTAACCCGCCAAACCCAAGAAACTATGGATCTTGGATGGCGTCTTTGGATACTTCCATTGCATCACCGCCTCAACCTTTGCCGGGTCTACCATGATCCCTTCGGAATTTACCACGTGACCCAAAAACTGAACCTCACGCAACCAGAACGCGCACTTGGAGAACTTAGCGTACAGCTTCTCTCTTCTGAGTGTCTCCAATACTTCACGAATGTGACCGGCATGTTCTTCTTCGCTCTTCGAATAAATCAGAATATCATCAATAAACACAATCACTGATTTATCCAACATCGACCGACACACCCGATTCATCAAATCCGTGAAAGGAGCTGGCGCGTTAGTTAGACCAAAGGACATAACGAGAAAATCGTAGTGTCCATAACACGTGCGAAAAGCTATTTTAGGGATATCCTGCTCCTTCACCTTCAATTGATGGTAGCTAGATCGTAGATCTATTCTCGAGAACCAACTGGCACCTTGGGGCTGGTCGAACAAGTCATCTATTCTGGGTAGTGGATATCGGTTCTTCACCGTCAATTTGTTCAACTCATGGTAGTCAGTGCACATTCTTATACTACCATCCTTCTTCTTAACAAACAAGACCGGAGTACCCAGGGAGAGATACTCGGTCGGATGAAACCCTTGTCCATCAACTCTTGTAACTGAACCATTAGTTCCTTCATTTTCGATGGAGCCAGTCGATACGGTGCCTTGGCAACAGGTTGTGCACCAGGTATCAAATCGATCTGAAACTCGATCTCACGGTTCGGTGGCACACCTGGTAAATTTTCTGGGAATACGTCTAGAAAGTCACACACAACTGGTATGTCGGACACTTGTGGTACTGACGCATCCACATCTTTCACGTAAGCCAGGTAGGCGCTGCATCCACGTTTCATGCACTTCTCTACCACCACCATTGAAATCACCTTTAGAACTATAGTAACTCGATCACCATAGATCGTTATCAAACTCCCATCAAGCGCTGTCAATCGGATCATCTTCTCGCGACACACAATATTCGCCTCATAAGCTGCTAACCAATCATCCCTAGAACTACATCAAATCCACCTAGGGGCATTATAAATAGTTTAGCAGAGAACCTATGGCCTTCCAGTTCTATGTCGCAGTCCTCTATCAAGTCAGAAATCCTGGTAGACTTACCAATGGCAGTTTATACATTGAAGGGCTCATCAATGCTTCTACTACTAACGGACAACTTAGCACAGAAAGCAGTAGAAATGAAACTCCTACTAGCACCAGAATCAAGTAACACAGAGGCACAAGTTTGGTTTACAAGAAACGTACCTGACACGACATCAGGATCCACCCTGGCCTCTTCCCTGGTCATCGTAAATGCTCTAGCGCTTGCCCTCTACCCTTTATTCTTGGTCCTTTTCTTCACCCCAGAGATTTCAGCCCTCGGCTTCTTGCAATCCCTGCTCATATGGCCTTCTTCACCGTAGTTGTAGCACCTCATCACCCCATAATCTTTTGCCATATGACCGGGCCTCCCACACTTGAAGCTGACTTTCAACCCCCACTTACACTCTCCCACGTGGTCTCTCCCATACTTACCATATTTCTTTGCCCCAGTACTCACCGACAGTACCCACTGGTCATCCGTTCTGGCCTACTTGTTATTTGGGGTGAAACCACCACGTACAAATCGCTTCCCACTCCAGTTCTTGTTGCCACCATCCTTCTTACTCACCACAACCACAGCCACCTCTCTCTCATCATACAATCTCCATGCTAAATCCAGCACCGACCAAAAGGTACTCGGCCAGCAATCCTGTGCCTGCGGATATCTGCCGTTAAACCCTGTATGTAACTCTTAATCTTTCTCGACACCGGCGTCACCTGGTCTGGCACCAGCCTCGCCATCTCGTTAAACTTAGTCGTGTATTGCTGGTGTGTCATAGTTCCTGCCTCTAACTGCAAGAACTCCCTCTCTGTCTTGTCAACTTCTCGGTGAGGACAAAACTCCTTGATCACCATTTTCTTCAATTCACTCCACCTTATCCTCCTGATAGCCCTGCTATCCTCAGCCTGGACAATATTATCCCACCAACATAAAGCCAAGTCCACGAATGAATGGGTAGCAAACTTTACCTTCTGATCCTCCTTACATTCACTAATTTCCAACACAGCCTCCATCTCTCTCACCCAACGGTGAGTAGCAGCAGTGTTACCATTTCCATCAAAAGTTGGAGGCTTGTATTTCGGGAATGCCCCATAACTACACCCCTTGGTGGACTCCTGCACCACTTCCTCCTTATCGTTGGAGACTACCATCTCAGTGTCTAGTTGTTCCCCATCATCAAGACCCCTATCATCCCTCCTTCTCCTAGCAGTTTTCTTTCTCTCCTCCTCCTTCTCCTTCTTTTCATCTTCTCTCACTGCACGAATGACCTCGGTCACCATAGACGGTAGGATCGTCTTCATGACCTGATGAACTTCCTCCACAACTGCCTCCTTTACTGAGGTTCTCAAGTTGGCACTCTTATCACCATACTCCTGGTGATGATGCTTGGGATCACCACCGGTCGAGCGTAATTGTCTTCTATTTAAGTCTTAGTCTTGTTCCTCGTGACACGTGGTCCAGCACCACGGCCACCCCGTACTCCTCCTCGAGAAGCTTTCGACGATCTACCACCAGCCATCTTCAAAACACTATAAGATTCAAACACCAACACAGTCATTCAAGTTAATAGCTCAGTTGATGTCAAGTATAGTAAGTCCCTAATTACAGTGGCCAGTTGTGATTAGCCACTTACTTTAAACTTCATCCCCCAAGCATTGCCTATCCTGACTACATCACTATCCAAATCTACTAAGAGCACATAAATCAAATAGCACACGCATATAATACCGCTTAACATTTAAGTAAACGAATTACCTGATGGAACGTAGCTACTTGGGCTGGCATCCCTCCATTCGGTCCCATTCTCAGTTTAAGTCTAGGTTCTTTTAAAATACTTTACCCATTTCTCTTCAACTTTGGCTCTGATACCAAGTTGTAACGCCCCGTTCCCGGAGACCTCACAGTTGGAGAATCATAGCATTTTTCATATAAAATAGATACATTTCATAAAAACATCACAGCGGATTAATTTATCAAAAACCATTAATGCATTAATATATGATGTTGCTAAATAATACATCATTGTATTTTAAAAGTTACAAAAAGAATCATTCAGTTGTATAACAAAACAACAAAATCATTATGCACGAATGGATGCCAGTCTTTGCCCGCCAAGTAGCGTGTAAGGCCCCTTTCCCGGGAACCCCACAGTTGGTCAATCAGAACCTTATTTATAATAAGACAAAATAAATTTCATAAAATATTGCAGCAGATTAATTTAACAAAAAACATTCATGCATTAATATTTGATGTTGACAAATAATACATCATTGTTTTAAAAGAGTCACAAAGGAATATTCAGTTGTATTACAAAACAACAACATTATCGTGCATGAAATGGATGCCAGTTTTTGCCCGCCAAAACAACAACATTATCGTGCCAGTTTTTGCCCGCCATCCTCAACAACAAGCTACCTGCCAACTGAAAATGCATAAAAAGTCAGCGTCGCTGAGTGAGTTCTAGTTTTATAATTAAAATACCATATTTATATATAAAAAATATATCCTTTTTCTTAAAATATTTCCTTTACTTTCGTACATGAGCATTCATCGTACATACATCAAGGTATAACTTAATTATCTTCCATTATCGCACGTATTCGTTCGTTCATACTCTTTCATTATCTTTCACTTCTATCCAGATCCTTTCATAAGCTATACCCCATCATTAGGCACAAAGCTACCTCAGTCTCGGGGTTAAGCGGCAAGGATCCCATATCACACATATGGATCAGTCATAAAGACTGATCCCCCTATGTGTGAACCCTGATGGGTTAGGCAAGATCGCACGCTATACAACACACAGTTGAGCTAACAACTCTTAATGAATTATGAACCTCTTTAAATATTGCTTGCAAGACTTTCATTGCTTAATTATGTTCCACTTTCCATTATCTTTAGTCTTTCACTTCCTTTATGATAATACTTTACGTATATGAGTATAATCACACAACGTAAAGTCACATAATAATACGCAATAAGGAACATAAGAATAGGCCAAAAACATGCATAACATCAACAAACATAACCACCAAAACATCCCAGGGTTAAGTCTTAAAACTTCCAATCTCCAAAATTTCAGAAATTTTCTAAGGCATTTAGATGCATGAGCACTATGCAGGCACATGAGCACTATGCGGGCGCAATAACACTTAGGCGCATGAGAACACTTAGGCGCATGGGAAATTCTAGGCGCATGAGGACTATTTGGATGCATGAAGTACACTTAGTTATTTGGGAAGTAGGCGCATGGGGTACTTGGGCCCATGTGTAAAGACTTAGGCATATGGGCAACTTTTCTAGGCGCATGAACCCTATTTGGGCGCATGAGGTGGGACTTAGGCATCTGAGTTAACTTTCAGGCGCATGAGCAGCAGTTATACACATCTCTAAATTATTTTCAGTCCCAATCTGCATTCTATTATGTTCTTAACTTATCTCTACCATACTAGGCCCCTAAAACCAGCATACAACCATAAAACTCAGAAATTCATACACACATACATACAGTTAACATACATATAAGTTGTAAAACATTTTTACATACATTTTCAGCCCCAAAATACGTTTAAAACAAGAAAACCAAGGATCTAGAACTCACCTAATGCAGCCTTTAAGCAAAACTCCACCAAGCTTGAGGGCACAAAGAGTTCAAACACCTAAAACACACCAAAACACACAACCAAGTACAAAGAACACATAAAAATTGGTTTCAAGGTTGAAAACCCAACAAAACCAAGCCAAAAACACAAGGAAACACTCACCAAATGCGAAAACTCAGCTTTCTCTCACTAGAAACCAAGAGAACTTTAGTTCTTCTTTCTTCTTCTTGTCCAGCCGAAAGCAAAAGGTGTAAAAGGCAGTGGCATGGGCGGCCATGCCATTTTAACATTAAAATAATAAGGTTTTGTATTTTTTACAATTTGGCCCCCTTCACTAGTGCTCCTTTTCTTTTCTCTTCTTAATACTTTGCTTTTCCTTTGTTTTTGACAAAATTTCAGGTGTTACATAGCCTCACCCGCGTGCCATCCCCAGCAACAAGTTACCTGCCAACTAAAAATGCATAAAAGTCAGCGTTGCTGAGTGAGTTCTAGTTTTATAAATAAAATACTTTACTTTTACCGAAAAACACTTGCATTACTTTCGTACATGATCACACATCGTACATACAACTAGATAATAATTCTTTTGTTATCTTTCATTATAGTTCGTTTTCGCAATTTCTTTCATCATTATCATTCACTTTATCTGGACCTGTCATATGCTATGCCCCATTATGCACGAAGCAACTACCTCTTGGGGTCAAGCGACAAGGATCTCGTTTTTGCACATCTCGATTAGTCACAAAGACTGACCTCCTATGTGTGAACCCTCATGGGTTAGCCAAAAAGCATGTTATATAACACACAGTTGAGATAACAACTCTCAATGACTTGTGAACCTCCTTAAACATTTTGCTTGCAAGACTTTCATTCATTCATTATGCTCCACTTCTTATTATCATTAATCTTTCGCTTCATTTATAATAATACTTTACGCATACGAGCATAAACACACCACGTAAAGTCACATAATAATACGTAATAAGGAACATAAAAGCATGCCACAAACATGCATAACACCAACAAACATAACTATCAAAACATCCTAGAGCTTAATCATAAATTTCCATATTTCCCAAAATTTCAGAACATTTTCTAAGGCATTTAGGCGCATGAGCACTATGCAGGCGCACGAACACTATACAGGCGCATGAGCCTTACTTAGGCGCATGAACACTTAGGCGCATGAACAATCTTCTGGGCGCATGGGTACTATTGGGCTCATGAACTAACACTTAGACTTAATTTTAGGCGCACGGGGTACTGTTTGGGCGCATGATCAGGTACTTAGGTGCATGAAAAAAATTCCAGGCGCATGAGCCCTATTTGGGTGCATGAGAAGGGACTTAGGCGTCTGAGCAAAGTTTCAGGCGCATGAGCAGTAGTTATATTCAAACCTATAAATTTCAGTCCCAAAAATCATTCTAACATGTCCATAACTTAAATCTAACATACTAAGCACCTAAAACATGCATAAAACCATAGAGCACAACCGACCATACACAAACATACAAACGGTTACAAAAATATAAGCTGTAAAACATTTTTATATGCATTTTCAACCCCAAAAATACAGCTAAAATAAGAAAACCAAGGATCTAGAACTCACCAATGCAGCCTTCAAGCAAAACTCCACCGAACTTGATGGCACAAAGAGTTTAAACAAACTAAGCAACCCAAAACACAAAACCAAGCACCAAGAACACATAAGAATTGGTTCACAAGCTAAAAATTCAGCTGAAACCTAACCAATTACACAAGAAAATACTCACCTAAGCAAAATCATAGCTTCTTCTTCAAGAAACCAATGAAACTTTAGCTCTTCTTCTTATTCCTTCTTTTCCAGCCGAAAGCAAATGTGAAAAATGCAGTGGCATGGGCGGGCATGCCTTTTAAACCATAAAATGATACTTTTTTTACTTTGTACACTTTACCCCCTCCACTTGCGTCTATTATCTTTTCTTTCATGATACTTTTATTTTCCTTTATTTTAAACAAATTTTCGGGTGTTACAGATACCACCTGATTGAATTCAAATTTGGGTTTTGAACTTAAAACACAAGAAAATAACAATGAATGCCCCCAAGGATCGATTTCAATCTCTCAAAGTTAACAAGAAGTTGTTATTGATTCAATAAATATTAATCATAGTGAGGAATCCCATGATTAATGATATGAGATGTATGAGTGTGTATGATTGTGTGTGTTTGTATGCTTGAATAATAATAACTTATTGTTTGATTGATTGTTCAAAATCTTATAAAGGATTAGGTATACTTCTATTTATAACCTATACAATAATCTATGTATAGTTAGAAAAATACCCTTATGTAAACAAATACATATAATCCTAAGTCTGTAAGTTGTCCGATGTGGATGATTAGCTGTCCGGTGTGGATGATAAGATATCCGCTGTGAAAGTTGAATAACTCGTCAGCTGTGCCTCGGATGTTGTCCGCTGTGAACACTTGGTGTTTGCTTTTTTGTTGCTGTGGAGTGTGCATCCGCTATGGATTTTTTATCAGCTATGGAATTGATCATCCGCTGTGGGTGATTGTTATCAGCTGTGGGCACTTAAACTGTGTTATTCATCCGCTGCATCTTCTTATTCATCCACTATGGACAAGTCCTTATCCGCTGTGGAAACTTAAGCAAAAATTCCTTTTTATCTACAAACCTGAAAAGAAATATAAACTTAATTAGTGTTTGATATGAATGTTAATGATGTTTATGTGTTAGTTAATGGTTGTTTGAATGTTAGAACACATTATGTTTGATTATGGCAAGCATTATCCTTTTCTGCACTTATTGAGTCCAACACCTAGTACAAGAATAGTTACTAGTATAACCTCATTCTATACATGCACAAACAATCTAAAGTTATAAACCAGAACAACCACATACAAGTATAAACAATCCTAAATTATTACCAAATAATCCTAAAGCAAAAACCATTAAATTCATTATGTTTAGTGCTCTTATAAGAGGTCTCTCATATGCAGTCAAAACAGTGTGTGAATGATGTTTAGAGCTTTAAAAACACTAAATCTTCTTCACAATGTACTAAAATAGATTATTGAATCATGTTTTGAACATTTGTTGAATGTTTGATGTAAAAGAGGGTTTTGTGAGTATTTTCAGCAACAAAATGGTTGATATGAAGCTAATGAACCATAGATGTCATTATATTGATTGAGAGGATCAAAAATTAGTTTATTGATTTGAGCCAAGGCTCTGATACCACCTGATGAAATTCAAATTTCTGTTTGGAACTTAGAACAAAAGAACAAAACAATGAATTCCTCCAAGGATCGATTTCAATCTCTCAAAGATAACAACAAGTTGTTATTGATTCAATACTCATTAATCATAGTATGGAAACTCATGATTAATGATATGAGATCTATGAGGGTGTATGTTTGTGTGTGTTTGTATGCTTGAATAATAATAACTTCTTGTTTGATTGATAGTTCAAAAGCTTATAAAGGATTAGCGTCAACTGCTATTTATAACCCATTAAATGACCTATGTACAGTTAGAAAAATACCCTTATGTAAACAAAATACACATAATCCTATGTCTATAAATCGTCCGATGTGGATGATTATCCATCCGATGTGGATGATAAGATATCCGCTGTGAATTTTGAATAACTTGTCCGTTGTGCCTTGGATGACGTCCGCTGTGAACACTGGTGTTTGCTTTGTTGTTGTCCGCTGTGGAGTGTGCATCCACTGTGGAATGTTCATCAGCTGTAGAACAGATCATCTGCTTTGTCTGACTGTTCATCATCTGTGGGCACTTAGACTATGTTCTTCATCCACTGCATCTTCTTGTTCATCCACTATGGACAAGTCCTCATCCGCTGTGGAAACTAAAGCAAAAATTCCTTTTTATCTACAAAGATGAAAAGAAATTTAAACTTAATTAGTGTTTGATATGAATGCTAATGATTTTATGTGGTAGTTAATGGTTGTTTGAACATTAGAATACATTATGTTTGATTATCCTTTTATGTATTTGTTGAGTCCAACAACTAGTACCAAGAATAGTTACTACTATAACCTCATTCTACACATGCACAAACATTCTAAAAGTTATAAACGAGAATAACCAACTACAAGTATAAACAATCCAACATTATTACCAAATAATCCTAAAGCAAAAACCATTATATTCATTATGTTTAGTGCTCTTGTAAGAGGTCTCTCATATGTAGTCAAAATAGTGTGTGAATGATGTTTAGAGCTTTCAAAACACAAAATCTTCTTCATAATGTCTAAAAGAATCATTTTTGAACATTTGTTGAATGTTTGATGTAGAAGAGGGTTTTGTGATAATTTTCAGCAACAAAAATGGTTGATATGAAGCTAATGAACCATAGATGTCATTGTATTGATTGAGAGGATCAAAAATTAGTTGATTGATTTGAGCCAAGGCTCTGATACCACCTGATGGAATTCAAATTTGGGTATTGAACTTAGAACACAAGAACAAAACAATGAATTCCCCCAAGGATCGATTTCAATCTCTCAAAGATAATAAGTTGTTATTAATTCAATACACATTAATCATAGTGCAGAAACGCATGATTAATGATATGAGATCTATAAGTGTGTATGATTGTGTGTGTTTGTATGCTTGAATAATAATAACTTATTGTTTGATTGATTGTTTAAAAACTTACAAAGGATTAGGGTATACTTCTATTTATAACCTATACAATGATCTATGTACAGTTAAAAAATACCCTTATATAAGGAAATAAGTATAATCCTAAGTCTATAAGTCACCCGATGTGGATGATTAGCTGATCGATATGGATGATAAGTTACCCGCTGTGATTGTTGAATAACTCGTCCGCTGTGCCTTGGATGCTTTCCACTATGAACACTTGGTGTTTGTTTGTTGTTGTCTACTGTGGAGTGTGCATACACTATAGACTGTTCATTAGCTGTGGAATTAATCATCCGCTATGTGTTATTGTTCATCAGCTGTAGGCAGTTAGACTGTGTTCTTCATCCGCTGCATTTTCTTGTTTATCCACTATGGACAAGTCCTCATCCGCTATGGACACTTTAGTAAAAATTCTTTTTTATCTACAAACCTAAAAAGAAATTTAAACTTAATTAGTGTTTGATATGAATGTTAATGATGTTTATGTGTTAGTTAATGGTTGTTTGAATGTTAGAACGCATTATGTTTGATTATGGCAAGCATTATCCTTTTATGCGAATAGTTACTACTATAACCGTGTAACAACCGACCTCTAGGTAATAATTCTAACCTTTAACCGCCTGCATCATTATCCACGCTATTAATATTAATGCTAATATCATTATTATTATTAGTAGTAGTGTTATTTTGTTACTACTACTACGGTCATTCTTATTATTTTATGTGCCATTTGAAATGATTTAGGTAATTCTAGCCTTAACATAGAATAACTTTGTGTTCCGGGAAAGTTAATTAGTCACCCTTGCAAAAATTTAATCTTAATTGAAACAATTAAAATGTGTATATATACACATAATTCACGGTAGAAGCACACTCCTATGCATCCTTAATGCTTAACAACTAACTAGTGTTTACCACCAAAAATACTACACTACATTACAAAATAATACTACATAATAACAATAACTAATAAAAATTTAAATTAAATCACTCCACTAGCCTCCAAGCTAGACCGCCCCTCTCACCACCCTCTCCACCAATCCATTCCCTTCTACACCACCCATAATTGCCACCATCCTCCACCACTATCTTTGCATGCAAACTTAAACACACTCCACCCTCATTCTCTCTTCTCTCATCTCGGATTCTCTCTAGCAGACACACACACACACACCCATGGTTCTAACACCATTTTAGCAAGTTTTCGAAGAACAACATCATAACATTATCGGTCAAGCATCAAACTAGCAAGAGGGTGTTATCTTGTGAGCTTTTGATACATGGTTTCATCAAGTTCAACTTCTCCAACCTTTGTTCGAGATCTCCAGATCATTCTTGTCCCTCTACACTCTCCAAATTGTGAACTACACAAAGAGTAAGCTTCATCTTACCCAAAACAAGCTATGTCATGTGGTATTCTTTCTTTAATCTACCGAAAGCCTTACATTCTTTATTATAACAGAAAATTACTGCTATCACCTTGTCCTTAAAGAGCTTCTAACACCCTTGAAGGTATCTTATTCAATATATTAGTCATTCTATGGGTGGAACTCGATTTACACCACGAACACCCTCTTTTTGGGTGATGTTTGCACCATCTAACTTGCACACATCTTGTAACCCTCCGAAGTAAAGATTGTAACCTGCTCAAAAATAGTTTTCTAACCTTTTAATAACCTGTTTTAAAGTTACAAAAGGATTTGGTAATGTTTAAGTACGATCTATAACGTTTTACATATGTGTAATGGGTGAAAATGGTGAAATCACAATGCTACAACTTGTTCTTTGGTTATATGTTAAATCCATGAGTTAGAATCATTATTTCAGTAGGTTTTGATGTTATTGGGTATAAGAGGTGATGTCAAAGGCTGAAAAATAATAAAACTAGGGATTGTAAGCATTTTGAACATATTCGGGGACTCGAAAGGTGGTAAAACGACCATAAAAGTAAGAGAAATTAGAGTATAACCATGTTAAAAAGAATTCCAGGCTCTAAAAGAGTTAATAAAGTGATTTAAATCGGATTTGTTGAATAAATGGTCAAAAATGCTTTAAATGGAATTTTTTGTTAAAAACGGGTATTAACCGGGTAACGTTTGGAGGAAAGTCTTGGAAATAATCGTATAAAACCAAAATCCATGGAAAGCATGTTATTCGGTAAGTTAGGAACTATAATACTTGAAGTTGATGAAAAATTTTGTCTAACACCTTTTGAACGTTCGGTTTCGGGTAAAAACACGTTTTAACGAGTTAAACTTAAAAATGAGACTTTCAACAAAAAGGGCTTGAAATACATTATTGAAAGATTATAAAGCTTTTTAAAAGTCCTTAAAATAATATTTAAAGTTTTAAGACATAAAACTTTAAGATTCAATGCTTAACCGTTAAAAACCTTCGGTATTACCGTAACCGGTAACTTAAAACATATGTTCACCAACTCAAATTTAAAATCTGGAAAATTTGGGAGTTTAACTTATTAATAATGTAATATTTAACTCCAAAAGTCAGTTATGGGGTCATAAAGGTCATTAAATGTAAAGAAGCAAACTTTAGGGTAGAAAATGTAAATTCTGAAACCTGAAGGACTAAACTGTAAATTCTATCAAAATCTATAAATCGACCCTATGGACTATTAATACTTGATAAACTTAATTTAACTTGTGTCAATGGCCTAATAGTGTAAAAATCTATATTCCCCTTAAGAAACCCTAGCTTTCTATAAAAGGAAACTTTTAAATGCAAGCCTTAGCAAATATAAGCTAGTTGAACATTTAACTTCTTAACACACTTTGTACATCTCGTGTGACCTTAGAATTAGTGGCTTATCACTTAATCTTGATGGTAGGGTGCTAGACTTGAAAGTTTCCCGGTAATCGAAGAACCCGTTGCTTGAAACTTAAGGTGAGTTCTAGTGTTCCCTTTTTACTATTGTTTTTGGGATGAAGCATGCTGTGTTTAAACTAAACTATTTCTATGCTATATTATGATGCTATATGTTGTGGAAATATTATAACCTGCTTTTACTTTTATCATGATCATTAATTCTTGTGTGAACTGCTTGTTTTATATGGGTAGATCTACTTGGGGAATCCCCCACACACAGTGCCTTCCTTGATGAACGGGAAGGGTACCACACTGAGATCCTACAGGGTCGTTTGTGTCATGTGACAGGTTTTTGTAAGATACTAGGGTGAACCATCCGGTAGGTATGGTCCACTGTTTGAGGCTCAGTTCTTCCTTCGGGATTAACCGGTATAACATAACTTTTGAAGAGGCTAGCCGGGACTGAGTGCAGGGTTGATTGTGATCCCCACAACAATGAAACTATGACTTTTAAATCAAATGTGGATTTTATTGAATCCTTTTATGTTTAAACTTTAAGCACTTGAATTCACCAACTTTTTAGTTGACAAAATTTTCTTTGAGCATGTTTCAGGTAACCCGTGATGAAGGTCTGGCTTTTGTAGAAGACTTATGATGACCTAGCACCGTGACCCATATGTTGTTGCTAGTCTGTGACGTCCCACCCTACCTGGGCCCGGGGTGTGACAAACCGTATTATATACATGCACAAACAATCTAAATGTTATAAACCAGAACAACCAAGTTCAAGTATAAACAATACAACATTATTACCAAATAATCCTAAAGCAAAAACCATTAAATTCATTATGTTTAGTGCTCTTGTAAGAGGTCTCTCATATGTAGTCAAAACAGTGTGAGAATGATGTATAGAGCTTTAAAAACACAAAATCATCTTCACAATGTACTAAAACAGATTATTGAATCATCTATTGAACATTTGTTGAATGTTTGATGTAGAAGAGGGTTTTGTGACCATTTTAAGCAAAAAAATGGTTGATATGAAGCTAATGAATTATAGATG
Organism: Flaveria sonorensis; assembly: GCA_025506505.1. NCBI lineage: Eukaryota > Viridiplantae > Streptophyta > Magnoliopsida > Asterales > Asteraceae > Flaveria > Flaveria sonorensis. The sequence goes on along the minus strand of CM046440.1, from coordinate 37,637,085 downwards.
TCATTGTATTGATTGAGAGAATCAAAAATCAGTTGATTGATTTGATCCAAGGCTCTGATACCACCTGATGAAATTCAAATTTGGGTTTGGAACTTAGAATAAAAGAACAAAAAAATGAATTCCCCTAAGGATCGATTTCAATATCTCAAAGATAACAACAAGTTGATATTGATTCAATATTCATTAATCATAGTGCAAAACTCATGATTAATGATATGAGATCTATGAGTGTGTATGTTTGTGTGTGTACGTATGCTTGAATAATAATAACTTCTTGTTTGATTGATTGTTCAAAAGCTTACAAATGATTAGGGTATACTGCTATTTATAACCTATACAATGATCTATGTACAGTTAGAAAAATACCCTTATGTAAACAAAATACACATAATCCTATGTCTATAAATCATCCAATGTGGATGATTATCCATCCGCTGTGGATGATAAGATATCCGTTGCGAATGTTGAATAACTTGTCTGCTGTGCCTTGGATGCCGTCCGTTGTGAACCCTTGGTGATTGCTTTGTTGTTGTCCACTGTGGAGTGTGCATCCGCTGTGGACTGTTCATCAGCTGTGGAATTGATCATTCACTATGTGTGATTGTTCATCAGCTGTGGGCACTTAGACTGTGTTCTTCATCCACTGCATCTTCTTGTTCATCCACTATAGACAAGTCCTCATCTGCTGTGGACACTTAAGCAAAAATTTCTGTTTATCTAAAAACATGAAAAGAAATTTAAACGTAATTAGTGTTTGATATGAATATTAATGATGTTTATGTGTTAGTTAATGGTTGTTTGAATGTTAGAACACATTATGTTTGATTATGGCAAGCATTATCCTTTTATGCACTTTTTGATTCCATCAACTAGTACCAAGAATAGTTACTACTATAACCTTATTCTATACATGCACAAACAATCTAAAAGTTTAAACCAGAACAACCAAGTTGTAAGGCCCCGTTCCTGGAGATCTCACAGTTGGACCATCGCAGGATTTTTCATACAAAATAAATACATTTCATAAAAACATCGCAGCGGATTAAGTTTTCAAAAACCATTCATGCATTAATACTTGATGTTGCCAAATAATACATCATTGTAGTTTTAAAAGTTATAAAAAGAATCATTCAGTTGTGTTACAAAACAACAGTATTAGTAAGCATGAATGGATGCCAGTCTTTGCCCGCCAAGTAGCCTCACCCGCGTGCCATCCCTAGCAACAAGTTACCTACCAACTGAAAATGCATAAAAGTCAGTGTTGCTGAGTGCGTTCTAGTTTTATAAATAAAATACTTTACTTTTACCGAATAACACTTTCTTAACTTACGTACATGATCACACATCATACATACAACTAGATAATAATTCTTTATTATCTTTCATTATCGTTCATTTTCACACTTTCTTTCATCATTATCTTTCACTTTATCTGGACCTGTCATATGCTATGCCCCATCATTGTGCACGAAGAAACTACCTCTTGGGGACAAGCGACTAGGATCCCGTTAGCGCACGTGCATAAGTACCTGATCATGCGCCCGAACAGTACCCTATGCGCCTGAAACTTTGCTTAAGTATTGATCAATCGCCCAAGCAGTGCTCATGCACCTAGGATAAGTCATAAAGACCGACCCTCCTGTGTGTGAACCCTCATAGGTTAGCCAAAACACACGTTATATAACACATAGTTGAGCTAACAACTCTTAATGAGTTGTGAACCTCCTTAAACATATTGCTTGCAAGACTTTCATTCATTCCTTATGTTCTACTTTTCATTATCATTAATCTTTCGCTTCGTTTATGATAATACTTTACGCATACGAGCATAAACACATCACGTAAAGTCACGTAATAATAGGTAATATGGAACATAACAACAGGCCACAAGCATAAAAAAACACCAACAAACATAACCATCAAAACATCCCAGGGCTTAATCATAAATTTCCATTTTTCCCAAAATTTCAAAAAAATTTCTAAGGCATTTAGGCGCATGAACACTATGCAGGCGCATAGGCAATTTAGGCGCATGAGAACACTTAAGCGCATGAAGAATCCTAGGTGCATGAGCACTGCTTGGGCGATTGATCAATACTTAAGCAAAATTTCAGGCGCATAGGGTACTGTTCGGGCACATGATCAGGTACTTATGCACATGAACAAAATTTTAGGTGCATGGGCACTATGTTGGGCGCATGGGCAGGTGTAATTTCGAACCTATACTATTTTTCAGACCCAATCATCGCTTAACATATTCCTTACCCAATTCTATCATGCCAAACACCTACATCAAGCATACAAACACAAAACACAACAATTCATACACAAACATACAATCACCCGTAAAAGCAGAATATAAGATACGGTTTCATACACATAACTTGTAAAACATTTTTACATGCATTTCAGCCCCGAAAACAAGTTTAAAAACGGAAAATCGGGGATCTAGAAATCACCTGTAGCAGCTTTCGAGCAAAACTCCTCCAAACTCAGAAGCACTTAGAGTTCAAACACCTAAACACACCAAAAACGCAGAACTGAACACCAAGAACACATAAGAATCGGTCCCGAAGCTAAAAACTCAGCTGAAACCGATCAAAACGCAAGAAAACACTCACCTTAGAAGGTTTCTCTCACTAGAAATCGATGAAAACCCTGTTCTTCTTCTTTTTCTCTTCTTTGCAACCGAGAGGACATGAATGCAGATGTAGTGGGCGGCCATGCCTCTTTAAAACATAAAATAATAAGGTGTTGTCCTTTATACAACTTTAGCCCCTCATCTTATGCAAATTTTCCTTTCTTTCTTTATACTTTCTTTCCTTATTGTCTTTAATAAATTTTCGGGTGTTACGAGTCCAGCCCCTTATAGAGGTGTAGGAACCTCTGAGGTTATGAGGCTGATGCAACCAAAGGATACCAAAACAACCAAGTCTTCCAACATGCACTAAGGAACAAAGAAGAACTAGCTTCGGAAGTTTTACTCACTCAAGTAAAATGCTAAGTGTAAAATCTTCTGAAGCCAATGTTCAGAAGAAACTACTGAGGAAACTTTACACTAAGTGTCAAGTCTTCTGAAGCCAAAGACTCAACTCTTCCAAAGATTAAAGATGAAGTCTCCCGAAGCTCTCAAGACAAAGTCTTCCGAAGCTGAATAAAGATAAGACTGAGTACTTTAGAAGAAAGAGAAAAGACACTTTTTTCTGTCAACTTTATCATAAAGCAACCTCCTGTCTGCTGCATGCTCTGGTGGTTCACCAACTATCATAAGTTGGTGAAACCTCCATGCTTTATGATAAAGTAGATAAGGTCTTTGTCTGCAAGTTTCTGTATTTGTTTCCTATTTGGCTTTTTGTAATAGGAAAGTCAGTGAGCTATGGCCTATCCTAGTCACTAGTCAAAAGGCAATCTGCCTTTTGACTTTAGGCTGATCTTGTTGTCTAGATTAGTCACATCCAACTGTCTTTTTGCATATTGATGGTTGTAGGTTTAGTATAAAGAGTCAAAGGTTCTTGTATTTCAAACATCAGTGCAAACACCTATAATAGAACCTAAGAAGCAATATACTATTTCCTTGAAAATTATTTCTGGTGTTCTTGCTTTTACTTCACTTGTGTTGTGCATTGTATTATTTTTTTAAAGTTCTAAGTTCCCCATTTGAATTTTTAAGTGATCCTAAAGATCCTCCTAAGTGTGGTAACTAAGTGCAAAGTCCCTTTTTAACGGTCCTGCGTTTGGTATCAAAGTATTCCAGGCTCTTGTTTGCAAGATCTCACCATCTTCAAAACCTCTTAGTAACACACATCACTTAACTTTTCAAATGGCAGCTATCTCCAAAGCTGATATGGAAACTGGAACAATGACAAAGTCCCCACTGATCACTCCTGAGGATTTTGACACTTGGTGTCAAAGAATGGAAGGCTTTATCAAATCTCAAGATTCCAGGATGTGGGAGTCTGTTGTCAATGGACCTCATGTACCATGCACCTCTTCAGCTGCTGCTGGTGGTGGTATGATACCAAAAGAGAGGGCTGAATTTTCTGATGAAGACTGGAAAAGAATTGACATTGATCAGAAAGCCATGATAGCCCCGCAAACTACTCTTCCAAACTCCATCTACAGAGGTTTCAAGAAGTGCAAGACCGCTAAACGGCTATGGAATGCACTGAAACTGATGTATGAGGGTTCAAATGAAGCCAAAGAAAACAAGAAGGATCTCCTGAAGCAGCAGTTTGAAAATTTCACCTTCAAGACAGGTGAAACCATGACTCAACAATACTTCAGGTATGTTGAGATTGTGGATACTCTGGCTGATGTTGGGGTAACTATTGAGAACAGGGATATTGTTAGGAAGTTCATGTCCTCTCTTCCAAGACAATGGACACACTACTATGTGGTCATTAAGAAGACTGAAAACCTCAAGACCCTTACTCTTACTGAGTTGTATGGGATACTCAGTGGATACCAGATGGAGATGAACATGCAAAATTCATCTGGTAGCTCCAACACTCACCAGAGTTCAGCCCTTCATGTGGTTGAAAGGGATAGCAGAGAACCATAGCATCATCTCATCTGCTACCGTAAGACTTCATAAAGGGTCCTTTCATCACCTTCCCGGAGACACCAAGAGAGAGCTACATCCAAGGAAGTCCCTTCCAAGAGACAAACTCCTCTCAAGCCTTTGTTTCCACTGATGAAAGTTCAGGCAACTTTCTCTTTACTCTTGAAGACCTGGACTGTATCCATCCAGATGATCAGGAACACATGGAGATAGTCCAGCAGATGGCTCTTCTCACTCACAGAGCCCAAAAGTTCTACAAAAAGACTGGGAGAAGGTTTCCTATCATTGTTGCCAGTAGCAAGTTTGGGATGGACAAGAGCAAAGTCAAGTGTTACAACTGTAACCAGATGGGACACTTTGCTAGAGAATGCAAGGCACCCAAATCAAATGGTGGCCAAGCCTCATCCTGGCCAAACTACACTGAAGGAGGGCACCAGAATGAAAAGCCAAGACAACAAGCTGTTGTTGCTGTTAAAGAAGGAGGTTTTGACTGGAGCTTTCAAGCCGAAAATGTATCTCCAAACCAAGCACTCATGGCTGACCACGATGAAGCCAAGGGACAACTAAAGACCAACAAAAATATCTGGATTGTTGATAGTGGCTGCTCCAGGCACATGACTGGCAATGAGTCCTTGCTTTAAAACTTTGAAAGGATTGATGGAGGACCAGTTGCTTTTGGGGGAGATGCAGGAGAGTACATTACTAGCAGGGGCAAGGTTACAAATGGTAATCTTAGCATTAAGAAGGTAAACTTTTTCAAAGAGCTTGGATACAATCTTCTGAGTGTGTCTCAATTTTGTGACCAAAACCATCACATGCTCTTTACTGAGCATGAGTGCATTGTTCTTAAGCCTGGGGTTGACATTCCTCCTGAGCATATTTTGCTTAGAGCCCCCAAGAGAGGAAACATGTACAAGATGGACTTGCAGTAAGCATCTCCATCGGAGAGGTTTCTTGCTTTCTATCTAAAGCAAATAGTGATGAGTCTTTTCTTTGGCATAAGAGAATGTGCCATGTAAACTTTAAAAACTTGAATAAACTGATTAAGAATAATTTGGTAACTGGAATACCAAAGAAAGAGTTTATAAGTGATGACCACTGTGTTGCATGCCTGAAAGGGAAGCAACACAAAGTGTCTCACAAGCCAAAGGAAATGAACTCTATCACTACTCCCCTACACTTGTTACATATGGATCTGTTTGGCCTCACCAGTGTAATGAGTCTAGGAAGGACCTCATACTGTTTAGTGATCACAGATGATTTCACAAGATTCACTTGGGTGTTTTTTCTTAAAACTAAGGATGAAACCTCTGAAATCTTTAAGATTTTCATTCTGAAAATTGAAAATCAATCTGATCACAAGGTCAAAATTATAAGATGTGATCAGGGAACCGAATTTAAAAACCAAATCCTTGATAAATTTATGATGAAAAGGGTATTTCAAGACAATATAGTGCTTCCAGGACTCCTTAGCAAAATGGTGTTGCTGAGAGGAGAAACAGGACACTTATTAAAGCTGCAAGAACTATGCTGTCTAACTCTAAGCTGCCCATCACCTTCTGGGCAGAGGCTGTCAACATAGCCTGCTATGTGCAGAACAAAGTTTTAGTAGTTAAGACACATGGTAAGACTCCTTATGAACTATGGCACAAAAGGAGACCATTTATTGGTTTTCTTAGAACATTTGGATGTCCTTGTACCATCTTGAATACCAAAGATCAAATAGCTAAGTTTGCAGAGAAATCAGATGATGGACATTTTGTTGGATAATCTTCTCAAGCCAAGGCTTATAGAGTATACAATCTCAGAACTAGAATCATTAAGGAGTCAGCCAATGTGACTTTCAATGAACCACACCTTGTGTGAAAGGTTCTGGTCCGGATTGGCTATTTGACCTTGATTTAGTTACCAACTATTTTAACAAATCTTGTGAGAATGTTTTTGGATCTATGGATAACAGGTCAACAGAGGATCCTGGCCTAAGATTTGAGCTGAGAAGACCAAACAAGAAGACTACTTCAGCTCCAATGGTGACTAACCCTGTCATTGAGGCACCAATCAGCACAAGCATGACAAATACTGCTGATTCAACTGAATTACCCTCAAAGTCCAGTTCAGAGGCTTAGAATTCATGTGAAGGAACCTCCAATGCAGGAGGAATGGATGGTGGTGACAGTGATCAAGAATTTCTTGATGCTGAACCACTCCATTAAAGACAACATCAATGATGTCACACACTCATTGGATCAAGTTTATCTTGATAAGTGTCCTCTAATCTTGATCTGTCCAACCAACTTGCTGTGATTCCTCAACTCATGATCCATAAGTCACATCCCACCACAAACATCATTAGAAATGTTGACTCAGGGGTGAGAACAAGAGGACAAACTCATGACAGCCATGTATGTCTATATTCTTGTTTTTTATCCCAAATTGAGCCTAAGAAAGTTGATGAGGATCTAAAGGAGGGAAACTGGATTGAAGCAATGCAAAAAGAGTTGCTTCAAATCAAAAGATTGAAGGTGTGGAACTTGTGCCCTCTTCCTCAAGGGAAGACTGTCATAGGTACCAAGTGGGTATTTAGGAACAAGAAGGATGATAGAGGGATCATCATCAAAAACAAGGCTAGATTGGTTGTCCAAGGTTACACACAAGAAGAAGGAATTCATTATACTAATGTCTTTGCTCCTGTAGCAAGACTTGAAGCTGTAAGGATATTCTTGGCTTATGCTGCATCCAAGGATTTCAAGGTCTACCAGCTTGATGTGAAGTGTGCCTTTCTTTAAGGGGTGATTGATGAAGAAGTTTATATTAAACAACCACCTGGCTTTGCAGACCCAGATCATCCTGATTATGTCTACAAGCTTGACAAAGCCCTTTATGGACTACATCAAGCTCCAAGAAAGTGGTATGAGACACTATCAATATACCTCTGCAATCATGGATACAAAAGAGGTACTATTGATGGGACTCTCTTCATCAAAGATACAAGGAATGACACATTGCTAGTTCAGATATTGGTATACGACATCATCTTTGATTCAACTAATCCAAAGCTCTGCAAAGACTTTGAGATGCTGATGAAGAATAGATTTGAAATGACTGCCATGGGGGAACTCAATTTCTTTCTAGGAATTCAAGTGAAGCAGGTTGAAGATGGCATCTTCATCAGTCAGTCAAACTATGTACAGGACATACTTACAAGGTTCAAGATGACTGATTGTAAAGTTGCCAAAACACCCAAAGCGAGAAACCATTCCCTTGGTCCTGGCCTTGAGGGGGAGTGTGTTGATGAATATCTCTACAGGGCTATGATTGGGTCACTAATGTATCTTACTGCTAGCAGGCCTGATATAATGTTTGCCACATGCATATGTGCAAGATATCAAGCAAACCCCAAGATGTCACACCTAATCATTATTAAAAGGATTCTTAGATATCTCAAAGGTGCTCCAAATCTAGGCCCTTGGTATCCAAAGAATTCAGACTTTAATCTGTATGCTTACATAGATAGTGACTATGGTGGCTACAACATGACTATAGGGGGTGTCAGTTTCTTGGTGGAAGGATAGTCTCTTGGCAATGAAAGAAGCAATCCTGTATGTCTGCATCAACTGCTGAAGCTGAATATATTGCTGCTGCCAGCTGCTATGATCAAGTGCTTTGGATTCAAAATCAGATGCTAGACTATGGATTCAATTTCAAAAAGACACCCATCCATATAGACAACAACAGTGCCATCTCTATAACAGAGAATCCTGTGCAACACTCAAGGACCAAACACATCAACATCAGGTATCATCTGATTAGGGATAATTTTGAAAAGGGCTTGATAAAACTAATCAAGGTTAACACAAATGAACAATATGCTGATCTGTTCACAAAAGCTTTTGATGAGCAGAGATTTAAGTATCTTGTATTAGCCATTGCGATGATTAACCTCGAATAGGTTTTTCTAAATAACTTCATCAATCTTACTTCCTAAAATTATGTGTCCTAGGTTGTCTATTAGATCACTTCATAAGCCCAGTTCTCTTTGGAGGAAAACAAAGTTTCAAAATGATTTTTTTGAGTTATGAAAATTTACCTTCGGAAGAAATGAAATTGCCCTCGGAAGAAATTTATAGCTTATCTGCCAATTATCTTTGGAAGAAGTTCTTAAAGCATCTTCCGAAGCCTAAGTTGAATATAAGCTCCTAAATACATTTTAGAATAAATCTCTTCCGAAGAAAAATTGCCTTCGGAAGCTTTTTCTGAAAAGCTTCCGAAGATAAAATAACCTTCGGAAGTTTTGCAACTTCCAAGAAAACTACATTTTTGGGCGCCTTTTTCTGAAGTAGGACCCACTTGCGGATTTCAAAGTTTATCATTTGCTTTAAATTTGTTTCAAATCCTGAGTATATCTCCCCAAATGGTCCAATCTTCATCTCTCTACTCTCATTTTTTTCTTAACCTAAAATTACCCCCAAATTCATCTTCTTCTACCTTCCTTCTTTGCAAAGCTTCTGCAAATGGAAAATCTTGATCACCAAAACAACCTAGATTTCATCATGCATCTACACAGGCAACCCAACCAGGTTGCTTTGTTAAACTCTGAGAAGGATCCAAGCTTTTCAGATGTTTGCAGGTATCTTTCTTCGTCTCATTATCTCACCTCCCTTACGATTGATCCTCCCCTCTATGAGGATCAGTTGTTTGAGTTCTGGTGGACCTGTCAAGAGGTCACTTCGGACGGGGAGAAGGAACTGTCTGCAACAGTGCAAGGGAGGACACTGTTCATCACTCCAGCCATCATCAACACCCATCTTCAGCTGGATGATGAAGAAGGTGAAATGTCCTTCCCAAAAGCTGTTGTCAACCATTCCTTTGAGCAGATGGGATATGAAGGTGACTTCACAGTCAAGACCTTCAGGAATAGGAAGGTCACATACCAGTGGAAGTACCTCCTCCATATTGTCATCCACAGCTTGTCTAACAAACATGGAGGATAGGACCAGATTCTAGAAGACCTATCCTTCATTGTCCATGGGATAGTTCAAGGGGTCAAATTCAGGTATTCTCAGCTTGTTTTCACAAATTTACTTGCAAATTTGGACTCCCTAGAATATTACATGTTTCCCCGGTATGTTCAACACATTCTCAACTGTGAAATGGGACCACAGTTGAGGGGAACAGGTAATGTTCTTAAACTTGCACATATGAGGCCCGACATTTTCAAAATATTGAAAAAGCCAACTGTTGGGTTCTCAGGGGTAGAAACAGCCCTTGTCCCAAAAATGTTTGAGCTCATTGCTTAGGGTGACATCCTAGCAGCACCGGCTAGTGATGAAGTAACACCCTCTACCTCTAAACCACCATCAAGGCCTACCATTACCCTCACTTACCAAAGAAAATCCAAACAAACCCCTGCACCTGCTATTGAGCATATGCAGGCCCCCATATCCCAACCCACACAGGAGGAAGTGGACACTAGAGCTCCCACTTCCCCTGAGGAGCAAACCACTCCCATTCTTGACACAATCAGTGCTGAGGTTCCTCATGCTCAGCCTGATGAGCTCACACCTCCTCAAATAGCCTTAAGCCATCACTCTGAGTCTCAACACTCTGGTGATCTTAATCAACCCATGCCCAGCCTTGACTTTTAATTTGATGAAGAATTGGGTTTCAGTGAGTACCATGAATCTCTCCTCTCCACCCACACTCAAGGTGAGATGAGTACTCCTGCCTCACCCACTTCTAGCCCACATCAGACAACACAAACTGAGGTGGATCTCCTTCAGATTGTCCAGGAGATCCATGTGGCAGAGGCTTTCACTGTTGGCAGTGATTACATCTCTAAGACCTCAACCCTGGCAACCCAGCCTCTTGAAATAGAGCAGGGTAAATCCAGCAGCCAAGAAACCTATGCTGGTGATGAGGGAGAAGACTCACGTCCAATCCTCTCATCCCCCTATGATTCTTCATCTGAAGATGAGGGGAGTCTGCTACATAAGGTGCACAAACTTTCAAAAATGTGCACCTACTTTGTGTCCAAGATAGCTCACCTAGAATCTCAGGTGACTATCTTGCAGAAAAGGGTCAATGACCAGCAACTTGAGATCACCGATCTCAAAGGTAAGCTAGATGAGAGACCAATGAGATCAACTCATCCAAGTCCACAAGAACCTATGGATGTCATGGATCAATCTCCCAGCTCACCTATGCAAGAGGGTGATGCTACCAAAAAGGGGGAGAAATCCTAACAATCACAGAACCTGGGAGTTCTTCTCAGAGAATGGACATAGAGGTCTCACCATCCTCTCTTGCAGTTGTCCATACTCCGCAACCTCCTCTAGACAGTGATCTACATTTGTTAATACAACAACTTTTTGAGGAGGGAATACCAAGAGCAATGTCTGCCCCTTCTGAGAACCAAATCTAGGGTTGGAGGTATGGCAGTGAAAGGAAAGCTCTTGTACTCTCTGAGCTTAGGGTCAACTAGAAATTTTAAACATTTCAAACCTGAGTTTCTATGAAGGTATAAATCTGGTAGATCTGGCAGTTATCAACCCAAGCAACAACAGACAAGCTGCCAGACTAGCTAGTAGAATTCAAGATTGCGTGCTGGAAGAATTCAAATGGAGATCAGAACTATATAGACAGAGGCTAGCAGTTGAAGCCTTTGGTCAACTAGATATTGAGGTGGACCCTAAGATTAGCTTCAAAGGGAAAGCCTTGACTAAAGGTGTCACACCCCGGGCCCAGGTAGGGTGGGATGTCACAGACTAGTAACAATATATGGCAGTAGAAACAAACCATCATAAGAGCATAAAAGGAGAGAACATCACATGGCATTAAAGTTTAAAGAAATATCGGGCTAGCCGTAGGTCTAGCCAACCATACAAGTATATGATTCAACCGTACAAATTGTTCCCAACAATGGTAAATAAAAATAATTCCAAGTTGTTTAAAAATAAAAAAAAAACAAGCCAATGCCATGGGTCACGGTGTTAGGTCAAGTCTTCTACACATCTAGACTCCCTTCAAGGATTACCTGAAAGATGCTCAAAAGAAATTTGTGTCAACTAAAAAGTTGGTGAATTCAAGTGCTTAAAGTTCAAAAACAAAAGGATTCAAAAGAATCCACATTTGATTTAAAAATCATAAATCATAGTATCATAGTTGTGGGGATCACAATCAACCCTGCACTCTGTCCCGGCTAGCCTCTTCTAATGTTATGTTATACCGGCTAATCCCGAAGGAAGAACTGAGCCTCATACGGTGGACCATACCTGCTGGATGGTTCACCCTAGTATCTTATTAAAACTTGTCACATACCATAAACAACTCCGCATGATCTCAGTGTGGTACCCATCCCGTTCACCAAGGAAGGCACTATGTGTGGGGGTTTCCCCAAGTAGATCTACCTATATAAAACAAGCGGTTCACACAAGAATTAATGATCGTGATAAAAGTAAACGCAGGTTCTAACACTTCCACAACATATAGCAACATCATATAGCACAAATTTAATTTAGTTTAAACAGAGCGTGCTTCATCCTAAAAACAGTAGTAAAAAGGGGGACACTAGAACTCACCATAGGGTTTCAAGCAACGGGTTCTTCGTGTACCGGGAAGGTTTCAAGTCAAGCACCCTACCAAAAAGATTAAGTGATAAGCCACTAATTCTAGGGTCATACGAGGTAGGCAAAATATTTTAAGAGGTTAAATGTTCAACTAGCTTAGATTTGCCAAGGCTTGCATTAAAAAGTTTCCTTTTATAGAAAGTCATGGTTTCTTATGGATAAATATAGATTTTTACACTATTAGGTCATTGATACCAGTTAAATTAAGTTTACCAAGTGATTACATGTTCATTGGGTCCTTTTATAGAGTTTTGGTAGAATTTACAGTTTAGCCCCTCAAGTTTCAGAATTTACAATTTCTACCCTAAAGTTTTGTTTCTTTACATTTAATGGCCTTTATGACCAAATAACAGATTTTTAAAGTTAAGTAATACATCTTAATCAAGTTAAGTTTCCAATTTTCAGAACTTTAGAATTGAGTTGGTAAACATATGTTTTTAAGTTACCGGTTACGGTAAAACAGAAGGTTTTTAACGGTTAAGTATTAAACCTTATAATTTTATGTCTTAAAACTTTAAATATTATATTAAGGACTTTTAATAAGTTTTATAATCTGTTGATAATGTATTCTTCAGCCCTTTTTGTTAAAAGTCTCGTTTTTAAGTTCAACCCGTTAAAACGCGTTTTTACCCGAAATCGACCGTTCGAAGTCATGTTTGACCAATTTTTCACCATATTTAAGTCTTAAAGTTCCCAAATTACTGAAATAACAAGTCTCCCATAGATTTTAGGTGTATTCTTGCATTTCCATGATTTTCTTCCAAAAATCACCCGGTTAAGGCCCGTTTTAACTAAAAATTTCATTTAAATTGTTCTTAGACCCATTTATCCAAAAATCTGACCAATTTCACTTTGTTAACCTTTTTAGAGCCTGGAATTATTTTTACATGGTTATAATCTATCTCTTATTATTTTTTTAAGTCAATTTACCACCTTTCGGGTCCCCGAATGTGTTCAAAATGCCTATAATCCCTACTATTACTATATTTCAGCCTTTGACAACATTTCATACACCCAATAACATCCAAAACCTACTGAAAAATAGCTCTAACACACGGATCTAACATGTAACCATGAAATAAGCTTGTAGTTGAGAGATTTCACCATTTTAGTCCTTTACATATGTGTAAAACATCATAGATTGCACCCATTCATCACCAAACATTTTGTAACTTTCAAACCAGGTTATTAAGAGGTTTAAGAACTATTTTTAAGCAGATCCCAAGCTTGGGTTTCGGAGGGTTACAAGACCGAGGGTTCAATGATGCCAAAATCACCCAAAATTTCAAGGTGTAACTTGTGTTCCACCCTTAGTATGACCAATATATCATGTGAGATACCTCTAGTGAAGTTAAAATCTCCTCAAGAACAAGATGATAGCAGTGGACTTCTTTTAGAACAGAGAAGTAAGGGTTTTGGTGGATAAAAGAAAGAATAACACGCGACATAGTTTGTTTCGGGTAAGATGAAGCTTACTCTTTGTATGGTTCACGATTTGGAGAGTGTAGAGAGACAAAATGGTCTGGAAATCTTCGAACAAGGGCTGGAGAAGTCAAATTTGCAAGAACCGTGTATCAAAAGCTCTCAAAATGCCACTTTCTTGCTTGCTTGGACTTGGCCGATGGTTGTTTGTGGTTGCACTTCGATTAGGAGGCTGAAATGGAGAGGGATTGTGGTGTGTTGTGTGTGTTTTTCTGCTGGAGAATCCAAGAGGGAGAGAAGAAAGTGAGAGGAGTGTGTGTGGGTTTGAATGAGATTGCATGAAAGAAGAGTGGAAGAGGGTTGTGGTGGTGTGTAGTGGAGAATATGGGAGGGGATTGGTGGTCAAGGGGGCGGCCAGAATTGGAGACTTGTGGAGGTGTAATTGTTTTAAATTTTAAATGTAAATTGCTATTATGTGGTATTGTTTTGTTGTGTAGTATTTTAAGTGGCTAATTTCTAGTTAGTTTATTAGGTATTAAGTATGTATATGTATATTTCAACCGTGAATTATGTGTATATACACACATTTTAATTGTTTCAATTAAGATTTAATTTTTGCAAGTGTGACTAATTGACTTTCCCGGAACAGGAAGTTACTCTATGCTAAGGCTTGATTTGACTAAATCATGTAAAATGGCACATGAAATAACAAAAATGACACTAATAGCAATAACAATAATAACACTAATAATAATAATAATAATAATGATATTACATTAATATTAATTGTATGGATAATGATGCAGGAGGTTAAAGGTTATAATTATGACCTAGAGGTCGGTTGTTACAGAAGGCCCAGAGGCTAAGACTGTGAACCTTAAGACAATATCTCCTCCAGCACCCATACCCTCAGTGAGGCACCAGCTGGTGATGGTGCATCACAACCTCTCTCTGGCCAGAGCTTGATTGCTGAATCCAGCAATGAGGGCCAAAGCTCTCCTCAGCCTGAGTCATCAAGATCAGTACTTGACAAAGGCAAAAGAAAACTAACTGCCGAGGAGATTGAAGAAGAGAAAAGAGACATGAAGAGGAAGCTGAGGGGAGAGAGTTCAAGTGGTTCCCCAGGATTCATGCAAGCTGCAATTCTGACTTCCCATGTTCCAAACACTCAAGAAGATGAGTTAAGGGCAGCCAAACTTAATTATCTAGGGACCAGGAACTACAACATAGATGAACTCATCTCTCTCCCCTTAGAGGAATTAAATGAACTGGCTGACACTGAGTTGTCAAAGGAGAGGAAGGAAGCTGGGGATGCAGCCTTGACCCTCAAGCATAAAAAGGAAATAAGAAGAAAAAGAATATACAAGAATATTCATGTCCTCTCCCCAGTTCAAGAAAGTCCTGAGTCAAAGGCTGTGGCTGCTGATCAACCTCAGGTAGTTAATGAAGAAGAAAAGACAAAGATGATCAACTACCTGAGAGCCACAGGCCTCTACCAGGTACATGCACTTCTTCCCTTGCCTTATGATTACATACTGTTTGAACACAACAAGCAGCTGGAAGAGCAAGCCAAAAGAAATAGGCAAGCTGCTAGAAAAAGGGAAAGGGAAGAAGCTGCCAAGTCAAGAGCCATCATAAAGAAAAGTCAAAAAGAGTATGCAGATAGGCAGAAGATGATGAGCTTCTTGAAGCTGTATGGGTTCTCCGGAGGGAGGCTTGGTCCTATGTCTCTGTCCATAATGGATGAGCACATAAGGGTGATCAAGCAGAAGATTAAAAAGGGAGAGCTTGTGGATCTCCACTTACCATCAGAACAAGCTCAACCTGAAGTTGAGGTAAAGGTTGAACCTACAGAGACAACACAACCTGCACTTGAATCTACACAACAGCCTACTTCATCTTCTGATCCATAGCAGGGTTCTCATCCCTCTCCTTCTGAACCTGGGAGAGAGGAGATCCCAACTGAGATGGAATCCACTGAAGAACCTAGTACTGAAGACCAACCCTCTCAGTTAAAATCATCTAGGAGGAAAAGGAGAATGGCCAAAAGAAGATCCTCTAAGAAGAAGAAAAGAAGAAAGGCATCCACCTCCCAAACTCAGGATGAGTCAGAACATCCTGAGGAAGTGCATGAAGAGGGCTCTCAACCAACTCCTATCATAGTAGAGCCTCTCTCTGTTGGAAGACCAATTCTATCATGGACATTTGCTGAAGATCCTGATAGATGGTATGTCATAGAGATCAGGGAGAACAACATGTCTACTTCACTAGTGACATGCTTGAACTCCCTTTGCATGATCTCTATGACATGAGAAGGTACTTCATGGGTCTGAAGAATCCTGATCTGCTAATGAAGAAAGGAATTCTGAAGATTCTCATATGGACTATCCCAGTCTGAAGACCTCTCTGTTTTGGTAGCATCATCCTAGGGGGAGTTTGTATGACCCTCTGAGGTTATGAGGCTGATGCAACCAAAGGATACCAAAACAACCAAGTCTTCCAACATGCACTAAGGAACAAAGAAGAACTAGCTTCGGAAGTTTTACACACTCAAGTAAAATGCTTCAGAAGAAACTACTAAGGAAACTTTACACTAAGTGTCAAGTCTTCTAAAGCCAAAGACTCAACTCTTCCGATGGTTAAATATGAAATCTTCTGAAGCTCTCAAGACAAAGTCTTCCGAAGCTGAATAAAGATAAGACTGATTACTTTAGAAGAAAGAGAAAATACATTTTTTTCTGTCAACTTTATCATAAAGCAACCTCCTATCCGCTGCATGCTCTGGTGGTTCACCAACTATCATAAGTTGGTGAAACCTCCCTGCTTTATGAAAAAGTAGATATGGTCTTTGTCTGCAAGTTTCTGTATTTGTTTCCTGTTTGGCTTTTTGTAATAGGAAAGTCAGTGAGCTATGGCCTGTCATAGTCACTAGTCAAAAGATAATCTGCCTTTTGACTTTAGGCTGATCTTGTTGTCTAGATTAGTCACATCCAACTATCTTTTTGTATATTGACGGTTGTAGGTTTAGTATAAAGAGTCAAAGGTTCTTGTATTTCAAACATCAGTGCAAGCACTTGTAATAGAACCTAAGAAGCAATATACTACTTCATTGAAAATGATTTCTGGTGTTCTTGCTTTTACTTCACTTTTGTTGAGCATTGTATCATCTGTTTAAAGTTCTAAGTTCCCTATTTGAATTGTTAAGAGGTTTCATCCCCGAAACCTGTCACTCCTTGAACAGTTGTGGGTAAGGTTGTCTCATCTCTTCCTCAGTATCGCACATAGACTCGGATCCCTTCCTATGCCTCCACTGTACTTGCACCAGTGGAACAACTTTAATTTGTAATCTCCTCTCCTTTCGGTCAATGATTGCAACTGGTTGCTCTATATAATTGAGTCGTTCATCCACTTCAATGTAATCCAGTGGAACAATCATATCTTTGTTGGCTAGGCATTTTCTCAGATGAGATACATGGAATGTTAGATGAATCCCACTTAACTCATTGGGTAGCTCCAACCTATAGGCCACCTCTCCTACTCGAGCAATGATTCGGAAAGGTCCTACATACCTCGAGCTCAGCTTACCCCGCTTTCTGAACAGAATGGTCCCCTTCCAAGGTGAAACCTTCAGCATAACTTTATCACCCACTTTGAATTCAATTGGCCCATGCCTCTTATCAGCATACTCCCTATCATGTCACCCCAACATACGGGCGTGCTACACTTCCTACCGTATAGCATCTCATATGGTGGAATGCCAATGCTGGCATGATAATTGTTGTTGTATGAGAATTCAGCTAACGATAAGTATTCATCCCAGCTTCCTCCAAAATCAATGACGCATGCTCGGAGCATATCCTCAAGTGTCTGTATAGTTCTCTCCGACTGACCATCTATCTAGGGATGGTAAGCCGTACTGATATGCAACCTCGTACCCATTGCATCATGGAATCTCTTCCAGAACTTAGATGTAAACCGAGTGTCATGGTCTGACACAACAGACACGGGTACACCATGACGGGTAACTTCATAATTAAGTTCATGGTGATGTGATCCCATTTCCACTCGGGTATATCCAAAGGTTAGATCTTCCCATATGGCATCTGATGATCTGCCTTTACTTGTAAGCAATTAAGGCACTTACTCACGTACTCCGCCACATCACGGTTCATACCCAGCCACCAGTAATCATTCTTCATATCATGATACATCTTGGTTGCACTGGGATGAATGGAGTACCGAGTCTTATGAGCTTTATCATTTATTTTCCTCCGTAGGTCTCCATAACGAGGGATCCACATCCGCCCAAAGCGGGTTCTAACTTCGAGAGTGTTCTCACCCAACTTTGAGACTACACCTCTCTTCTTTTAGTGCCTTATCTTGGAACCCCTTAACATGCGTCATCACATCGGAGGTCATCACCAACTGGTAAGCTTTCACCCGGATTGGCTCGGGTCTCTCCTTTCGGCTAAGGGCATCTGCCACTATGTTAGCCTTGCCTGGATGATAATGGATCTCATAATCATAGTCCTTGATTAACTCTAACCACCTCCTTTGCCTCATATTGAGGTCCTTCTGCTTAAAAAAAGTATTTCAAGCTCTTATGGTTAGTGAAGATAGTGCACTTCGTCCCGTACAAGTAGTGCCTCCAAATATTCAATGCAAAGACCACAACTGCTAGCGCCAAGTCAAGAGTAGGGTAATTAACCTCATGGATTTTCATCTATCGGGACGCATAGGCTATTACTCTTTCCCTATTCATTAGCATGCAACCCAATCCCGAATAGGAAGCATCCGAATAGACCACAAAATCTTTATTCCCTTCGTGTAACGTCAAGACAGGAGCTTGAGTCAACCTTGTCTTTAACTCCTCAAAAGTATTCTCCTATTCCAGACCCCATACAAACTTCACGTCCCTGCGGGTCAACTTGATCAATGGTGAGGCTATCTTGAAAAAGTCTTGGATGAACCTCCTGTAGTAACCCAAGAAACTGCGGATCTCGGATGGCGTCTTTGGAGACTTCCATTGCATCACCACCTCAACCTTTGCCGGGTCTACCATGATCCCTTCGGAATTTACCACATGACCTAAGAACTGAACTTCACGCAACCAGAAAGTACACATGGAGAACTTAGCGTACAGCTTCTCTCTTCTGAGTGTCTCCAATACCTCACGAATGTGACCGACATGTTCTTCTTCACTCTTTGAATAAATCAGAATATCATCAATAAACACAATCACTGATTTATCCAACATCGATCGACACACCTGATTCATCAATTCCATGAAAGCAGCTGGCGCGTTAGTTAGACCAAAGGACATAACGAGAAACTCGTAGTGTCCATAACGCGTGCGAAAAGATGTTTTGGGGATATCCTGCTCCTTCACCTTCAACTGATGGTAGCCAGATCGGAGATCTATTCTCGAGAACCAACTGGCACCTTGGAGCTGATCAAACAAGTCATCTATTCTCGGTAGCGGATATCGGTTCTTTACCATCAATTTGTTCAACTCACGGTAGTCAGTGCACATCCTCATACTACCATCCTTCTTCTTTACAAACAAGACTGGAGCACCCTAGGGAGAGATACTCATTCGGATGAAACCCTTGTCCATCAACTCTTGTAACTGAACTATCAGTTCCTTCATTTCTAACGGAGCCAATCGATACGGTGCTTTGGCAACGGGCTGAGCACCAGGTATCAAATCGATTTGAAACTTGATTTCGCTGTCTGATGGCACACCTGGTAAATCTTCTGGGAATACGTCTGGGAAGTGACACAGAACTGGTATGTTGGACAATTATGGTACTGACACATCCACATCCTTCATGTAAGCCAGGTAGGTGCTGCATCCATGTTTCAGGCACTTCTCTGTCACCACCATTGAAATTACCTTTGGAACCATAGTAACTCGATCACCGTAGATCGTTACCGAACTCCCATCAGGTGCAGTCAGTCGGATCATCTTCTTGTGACACAATATTTGCCTCATAGGCTGTAACCAATCCATCCCTAGAACTAATCCACCTAGGGGCATCATAAATGGTTTAACAGAGAACCTATGGCCTTCTAGTTCTTTGTCATAATCCTCTATCAAGTCGGAAATCCTGGTAGACTTACCAACGATAGTTTCTACATCGAAGGGCTCATTAATGCTTCTACTACTAACGGGCAACATAGCACAGAAAGCAACAAAAATGAAACTCCTACTAGCACCAGAATCAAATAACACAGAGGCACAAGTTTGGTTTACAAGGAACGTACCTGACACGACATCGGGATCCACCCTGCCCTCTTCCCTGGTCATCGTAAATGCTCTGGCGCTTGCCTTCTGCCCTTCATTCTTGGTCCTCTTCTTTGCCCCATAGCTCTCAGCCCTCAGCTTCTTGTAGTCTCTGCTCAGATGGCCCTTTTTAGCACAATTATAGCACCTCATCACACCACAATCTTTTTCCATATGACCGGGCCTCCCACACTTGAAGCAAATCTTCGACCCCCACTTACACTCCCCCACGTGGTCTCTCCCACATTTACCACATCTCTTTGCCCCAGTACTCGCCGACACTACCCGCCAGTCATCCGTTCTTGCCTTCTTGTTGTTCTGGGTGAAACCACCACGTCTAGATCGCTTCCCACTCCAGTTCCAGTTGCCATCATCCTTCTTACTCACCTCAACCACAGCCACCTCTCTCTCATCATACAATCTCCCTGCCAAATCCACCACCGACTTGAACGTACTCGGCCGGGTAGCAATCATGTGCCTACGGATATCTGCTGGCAATCCCTGCATGTACCTCTAGATCTTTCTCGACAACGGCGTAACCTGGTCTGGCACCAGCCTTGCCATCTCATTAAACTTTGTCATGTATTGCTAGTGTGTCATAGTTCCCGCCTCCAGCTGTAGGAACTCTCTCTCTATCTTATTAAGTTCTCTATGAGGACAGAACTCCTCAATCACCATCTTCTTCAGTTCGCTCCACCTCATCC
The DNA here is from genome assembly GCA_025506505.1 of Flaveria sonorensis. Lineage (NCBI taxonomy): Eukaryota > Viridiplantae > Streptophyta > Magnoliopsida > Asterales > Asteraceae > Flaveria > Flaveria sonorensis. Next base: position 37,616,487 of record CM046440.1, on the reverse strand, counting down.
TCCCGATAACCCTGCTACCCTCGGCCTGGACAATATTATCCCACCAATATAAAGCCGAGTCCACGAATGAATGGGTAGCAAACTTGACTTTCTGATCCTCCCTACATTCACTAATCTCCAACACAGCCTCCATCTCTCTCATCCAACGGTGAGCAGCAGCAGTATTACCATTTCCATCAAAAGTTGGGGGCTTGCATCTCTAGAATGCCCCGTAACTACACCCCTTGGTGGTCTCCTACACCGCTTCCTCCTCATCGCTGGAGACAACCATCTTTGTGTCTAGTTGCTCCCTTTCATCATGATCTCTATCATCCCTCCTTCTCCCAATATTTTTCTTTCTCTCTTCCTCCTTATCTTTCTTCACATCCTCCCTCACAGCACGAATAAGCTCGATCACTACAGACGGCAAGATTGTCTACATGACCTGATGCACTTCCTCCATAACTGCCTCCTTTACTGAGGCTCTCAAGTTGGCACTCTCATCACCGCCGTCTTGGTGATGAAGCTCGGGCTCAGCAGGAGCCGTCTCAGCAGTCTTAGTCTTATTCCTCGTGACACTTGGTCCAGCACTACGGCCACCCCGTACTCCTCCTCAAGAAGCCTTCGATGATCTACCGCCGGCCATCTTCTAAACACTATAAGATTCAAACACCAATACGGTCATTCAAGGTAATAGCTCAGTTTGTGTCAAGTATAGTAAGTCCCTAATTACAGTGGCCAGTTGTGATTAGCGACTTACTTTACTTTCATCTCCCAAGCATTTCCTATCCTGACTACATCAGTATTCAAATCTGCTAAGGGCACATAAATCAAATAACATACGCACATAATACTAGTTAACATTAAAGAAAACAAATTACCTGATGGCACAAAGCTACTTGGGCTGGAATCCCTCCATTTGGTCCCATTCTTAGGTTAAGTTTAGGTTTTTAAAATATTTTACCCATTTCTCTTAAACTTTGGCTCTGATACCAACTTGTAAGGCCCCGTTCCCGAAGACCTCACAGTTGGACCATCACAGCATTTTTCATATAAAATAAATACAATTTATAAAAATATCACAACGGATTAAGTTATCAAAAACCGTTCATGCATTAATACTTGATGTTGCCAAATAATACATCATTGTAGTTTTAAAATTTACAAAAAGAATCATTTAGTTGTATTAAAAAGCAACAATATCATTAAGCACGAATGGATCCCAGTCTTTGCCTGCCAAGTAGCCTCACCCGCGTGCCATCTTCAACAACAAGTTACCTGCTAACTGAATATGCATAAAAGTCAGCGTTGTTGAGTGAGTTCTAGTTTAATAAATAATATACTTTACTTTTACCGAAAAACACTTTCTTAACTTACGTACGTGATCACACATCATACATACAACTAGATAATAATTCTTTATTATCTTACATTATCGTTCGTTTTCGCACTTTCTTTCATCATTATCTTTCACTTTATCTGGACCTGTCATATGCTATGCCCCATCATTGTAAATGAAGCAACTACCTCTTGGGGACAAGCGACAAGGATCCCGTTTTCGCACGTCTCGATCAGTCACAAAGACTGACCCGCCTGTGTGTGAACCGTCATGGGTTAGCGAAAACGCACGTTATATAACACACAGTTGAGCTAACAATTCTCAATGAGTTGCGACCCTCCTTAAACATTTTGCTTGCAAGACTTTCATTCATTCCTTATGTTCCACTTTTCATTATCATTAATCTTTCACTTCGTTTATGATAATACTTTACGCATACGAGCATAAACACACCACGTAATGTCACGTAATAATACGTAATATGGAACATAACAGCAGGCCACGAGCATAAAAAAACACCAATAAACATAACCATCAAAACATCCCATGGCTTAATCATAAATTTCCATTTTTCCCAAAATTTCAGAAAATTTTCTAAGGCATTTAGGCGCATGAACACTACGCAGGCGCACGGGCACTTCAGGCGCATGAGAACACTTAGGCGCATGAGGAATCCTTGGCGCATGAGCACTGCTTGGGCGCTGGATCAACACTTAAGCAATATTTCAAGCGCATGGGGTACTGTTCGGGCGCATGATCAGGCACTTAGGCGCATGAACAAAATTTCAGGCGCATCGGCACTATGTTGGGCGCATGGGCAGTTGTAATTCGAACCTATACTATTTTTCAGACCCAATCATCGTTTAACATATTCCTAACCTAATTCTATCATGCCAAACACCTACATCAAGCATACAAACACAAAACACAACAATTCATATACAAACATACAATCACCGTGTAAAAACAGAATATAACTTACGGTTTCTTACACATAACTTGTAAAACATTTTTACATGCACTTTAGCCCCGAAAACAAGTTTAAAAACAAAAAACCGGGGATCTAGAACTCACCTGCAGCAGCTTTCAAGCAAAACTCCTCGAAACTCAGAAGAACATGAAGTTCAAACACCTAAACACACCAAAAACGCAGAACCGAACACAAAGAACACATAAGAATCGGTCCCGAAGCTAAAAACTCAGCTGAAACCGAACAAAACGCAAGAAAACATTCACCTTCGAAGGTTTCTCTCACTAGAACCGATGAAAATCCTGTTCTTCTTCTTTTTCTCTTCTTTGCAATCGAGGGTGGCCATGCCTCTTTCAAACATAAAATATACCACTTTAGCCCCTCCACTTATGCAAATTTTCCTTTCTTCCTTTATACTTTCTTTCCTTTTTGTCTTTGTTTAAATTTTCAGGTGTTACACAAGTATAAGTATAAACAATCCAACATTATTACCAAATAATCCTAAAGAAAAAACCAATAAATTCATTATGTTTAGTGCTCTTGTAAGAGATCTCTCGTATGTAGTCAAAATAGTGTGTGAATGATTTTTAGAGCTTTAAAAACACAAAATCTTCTTCACAATGTACTAAAATAGATTATTGAATCATGTTTTGAACATTTGTTGAATGTTTGATGTAGAAGAGGGTTTTGTGACAGTTTTCAGCAAAAAAATTTAAAATATAAAGCTAATGAACCATAGATGTCATTGTAATGATTGAGAGGATAAAAACTCAGTTGATTGATTTGAGTCAAGGCTCTGATACCACCTGATGGAATTCAAATTTGTGTTTTGAACTTAGAACACAAGAACAAAACAATGAATTCCCCTAAGGATTGATTCCAATCTCTCAAAGATAACAACAAGTTCTTATTGATTCAATACTCATTAATCATAGTGTGAAAACTCATGATTAATGATATGAGATCAATGAGTGTGTATGTTTATGTTTGTTTGTATGCTTGAATAGTAATAACTTCTTCTTTGATTGATTGTTCCAAAGCGTACAAAGGATTAGGGTATACTATTATTTATAACCTATATAATGATCTATGTACAGTTAGAAAAATACCCTTATGTAAACAATATACACATAATCCTATGTCTATAAATTGTCAGATGTGGATGATTATCCATCCGCTGTGGATGATAGGTTATCCGCTGTGAATGTTTAATAACTTGTCCGTTGTGCCTTCGATGTCATCCGTTGTGAACACTTGGTGTTTGCTTTGTTGATGGCCGCTGTGGAGTGTGCATCCGTTGTGGATAGTTCATCAACTGTGGAGTTGATCATCCGTTTTGTGTGATTGTTCATCAACTGTGCGCACTTTGACTATGTTCTTCATCCACTGCATCATCTTGCTCATCCACTATGGACAAGTCCTCACCCGCTATGGACACTTAAGCAAAAATTCCTTTTTATCTATAAACATGAAAAGAAATTTAAACTTAATTAGTGTTTGATATGAATGTTAATGATGTTTATGTGTTAGTTAATGGTTGTTTGATTGTTAGAACACAATATGTTTGATTATGGCAAGCATTATCCTTTTATACACTTGTTGAGTCCAACAACTAGTACCGACAATAGTTACTACAATAATCTCATTCTATACATGCACAAACAATCTAAAATTTATAAACCAGAACAACCAAGTACAAGTATAATGTAACACCCGAAACCTTGGTCAAAATAAAAAGGAAAGAAAAGTATTTGGAAGAAAATAAAAAGAATGCAAAGTTGAGTGGTGCTTTGTGTAAATAGTACCAAAAAGTCAAAAATGCACTTTATATGGGCATGGCCGCCCATATCACCATGCCGTTGCTGTTGTTCGACCAAAAATAAGAAGAAAAAAGGTCGCAGACCAGCTCTCTTGGTTCCAAGTAGGAAATAGAACTGAAATCTTCATGGTTAGTGGGTTTTTGTTGATGTTTGGCTCGGTTCTTTGAGGTTTTCCACCTTAGAAACCAATTTCTAAGTGTTGTTTGTGCTTTGGTTGGTTGTTTTGCTTGTTTAGGTGTTTGGACCTATGTGTAAAAGCAAGTTTGGAGGAGTTTTACTTGACTTATACACTAGGTGAGTTCTAGGACCCCGGTTTTATGTTTTTAAACTTCTTTGGGGCTGAAAATGCATATAAAATGTTTTATAACCGTCATGAATGTTAACCGTGTGTATTTGTGCATGAATTTCTATGTTTTACGAAGATGTAAGCTTGTTTTAAGAGTTTAGCATGATAGATCTATGTTAAGAATGTATGAGAATGAGGTTTTAGAACTGGTTATAGGATAACTCTCATTTACAGATCTGATGGTTCATCCGCATTTGCCTTAATTCAGCCTAAGTGTCCATCAGAATTTCTTTTGTATATGCGCATTTGCTACAGTGTTCATCAGCATTTCCTTTAAGACAGAATAACTACCAAGTGTTCACCCGCATTTGCATGTTGTTCACCCGCATTTGCAAGTTGTTCACCCGCATTTGCAAGTTGTTCACCCTCATCAGTTTTGTTCACCCGCATTTGCAAGTTGTTCACCCGCATTAATTTTGTTCACCAACATTAGTTTTGTTCACCCGCATTTGTTCTCATTCATCCGCATTTCTTTAGGACTTAAGGAATTTTCAAGCAAATTCACAATGAGGTTCACAATCGCTAGGTTGTTAGCTCAACTGTGTGTGGTTTAGCTAACCCCAGAGGATACACGCAGGGTTAATCTTTATGATTGAGGGGACCACTGTTGCTGCCCCGGTACTGGAGTCAGCATTAGTGTACCACGGATAGGGTCTAGTTATAGACCTCAGGCCCAGTACCAGGTTTATGCGCATTATATGGGGGTATGGCACTTTGGTCCATATCGAAGTGAAAGATTAAAAGTAAAAGTTCAAGTGAACGACCATGGAAATGGTGAAGAAAGATATTAATGATGATAATGAATAATATTTGAATGCATGTATGACGTATGATCACATACAAAAGAGTAAACAGTATTTTAAGGAGTATTTTCCTATACAAAACTCATAAAGTATTTTCACTATTTTAAAAGTAGGACTCACTCAGGAAAGCTGACTTTTATGCATTTTCAGTTGGCAGGTAATATTACTGAGGATGGCACTCGGGGAGGCTACTCGTCGGGACAAGGCTGACATCCATTCATGAATATAACATTGTTGATTTGTAATGCAAACTAATGATCTTTTGTAACTTTTAACAAATATGTATTGCTTAGCAACAGTGTTTATAAACTAATGAATGGCTTTGGATATTTAAGTTCCGCTATAGTGCTTGATAAATTAGGAAATGTTTTATAAATTGTGCTGTGAATGTCCAACTGTGAGGTTTCTAGGAACGGGGTCTTACAAGTTGGTATCAGAGCCAAAGTTTAAGAGAAATGGGTAAATATTTTCAAAAACCTACACTTAAACTGAAAATAGGACCGAATGGAAGGATGTCAGCCTGAGTAGCTACATGCCATCAGGTATTTCTTTTCATTATGATAACCGGTATTATGTGCGCATGCTATTTGATTTATGTGCTTTAGTAGATTTGAATACTGATGTAGTCAGGATAGGAAATGCTCGGGGAACGAAGAGTAAAGTTAGTGGTTGATCACAACTGGCCAATGTAATTAGGGACTCACTATACTTAACATTAACTGAGCTATTACCTTGAATAACCATGTGAGTGTTTGAATCTTATAGTGTTAGAGGATGGCTGGTGGTAGATCATCTAAGGCTTTTAGAGGTGGAGTACGGGGTGGACGTGCTGGTAGACCCCGAGCCGCAAAGAACATGACGAGAACTGCAGAGATGGCTCCTGCTGAGCCTGAGCTTCATCACCCGGAGGGGGTGGATGAGAGTGCCAACTTGAGAGCCTTGGTGAAGGAGGCAGTGGTGGAGGAGGTTCACCAAGTCATGTAGACGATCCTACCATCTGTTATGACTGAGGTGATCTGGGCCGTAAGGAAGGATGAAAGGAAAGGAAAGGAGGAAGAGAGAAGGGCTGCTGCTGGGAGAAGGGAGAATAAGGGAGATCATGATGATGAGGAGGAGATGAATGTTGAAAGGGGAGCCTCCAGTAATGAAGAAGATGTAGAGGTGCGGGAAACCACGATGGGATGCAGCTACGGGGCATTCCAACAGTGTAAACCCCCAACTTTTGATGGCAACGGTAACGCTACTACTGCCCACCGCTGGGTTACAGAGATGAAGGCAGTGTTGGATATTAGTGAGTGCTGGGAGGATCAGAAGGTGAAATTTGCCACTCACTCATTTGCTGACTCGGCTCTGTGTTGATGGGACAATATTGTCCAAGCCGAGGGCAGCAGGGCCATCGGGAGGATGAAATGGGGAGATTTGAAGAAGTTAGTTGTTGAGGAATTCTGTCCTCACAGGGAACTAGACAAGAGGGCCTTATTATCTTATACAGCAGGCTTGGGGTTTCTTGCTACAGACGAGAGAGACAGAGATCTCAAGGAGCAGACCATTATTCACCGGTAGACGCAGTCTATTCTCGCCGATATAGAGAGAGAGAGTTCCTACAGCTTTAGGCGGGAACCATGACCCACCAGCAATACACCACCAAGTTTAACGAAATGGCGAGGCTGGTGCCGGATCAGGTGACGCTAGTGTCGAGGAAGAATAAGAGGTATGTACAAGGACTGCCAGCTAATATTCGCAGGCACTTGATTGTTGCCTGACCAGGCACTTTTAGGTCGGTAGTGGATCTGGCTGGGAGGCTTATGATGAGAAAGAGGTGTCGGTGGTTGAGGTGAAGAAGACAGGTGGTGGTGACAAGAACTGGAGTGGGAAGAGGTTTGGGCATGGTGGTTTCACCCCAAATAGCAAGAGGCTGAGGATGGATGACCGCCGGGTTGTTGCTGCAAGCTCGGGGTTGAAGCGGTGTGACAAGTGTGGGAAGGAACATATAGGGTAATGCCGTTTGGGATCGAATATTTGCTTCAGATGTGGGAAGCCCGGTCATATGGCAAAAGATTGTGGAGTGTCTAGGTGCTTCCATTGTGGCGGGACTGGCCATAGAAGCCATGAGTGCAGGAAGCAAAGAGCTGAGAGCTCCGAGGCCAAGAAGGGGACTGAAGAAGGTGGACAGAGGGCAAGTGCTAGAGGCTTCATAATGACCCGGGAGGAGGCCAGGGTGGATCCCGATGTCGTGTCGGGTATGTTTATAGTAAATCAAACTTGTGCCTCTGTATTATTTGATTCTGGTGCTAGTAGGAGTTTCATATCTGCTGCCTTTTATGTTAAGCTGCCTGTTAGTAGTAGAAGAATTGATGAGCCATTTGATGTAGAAACTGCTATTGGTAAGTCTACCAAAATTTCTGATATGATTGAGGATTGTGGCATAGAGTTAGAAGGCCATAGGTTCTCTGCTAAACTATTTGTGATGCCCCTAGGTAGATTTGATGTATTTCTGGGGATGGATTGGTTGGCAGCCTATGAGGCAAACATCGTGTGTCCGAAGAAGATGATTCGGTTAGTTGCACCCGATGGGAGTTCAGTGACAGTTTATGGTGATCGTGTTGCTACGGTTCCGAAGATGATTTCGATGGCAGGGGCAGAGAAATGTATGAGGCGCGGATGTAGTGCCTACTTGACATACGTAAAGGATGTGGATACGTCGATACCGTAATGGTCCGATGTGCCGGTAGTGTGTGACTTCCCGGACGTGTTCCCAGAAGATTTGCCAGGTGTGCCACCTGACCGCGAGATTGAATTTCAGATTGACCTGATACCCGGTGCGCAACCCGTTGCCAAGGCACTGTATCGGTTAGCTCCGACCAAGATAAAAGAACTGATGGATTGGCTACAGGAACTGATGGATAATGGGTTTATTAGACTGAGTATCTCTCCTTGGGGTGCTCTGGTATTATTCGTAAAGAAGAAAGACGGTAGTATGAGAATGTGTATAGACTACCGAGAGTTGAACAAGTTGACAGTTAAGAACCGATACCCCCTACCGAGAATTGATGACCTATTTGATTAGCTTCAGGGTGCTAGTTGGTTTTGTAGGATAGATCCTTGATCTGGCCGCCATCAGCTGAAGGTAAAGGAACAAGATATCTCGAAGATAGCGTTCTGCACGTGTTACGGAAATTACGAGTTTCTCGTTATGTCATTCGGTTTAACTAACGCGCCAGCTGCCTTTATGGATGTGATGAACCTGGTGTGTTGGCCGATGTTAGATAAATCATTGATTGTGTTTATTGATGAGATTCTGATTTATTTGAAGAGCAAAGAAGAACATGTTGGAGACACTTAGAAAGAAGAAGTTGTATGCTAAATTCTCTAAGTGTGCTTTTTGGTTGCGGGAAGTTTAGTTTCTGGGTCATGTGGTGAATACAGAAGGAATTATGGTGGAACAGGCAAAGGTTGAGGCAGTAATGCAATGAAAGTCTCCAAAGACGCCATCCGAGATTCGCAGTTTCTTCGGTTTGGCGGGTTACTGCCGAAGGTTTATCCAAGACTTTTCCAAGATAGCCTCACCTTTGACTAAGTTCACACGCAAGGATGTGAAGTTTGTGTGGGGATGAGAACAGGAGGTAGCTTTTGAGGAGTTAAAGGCAAGATTAACTCAAGCTCCTGTTTTGACATTACCTGAAGGGAGTGAAGACTTAGTGGTGTATTCGGATGCCTCCTATTCAGGACTGGGTTGCGTGTTATTGCAACGTGGGAGATTAATAGCCTACACGTCCCGACAGTTGAAAACCAACGAGGTCAATTATCCCACGCATGATTTGGAGCTCGCGGCTGTGGTCTTTGCATTAAAGTTTTGGTGGTATTACCTGTACGGGGTGAAATGCACAATCTTCACGGACCACAAGAGCCTAAAGTATTTCTTTGAGCAGAAAGATCTCAACATGAGGCAGAGGAGGTGGTTAGAGCTGATTAAGGATTATGATTGTGAAATCCATTACCATCCGGGTAAAGCTAATGTAGTGGCTGATGCCCTCAGCTGAAAAGAGAGACCCGAGCCCATCCGGGTGAAGGCTTATCAATTGGTGATGACCTCTGACGTGATGACACAGGTCAAGGGATTCCAAGATGAAGCGTTAAAAGAAGATCGCCTCAACTCTGAAAGATGAGAGGTTTAGTCGTAGAATTGGGAGAGAATACCCACGGGGTTAAAACTCGCTTTGGACGGATGTGGATTCCTCAATATGGGGTCTACATGGGCAAATTATGGATGAAGCTCATAAGACTCGATACTCCATTCATCCCGGTGCTACCAAGATGTATCAAGACATAAAGAAAGATTACTGGTGGCCGGGTTTGAAATGTGACGTGGCGGAGTATATGAGTAAGTGCCTTACTTCCTTGCAAGTGAAGGCAGAACATCAGAAGCCATATGGGAAGATCCAACCCTTTGATATACCCGGGTGGAAGTGGGAGCACATCACCATGGACTTCATCACGTAGCTACCCCGTACGGCGAGGGGGTATGATACCATATGGGTGATAGTTGATCGTCTAACAAAGAGTGCTCACTTCCTACCAATCCATGAGATGTATTCATCTGAGAGATTGGCGGATCTGTTCATCAAAGAGATCGTAGCTCGTCATGGCATGCCGGTTTCAATCGTGTCAGATCGTGACACCCGGTTCACATCAAAGTTTTGGAAAAGATTCCATGATGCGATGGGGACGAGGCTACACATTAGTACGGCTTATCATCCTTAGTCTGAGAGGACAATTCTAACACTCAAGGATATGCTCCGAGCATGCGTGATCGACTTTGGAGGAAGTTAGGATGATCACCTACCGTTACAGAGTTCTCATACAACAACAGTTATCATGCCAGCATTGGTATGCCACCATATGAGATGGTATACGGTAGAAGGTGTAGAACGCCCGTGTGTTGGGGAGGCATCGGGCAGAAAGAGTTGGGAAGTATCGAGGTGATCGAGGCTACGACTGAAAAGTTGGAAAAGATCAAAGCCTTTATGAAGGCGGCGAAAGATAGGCAGAAGTCGTATGCCGACAAAAGGCGTAGATAGATTGAATTCAACGTGGGTGATAGAGTCATGTTGAAGGTCTCACCTTGGAAAGGGATCATCCGGTTCTAGAAGAGGGGCAAGCTGAGCCCAAGATACATAGGGCCTTTCCAAATCGTTGCACGAGTAGGGGAGGTAGCCTATCGATTAGAATTGCCTGAGGAGTAAAGTGGAATTCATTCGACATTCCATGTATCTCATCTGAGAAGATTCCTAGCCGACGAAGACATGATTGTACCACTGGAAGATATCGAAGTGGATGAACGACATAACTATATAGAGCAACCAGTGGCAATCGTCTATCGAAAGGAGAAGAGGTTGAGGAATAAAGTGGTTCCACTTGTGCGGGTGCAGTGGAAACACCGGAAGGGTTTTGAGTCTACGTGGGAGACTGAAGAAGAGATGAGACAACATTACCCACAGTTATTCGAAGAGTGACAGGTTTCGAAGACGAAACCTCTTTAAGGGGGGTAGACTTGTAACACCCAAAACCTCGGTCAAAATAAAAAGGAAAGAAAAGTATTTTGAAGAAAATAAAAAGAAGGCAAAGTTGAGGGGTGCTTTGTGTAAATAGTACCAAAAAGTCAAAAATGCAATTTATATGGGCATGGCCGCCCATATCATCTTGCTGTTGTTGGTGTTCGACCGAAAAGAAGAAGAAAGAAAGCTGCAGACCAGCTCTCTCGATTCCAAGAAGGAAATAGAACTGAAATCTTCAAGGTTAGTGGGTTTTTGTTGATGTTTGGCTCGGTTCTTTGAGGTTTTCCACCTTAGAAACCAATTTCTAAGTGTTGTTTGTGCTTTGGTTGGTTGTTTTGCTTGTTTAGGTGTTTGGACCTGTGTGTAAAAGCAAGTTTGGAGGAGTTTTACTTGTCTTCTACACTATGAAACACTAGGTGAGTTGTTTGAGGTTTTATGTTTTTAAACTTCTTTGGGGCTGAAAATGCATATAAAATGTTTTACAACCGTCATGAATGTTAAACGTGTGTATTTGTGCATGAATTTCTGTGTTTTACGAGGATGTAAGCTTGTTCTAAGAGTTTAGCATGATAGATCTATGTTATGAATGTATGAGAATGAGGTTTTAGAACTGGTTATAGCATAAGTCTTATTTACAGGTCTGATGGTTCATCCGCATATGCCTTAATTCAGCTTAAGTGTCCATCAGCAGTTCTTTTGTATATGCGCATTTGCTACAGTGTTCATCAGCATTTCCTTTAAGACAGAATAATTACCAAGTGTTCACCCGCATTTGCAAGTTGTTCACCTGCATTTGCAAGTTGTTCACCCGCATTTGCAAGTTGTTCACCCGCATCAGTTTTTTTCACCCATATTTGCAAGTTGTTCACCTGCATTAGTTTTGTTCACCCGCATTTGTTCTCATTCAACCACATTTCTTTAGGACTTAAGGAATTTTCTGGGATTTTGGAAGATTAGAAATTAGGGTTTGACCATGGTTGACTTGATGCATTTATTTGATTATCTTATGCAAGTTGTGGGCTGCCTTTATGTGCCTATTATGATATTATTATGTGGCCTTATGTGGTTTGTTCTTAATTATGAAGTATTATTAATCAAGTGAAAGATTAATGCTAATGAAAAGTGGAACATAAAGAACGTAAGAAAGTCTTGCAAGCAAATTCACATGAGGTTCACAACCGCTAGGTTGTTAGCTCAACTGTGTGTGTGGTTTAGCTAACCCCAGAGGATACACGCAGGGTCAATCTTTAAGATTGAGGGGACCACTGTTGCTGCCTCGGTACTGGAGTCAGAATTAGTGCACCATGGATGGGGTCTATTTATAGACCTCAGGCCCAGTACCAGGTTTATGCGCATTATATGGGGGTATATCACTTTGGTCCATATCGAAGTGAAAGATTAAAAGTAAAAGTTCAAGTGAACGACCATGGAAATGGTGAAGAAAGATATTAATTTTGATAATGAATAATATTTGAATGTATGTATGACGTATGATCACATACAAAAGAGTAAACAGTATTTTAAGGAGTATTTTCCTATACAAAACTCATAAAGTATTTTCACTATTTTAAAACTATAACTCACTTAGCAAAGCTGACTTTTATGCATTTTTAGTTGGCAGGTAATATTGCTGAGGATGGCACTCGGGGAGGCTACTCGTCGGGACAAGGCTGACATCCATTCATGAATATAATATTGTTGTTTTGAAATGCAAACTAATGTTTTTTTATTGCTTAGCAATAGTGATTATAAACTAATGAATGACTTTTGATATTTAAGTTCCGCTGCAATGCTTGATAAATTAATGTTTTATAAATTGTGCTGTGAATGTCCAACTATGAGGTTTTCGGGAACGGGGATTTACATATAAACAATCCAACATTATTACCAAATAATCCTAAAGCAAAATCCATTAAATTCATTATGTTTAGTGCTCTTGTAAGAGGTCTCTCATATGTAGTCAAAATAGTGTGTGAATGATGTTTAGAGCTTTAAAAACACAAAATCTTCTTCACAATGTACTGAAATAGATTACTGAATCAGGTTTCGAACATTTGCTAAACATTTGATGTAAGAGGATTTTGTGAGAATTTTCAGCAAAAAAATGGTTGATATGAAGCTAATGAACCATAGATGTCATTGTGTTGATTGAGAGGTTCAAAAATCAGTTGATTGATTTGAGCCAAGGCTCCGATACCACCAGATAGAATTCAAATTTGGGTTTTGAACTTATAACATAAGAACAAAACAATGAATTCCCCCAAGGATCGATTTCAATCTCTCAAAGATAACAACAAGTTGTTATTGATTCATTACTCATTAATCAAGTGCGGAAACTCTTGATTAATGATATTAGATTTATGAGTGTGTATGTTTGTGTGTGCTTGTATGCTTGAATAATGATAACTTCTTGTTTGATTGATTGTTCAAAAGCTTACAAAGGATTAAGGTATACTGCAATTTATAACCTATACAATGATCCATGTACAATTAGTAAAATACCCTTAAGATAACAAAATACACATAATCCTATGTCTTTAAATCATCCGATGTGGATGATTATCCTTCAGCTGTGGATGATAGGATATCCGTTGTGAATGTTGAATAACTTCTCCGGTGTGCCTTGGATGCTGTCCGCTATGAAAACTTGGTGTTTGCTTTGTTGATGTCCGCTATGGAGTGTGAAAACACTGTGGACTATTCATCAGCTGTGGAATTGATGATCCACTTTGTGTGATTGTTCATCAGCTATGGGCACTTAGACTGTGTTCTTCATCCGCTGCATGTTCTTGTTCATCCACTATGGACAAGTCCTCATCCGCTGTGGACACTTAAGCAAAAATTCCTTTTTATCTACAAACGTGAAAAGAAATTTAAACTTAATTAGTGTTTGATATGAATGTTAATTATGTTTATATGTTTGTTAATGGTTGTTTGAATGTTAGAACATATTATGTTTGATTATGGAAAGCATTATCCTTTTATGCACTTATTGAGTCCAGCAACTAGTACCAAGAATAGTTACTACTATAACCTCATTTTGTACATGCACAAACAATCTAAAAGTTATAAACCAAAACAACCAAGTACAAGTATAAACAATCCAACATTATTACCAAATAATCCTAAAGCGAAAACCATTAAATTCATTATGTTTAGTGCTCTTGTAGGAGGTCTCTCATATGTAGTCAAAACAGTGTATGAATGATGTTTAGAGCTTTAAAAACACAAAATCTTCTTCACAATGTACTAAAACAGATTATTGAATCATGTTTTGAACATTTGTTGAATGTTTGATGTAGAAGAGGATTTTGTGACAATTTTCAGCAAAAAAAAATGTTTGATATGAAGCTAATGAACCATAGATGTCATTGTATTGACTGAGAGGATCAAAAATCCATTGATTGGTTTGAGCCAAGACTCTGACACCACCTGATGGAATTAAAATTTGGGTTTCAACATAGAACATAAGAACAAAACAATGAAATCCCCCAAGGATCGATTTTAATCTCTCAAAGATAATAAGTTGTTATTGATTCATTACACATTAATCATAGTGAAGAAACCCATGATCAATGATATGAGATCTATGAGTTTCCATGATTGTATCTGTTTGTATGCTTGAATAACTTATTGTTTGATTGATTGTTCAAAAACTTACAAAGGATTAGGGTATACTTCGATTTATAACCTATACAATGATCTATGTACAGTTAGAAAAATACCCTTATGTAAACAAATACATATAATCCTAAGCCTATAAGTCGTACGAAGTGGATGATTAGCTATCCGGTGTGGATGATAAGATATCCGCTGGGAATGTTGAATAACTCGTCCGCTGTGCCTTGGATGTTGTCCACTGTGAACAATTGGTGCATGTTTTGTTGTTGTCCGTTGTGGAGTGTCCATCCGATGTGGACTGTTCGTCAGCTATGGAATTGATCATCCACTGTGTGTGATTGTTCATCAGCTATGGGCACTTAGACTCTGTTCTTCATGCGCTGCATTTTATTATTCATCCACTATGAACAAGTCCTCATCCGCTGTGGACACTTAAGCAAAAATTCCTTATTATCTACAAACCTGAAAAGAAATTTAAACTTAGTGATGTTTATGTGTTAGTTAATGGTTGTTTGAATGTTAGAACACATTATGTTTGATTATGACAAGCATTATCCCTTTATATACTTGTTGAGTCCAACAACTAGTACCAAGAATAGTTACTACTATAACCTCATTCTATACTGGCACAAACAATCTAAAAGTTATAAAACAGAACAACCAAGTACAAGTATAAACAATCCAACATTATTACCATATAATCCTAAAGCAAAAACCATTAAATTCATTATGTTTAGTGCTCTTGTAGGAGTTCTCTCATATGTAGTCAAAATAATGTGTGAATGATGTTTAGAGTTTTAAAAACACAAAATCTTCTTCATAATGTACTAAAATAGATTATTGAATCATGTTCTGAACATTTTTTGAATGTGATGTAGAAGAGGTTTTTATGACAATTTTCATCAAAAAAATGGTTGATATGAAGCTAATGAACCATAGATGTCATTGTATTGATTGAGTGGTTAAAAAATTAGTTGATTGATTTGAGCCAAGGCTCTGATACCACCTGTTGGAATTCAAATTTGGGTTTTGAACTTATAACACAAGAACAAAACAATGAATTTCCCTAAGGATCAATTTCAATCTCTCAAAGATAACAACAAGTTGTTATTGATTCAAATACTCATTAATCATAGTGCGGAAACTCATGATTAATGATATGAGATCTATGAGTGTGTATGTTTGTGTTTGTTTGTATGGTTGAATAATAATAACTTCTTGTTTGATTGATTGTTCAAAAGCTTACAAACGATTACGGTATACTACTATTTACAACCTATGTAATGATCCATGTACAATTAGTAAAATAACCTTATGTAAACAAAATACACATAATCCTATGTCTATAAATCGTAAGATGTGGATGATTTTCCATCCACTGTGGATGATAAGATATCTGCTGTGAATGTTGAATAACTTCTCCGCTGTGCCTTGGATGCTGTCCGCTGTGAAAACTTGGTGTTTGCTTTGTTGTTGTCCGCTATGGAGTGTGCAACCGCTGTGGACTGTTCATCAGTTGTGGAATTGATCATCTGCTTCGTGTGATTGTTCATCAACTGTGGGCACTTAGGCTGTGTTCTGTAGGGTTTTCACAAGTTTATCAGAGTCATTTTATCCTTATAAAATGAAAAACGCAACGGAAGGGAAAGAAAAACTTGTTACAGTTAATATATAAACTGTCACACCCCGGGCCCTGGTAGGGTGGGACGTCATAGACTAGTAACAATATATGGCAGCGGAAACAAACCAACATAAGAGCACAAAAGGAGAGAACATCACATGGCATTAAAGTTTAAAGAAATATCGGGCTAGCTGTAGGTCTAGCCACCCATACAAGTATATGATTCAACCGTACAAATTGTTCCCAACAATAGTAAATAAAAATAATTTCAAGTTATTTAAAAATAAAAAAAACAAGCCAATGCCATGGGTCATAGTTCTAGGTCAAGTCTTCTACACAGCTAGACTCCCTTCAAGGATTACCTGAAACATGCTCAAAAGAAATTTGTGTCAACTAAAAAGTTGATGAATTCAAGTGCTTAAAGTTCAAAAACAAAAGGATTCAAACGAATCCACATTTGATTTAAAAATCATAAATCATAGTATCATGGTTGTGGGGATCACAATCAACCCTGCACTCAGTCCCGGCTAGCCTCTTCTAAAGTTATGTTATACCAGCTAATCCCGAAGGAAGAACTGAGCCTCATACGGGGGACCATACCTACTGGATGGTTCACCCTAGTATCTTATTAAAACTTATCACATGCCACAAACGACCCCCAGGATCTCAGTGTGGTACCCTTCCCGTTCACCAAGGAAGGCACTGTGTGTGGGGGATTCCCCAAGTAGATCTACCCATATAAAACAAGCGGTTCACACAAGAGTTAATGATCGTGATAAAAGTAAACGCAGGTTCTAACACTTCCACAACATATAGCCTCATCATATAGCACAGATTTAATTTAGTTTAAACAGAGCATGCTTCATCCCAAAGACAGTAGTAAAAAGGGGGACACTAGAACTCACCTTAGGGTTTCAAGCAACGGGTTCTTCGTGTACCGGGAAGGTTTCAAGTCAAGCACCCTACCAACAAAATTAAGTGATAAGCCACTAATTCTAGGGTCATACGAGGTAGGCAAAATGTGTTAAGAGGTTAAATGTTCAACTAGCTTAGATTTGCCAAGCCTTGCATTAAAAAGTTTCCTTTTATAGAAAGTCATGGTTTCTTATGGATAAATATAGATTTTTACACTATTAGGTCAATGATACCAGTTAAATTAAGTTTACCAAGTGATTACATGTCCATTGGGTCATTTTATAGAGTTTTGGCAGATTTTACAGCTTAGCCCCTCAAGTTTCAGAATTTACAATTTCTACCCTAAAGTTTTGTTCTTTACATTTAATGGCCTTTATGAACAAATAACAGATTTTTGGAGTTAAGTAATACATCTTAATCAAGTTAAATTTCCAATTTTCAGAACTTTAGAATTGAGTTGGTAAACATATGTTTTTAAGTTACCGGTTACGGTAAACCAAAGGTTTTTAACGGTTAAGTATTAAACCTTATAATTTTATGTCTTAAAACTTTAAATATTATATTAAGGACTTTTAATAAGTTTTATAATATGTTGAGAATGTATTTTTAAGCTCTTTTTGTTGAAAGTCTCGTCTTTAAGTTCAACCCGTTAAAACGCGTTTTTACCCGAAATCGACCAATTTTTCACCATATTTAAGTCTTAAAGTTCCAAACTTACTGAAATAACAAGTCTCCCATTGATTTTAGGTTTATTCTTGCATTTCCATGATTTTCTTCCAAAAATCACCCGGTTAAAGCCCGTTTTTAACTAAAAATTTCATTTAAATTGTTCTTAGACCCATTTATCCACAAATCCGACCAATTTCACTTTGTTAACCTTTTAAGAGCCTGGAATTATTTTTAACAAGGTTATACTCTATGTCCTATTATTTTCTAAGTCAATTTACCACCTTTCGGGTCCCCGAATGTGTTCAAGATGCCTACAATCCCTACTATTACTATTTTTCAGCCTTTGAAAACATTTCATACACCCAATAACATCCAAAACCTACTGAAAAATAGCTCTAACACACGGATCTAACATGTAACCATGAAATAAGCTTGTAGTTGAGATATTTCACCATTTTAGTCCTTTACACATGTGTAAAACATCATAGATTGCACCCATTCATCACCAAACATTTTGTAAATTTCAAAAAAGTTTATTAAGAGGTTTAAAAACTATTTTTAAGCAGATCCCAAGCTTGGGTTTTGGAGGGTTACAAGACAAAGGGTTCAATGATGCCACCCAAAAGAGGGTTTTCAAGGTGTAACTTGTTATCCACCCTTAGTATGACCAATATATCATGTGAGATACCTATAGTGAAGTTAAAAGCTCCTTACGAATGAGATGATAGCAGTGGACTTCTGTTAAGGGTTTTGGTGGATAAAAGAAAGAATAACACATGACATAGTTTGTTTCGGGTAAGATGAAGCTTACTCTTTGTATGGTTCATGATTTAGAGAGTGTAGAGAGACAAAACGGTCTGGAAATATTTGAACAAGGGCTGGAGAAGTCGAGCTTGCAAGAACCGTGTATCAAAAGCTCTCAAAATGCCACTTTCTTGCTTGCTAGGACTTGGCCGATGGTTGTTTGTGGTTGTACTTCGATTAGGAGGCTGAAATGGAGAGGGATTATGGTGTGTTGTGTGTGTTTTTCAGCTGGAGAATCTGAGAGGGAGAGAAGAGAGTGAGAGGAGTGTGTGTGGGTTTGAATGAGATTGCATGAAAGAAGAGTGGAGGAGGGTTGTGGTGGTGTGTAGTGGAGAATATGGGAGGGGATTGGTGGTCAAGGGGGTGGCCGAAATTGGAGTCTTGTGGAGGTGTAATTGTTTTAAATTTTAAATGTAAATTGCTATTATGTGGTATTGTTTTGTTGTGTAGTATTTTAAGTGGGTAATTTCTAGTTAGTTGATTAAGTATTAAGTATGTATATGTATATTTCAACCGTGAATTATGTGTATATACACACATTTTCATTGTTTCAACTAAGATTTAATTTTTGCAAGGGTGACTAATTGACTTTCCCGGACACGAAGTTACTCTATGCTAAGGCTAGATTTGACTAAATCATGCAAAATGTCACATGAAATAACAAAAATGACACTAATAGCAATAACAATAATAACACTAATAATAATAATAATAATGATATTACATTAATATTAATTGTATGGATAATGATGCAGGAGGTTAAAGGTTAGAATTATGACCTAGAGGTCGGTTGTTATATAAACAAATTTATAATATCTGTAAAAGAAAACCCGTAATAGATCGTTATATGAAAAATCATGCTTACAAACAACCATAGGGTGTTAAAAATTCTACCTCTTGAATGGGACAGAGGAAGAAGATCTTTGAACAGCAGCTTCCAAAGCAGGAAACCTCAAGCTTGTCTACCACAAGCTTCTAACAAAACACCGGGTTGCTAGGATTTTTCTTTCTTGAATCGGGTTCAATTCTTGTCCATAGTGGATGAACTTCCGCAAATGCGGATGAGGAACAAAGAAATGTGGATAAATACACTTGTATTGTTTGTTCAACCATTTGAAAACAATACAAAGTACTCTCTCTCTAGAATAAATTATCCACATAATTTTTTCATAACAATAGTGCAAATATTTAGAAACCCAATTTCTAAATACTTCAAGTGTCAATATTTACTTACATGATCATATCATAAAATAAATATTGTAGGTGTTTGTCTAGCTTGTTATTGGGTATGACCCGACTTGGATCATAACGTACTAGCCACATCAATTCAATATGTGTCTTGGGCAAACTGTTCCTAACATGTTCTTCATCCGTTGCATCTTCTTGTTCATCCACTATGGACAAGTCCTCATCCATTGTAGACACTTAAGCAAAAATTCCTTTTTATATACAAACATGAAAAGAAATTTAAACTTAATTAGTTTTTGATATGAATGTTTATGATGTTTATGTGTTAGTTAATTGCTATTTGAATGTTAGAACATATTATGTTTGATTATGGCAAGCATTATCCTTTTATGCACTTGTTGAGTCCAACAACTAGTACCAAGAACAGTTACTACTATAACCTCATTCTATACATGCATAAACAATCTAAAAGTTATAAACCAGAACAACCAAGTACAAGTATAAATAATCCAACATTATTACCAAATAATCCTAAGCAAAAACCATTAAATTCATTATGTCTAGTTCTCTTGTAAGAGGTCTCTCATATGTAGTCAAAACAGCGTGTGAATGATGTACAGAGCTTAAAACACAAAATCTTCTTCATGATGTACTAAAACAGATTATTGAATAAATGTTTTGAACATTTGTTGAATGTATGATGTAGAAGAGGGTTTTGTGACAATTTATAACAAAAAAAATGGTTGATATGAAGCTAATGAATCATAGATGTCATTGTATTGATTGAGAGGATCAAAAACCAGTTGATTAATTTGAGCCAAGGCTCTGATACCACCTGATGGAATTCAAATTTGGGTTTTGAACATAGAACACAAGAACAAAGCAATGAATTCCCCCAAGGATCGATTTCAATCTCTCAAAGATAACAAGTTGTTATTGATTCAATACACATTAATCATAGTGCGGAAACCCATGTTCAATGATATGAGATCTATGAGTGTGTGTGATTGTTATGTTTGTATGCTTGAATAATAATAACTTATTGTTTGATTGATTGTTCAAAAACATATAAAGGATTAGGGTATACTTCTATTTATAACCTATATAATGATATATGTACAGTTAGAAAATGCCCTTATGTAAACAAATACATATAATCCTAAGTCTATAAGTGGTACGATGTGGATGATTAGCTATTCGGTGTGGATGACAAGATATCCGCTGTGAATGTTGAATAACTCGTCCGCTGTGCCTTGGATGCTGTCCGCTGTGAAAACTTGGTGTTTGTTTTGTTGTTGTTCGCTGTGGAGTGTGCATTCGCTGTGGACTGTTGTAACACCCTGAATTTTATTAAAAAATAAAAGTATGAAGAAAGAAATGAGAAATAACACAAGTTGAAGGACTAAATTTATACAAGATGCAAACATTAAAATAATAGTGTTTAAAAGAGGGGGTATGGCCGGCCACTACATTGTCATACCCATCTTCTCGGCTGAAAAAGGAAGAAAGAAGAAAAGTTCACGGTTTTATAGAGAGAAGAAGTTGAAATCTTCTTGAAGGTGAGTTTTCTTGGGTTAATGTTCTGTTTCAACCGAATTTTCAGCTTCTAGGCCGAGATTTGTGGTGCTAAGTGCATGATTTCGTGGGTTTTAGGAGCTAAATTTGCAGGAGGAGGTGTGTTGCTTGAAGGTTGCTTCAGGTGAGATCTTGAACCCCTCTTTTTACTGGTTTTCAAAGTGTTTGGGGCTATTATGCATACCGAGCAAAAATATTTTTTAAAAGTACCCGTGGGTTTTCAGCTTTGATGTTCGATTATTGTTCTGTGGTTGTACGTTTAGAGGCTGTTTCGGGTTAGATTTAAGGTTTGGCATGTTTAAGTGCTTGTGGTGTGTTAGATCTATGTTAGGATGTTGTTTAAGAGCTGGTTATGGTGTAGTCTACATTTTCAGAATGACCCATGCGCCCAGATAGTGGTCATGTGCCCAGATTTGTCCCCATGCGCCTAGATTTGTTGGCCATGCGCCTAAGTGTAGGTCATGTGCCTAAATAGTTGTCCATATGCCCAGAAGAATGCCCATGCGCCTAAGTGCCCAAACAGTTTTCCAAGAATGCCCATGCGCCTAAGTGTTGGCCATGCGCCCCAGTAGTGCCCATGCGCCTAAGCAGGACTCATGCGTCTGCATAGTGGTAATGTGCCTAGGCTGTTTTCATTAGAATTTTCATGCTCATGCACCTGAGATGTCCAATTGCTCTTCATTTTGGACTTAGGGTTTTTTGAGGATTTTATGAGGTAGTTGGTTGAGATAGGAAATTTCAAGAACCAAGCTGGGAATCAGAAGCATGAGAGGGTTGGACGAGGAAAGATGTATGCTGCTAACTTGCAGTAGGAAAGGAGGAAAGTTGGTGTACAACCAAGGTGTAGCAAGTGTAATCTTAATCATGGTGGTAACTGTAATGTGATTGTGTGTTCAAGGTGTAACAAGTATTGGCATCAAGCTCAGACTTGTCGAGTGAGGTTGATTGAGAAGACCGAGAGAACTAGGCCAAGATGTTTTGAATATGGAGTCGAAGGTCATTACAAGAAGGATTGGCTCAAGTTGAAAGGATTAAGTGTAAGGGGCTGGGCGTTTGAGATGAATGCCAAGGAGGTTAGACAGGAACCGTCCGTCGTTACTGGTACGTTCTATGTCAACAACCATTTTGCATCTATATTATTTGACACTGGAGCCGATATGAGTTTTGTGTCAAAGAACTTTGAACCATTACTTGGCCTTAGATCTAGTAAATTAGATAAGAAATATATTGCCGAGCTAGCCAACGAAAAGATAATTGAAGCACGTGATGTAGTTAGAGGGTGCACTATGCAATTAGAGGTCATTCCTTTAGCATTGACCTCCTACCTGTTGTGTTTGTTAGGACTATATTCAATGTATAGGTTTAGTTGACTTAGTCAACTCTTGTAATAAATCATTGTAAATCTCTTTTTGATAATGTAATGTATGATTTATAAGTTAACCCAAATTATTATCTGTGTTGATTTCATGTAATTATAGAAAAACATCATAGTTGATCAATTTGGAAAATTGACCAAGTGCAAGAACTTCTATGGATGAACAAATTTGTTCTTTTGTAGATGTTCTGCGGAACACAAGAACCAAGTCAACATCCATCCATAGATCTCCTGCGAAAGCACAACAACATCTGCTAAACAAGTCCAAAGAACAAGTGTTGCTGCTGAAGAAGAGCTTGCTCCTGAGGATGAAGTTCAAGATGATCAGTGATTCATACGAAAGAACAACTTTTTACAAAAGACCAATTTCCTACGGAAGACCAACTTCCTACGGAAGACCAACTTCCTACGGAAGAAAAACTTGTATGAGCACTTCTCAAGTACAACACATAAAGTCAACAAGTCAAGCTAACTAAAGTGATGTCATCAGCTAACATCTACGGAAGACTAACTCTGTCAGAGGACTTAGGATGTCACATTAGGAATGTTACAGCTGTAACTTTCATACCATAATAAGGAAAGTTACAGTTTCCATTGTAATAGGTGAATCCCTCTGCCTATAAATATAAGGCCTGGATGCACTCAATTAAAAGGTGATTGAGTAGGCGATTAAGAGATATTGATACAAAAATAAAGTTTCTCATATTCATAGAAACGATATCAATCAGTCAATCACTAAAAATAGCAAAACATAGCAAAACATCAAGAACACCAAGACATCATTGGAGATCACCAGATCATCCAAGTATCAATAGTCATTGTAATCGATTTATTATCAATGCAAACAAATTGAAACAATCTTTCTATCACATTATATTATTCTGTTTTCAATTTGCATCATCTGTTCTTAGTCGATTTCAATTTCATAAACAATTAATTAGAAAAAAATTATTGATAAATCCGCGATCATTATTTTTTAAATCAAACTGATAATTCCTGTTTCGATTCTTGGATTCACAGGTGGTATCAGAGCCACGTGCTCATTGATCTAGATCAATTAATCTATCAGTTTGAATATTTTAATTAGTTGTTTATTTCATTAAATCATCAAAACCTTTTTATATCGATCATTATTCACTGTTCCATTGCTCGATTAATTTTGATTTGCATCAGAATCGCTTTTGAATCGTGGTTTGTGTTATTGTTTGATTTCGGAAGGCTGTTCAAACAAGTGTGAACAAAACTCATCATCATATAACATCTTAATTTCAAATTTACTGAGAATATATTCAACGATTTGACTAATTTTGACCACAACTTCTTATTTAATTAAGAGTGTGTTATTAATTAGTTCATTCACAACAGAAGTCATTAATTCCAAGGAATTTCTGTCTTAGTTGATTTGATATCAATATTATCAGTGATTTGTTATTGCTGGGTTAGTGTGTTTGCATTGTTTTTACACAATCATCAGATATTAGATCAACTGATAAATTTTGATAATTAACACAGACAATCAACATGAGCAATTTTGTGGTTGGAGCTTATCAACCTCTAAAGTTGGAGAACAAATCTGAATTGAAAACATGGAAAATTAGATTCAGGAACCACGTCAGCTATACAGATTCTGATTTATGGGTGTCAATTACTGAAGGTCCTTACATTCTACCTGCTTTAGGACCTAATTATAATGACAACAATCAACCCATAAGTTTGAAATATCTGTCTCCTGATGATGCCAAGAAGGTCAAAGCCGACATCAAGGCATATAGTATGCTTACTATGGCTTTTCCCGAAGACCTCTTGATAAGGTGTGAAGCATACAAAATAGCAAACTCATTATGGAAAATTCTTCACACTTTGTATGAAGGTAGTGATGAGATTAGAAGCATCAGGAAGGATACTCTTCATTCACAGTATGAAACTTTTCATCATATTATGGGTGAATCAGTTGCTCAACAACTCCACAGATTTATGCAACTTGTTACTGAGATGAATATTCTTGAGTTGAAGTACAGTAATGAGGAACAGAACAAAAAGATGCTACATACCTCGCCTGAAAGTTGGACTCAAACTGTGTCTATGTTCAAAAATACTATTGATCTAAAGGCAATTGGACTAGATACTTTGGTAGCCAAGGTAGAAGCATTGGAGTTGGATGAGAAAACAAGCAACAAGAGTGTAAAAGCATCAATAGCACCATACCAATTCAAAGAAACAAAGGGTTGTTGGACTCAACAATTGCATTAAGAATTAATGCATAAAAGGTATGATGCACATCAAGCATAACAAACATAATGTGTTTTAACATCCAAAACAATCATTTAATAACACATTAACATCATTAACATTCATAACAATCACTAATATTTGTTTAAATTTCTTTTTCAGGTTTGTACATAAAAGGAAATTTTGACAAGTGTTCGCAGCTGATGAAGAAAGTATCACAGCGGATGAAGATCATCAGCTGCGGATGAAGATTTGCTTCCAAGTGTGTGCAGCGGATGAACAACCATCCCACAGCGGATGAAGAACTCACAGCGGACAACATTCCACAGCGGATGTTCATCCACAGTGGATGAACATCCACAGCGGATGAACAAGAACCCACAGCGGATGACATGCTGACAGCGGATAACATTATACAGCGAATGTTCATCCACAACTGATGAATATTCCACAGCGGATGTTCATCCACAGCGGATGAACATCCCATAGCGGATAACATATAACCATGCACAGCGGATGACAATATCTTCTCCACAGCTGATGAGCAAACATCCACAGCGGATGACTAATCTCCATAGTGGATGACATATAGACTTATGATTATTTTATGTAATTTTCATTTACATAAGGTTAGTTTAGTAATTGTATATAGCTATGTGTATAGGCTATAAATAGCATACTACACTAATCCTTTGTAAACTTTTGAACGAAATCAATACAAACAAGTAGTTAATTTTCATTGTGTTCTTGCACACACACACACACACACAAACACACACATACGCTGATTTCATACTCTATCATTATGGGTTTCTGCACCATAATGTTAGTGTGTTGAAGTTGAGAGATATTGAAAATATCCTTGGGGGAATCAACCTTTTATTCATTTTCATCATGAGTTTAAGCTGATTTCATTAGGTTGTATCAGAGCTTTGGCTCAATCATTCATTGATTTCGATCCTCTAACTTAACAACCTTGATTTCAGTGGTTCATTAGCTTCAAAATAGACAATTCACAAGCTGAAACATCATCAAACTCGTCTTCTTCTACTCATAAACATTCATTGAATGCAAACAAACATGATTTCAGAATCATTTTGTGCATTTTGAAGAAGTGTTCCTGCTTTTCAGCTTGAACATCACATATAACACAAGTTTTCTGTGGTTTTTGTGATAAAACAGTACACTGGTATTGTTAATCATTTGTTAAACAACATTCAACAGAAGGTTTTCAACCGCAAATCTTTATCAAAACCTTTAAAACCCTATCGGATTTAAGGGGTTTGTGCAAACATTTCAAGTGTTTATTCACTGTTTTATTGGTTTTCAATCGAAACCAATCATTGTTGAACAATCTAAACCAGTTGTATTGTTCATAATCATCACAAACTAGTGACAATCTCACTAGGAACACATTTGTGTTTTTTAAATTTAACAATCTGTTTTGTTGAATATTTAAACAGTTGTTTTTTTCGAACAAACCCTGGAAAAACCTTAGTTTTTTATCAGAAAAACTCATACACAATTCACGGGATTCGTGTTTGACATTAGGACCTGACTACAACATCCAAAACCCGTTAGTCTGAAGAGTGTAGCTGGCGATGACCTGAACGGGTCAAAACAGACATGAAGGCTTACAACATTCTTGCAATGACTTTGTCATTTGAAATTTTAACTCGTGTTGAAAATTTCAAAACAGCACATGAGTTGTGGAAAGTTCTTCGCACCATGTGTGAAGTTAGTGTGGAGATACGGGAAATCAAGAAGGAAAAATGAGGACCCAATATAAGACCTTCCACCACATCCATGAAGAGTCCATCCCTCAACAGTTACATAGATACGTCCAACTTGTTAATGAAATAATAGTGTATGGACTTAAATATGACACTGTTGAAATCAACAAGAAAATGTTACACACATTGCCTGAGAGTTGGACTCAGTCAGTGTCACTCATGAAAGCAATATTGGACTTAGAGGCCTTATCCTTGACTCACTAGTAGCCAAGGTTGAAGCATTAGAAATGGATGAAAAATCCAGGAACAATAACCAGATCAGACATGTAGAGGGTTATAAGTTCAAAGAAACCCAACACACAGATAGTGCTTTCCTTACAAGCACTGGAGAAGACGAAGATGAAGAATTCTTGGATTCTCAGACACATCATTCTTTTCAGCACCAGAATCATCCAACAACAAACACAAGTCTAAGAAGACTGTTGTTCATGCTTCTCATGAAGCCACACCCCAAAGCAAGCATCACCCTCATAATTCCAACTCAAACAAATAGCCAAAACCTCAAACACAAACATACACAGACTTGAAAAACAAATGGATGCTCTTACTATCATTCTACAAAGTGAAGAGCAAAAGGTGATATGCAGCCTTTTCACCAGTTTTGAAGCATTCTTAGGAGGCAAGTCTGACTCCATCTCAAATCATTCAATAGGATTTGGATAAGCTTCCACCTGATATGGTAGAAGAGATGGATCTACAATGGTCCATGGCCATGATAGCATACAGGTGTAAAAGATTTCTACAAAGAAATCAGGGATTAAACATGGACAAAAAGACAAGAATTGGTTTTTATATAACCAAAGTTAGGTGCTACAACTGTCAGCTTTATAGGCACTTTTCAAGAGAATGTCAACAGCCCAGAGTTGACAGAAATACACACCAGGCACATCCCTTTAGTTGAAATTCAAACAGACAAGTGACTGGAGCTTTATGAGGCGAAAATTCTCACTTCAGATCATGCCCTTATGGTGATATTGAGACAAACTAACAGACATCCCGAAAGAGGTAAAAAAAACCTCTGTAGTCAAGCATGCATTGATGAGGTAAATAGGTATAGAAAGCATGTGATAAACTGTCAAAAGAAAGTCATAGAACCAAAACATTAAATGAATGTTTAAAATCTGAATTGAAACAATATGCAACTAAAATCTTCATAAAAACAGATGTAGACAAATTAATGTCTGAAAAAAACTAACTTGGAAGTCAGGTTGAGCAACTCTTATCTCATTAACGACTCAAAATCATTAGAAGCTGAAAACTAAAGTGAAACTTCAGAAGTTTTAGGTTGAGTAACAAGAAGTTCAAAGAACTTTCTTGAACACAAAGGCCTTTAAGGACCCTTCAGGTTAGGATATAATAAGGTAAGTCCACATTATAAGATATATATTCTTTACCGACTCCATGACCAACAAACAGGATGAATAACAGATTCTCATGAAAAGACTGATGACTCCAAACAATCATCATCATCATCATCATCAAAATCACCTTTAAAATAAATCACCCTTGATAAAGTTTGTTAAAAGTTCAACACCGCCAAAATCAAATCAATGACTTTTGTAAGGAGAAAATAATGAATTGATAATTAAAAACAGATGATGATTTGATGATTTATTAGATGATGAGTCTGATCAGCCAATTACTGAAACTCAAAAGGTTTCTAGTGTGGCTGATACATCAAACAAACAATCAAACCAGATTCAAGGATTTGATATCTGTTCGGTGGAAGGAAAGCTGTAACTTCCATTGCCTCTCCCAAATAGGTAAATAAAGGAAAAGGTAAAGCAGCAATTCAACCAAAATAATAATCAGTAACTTTGAAATTCCATTAAAATTAATTTGAAATCAAAAGTTTCAGCAAACAAACAAAATCGGAGTTTCCATGCTGTGAGTGGTGTGATCAATTCACACACACCACTAAAAAATGGAGATATGGTAAGTACTACAAGTACTGTAAGATGAATAATCACAGTACAGAATCATGTCATTTTCATAATTACTGCTCTATTTGTGAAAGAAACAATCACAGCACTGCAAATTGTTCTTCAATAAGAAGAACAAGAAAAAAATCAAAATAGGGCAGAATGGGAGTTCCTAAACAAACTCCTCATCAGAAATTGTTTTTAGATAATGATAAAACTTTTTATGACTTTTTCAACACACATTAAAGAGACATAAGTCTCAGAACAGACAAAACACTGACACTAGCTCACAAAAAGAAGAGCACAAAGTACTTCTCCCAATAGAGCTAAAACAACCAAAGGAATCTAGTGTTTCTGAGTTCCAAAACCAGCAGACAATGCTGTTTTGGAAGAAATTTGCGTTGTTGGAAAAGATGCAAAACCCAAGACCATCTTGCTTGGGTTGCTCCAATAACTGATTTATTCTATTTTACAGGACATCTTAGAAGGCCTGACAACATCTGGTATGTTGACATGGATGCTCCCGTCATATGACCGGCAATTGTTCCTCCCTCGGGATTTTAAACAAACATGGAGGCAATGTAGCCTTTGGAGGAGATAAAACAGGTGAGAAGATAACTGGCGAAAGAACAGTAACAGATGGGTTGATTAGCTTTGAGAATGTCAACTACTGCTCCAATCTTCAGTTCAATCTTCTGAGCATATCCTAAATCTGTGACAATGGATATGCCCCTTATTCGACTCCAACAACTGCTACATCCTTAAGACGGGTTTTAGATTCCAGAAGAACATATCCTTTTGAAAACCCTCGTCTAAACACATATACATTGTTGATATGAACAATGTTTTAGCCTTAACCCCTGAAACTTGTTTATTATTCAAAGCTACAGAAGATGTCTCACAATTATGGCATAGACGATTAGGTCTTCTAATTTTAACAGAATGACAAACTTGTTAAAATGATCTAGTCATAGGTCTACCCAGAAGGAATTTTTCTGTACAGACCACTACACAGCATGTCTGAAAGGCAACATCAAAGAGTTTTCACATAATCAAAATTGATAAACTCTAATAACACATCATAAGTATAGGAAAGAAGCAATACTGTCTCGTCGTAGTAGATGATTATTCCAGATTCACATGGTTTTTCTTTCTACACACATGACTGAAACACACCATCTTACATCCTTTATCACAAAGATTGAGAATCAACTTGACGTTAAAGTTAATCTTTAAGAAGTGATAACGGCACTGAATTTAAAAGGACTATATTTCTTCTTTTGTGCAGAAAAAGGAATAAGTCCTCATTCAGAGTAGCAAGAACTCCACAGCAGAATGGAGTACTGAACAGAGAAACAGAACATTAATAGAAGCAGCTAGACCCATGCTAGCTGACTCTCTATTGCCATCAGTTTGAATATTTTAATTAGTTGTTTATTTCATTAAATCATCAAAACCTTTTTATATCGATCATTTTCACTGTTCCATTGCTCGTTAATTTTGATTTGCATCAGAATCGCTTTTGAATCGTGGTTTGTGTTATTGTTTGATTTCGGAGGCTGTTCAAACAAGTGTGAACAAAACTCATCATCATATAACATCTTAATTTCAAATTTACTGAGAATATATTCAACGATTTGACTAATTTTGACCACAACTTCTTATTTAATTAAGAGTGTGTTATTAATTAGTTCATTCACAACAGAAGTCATTAATTCCAAGGATTTCTGTCTTAGTTGATTTGATATCAATATTATCAGTGATTTGTTATTGCTGGGTTAGTGTGTTTGCATTGTTTTTACACAATCATCAGATATTAGATCAACTGATAAAATTTTGATAATTACACAGACAATCAACATGAGCAATTTTGTGGTTGGAGCTTATCAACCTCTAAAGTTGGAGAACAAATCTGAATTGAAAACATGGAAAATTAGATTCAGGAACCACGTCAGCTATACAGATTCTGATTTATGGGTGTCAATTACTGAAGGTCCTTACATTCTACCTGCTTTAGGACCTAATTATAATGACAACAATCAACCCATAAGTTTGAAATATCTGTCTCCTGATGATGCCAAGAAGGTCAAAGCCGACTCAAGGCATATAGTATGCTTACTATGGCTTTTCCCGAAGACCTCTTGATAAGGTGTGAAGCATACAAAATAGCAAACTCATTATGGAAAATTCTTCACACTTTGTATGAAGGTAGTGATGAGATTAGAAGCATCAGGAAGGATACTCTTCATTCACAGTATGAAACTTTTCATCATATTATGGGTGAATCAGTTGCTCAACAACTCACAGATTATGCAACTTGTTACTGAGATGAATATTCTTGAGTTGAAGTACAGTAATGAGGAACAGAACAAAAGATGCTACATACCTCGCCTGAAAGTTGGACTCAAACTGTGTCTATGTTCAAAAATACTATTGATCTAAAGGCAATTGGACTAGATACTTTGGTAGCCAAGGTAGAAGCATTGGAGTTGGATGAGAAAACAAGCAACAAGAGTGTAAAAGCATCAATAGCACCATACCAATTCAAAGAAACAAAGGGTTGTTGGACTCAACAATTGCATTAAGAATTAATGCATAAAGGTATGATGCACATCAAGCATAACAAACATAATGTGTTTTAACATCCAAAACAATCATTTAATAACACATTAACATCATTAACATTCATAACAATCACTAATATTTGTTTAAATTTCTTTTTCAGGTTTGTACATAAAGGAAATTTTGACAAGTGTTCGCAGCTGATGAAGAAAGTATCACAGCGGATGAAGATCATCAGCTGCGGATGAAGATTTGCTTCCAAGTGTGTGCAGCGGATGAACAACCCATCCCACAGCGGATGAAAGAACTCACAGCGGACAACATTCCACAGCGGATGTTCATCCACAGTGGATGAACATCCACAGCGGATGAACAAGAACCCACAGCGGATGACATGCTGACAGCGGATAACATTATACAGCGAATGTTCATCCACAACTGATGAATATTCCACAGCGGATGTCATCCACAGGGATGAACATCCCATAGCGGATAACATAAATACCATGCACAGCGGATGACAATATCTTCTCCACAGCTGATGAGCAAACATCCACAGCGGATGACTAATCTCCATAGTGGATGACATATAGACTTATGATTATTTTATTAATTTTCATTTACATAAGGTTAGTTAGTAATTGTATATAGCTATGTGTATAGGCTATAAATAGCATACTACACTAATCCTTTGTAAACTTTTGAACGAAATCAATACAAAAAGTAGTTATTTCATTGTGTTCTTGCACACACACCACACACACACAAACACACACATACGCTGATTTCATACTCTATCATTATGGGTTTCTGCACCATAATGTTAGTGTGTTGAAGTTGAGAGATATTGAAAATATCCTGGGGGAATCAACCTTTTATTCATTTTCATCATGAGTTTAAGCTGATTTCATTAGGTTGTATCAGAGCTTTGGCTCAATCATTCATTGATTTCGATCCTCTCACTTAACAACCTTGATTTCAGTGGTTCATTAGCTTCAAAATAGACAATTCACAAGCTGAAACATCATCAAACTCGTCTTCTTCTACTCATAAACATTCATTGAATGCAAACAAACATGATTTCGATCATTTTGTGCATTTTGAAGAAGTGTTCCTGCTTTTCAGCTTGAACATCACATATAACAAAGTTGTCTGTGGTTTTTGTGATAAAACAGTACACTGGTATGTTAATCATTTGTTAAACAACATTCAACAGAAGGTTTTCAACCGCAAATCTTTATCAAAACCTTTAAACCCTATCGGATTTAGGGTTTGTGCAAACATTTCAAGTGTTTATTCACTGTTTTATGGTTTGTTTTCATCGAAACCAATCATTGTTGAACAATCTAAACCAGTTGTATTGTTCATAATCATCACAAACTAGTGACAATCTCACTAGGAACACATTTGTGTTTTTTAAATTTAACAATCTTTTTGTTGAATATTTAAACAGTTGTTTTTTTCGAAACAAACCCTGGAAAAAACCTTAGTTTTTTATCAGAAAAACTCATACACAATTCCGGGATTCGTTGTTGACATTAGGACCTGACTACAACATCCAAAACCCGTTTAGTCTGAAGAGTGTAGCTGGCGATGACCTGAAACGGGGTCAAAACAGACATGAAGGCTTACAACATTCTTGCAATGACTTTGTCATTTGAAATTTTAACTCGTGTTGAAAATTTCAAAACAGCACATGAGTTGTGGAAAGTCTTCGCACCATGTGTGAATAGTGTGGAGATACGGGAAATCAAGAAGGAAAAACTGAGGACCCAATATAAGACCTTCCACCACATCCATGAAGAGTCCATCCCTCAACAGTTACATAGATAGTCCAATGTTATGAAATAATAGTGTATGGACTTAAATATGACACTGTTGAAATCAACAAGAAAATGTTACACACATTGCCTGAGAGTTGGATCAGTCAGTGTCACTCATGAAAGCAATATGGACATAGAGGCCTTATCCTTGACTCACTAGTAGCCAAGGTTGAAGCATTAGAAATGGATGAAAAATCCAGGAACAATAACCAGATCAGACATGTAGAGGGTTTATAGTCAAAGAAACCAACACACAGATAGTGCTTTCCTTACAAGCACTGGAGAAGACGAAGATGAAGAATTCTTGGATTCTCAAGACACATCATTCTTTTCAGCACCAGAATCATCCAACAACAAACACAAGTCTAAGAAGATGTTGTTCATGCTTCTCATGAACCACACCCAAAGCAAGCATCACCCTCATAATTCCAACTCAAACAAATAGCCAAAACCTCAAACATCAAACATACACAGACTTGAAAAACAAATGGATGCTCTTACTATCATTCTACAAAGTGAAGAGCAAAAAAAGGTGAATTATGCAGCCTTTTCCACCAGTTTTGAAGCATTCTTAGGAGCAAGTCTGACTCCATCTCAAATCATTCAATAGGATTTGGATAAGCTTCCACCTGATATGGTAGAAGAGATGGATCTACAATGGTCCATGGCCATGATAGCATACAGGTGTAAAAGATTTCTACAAAGAAATCAGGGAATTAAACATGGACAAAAAGACAAGAATGGTTTTATATAACCAAAGTTAGGTGCTACAACTGTCAGCTTTATAGGCACTTTTCAAGAGAATGTCAACAGCCAGAGTTGACAGAAATACACACCTTGGTTTATGGTGAGTATTAATCTATCCATATAGGTTGCTTTCAAAGTAACTACAATACACCAAGTAAACAGTTTATAAATTGCTGAATCATATAAGTGTCTCCTCTGTTATGATAATCATAGACCTAGAGTGTACCTAGGCATTCTCTGTTGTGCTAAGCACAGACCTGAATGACCTAAATTGTGATCCAAAAAGATTCCCAAAGTGGAACACATCCATCTTGGATGAAAAATCAATAAAGTCTTCATGACTACATTCCTTGTGAATGAATCAAAAGAATCCCAAAGAGGATCACCTTTCAAAGTGAAGTGAAAAAGAATCCCAATGAGGATCAACCAACATGGATGAAATTGAGCATTTATACTCCTAAGTAGCTTGGTTATAAGTATTAAAAGTGCTTTCTAGCATATCTTAAGGAGGGTTGTACCAATCATACAATCAGATGTGGGGTACATACAACTCATGGCAATCAACTCAAAACATGATAATCACTTATTGTTTCAATCAATCATTAATACCATGCTTGAGTTTAAGTGGATCATAATATCTGCAATCAACATTGTACTTGTCTATGTCTATTCTCAAAACCATACAAACAACTCAATGGGAAATGTAGACTAGTATGATCTCATGGTATGTGCAAAAGATTCATGTTCAAACATGAAAATCATTCATTTATTGTTAGATAAGGCTTTATCTTTCTAACTTTTATCAAGCAAGCAATCAATTGGACTTTGATAATTTCCACTCAAATACATACAAATTTTTGTCATTTTGTAAAAGATTTTTATAACTATGCAAAATTTAGAGGGAGAAATTGAACATGAAATTATCATAGGCAGCAGAATTGTGCATATTCATATATTTTAAAATTTGAAATTTTCTAAATTTTGAGTTTTAAACAAAGCCAAGGCAAGCCAACACCCAAACAGCAGGTTGACACATATATATTTGTTTATTTTATTGCATAATATAGCTTATGAGTGATATCAAAACATCCATATATTGAATATGTTAAAATTTAATATTTTAACATACATTTTAAATCAAATTTTAAACAAACATTTTGATTTAAACAAGATTTATCAAACGAAAATTTTCTTTCGAAAGCAAAGTCATTAAATATTTGCTTCGGAAGAAAGATTTCAAAACATACAAAATTTTAATTTTTTTTTTTAAATTTTGACAACTGTTCACACAACGGATGAACAAATATTACATCCGCTGTAGGTACAGTACCACACAAAACATTACAAGTGTTCCAAAACATATGAACATTATTCATCCACTGTGAACATCTCTTAAGTGTTCCACAGCGCATGAACATTGTCCATCCACTGTAAACAAAGCATTCCATTCATTCAAGTGTCCACAGCGCATGAACTTTTGTCATCCGCTGTGAACATATCAAACATTTGATCAAAGGATCCACAGTGCATGAACAAATGTTCATCCGCTGTGAGCAGTCAGTACAATGGACCAAGGGTTTACAACGTATGAACAAAATTGTTCATCCGCAGTGACTACAGTTCTCATACGCCGTGTCTAAACTATGTGCACAGTGCATGAACAAATTGTTCATCCGCTGTGTGCACAGTACAACATACAGCACACAGTGTAAAATGCATAGCGCATGAACACTGTTCATACAGCAGATGGTTTGCGTATGAACACTGTATTCATAGTAGATACTTAATTGTCCATTGTGTATTTAAAACACACTTACAGATTTCTTTCTTTTTACCACAAGAGAGAGAGAACATTCAAAATTTCAAACATTTAAAAAAAAAAACCCGTAATAGTTACCCTGTTCGATTAAAATTAAAAAAAAACACACTGATTCAACATCTGTTTGATA
Source organism: Flaveria sonorensis (assembly GCA_025506505.1). Taxonomy (NCBI): domain Eukaryota; kingdom Viridiplantae; phylum Streptophyta; class Magnoliopsida; order Asterales; family Asteraceae; genus Flaveria; species Flaveria sonorensis. The sequence goes on along the minus strand of CM046440.1, from coordinate 37,580,882 downwards.
ATCAAAAAGGTATAACAACATGATTAACACACTGAATCATTCATAAAAACATCATCCAAATTGTTTCTGATTCATACATTGTTCAACTCCGTCGAACTAAGAACATTCAATCGACAATATGAAAGTTGATGTTAATAATCAAATTAATTACTGAAATAATGTTATTAGGACTTAATCGAATGTAGTTAGGCTGATTATTTGGTGAAATTTGATTAAGTGTTCATGATGAACATGAACATACATGGTGTTCATGCCAAAATCATACAAAAGTACTGTTTGATCTTTTAAAATGTTGACAAGTTTTTTAAAAACTGTTAAAACTTGGTAAACATATTCAATAGACTCTAACAAACATACAAAAACAGTTACATTTGGCAGAAACATTCATACAAACATTAAATGCATAAGCATTTAATGTGCATTTAAAGTAATTTTGACTTTTTGAAAGTCAAACTGAAATGCAATGTTCAAATTCATATAATGTGAATAGTGTATGTTGGTATCAATTTTTCATCATTTCAAACATACATATACTTATTACATATCACTAACACTTATCTTGTTTATGCACGTATGGAAAACTTGGTGTTTGTCAGAGATCACAACATATGTGCATATCTGAATACTAACTCTCCTATGTTAGGAACTAAAGAGATATGATCCAAGCTATCTAGCAAACAAGACTGGTGCATGCTATGACAACAAGGCCAGATATTTATAAGGATCATATTGTCCAATTTTGGACATCTGGGAGAAATTGATGATCCACAAGTAGTTATATCTACTGTGCATGAACAACAGATCATCATTTCTAAAGAAGTTATAAGAAAGGTGCTACAACTGGGAGAAGTTGATGCTGATGGCCCAGTAGAGTTTGATGAACACTATGTTTTACATGTGTTCAGGTAGATTGGCTATACAAGCACTAGTGAGAGAAAACAGATCAAGAAGTCATATATGTGTGCACAATTCAGATTCTTGATGCATACATACCAAAAGACTGTGACCAACAGGAAGACTGGCTGGGATGCCATATCTCTAAGAGCCTCATGTGCTATAGCAAGTATTATAGCATGAAGACCTTTCAATTTTGCTGCACAAGTGCTGAATAGGTAGTGTACAACATCACTGAGGTGAGGAACAAATTCCTGATGTTTCCTAGATTCATCCAAATGATTATAGATGATCTCCTTCCAAACATTCCAAGACAAGGCACCATATTCCATCCTGTGCACTTCAATGAGCATGTCTTTAACAGGATAAAATCTAGCATTTACCAAGGGAATGAAGTGCATGTACTACACACATGATTGATCATGACATCCCTGTTCCTGAGGTATTCTGAGGATTCCAGGACAGGATGAGCTTTTAATGCTTTACCAACATGCCATCCAACAAGCACCCATCATACAACCGACACCAATCTTTCAACCAGAACAGCTAATCCATCCAGAACACCCAATTTTACCAGAACAACCCATTAGCCCATAACAACTAGTCCCACAAGAAAAACCCATTGAGGAGGAATTCCAACAAGCTGATTGAAAGATTAAACAACAGAGCTAAGAGACTAAGAGAAAAGATTAAAGTGAAAGATAAAGAAATAGAGAAGTTAGAGTCTGATCATAAAGCTCAAAAGCTGATTGTTAAGTTTGTAGAAAAACAACTTGAACAGACGAAAGGTGAATTGAAAGCTAAAGACAATGAGCTTAACTTAGCCAAAGCTGAGATTGAATACTTGGCTAAACAATCACAACCAAGGGAAAATGAAGTAGATGAATTTAAGAGGATTATAGAGGCTCAAGATGAAGAAACAAAGAGATTAAATAGAGAGCTGGAATAGACTGACACTCAACTGAATGAGGAAGAACATTCAGTAGATGTTGAACAAGATATGAGTGATTTTGAAATGGCTGAAGAAGAAGATATAAGTCAACAGAAAGAAGAACAACCAGAACTAGCACTGATCATTCCTAAAGAGTCATACTCTATGGATCAGTTGTTCAGTGAAGCGAACCCCTTTGAAAACATCCATTATTTACCTATCTTGAGATAGCACATTCACAGTCCAGATCCACAAGCTCTGTTCAACCTGAACAAGCAACAGCAAAAGCTTCATCATCATCACCATAAGTAAAAACTTATGACAGAAAGAGGAAGAGAACTTACTTGGGTTCTTCATCAAAAGGCAAGACACCAGCAGAAGAGTCTGAAGCACCAAAGTCACCTCCATTTAAGCTGCTCAAGGTGAAGCAAGAACAACTTGAGTATGCTGATCCAATCCAATTGGTAGAAGGTGAGATTGCCCAGAGTTTTGAATCAAAGCAAGTCAGTATTTTATCAGACTCTGAGGAAGAACAAAAAGAAAGTGATTTTGAAGATCCTCTTCCAAACATACTAGACCTATTCCCTGATGATCCAGAGACTCTTATGGGAATAGAGTTGGTCTCTAAAGGTTTCCCTTATGATGCTTTCATGCAACTAAACCTTTCTGAAGTAAAGGATTTGCTCAAGGACTTTAGGAAGTAATAAAGATGAAACTGAGCAAACCTACAGAAGGTACAAAGAGATCAAAGATCAGCAGGAGTTGTAGAAAAACCTGCCAAAGGATCCACAATAGAAAGATGACTTATCAAAAAGTGAAGAGTTGGTTAAATCATACTTGGATTCCTTATAGATCATATGCAGGGAGGTCACTATCCCAGATGAAAGATATGGCCATGGAGATTATAAGAACATGCTCTCAAATGTCTTGAAGCCCCAACTGTTTAGACCTCATCCTGCAGCATCACTCTCAACATATCATCAAGCTCCACCTGAGCTACATCCTATAACAGAACCAAGAGAATTTATGCCACACTGGCTATGGCCTGAAGGTAATGAAGTAAGAGAAATGATTAATGAGAAGACAAATTTGGTTAAATTGTATGACAGAATTACTCTTACTGCGGTTGCAAATGAAAGAAAGATTGTGGCTGGGAAGTATGACGAAGTATGGGATGCTGTTTTAGTGAAAAGAGTATCTGGATTAGTCCAATACTTATCCTATATATCCCAAATAGGCTCTTTGTCCTGTCAAGACAGACTTGACCTTCTCAAACTAAGAATGGTCAATCACACAAATAATAAAAGAGGAGCAGACTATTTCCATATTCTGAGAACCTACATGCATAAAAACCATAATTAATTAAAGGCCAAAGCAGACAAGGAGGATAAACTCCACATTGAGAGATTGAGGAGAGAGCAAAGAGCAGCTGGGAAGGGTAAACAACAACAGACAAAACAAACAGATCAACTAGACCCTGAGCTGCTAGAAAGAGTAGTTTATCCTCTAAGACCTACTAATCTGAAGTTGATAATAAAGAAGGTTGAAGGCAACTAGTACACACATCCAATCACCGGATGGTATTACGACGAAAACCATTTTGAGGTGGCGTTGGAAAGGAAACTTGAAGGAAAAATGACTGAGGACATAAGATTGTTTGACCCTGTAGATATCAAACTTCTTCACCCATCTTATGTCTCTTTCTTGAAAACAAAAACTTTTCAGCCATAAAAGATGTACTTCGTAAGGGTGACTGCTGTTACTTCATTCATATGCTGAGGATTCTTGGCATAGTCTATGTCAATACAGCCTTGAAGCAGAGGCTAGAGACTAAACAGCAGCCACTCACCCACATTGAAGGAATTACAGGAATGAGAATCTCTGTAAATAATAACTTAGAGGTACTCAAGGGAAAGCATGTTGTCACCACTTTGGTGAGCAACATTGATGTTCAGAGTCTTGATCAGTCCACTCTGGAGCAGCTGGTTCACCTAACAATAGAAAGAAAGTATGAAGATCAAGAAGTGTAGTTGACTACTTCACTAACCATATAGTCAACTGTAGGAATGCCTTCAAGATCACAGCTCTCAAAGATCAAGTGAAAGAAGCTAAAGCTGACCAAGCCATAGAGCAAGACATTGAAGATACTCTTAAGGCTATGGAAGAAGCCCAGAAGAAGACTGATGAAGTAGGACGATCTCATTCCTAAGGTTTCTAAACACAGTTGGGGAAACAAACAAACAAACATATCCTTCTTTATTATTATGCATTCATACGTTCATACATACATGTGCCCTTATGCACATGATATCGTACAATCATTCATACAAGTGGTTTTATATACATGGTATCATACAATAATACATACATGTGTTGTTGATACAAACACATGAGATTCATGCAAACATACATATATGTGTTAATAAACACATGGATTCATACAATCATTCATATTTCTTTTATTATGCTAACACTTGTGTAATCTTAAAATCTATCAATCAATCACAACAAACATGTGTTACACATGTAATCAATCAAATATACACAATAACAATCAATCATACAAGTAAATAATCAAACAATCAATCATACATAACTACAATCAAAACATGCATAACATTCAAGACAAACAAACAAACAAAACAATTATTCATAACAAAACACACAAACACACATTACTAAACAAACAAAACATAATCTAGCAAACATAAAATGTTGGCAACATCATACTTAGGGGGAGTATTGTTGGACTCAACAATTTCATTAAGAATTAATGCGTAAAAAGTATGATGCTTGCCACATCAAGCATAACAAACAATAATGTGTTTTAACATCCAAAACAATCATTTAATAAAACATTAACATCATTAACATTCATAAAAATCACTAATATTTGTTTAAATTTCTTTTTCAGGTTTGTACATAAAAGGAAATTTTGACAAGTGTTCGTAGCGTATGAAGAAAGTCTCACAGCGGATGAAGATCATCAGCTGCGGATGAAGATTTGCTTCCAAGTATGTGCAGCGGATGAACAACCATCCCACAACGGATGAAGAACTCACAGCGGACAACATTCCATAGCGGATGTTCATCCACAGCGGATGAACATCCACAGCGGATGAACAAGGTCCCACAGCGGATGACATGCTGACAGCGGATAACATTATACAGTGGATGTTCATCCACAATGGATGAACATTCCACAGCAGATGTTCATCCACAATGGATGAACATCCCACAGCGGATAACATACAACCATGTACAGCGGATGACAAGATCTTATCCACAGCGGAGAGTAAACATCCACAGCGGATGACTGATCTCCACAGCGGATGACATATAGACTTTGGATTATTTTATGTAATTTTAATTTACATAAGGGTAGTTTAGTAATTGTATATAGCTATGTGTATAGGCTATAAATAGCATACTACCCTAATCCTTTGTAAGCTTTTGAATGAAATCAATACAAACAAACAGTTAATTTTCATTGTGTTCTTGCACACACACCATACACACAAAAACACACACTACACTGGTCATACTCTATCATTATGGGTTTCCGCACCATAATGTTTGTGTGTGAAGTTGAGAGAGATTGAAAATATCCTTAGGGGAATCAGCCTTTTATTCATGTTCATCATGAGTTTAAGCTGAATTCATCAAGGGTGCTGGAAGTGCTTTTATTTCCAATGGTGATGAAGGAAGCTCTTGTGTTGAGAGTGATGATGAAGAAGAAGCTGGTTTCTATGCAACAAAGTCTTTTAAATCTAATTTTCAAAGCAGTTCTAACAACAAGAAGAAAGGGAAATCTGATGATTCTAAAAGTTTAGCAGCAAAGGGATCATCACCAAGCAAAAGCAACACCAAATTGAACCAATCACTATGGTTCTAGAATCAGAAGAACAGAAAGCAAAAATTGTAGCATTCAGTTCAAGCTTTCAAGCTTACTTGGGTAGTACTCTGACTCCTGCTGACATATGCTAACAAGACCTGGAAGAAATTCATCCTGATGAAGTGGAAGAGATGGATCTACAATGGAAAATGGCCATGATTGCTTACAGGGCCAGGATGTATATGATAAGAAACAAGGGACTATCTATTGCTGGAAGAATAGAAAAATTGGTGCTGATAAATCAAAGGTGAGGTGTTACAAATGTAATTTGTATGATCACTTCTCAAGGGAATGCAACAACAATTAGCAATCAACAATAATCAGAAATCAACAACAGACACAAGACAAGCACATCAGAGAAGCTTCAAGCAACCTCAGCTTACAAACTCATCCCTACCAGCCTCAAGTTCTGCAATAGGTACCAGTATCTAAAGAAACTGGTTTGATTATTTTGCAGGATGATACTTGTGACTGGAGCATGTATGAGAAGGAATTCTAGGAGGAGAATCAAGCATTGATGGCAAACCCGGAGAACAAAGTTCCACCCATGGCTAGAGAGGTAAGGGACATGTTATGCTCACCAACATGTGTTTAAGAGGTAGAAGATACAGGGTCCATACTGAATAATTGGCTGATAAGTCAAAGAAACAATGATTTTGAATGAATCTCATGTAAGAGAACATAAATTATATCAGGTCAAAATCACTTCTTTACAAAAAGATTTGGATAAACTTGTTTCTAAAAATTATAATTTAAAAACATAAGTTAAGCATTTGACCACCTCTTTAACAAAATCAATATCTGATCACTCATCTACTGAAGTGAAACTTCAGAAGTTCAAATTATCATCATAGCAATATGAGAAACTGTTAAATTCTCATATTGAATCAAAGAACATGTATAGGTTGGGATTTAATGTTGTTGCACCACCAGTGAATAATAACTATACCACCCCACCTGAGTCCATGACCAATAGTCTATCAAATCATTTTGTATCTAGCATCAAAACTGAACCAAAAGTTGAAAATAATGAAGTGGTGAATGGTGAAGATACTAAAAACAGTGAAACTGATTCATCTGAATCAGAATTTTCAAAACAAAATGAATCAGAATTTGAGTTTGATAATTGTGATGATTTGGATGAGGTTGATGAGCCTAATGAACAAGAATGTGCTGGTTTGGGTAAGGGTAAAAATGTGGTAATTGAACCTGTAATTCCCAAAGTCCTTGAGGAGATCAAGCTACCATATCCTCCCAAACAAAGAAATTTGTTGAAGACCATCTACACAAGAATTGGTCAGCTAAATGAAGGAATTTAGGAGCTAAACAAAAAGCACTAAAGTCAGTCAGCAAAAAGAACTACAGAGGAAGAAGAGAAAAATACTTCAGCAGAACACCTGCGGAAGAAGAAGACTGGTTCTCACACATCCATAGAAAAGCAAAGGAAAAATGTTGTTCCAAAGGCAACATCCGTTGAAGATCTACGGCAGAAGCAATCATCTGAATCAAAACAGTCATCCGTAGAAGATCTACGGAAGAAGAAATCGTCTACTGAATCACAAACTGTCAAGAAAGTCAAGAAACAACAAAGAGTTTTGAATCCCCAGCAACAAGAAGAAGATCCTTTAGCTACAAAGATTGAAAGAGAATTGAAAAACTAGCAGAAGAAGACAGTGGAGTCTGAGAGTGAAGCTGAAGACAAATACTGCAAGTGGTGTGAAATGTATAACCATAACACAGGTGACTGTTACTTCAGCAGTTACTGCTCCATATGCAACATGAACAATCACGTGACAACTGATTCTTACTTTAACAAGCACTATGCTATTTGCAACAAGAAGAACCATTCTACTCAAGAATGCTACTTTAACAAAAAGAACAAAACTAAATTGCCAAAAAAGCAAAAATCTGAGAATGCTAAATCAGACTCACTATCTTCTGAGAATGAAGAATCAAAGGTGCAAAAACAAAAGAAGCAGCAACCAAAACAAAAGGTGCCAAAGGTAAAGAAGCCAAGATCTGCTGTTGATCAAGCAAACAAGAAGAAAGAGAAGCAACATCCTCAAAGCAAGACACCTCATACGAAGGTAGTGTTGCAGGAAGAAGAAGCTTTCTTTGATCACTTATAAAAGGGTAATCATGTACCTCAATCAAAGACAAAAGACGATAAAATGTTTTCTAACAAAGTGTCATCTTCAAGTTTGAAGAAAAATGTAATCAAAGAAGAAGTGACAAAGGAAGTGACCGTGAAACAAGATTGAAGTGCTTCAAGTTTATCTTCAACAGAATCATCCTCACCCTAAACAAAACATAATGAATCAATTGAGTGTAAAAACAATCTTGAGACATCTAGGCTCATTCATGATAGAGTAACAATTCTAGATAACAATGGCAAGCCCAAGACCATTAAGGCTTGGGCTCCACTTTCTAATTGATTTCATTATTTGCAGGAACATCCATGGAGGACTGACAACAAGTGGTATGCTGGCAGTGGTTGTTCCAGGCATATGACAGGAAACTATTCTCTCCTCCATGATTTCAAACATAAAAATGCTTCATATGAGGCATTTGGTGGGGATAAGAAGGGAGGTAAAATTATTGGTGAAGGATTGGTAACAAATGGTGTACTCAAATTTGAGAAAGTAAATTTTTGTGAAAACTTACAATACAACTTACTCAGTGTATCTCAAATATACGATCAAAATTATACCACTTTATTTGACAACACTTTATGTTACATCCAAACCAGGTGTTCAAATTCAAGCAGATGGATCCTTCTTAAAGCACCTAGAAAAGGAAACACATATGTTTTGGATATGAACAACACCTCTAGGACAATCAATTAAACCTGCCTGATTTCTAAGTCATCAAAAGATGAAGCTCAACTGTGGCATAGAAGAATGGTTCATTCAATCATGAAGAACATGAATAGTTGGTCAAACATGACTTAGTCATTGGCCTTCCCAAGAAAAATTTTACAGTTCTAATCATTGTTCATCATGTTATAAAGGAAAACAACATATTGTGTCACACAAGTCCAAAACAATCAACACAAACACAACACCACTCAAAATTCTTCACATGGATCTTTTTGGTCCAACCAATGTGTTGAGCATTGGTAAAAGGCAATATTGTTTGGTGATTGTTGATGATTTCACTAGATTTACATGGGTCTTTTTCTTAAAACATAAAAGTGACACATCAGAAACACTAATGGAGTTTATCACTAAGTTTGAAAATCAACTTGATTTAAAGATCAAAATCATAAGAAGTGATAATGGATCTGAATTTGTTAATCATGTTTTAGATTCCTTTTGCAGGAACAAAGGCATAGCCAGACAATTTAGTGCACCAAGAACTCCATAACAAAATGGAGTTGCTAAATGAAGAAATAAGAATCTAATTGAAGTAGCAAGAATAATGGTAGCTGATTCACAGTTGCCTATCATATTTTGGGCAGAAGCAGTGAACACAACATGCAATGTTTAGAACAGAACATTAATTGTCAAAGAACATAATAAAACACCTTATGAACTTTTGTTTAAAAAGAAACCGTTTATAGGTTATCTTAGAGCTTTTGGGTGTCATGTGTCTATTTTAAACACCAAAGATCAATTAGGAAAGTTTGTTGAAAAAGCCTATGATGGTTTCTTTGTTGGTTACTCATCAACATCTAAATCATATAGAGTCTACATTCCTAATCACAACATTATGGAGGAAACACCTAATGTATCTTTTGATGAATCCTTATTTCCAAAATCTGTAAACGGATCATCTTGGTTGTTTTATATAGATGCATTAACAAACTCATTTAACACTGGTTATTTGAATGTTGCAGGTCCTGCGGATACTTGTTGTCCTTATGTACCTCCAAGTTTGAGTGAAGTTTCATTAACAGCTGATCCTCCAAGAATGACCCAGACATATACATCAAATATTGTTGATCCAGGCCCTTCATTTCAAACAAGCAATGACAATTCTGATGGAAATGGAAATTCAACTTCAGCAGAAGTTAACAATGCTTCCGTAAAACTTAACAATGCTTTCGCAGAAGTTCCTTCAACATCCGTAGATGTTCCTACTTCCGAAGATGATTTTTTTTTCCATCATCTAGAGTTCCCAATCCATCAGAAAACATTCCAACAACATTCATATCAGCACATCAACAAACTACAACATTCGTAGTTGTTCCTGTGACTGCTGCGGAAGGTATACCTACATCTGCGGAAACACAAAATCATGAAAATGGAATTCATTCAGCATCAGAAGACCAAAATGATGAGGATTTTAACCACTTTGTGGATTCCCCATCTCAGTTGGATCCATCTGCATCAACCAACATCACCAACATGGAATCATCTATTCCGGTTGAGTCAATACCAACAACAAGAATTCATAAGTATCATCCAATAGAAAACATTATTGGTGATCTTAATGAAAGAAGCATAAGAAGTCAAGGGGGAGCTACTAATACTTGTCTGTTCTCCTAGTTTCTTTCATAAGTAGTTTCAGCCGACATATCTGCACCATTGAAACACAACAGCTGGATTGATGCAATGCAAGAAGAGCTTCAGCAGTTCAGAAAGCAGAAAGTTTGGAATCTAGTTGATCTTTTGAAGGAATATCTAATCTGGTACAAGATGGCTTTTCAAGAACAAACTAGATGGTATAGGTATCATCATCAGAAACAAAGCAAGGCTGATAGCACAAAGCTATACTCAAGAAGAAGGAATAGACTATGATGATGTCTTTGCCCCAGTTGCAAGGATTGAAGCCATAAGAGTCTTTCTAGCCTATGCTTCACATAAGAAGTTCACTGTTTACCAAATGGATATAAAATGTGCATTCTTATATGGTAAAATTGATGAAGAGGTCTATGTTGCCCAACCACCAGGCTTTGAAGATCCTGATTATCCACAAAGAGTATACAAGTTTGACAAAGCTTTGTATGGTCTTCATTAGGCACCAAGAAAATGGTATGAAACATTATCATCCTTCTTGATCAAGCATGGTTACAACAGGGGAACCATTGCTCAGACTCTCTTTCTCAAGCATGATCATCAAGACCTCTTGGTTGTCCAAGTCTATGTGGATGATATCATCTTTAGGTCAACAAATAAAAGATTGTGTTAAGACTTTGAATCTTTGATGAAATCTGAGTTTCAAATGAGTTCCATAGGAGAATTAACATTCTTTCTTGGTTTGCAAGTTATGGCATTTTCATCAATCAGGAAAAGTTATGAATCAAATCTTGAAGAAGTACAACCTTGCTGAGTCTTCTTCATAAAAAACACCAGCATCAACAATCGATAAGATTGTACCTAATCCTAAAGCAAATTCAATTGATTAAAGATTATATAGATCTATGATAGGATCATTGATGTACTTAATTGCCAGCAGACCTGACATGATGTTTGTTGTGTGTGTTTGTGCTAGGTACCAATCAGTTCCAAAGGAGTCAAATCTGAATGCAGTTAAGAGGATATTCAGATACCTTAAAGGGAAGCCAGCTCTTGGAATTTGTTATCCCAAAGAAGGAGACTTCAACCTCTACTCATATTCTGATAGTGACTTTGGAGGGTGTAACAACTACAGAAAATCAACCACTGGAGGTTGTCAATTCATAGGACCAAGACTAGTTTCATGGCAGTGCAAAAAGCAAACAAATATTTCAGTATCCACATCTAAGACTGAGTACATTGCTGCTTCAGCTGGTTGCTCTCAAGTTTTGTGGTTGCAAAACCAACTACTTGATTATGGTTACAATTTTCTTCAAACACCAATACATATTGATAACTCAGCTGCTATGTTCATCACTACTAATCCAATGCAACATAGTAAAACAAAACATATTGAAATCAGATACCATTTTCTAAGAGACTGCTAAAAAAAAGGTTTAATCAGGTTGATCAAAGTGGATACAACAAATCAGCTTGCTGATTTATTCACTAAAGCCTTTTACTCAGTAAGATTTTATTTCTTAATTGAGTCCTTAGGCATGATCATTTTAGATTAAATAATCAACACAAAGAAACGTATGATCTGTCCTTCAAATTTCATAATATGAAAAAGCCAAAAACATTCATAAAACAAATAAATTCCAAAAAATATTGTCTTATTTTCATGATTTCTTGAATAAGCATTTCATATTATGGGAAACGATAGTACACTATACCGTTGTTTACTTTCATATTTTTAACACAAAAATACAGACTGATCAGATGTGATTTGATATGCGACAAGTGGCTGAGAGCCCTCACAGCCTAGGCACAAAGACATAATTATCAGGGGTGCGCTAGCTTGAGTTGAAAATACACAAGTTCATGCATAACATAATGTCAAGGTGACAAATTGTGGCCAATTCCATCATGAACTCTTTGTTTTGCATAAGCAAAGACCTAAGTTCTTAGGTACCTCTGTTTTACATGAGTAAAGACCTGGTGTCCTGATGCTGATCATCAACAGGTTCCAAAAAGGAACAACTCTAAAAGAATCCATTGTGATCAATTGTATATTAATTTAGAGCTTAAAAATCATATTAGCATTAATGAGATTTAAAAAAAATCTTAAGATAGAGCTTATAACTTACAGAACATTGTTTTAAGTGTGAAAAAGTGATAAATTGACTCATAAACGGAGGATAAACTCTAATGTGAATTGAATGTGGAATCCATATTTGTCTATCTTTAATCAATACCAAAACATGATAAACAGCATGACAAGTTGCAACTATATCCTTGCTTGAATTTATGTGGATCATAATACTTGCAATCAACACTAGATCTATGCCTACCATTATCAAATAAAATTGTCATCAGAAAGTTACCTAGTGTCATAGTATGATCCCATTGTATGATGTAAATTATTGTAAATATATTTAAGTTTCTACTTGTAAATAGATTTTGTTTTTGTTCTTTTCTTTGATAATAAGTTGGATAGATAATTGCTTCTCATGATATTCTCTATATAAATTTATGATAAATGCATAATTTCATGATTAATAAAAAATTTAGGGGGAGTAGTCATCAGCCTGAAAACTGAGTTTAACTCTTTTAAATGAATAAAATTGGATCTTGAGCACTAACTTGGCTACAGGATATCTGAATTTTTTAACTATATCAATTTTGCACATTTGCCACGAAGCAGAGTCAACAAGGTCCAACAGCAAACAACAAATGATCTAACAATATGTTAGGATCATACAGCAAAAACATAACAAAAATGTCTTTCCGTAGATTGGTATCCTACGGATGATGAGCTCAAATTGGATCGATCTGTGATGATATATGAACACAATTCAATCTAAAACACAAAGTAGTCAATTCAACACAAGCAAATCAACAAAAATTCATAGAGTTTTCATTGATTAGCATATAGAAGAATACAAAGTGTAGGAAATAGTTACAATACGTCTAAATCTCTCTCACTAAAAACTACCTACACAAAACATATCTATGCTATATATCGTAATAAAAAAAAGGAACATATTTACATAAAAAGTCCCTATACTATGACAAAAACTATAAAAGACACATAAAGACTAATGTTAATCTTTTAAGAAGCATCTACAATACTCCCCCTAAGATTCACATGGTCTTCGGTTTTCAACATATCTTTAGTCTTCAAAATCTTTTTCTTCATCTTTATCTTCATTCTTTGATCTTCTGTCTTTAATCTCCAGCTTGATCTTCAGTCCTCATGGTCCAGAGAAATCCTCTGATTCTTCTTTGATTGTGAAAACTGGTTTCTCTTTGTATAGCTCCTGCTCCCTTAATGCTTTTGCAATAGCTGCTTTGAATTTTTCAGCAAGAATGCCTTGTTCTGGCTTTGCTTCATTTGTTTTAATCTCCCTGTGTTCATCAATTCATGTGTTTGCTTTGACAGACCTGCTATATCAACATTTGCATAGCATTCGCTTGGGTTAGAATTGTCTTTACAATGAATTTCCAATACACCTTTACTAGAAATCCTCATGAACTCAATATCCTTTATGTCTTTCTTTACAATGTTTGCATAAGCTAAGGCTTTCCTCAATGAAATTCGTTCCATAGCTGCGTTCATCACTTTGATTATAGACATAAAATACTTTGTATCGATTTCTGCTGTTTCAGGAACTACTTTCTCAAACTTTTGAATGGACAGAAACGAGATATAACTGGGATGTAAAAGTTTAAGCTCAAAAACACCAAACAATGATATCATATCTTTATCCTAATCTTCTAAGTTTCTCACCAGCTTCAATTCAAAAGTATCAAAATTATAAAACCATCTTAAAATTGGTTTTGACTTTTGAGTCCCTTCAATCACCTTTAATCCCGGATTCGTAACTTTCTCGAAATATTGATCACTGAAAGCATCGTGAAATTTTTCTTCACCAATTTCTTTTTCAACACCTTTCTTCTTTTTTCTTTAAATAATGAAAATATTCTTTGTCTTCTTGGTCACATCTTGTTTTCAGAAAAGAACTCATACGAGAAATACCTTTGTTGAGTAACTGTACAAACATTTCACCCCTCTTGGCTTTTGTTGGGTTTATCAATGGAAGTTTGTTCAATTCTTTCAAATCTTGCACTGGAAGTTGTATGATGCTAGAAAAGAAATGATATACATCACATATAGCATTAACTCTTTTGATTAAAAATGCATCAAACACCTAATCATACTTCCATGCAACTATTTTAACTTCTTTCGTTGAATCAGGAACAATCATTGCATTTAATAACTCAGATATCGATTGTCCTTTTTGTAAAACATTGCGCACTAAGTCTCCTACTGTTCGAGCTTTACTCCAAATTTGCCTTTGTTCACTGGAGACCTGATATCCTTGCCTCTCTGTTTCAGGAAACATCTTAATTAATTCTTTTCTTGCTTCATATCTCCTGAGGCTTCAAAATCATTGATCCCTTGGTAATCTCAAGGTACTGAGGATTATCCATATCAAGTACAATCATTTTCTTGGTTTGCTTCTCAGTTTCTTGAAAACTTCTGACCAAGTTTCTCAACGATTCTCCTTGTAATCTATTCAATTTCTTTCTTGTGTAATTTCTTGATTGCAACCACATCTTTAGAGCGTTGATATTCATATCATCAGGATTAGGATGGTGCAACTCAGATGTTGATAACTCTTCAATGTTTATACTTTCCTGTAAAGGATTCCATTCACCATGCTCAACAATGATTTCATCTGGATCTATCGGAGCAACAGATTCAGTAGTTAGACTTTTCTCAAATTCTTTATTAATTTGAGATACTGTTAGTCCATCTAGAAATACTTTGTTATACTTCTTTTTCACCAAATAATTATACCTATCTTCAATATCCATAGGTATGTCATCATTGCTCAAATCAACTGGTGAAAAGTGTTCATCTACATTAGCATCCGCCAAATCCTCATCTTCAAGTACTTCATTGTACCAGTCATCTTCAAATTCACCCTCAATATTATCAAGTGCACCAATAATCTCTTGAACATCAGACTCTTTTTCTTCAACATTTTATTCAATCACCTTTTGAATTTTAGAAGATGATTTAGGCATAGCTGAAATATCTACATCATCTATTTTTCTTTTTCCTTTGTCAACTTCTGGAATCTTCTCAATATCAATAGGAGTAATTTCTGAAATAATAATTAAATTAGGAGATGGAGACTTATTTTTTTCTTTCAACTTCTCAAACTCTTCTTTCATCAATTCATTTTCCTCATTCACCTTCTTTAATTTTTCTTCCATCACATCAAAATCTATCATCATTACCTCAAAAGTCTTCATATTATCATCTTGACTTTTTCTCAACTCATCAATTAATTTATCTTTCTCTTTCATTTCTTCAATCAACCTTTCATTGACAGCTTTCAACTCTTTAATTATCTTTAATTGATTCAAATTTTCTTTATTAAGATCATCAATCTTCTATTGTAAGTTTTCTTCTTCAGATACATGCATTTCTGGTAGATGTTCTTCTAAAAATTCATTCATAATGCCAGCTTCTACAATATCAAACTCTTGAGTGTTCTCATTTAATTCAAACTGGTCATTTTAATCTACCATTTATTCAATCATACTCATAATATCATCAACCGTTTGATTTACATCAATCTTTTGTTCACTTTCTACAACTTTAGTATTATTATCATTGAATTCTTCAGTAACTTGATCTATATCTTGGACATTTTCATCCATTTCTTCATTCACTTCTTCAGTAGCTGACTCTACTTCTTCTGTCTCATCATGATCTTCTTCGTGAGTTTCCTCAACACGTGACACGATTTCTATTCTTGGAAGCATGGGAACTGTTCAGGCGTATGGGAAAGTTAAAAACGCCCAACACAACAGACAACTGTTTAGGCGCATGAGAGTGTCTAAAACGCCCAACACTTGTACAAATCTGAAAAATCATCATGCTCCTAGTCTTTGACTTTTGACCACTGTTTAGGCCCATGAGATGACTTCCATGTGTCTAACACTTGTAATTTTCCATATCTTCCACCTGTACACTGTTTAGACATATTAGCATTGTTCACATACTAATATTTAAACAATTTATCAAATTTTGACTTTAATTAGTTAAATTTTGACTTTTCATCAAAAAGTCAACTTTTGACTTTTCGTCCAAAATTTTCACTATGTACCCTCAATTTTAAACTTTTTGCATTTCAATTTTTATTTTTTATTTTGAATTTTGAATTTTTATATTTTGATAATTTTTATTTTTATTATTTTTAAAAATAATTTCCCATCATTTTAGTCTCTTGATTTTAACAAATAGTCTCATATTATACTTGTGCAAGAAAATTTTCATTTTAGAAGTTTTTCAGGTTCATTTTTACATTAGTCAAACACACATATGCTTGAAATTTTTAGCTTCATCCTTTCCATCCAAAACATTTAAATTTTGATTTTTCATATATTGAAATTTGAAAATCAATTTTCTAGACACTTTTCCTTTTAACTCTTTTTACTCCCCCTAAACTTTTAAGTTTAACAAAACTTAGAAGTTTCTTGAATTTGTCACATGAAGATCACACTAATCATTGTTAATATATCTGCACACAGAAAAACATGCAAAAATCAAAACTAAAGCATAATAAAAATCAAATATTTACAAATGAATCAATGTTTGCAGTGAGATCATATTAGATGAGATCAGCACATTGAAATAAAAAATTTGATGGATAGTCATAGACAATGAATAAATCCTGATCAAGTGTGTTCCAGGTCAGTATTGCTACAGCAAAGGAGACACGAGATCTAAGGACAGAAAATGAGTGTATTTAGCAAGATATCAGCACACTTACTTTTTCAATTCTTGGATTGTTTAAGGTACAATTAGATATGATTATGCAGTCACACTTAGATTTAGAGAGGTTAATTCTCATAAAGATATGCAAGAAGGCACTGTTTCAACTTGTTAACCTGACATATACTATAACCAGATCTCATTTGCTGTTTGTGCACATTGGCATCTTGTTGCATTAGAGAGAATATCCAGGTTTGTAATCACTTACAACAAAGGATATCTCATCACTTCAGGTCTATGATGACTCATAACAGAGAAGTGTTAGATGCTTTAAATAATTAGATCTCAATGATTATTCATATCACCATCAGGTGTGAGATTATGTCTTAACAAACAATTAATTTGAGATATCAACACTACTCATTAGTGCTAAGATAGACATACATGAATGCATGAGGGATTTAGTTTAATCACAAGAATTTACTTTTTCAGACTAATTGTATGAACTTACTTGCATATCATATCTGATCATCTCAGACTTTAGTCAAAAACGAAGTATGCAACTGATCAAACTAATGTATGTGAATCCAAGGATCGCAATCAGGAATTATCAGTGTTAGATGGTTTCGAATTAATGATTGCGGAATTACCATTAATCATATTAATTGATTAATTAATAAATATTGATGCCAGAGAAAATAAACAATAAATGCTCAAACGATATCAACAATATACAAAGAATAATGTTTTGAATCAAATGTAATTCATTAAAACTGATTAATGATTACAAAGAATCAAATAATAATTGCTAACAAAATTCTATGCTATGTTTGTGTTTATGATTTTTGGTGTATTGATGTGATGGCTGCTAGGGTTGTGTTGATCGTGCAACGATGTGATGGTATTTTGTCGCCGTCTTTTTTTTTTTTGATATGAAACCTAGGACTCATATTTATAGACACGCGTTTTTCTGTTAAGGAAACAATGAATCTCTTGAAGTTTGTGATTGACTTGTTGACTTGTTGACTTGAAACACTTGTATGATATAAGTACGTGTCTGGTTTTCTACAGCTACTTGTTCTTCCGCAGCTACTTTGTTCTTCGAAGGAACTTGTTCTTCCGAAGTACTTCACTTCAGTTTCTTCATGTGTGGTGTTTCTTCATCATTGAATACCTATATATCCGTCGAGAAGATCTTCTGATGAATGTCTTGTAAGAAAGACATCTACGGAAGAAAAAAAATGTTCATCCTAGATGTTTCTTACACAGTCAAATCAGAAACTGACCAAGTATAATGTTTGTACCTGTAATCATACACATAAATCAACGCATATAGGGTAACCATATACATAATGCATGCATCAAAATAATGAATTACAAATTCATTACAGTATTGATTAAAGTTCTAAGCCTATACAAAATGATATAGACCTATATTCCTAGATCTAACAATACTCCCCCTTAGGCTTAGAAACTTGTAATCAGTTCTTCAAAGCTGAAAGCTCCTTCACTCTTGCTATATTTTGTTATAGAAGTATGAGACAGCAGTCTTCTGATCATCATACTTGTAGTTGATCTTCATTTTGCTAATCTTTTGTAATGTTTCAAAACTGAGACCAGAACATCTCTTCTGTTGTAAGAGTTTCCAAAACATTATTGTTGTGAACTATCTCTAACTCATCTTGCTCTGAGATCCTCAGCTCACTCACTTCCTTGATATTTGATCCTCTCAAAATCCCTGCCTTATATCTTCTTCTCTTGTAAGCCTTGGCATGCAGTTTATCAATCGCTTGAATCATATAAACATGTAGGCATAGATCATTCTGAGCTCTTTCATCAGTCACCTTTGGGAAGAATTTGTCATGTAAGTATGAAGTGTAGCTGGGATGGCGTAGCTTGATTTCCACTGGATCAAAGATCCTGATTCGATCAGCTCTCTTATTCTCTGCATTCCTCAGCAGCACCAACTCTTTTGTTTTCTCAACATATCCCCATTCAGTTATGGGTAATGTATATTGATTACCATCAAAGCTTTTAGTAGTTGCTTCCTTCATGTTTTGGTATCCAACCCTCTTTAGAAACTCATCATCTACTAATGTAGAGGAGTTGGATTTTGATCTTTTCATTCTCTCTATTCTTTTTTTGTGCTCATCATCCTCTTTCCTAGCCTCTTTTAGCACATCATCTCTGAATTTTGTCTTTAACTACCCATAATTACAGAGAAGTCTCTTCCTCTTGGGTGAATTAGGTAGTTAGTGATGATTAGGGTTTGTAGATCTCTGATGTCACATTCAGCCATGCACAGGACTTGTTCTAAATCATGAAAGTACTGCACCCTTCTAGATGATCTCTTTATGACTGCACAATCCCACTCTTGATCATATTTCAAGCCATAATCCTGTTGTCTTCCATAGAGTTGGGAGTTGTGAGGTGATCAAACAACTCTATCAAGGTAGACTTCTGTTTAGTTATTTCTCTAATGTTTGTTCCAAGTGGCATACTTTGCTAGGCATCACTTCTTTGGTTCTCAAATTATTTTATCTTTCCCTTTATGCTAGTCTTACTTTCAACAGTGACAGGCTCAGCAG
Organism: Flaveria sonorensis; assembly: GCA_025506505.1. Taxonomy (NCBI): domain Eukaryota; kingdom Viridiplantae; phylum Streptophyta; class Magnoliopsida; order Asterales; family Asteraceae; genus Flaveria; species Flaveria sonorensis. The sequence continues at coordinate 37,561,339 of CM046440.1, read as the reverse complement.
GGACTTTGTGTGATGCAAGCAGCTGGATTTGGAGCTTCAGTCCAGAATTTCACACCAGTTTCAAGCTCAAACTTCATTACATGCTCCATCATCCTTCTAAGCTCTCCCACTGACTCCCTTTAACTCATGCATTTTATAATTGACTTTGTAACAACAAGTCATATTGTATTGTTTCAGCTTGGCTGTATCAATAATGGCCTAGCCTTTCTTTATTCTTTGAATTGATTGGAAGGTTATGAATGTTCATAATTGCAATCTGGATCCCATGAAGCTGCTAGCTCAAATCATTCAGTGTTCCATCATTTCTGTCATGTTCATTCTCTCAACCATGGTATAGGAAACCATGATTGATCAGTCCTCTCTTAAATGTCTTTAGTGGTCAGTAGGTCATCAGCCTTTGATGGGTTTTTTTGGATTCTGGGAGGACTCATCTTAGTAAGCTCATCCCATTCGCATCACTCTTAGTTTCAGCATGGAGATATATGCTTTAAGGTTGAGATCATCCCACGAAGGAGTGTGTTCTAGAGATGTGGGTTTTGATCTTATTGGTGATTTTTCAAATCATCCTTCTTTCTTTATAGTCCCCAAGTATCTCCTCTTGCTGAGTTTTGAATTATTTGCTTTGATGTATCCACCCCAGCAGTTCTTTTGATTGTTTTGATGCAGTGGCATTTGACTCAAGGTCACGATCTCTTTTTTAGTCTCTTATTACTCATGTAGTGCATAATTTACGTCATTATTAGTTTGAGACTTCTCTCAACATCATTTTATGATGCTTATTGTTTCATAAGAATCATCAGTTTTTTATCAATCCCTTTAACTCTTGTATTTTCCTGCCTTTGGTTGACTTGATTCACAGTTTGTGTTGGACCAAAAGAACCAATGAGCCTGATCAGAAAAACCTTTAAGTCCCACAGACATTACAACAACTGAAGTAGTCTGCAACAGCTGAAGACATCAACTGATAACAAGGTCTGAAGACAAAGTCTGAAGTGAAAGAGCTGAAGACAAAGTCTGAAGTGAAAAAGCTGAAGACAAAGTCTGAAGCTAAAGAACTGAAGACAAAGTCTGAAGACAAAAGCTGAAGACAAAGACTGAAGACCAAATATCAGATGTTGTCACAACAGCTGAAGAAGACCTCTTCAGTAGTTGTGATGGTTTCCTTTTCAGTAGTTTTATGTTTCTTGTAATCAGTACTTGTAGTTTCAGTAGTTTTAGTTTCATCTTGTACTTAGCATACTCTGAGATGTTCTCAGTTGTTGTGAACATTCTCAGTAGTTTGCTTACTTTCAGTTGTTTGTAATATTCTGTTAGATGTCACTATCAAGTGACATCAGCAGACGTCACATTCCTTTATATAAGGAATGTTGACCTAATTGTAAGGTGCAGCCCTGCAAAGCTTAGCAAGCTTAGCGGCCGCCATACCGAAGCATTGTGCATGAATGATATTATCCTTTTGCAGAAAACCCTCTTTCTCTATAACCGTGTACTGTTCCATTGAATATCTATTGTGTTCTTGCTATATTGTCTAATTCTTGTTCTAATTCCGCTGCGATTCAACTCTAATTGATCAAACTTAGATCACTGATCCTGTCAAATGGTATCAGAGCGGTTAATCATTGATCGGTTTAACAATTGATCATTGAAACTGCTATTTCGATATCTAAAGTTTGATCGAATTAGCATATTTGCAAGAATTGGTTATAGAGATTGATCTTCTGCTGCTTCTGGTTATTCAATTTGAGTTTCTTCTGGTTCATATTGAGTTTGTTGTTTTTTGTGCTAAATCTGTTGAAACTTGATTGAATTGGTTTGAATCTGAGAATGACTACTCCATCTAATGACCCTCACAATACTGGCTCCTCAACCAAGCCTCCGATGCTGGTTAGGAGTGAGTATAACATATGGCAACGAAGAATGCTCCATCACCTGTCTGTTAACAGTTCAGGTTGTTGGACATCTGTGGTTCACGGTCCACACAAGCCTATGGTGAACAATCCGGAGACCAACCAAATGGTTCCGAAGAAGAAGGAGCAATACTCAGATGAAGATCGTAAACTGTTTGAGATTGATGCTAAAGCCCATGGAATTCTGGCCATGGCACTGCCTAATGAAATCTATTCTGGGCTTATGCATCATGAAACTGCTCATGACCTCTGGAATGCTTTGAAGGAACAATTCGGAGGAACTGATGAGGTCTTAGCAAACAACAGAGAAATCCTCGCCCAACAATATGAGACATTCTCTCATAGGAAGGGTGAGACACTGACTCAACAGTTTGAGCGTTTCTCCTGCTTGATCTCTGAGCTGAAAATGGTCAAGCATGAGTATACTAACAGCCAGATGAACAACAGATTCCTCAGATCACTGCCTGAGAGATGGGACACATACACCATTGTCCTACGCTCCAGTGCAAATCTGGATAGCCTATCTCTCACCCAACTCCATGGGAAACTGCTTACATTTGAAAGAGAGATAGAGATAGAGCAGAAAAGGAACTGGCATCATCAGGAAAGCTCACTGATGACTTTGTACCAGGGAACACTGCCTTGGTCGGTCATGAGTCAGAATATGCTGGATCAGAAAGCCATTATGATGAGCATATAGATTTCTCTTCAAACAGTTCTGATCATGCATTTGTTGGTGTTGACAGTCATTCTGGGTGTAATAGTGATAATTTATGCTTTATCATGGATGATTTGATGGGTATTGCTGATGATGATTTAGAAGAGATGGATATTTTGAGCCAAATGGCCTTGATCAATATCAGATCTCAAAAGTTCTACAAGAGAACTGGTAGGAAATTTCCAGGACTCTCTGGCAAAACCAAAGTTGGTTTTGACAAGAGTAAGTTGAGGTGTCACAAATGCCACAGGCTTGGGCACTTTGCAAGAGAGTGTAGATCAACTGGATCTAACTCCTCTGCACCCTTTGTGACCTTTCCAAGCAATAGTTCACAAAACAAAGGGCAACATCCTGCTAGTTCTGGTCATCACTCACAACCTCAATCTCCTGCATTTTGTCCCTCAGGGTCCAATGCCATATCCATATCCCTGCTATTACATGCCACAGCCAAATCCAGTTCAAGTTCCTATAGCACAACAACCTCAAGCCCTACCTGAGCCTCAACCATCTCCATCACAATCTCAACCTCATCACAGCTTCTTCACACCAGGAGTTGTTGACTGGAGCAGCTTACCAGATGATCTTTCTGGTTTCAATGAGCAATTATTTGCTGGTGCTGGTCAACATGGTGGTGAACATCCTTTTGGGAATCTTGCTCTCATGGCCCTGGAGTCTACTGAGGGTTCCTGCTCCAATGCATCATCTTCACAGGTAACCCAGGTATCTTCTGAGGCTAAAGCCAAGTTATGTTCTGAATCATGCATAGCTGCCTTTGTCTCTATTAGAGAGGCAAATGTAGCTTTAATCAATCAAAATCTTGAGCTTGAGAAAACTATTTCCAAAAGAAAAGCTGAGTATGAGTCTGCTCTTAATGACAAAGATGATGAGATTTACAAGCTTAAATGCCAACTTAATGATGAAAAGGCTAAGGTAGAGGTCATACTTGAGAACCACAGAAGTCTCAAAGAGACACTTGCAGCTACCCAAGTTGAGTGTGACCGCTGGGTAACATCCTGCAAGGGATTTGAAATGCTTCTCAGCAAGCAAACAGCTTCAAATGTGAAGTTTGGAATAGGTTACAATCATACTGCACCACCTACTGATTTTACTTCAAAATCAATAGTAAAATCTGAAGGTGAAAGTAATTTCCAAACCACATCATCATGTGATTCATCCTCAAATGATAATACAAAATTAGAGGATGAAGTCAGTGTTAAGATCTCAGCAAATCAATTGCCTGATGGTTTAAATGCTGATAAACACATGAAGCTGAGCAATTCAGATGTTGTCCCTCAAAGTACTCCAAGTACTGAAGGGCAAGTCACAACATCTGAAAAGCATTTCAAATCTGCTGAAATAAAAGGATTAACAACTGCTGAGGAATCTATCATACGGTCTTTCAGGACGGATAGAGAACAGCTGAAGAACAAGTCTTCAGTTGTTACCGATCCTTCAGTACTTAACACAAGTACTGAAAGGAGGAAAGTACTGAAGATCACACCTTCAGTAGTTTCCACTTCAGCAGTTGATCAATCCAAGATGAAGAATAAGCCATGTGAAATATGTGGTAAATTCAATCATCTATCTGATGATGCTGGTACAAAAAGGGTTCCAAACTCAACAGAGATAAGCTCATTAAAGAAGAGATTAATAAAATGAAAAATGAGTTTGAGACCAAGTTTGTACCACAGTCATCTCAAACTGATAAACCCAAGGCCTCACCAAAATCCAAAAAGAAGGATGGGGTTTATCAGAAAACAGCTGATAGTGTTCCTCATGATAAACATCAGACTAAGTCTGTGAATTTCAAGAAGGAGGAAATGGTGGGTCACAGGAACTCATCAAAAACAAGTACTGATGTGTCAAATGAGCTGAAGGCTTTAGCAACAAATCAGACACAACTTGTTATGATGGTTCAGCATTTGTTGGGGAGAGTTAACCAACTAGATGCACCTGTGATCAAACCACTGAAAAGGAAATCCAAGCCCAAATCTAAGAAATCCATTTCAGCACCATCTCCACCTTCATCAGCTGTTAATCATGAGAAACAAGTTATGGTTAAATCTGTTGATGAAAACAGACCCAAAACCAAAAAGGTTTGGGTCTCTAAAGCTAACTAGTTTCTTATGATAAATGCAGGGTTCTTCAGCATGCCAAAGAAGCATCTGGTATGTAGACAGTGGAGGATCTATGCATATGACTGGGAGCAGTTCTCTTCTTAATGACTACTCTCAAGGAAAGAAGGGATTTGTCTCATTTGGAAATGATGCTAAGGGTTACATCATCGGGAAAGGATTTGTGTCAAATGGAGAAATCAGATTTGATGATGTTAACCATGTGAGAATCTCAAGTATAATCTACTGAGTGTCAGTCAGATGTGTGATAAAGGGCATGTTGCACTTTTCACAAGCCAGAACTGCCGGATTCTGTCTTCCAAAGTTCTGAGGCTGATTGACAAGGTATTGGATGAACATACTCTCCTGAAGGCCAACAGGATAGGAAGAGTATATGCCTTGGATTTGTCAAAGAAGATTGATTTAAAAGGTCATCCTTGCCTGTTCTCCAAGGCCTCTCCTCAGGAATCTAAACTGTGGCATAGAAGGCTGGGTCATGTTAATCTCAAAAACATGAATCAGCTGATCCACAATAGTTTAGTGAGAGGTCTACCAATAAAGGAGTTCCACTGTGATGAAACCTGCACTGCTTGTTTAAAAGGAAAACAACACAAAGTTTCATTCCCTCCTATAGAAGAACCAAAGTCCACTGCCTGCTTGCAATTACTGCACATGGATCTCTTTGGTCCTGTGAGAGTAATGAGCATGGCAAAGAAGAAATACTGTCTGGTAATTGTGGATGATTACTCCAGATTTGTATGGACCTTCTTCTTGCATTCAAAGGATGAGGCTGCTCAGACAATATTAACTTTTGTGTTGTATGTGAGAAGCAGTATTCCCTATCAGTCAAGTGTATAAGAAGTGATATGGAACTGAATTTAGAAACCATACACTTGATGATTTCTACCTTTCAAAAGGAATCAAGAGGCAGTATAGCATCCCAAGGACTCCAGAACAAAATGGAGTAGTGGAGAGAAAGAACAGGACCCTAATTGAAGCTGCAAGGTCCATGTTGGCTGACTCTGGTTTGCCACTGACCTTTTGGGCTGAAGCTGTCAACACAGCATGCTATGTGCAAAATAGAGCTTTAGTGAATCAGAGGTTGATGAAGACTCCTTATGAAGTTCTACATCATTTGGCTCCTCTAATTCATTCTTCAGAGCATTTGGGTGTCCTTGTTACATTCTCAACACAAAGGATCAACTCCAAAAGTTTGATTCTAAGGTGGATGCAGGGTATTTTGTTGGGTATTCATCCACTTGCAAGGCTTACAGAGTGTTCAACTGCAGAACAAAGATGGTTGAAGAAACCTTGCATGTGAAGTTCAATGAATCTCCTAAGGACAAAATCCACAAAACCCTGTGGAGTTGTTTGATCTGGACATACTGCAATATGTTCCTTATCAGCCTCCAGCTGTTGCAGATCATGTGAATTCATCACCTTCTGCAGCTAGTCATCCATCTGGTGGTACTGATGTTGATGATGATCCCAGTACTCACCTATTCAAGTTTAGTGATCAACTGCCTGAGTCTACTAAACTTGATGTTCCTGTAGCTTCAGTAGCACCATCCACAACAAATGCTGATGAGATTTCTGAATCCTCTACTTCATTTGACTTGCCATCTAATACTTGGTTTCAAGAATCTGGATCAACATCTGTTGCTGCTGAGCGTGCTACAAACACTTGCACAGATCTCATAGTGTACCAAGAGCTGAAGAATCACCCAATGTCTCAAATCATTGGTGATATCAATGCTGGTGTCTCAACTAGAAGTCAATTGTCCAACTTCTGCTTCTATGCTCTCTTCATCAGTCAGCAAGAGCCAAAGAACTATCATATTGCATTAAGAGACAATGGATGGGTTGATGCCATGCAGCTTGAGCTTCTTCAGTTCAAAAAGCAGCAAGTGTGGGAACTGGTTCCTCTACCCCCAGGTAAGTGTGCAATAGGCACTAAATGGGTGTTTAGGAATAAAACAGATGAAAATGGGCAAATTGTCAAGAACAAGGCCAGACTGGTTGTCCAGGGGTTTTCACAAGAAGAAGGTATTGATTATGATGAAACCTTTGCCCCTGTAGCCAGACTGGAGGCAATTAGATTGTTCTTAGCCTATGCTGCATTCCACAATCTTAAAGTTTTTCAAATGGATGTCAAAAGTGCATTTTTATATGGTAAAATAAAAGAAGAGGTTTATGTGTGTCAACCACCAGGTTTTGAGGATAATAAACATGATTGGGTGTATAAACTTGATAAGGCTCTTTATGGGTTGAAACAAGCTCCTAGAGCCTGGTATGAAACACTGTCAAATTTTCTTCTTCAGAATAATTTCACTAGAGGCTCCATAGATAAAACTTTGTTCATTAAGAAAGTGGGTCAGCATAAGCTCCTTGTTCAAATTTATGTTGATGATATATTTTTGCATCCTCTGATCCACAGTTGTGTGATGCATTTACAAAGTTGATGCAACAAAAATTCGAAATGAGTGCCATGGGAGAATTACAGTTCTTTCTAGGTTTGCAAATCAAACAAAAGGCTGATGGAACTTTCATTCATCAGTCAAAATACACAAAGAGTCTTTTGGAAAAGTTTGATTTACAAAACTGTAAGCCCTGTTCTACTCCCATGTGCAGCACCACACAACTGGATGCAGATCAGAAAGGTAAAGCTGTTGATGAAACACTTTACAGATGTATGATTGGGTCCTTGATGTACTTAACAGCTTCTAGACCAGATATTATGTTTGCAACTTGTGTTTGTGCTAGATTTCAGGCTGCTCCTAAAGAGTCTCATTTGATTGCAGTCAAGAGGATCTTTAGATATCTGCAAGGTACTCAATCTCTAGGTCTTTGGTATTCCACTGGGCACTCTTGCAAATTAGTTGCTTTTCTGATAGTGACTATGCAGGGTGTAAATTAACTAGAAAATCAACTTCTGGTGGATGTCAATTCCTAGGCAACTGTTTGGTTTCTTGGCAGAGTAAGAAACAAACATCTGTTGCTACATCCACTGCTGAAGCCGAGTACATTGCTGCTGCAAGTTGTACATCTCAGGTACTCTGGCTTCAGAATCAATTATTGGATTATGGCATTACAGAGACTAAGACTCCATTACTAATGGATAGTGCTTCAGCTCTTTGTATTGTCAAGAATCCAGTCCAGCACTCTAGGACCAAACATATTGAGATCAGACACCATTTTATTAGGGATTGTTTTGAAAAAGGTCTGATTGATCCAAAGTTTGTTCCTAGTGCTGATGAGCTTGCAGACATATTTACTAAGCCTTTGGACAGTTCAACTTTCCAAAACCTAGTGTTAAGGCTTGGTATGCTGCAGCTAGAATAAGTGACAACTACTGATGATCTCAGTCAACAAGTACTGATGAGCATTCGTATACTATTGTCACAAATAAGTACTGATAAGTTCTTTTATCCTCAGTAGTTTTCATAACTACTGAAGACTAAATTACTTAAAAGTACTGAAGTACTCTATCTGTTGAAAAGAACTGATGTGGTTACAACTACTGATGTAGTTACAACTACTGATGTCAGTATAACAGATAAGTACTGATGACCAATGAAACGTCTGAAAATCAGACAAAAGTCTGATAAGTGTTGAGGTCAGAATGAAACAGCTGATGAGCTAAGAATTGACGACAACAGCTGATGAGAAACTTTTCTCTTCAGTTGTTTCTACAACTGCTGTTTCACTTCATACAACTGAAGCCAAAACCATGTCTTCAGTAGTTTTACAACTACTGATGACTAACACCAAATCTTCAGTTGTTTACAACACCTGAAGCCAAAACCATGTCTTCAGTAGTTTCACAACTACTGATGACTAATACCAAGTCTTCAGTTGTTACAACTTCTGAAAGTTAAAACCAGGTCTTCAGTTGTTTTCAAACAACTGATGACAGCACCAACACTTTCAGTCGTTTTATATCAGCCTTTCTTACCCTATAAATACCTAAACCTACTTTCAAACGTTTCATTCGTTTTATGTCCTTCACTCTCTCAACAATGGCGACCATGAAACTCAAACCCAGACACAACTGTGTTGCCTACCTCTCGAAATCGGCCTTTTGGAACAAATTTGATAATGCCATCGATCTTATGGTAGATTCCCAGTACCGAACCGCTTTTCTTCTGAATCCTACCATATACCCCGATTCCCTAAGCCAATTCTGGACCAACGTCTCTGTGCAAACTGGTGAGAATGATAGCCAAATCACTCTCCAGTCGTTGGTTAACCAGAAACAGGTGGTCATCACTCCAGACATCATTCGACAAACCCTAAATCTACATGATGCCACCTGTGTCACAGAATACCCGAAAGGCACAACTGATATGTCTTTCATCAATAACGGGTATGAAGGAGACTTAAGTGCTACCACCATTCTGAAGAAGCACTTCCATGATGCTGAACGTCTTATATTCCACATGGTGAATGTCTGCCTTGCATCAAAAACCTCCTCATGGGATCAGATGTCCTCCCGATGGCAACAGGTATTATACTCTATCTTTGAACGACAAAATCTAAATTTTTCTGAGATAGTTTTCATGGAACTAAAGGATCTGGCTTTGAAACCTGTGGCAAACAGATGGATATTATATCCCAGGTTTCTCATGGCCATAATTTTAAATCAGCTAAAATCAGACGGCCTTGTTGGCCTTGGAGTCCCTGCTCCGGCTGTATTGCCTGAAGTATACTCCAGGCACAACTCTGACCCTACACTGAAAGGGGCTGCCCGGCTGCTAAAACCCAAGCAGCGGGAACCCACAGCCTCCACTTCCAGATCCAAAGTCCCCACCAAACCCAACACCAAAAAGCCCAAAAAGGCTACTCAGGGAGATGAGTCCCCTGAGGATGCCCCTGTACACCAATACAGGAAACACTTACTGGTTCTAACCCCCCAGTAGTGTCAAAGACTCCACCAGCCCTAGCCGCTCAGGCATCCTCTCAACAGGATCCTGATGCAACCATAATTGGGGATACCACAATGCTGGAACCTATCTCAATTGAGAAGGTTACCATTGAAGAGCACCAGTCACCCCGGGTGCAATCTGCTTCAAACCTATCTCCAAATGCAACCGCCCCTCAAAGCCCAACCATTATAGTTGCACAAGTGCTGAGTCAGCTGCATTCCTCTCCTCCTCCCCAGAAACCAATTACAATGGGGAGAACCTCAACAGCTGAGGAAGAGGACCAAAATGCTGCTGATAACCCACAGCACAGGGGTTATAATGTTCAATCTCCCCGTGTAGAGGAGGAGGTTAGAACATCTGGTGAGGCTGCCACTTCTACTGATTCAGCAAATGAACAGGATGCAGTTGGTAACATCTCTAAGACCTCACCAGAGGCAACTGCCGATGAAGGACTCAGTCCTGAGGCAGGAAGTCCCCAGAACCAAGAACAAGGGGCACATGCTACACTGATCTACACTCAGGGCATGTACATCCTGATTCAATCAGGAGGTCAGGTGATTCAGCAAAGACTGATGATGACCTGGGCTTTTTCTTCGATGTCTTAGCCCATAACACAATCCTTGAGGCTGAGGTGAGCAGACTCAAAGAACTGCTTGCCAAAATGTCTCAGGATCAAAGTCCATCTGCCCCAATAAACCCACAGATGGCACCTTCATCTGAAGGTTCACCAAACACTCAGCCACTACACTCAACTGAGCCACCAGCCACTGCTTTTGGCACCACCTCTCAGGGACAGAAACCCTCTGAGCAGATGGTTGCTACCTTCAACATTCCTTACCTCTCATCACTCCCATCATCAATGAGATTGTGCATAAAGCCATTGATGAGAGGATCCTCAAATCTACAAACACTTGTTGATGATGCTGTGCAAAAGAAGCTTTCTGCCATTCAAACCCTGAACCCAATGCACCCAAAAAGGGGGAGTCTAAGGCAGTGAAAGAAAGAAAGAGAAAGAGAGTGGAAGATGAGAAACAACAAGAGAAAGAAAAGGAGTTAGAAAAGGAAAAACAGCTGATCACATACAAGAGAAAGAAAAGTGCTGAAACTCAAAAGCCTGATGAAGAGAAATCATTGGAAGATCTGGTTAAAGAAGCTGATGAAGCTCACAGCAGATCAATGGACAGAATAATAGACCAACTCTTCAGACAAGGCTTTGATACAGCTACATTAGACACTGAGATCAGAAGGCTGGAGATTAAAGAGATACAAGAGAGATGGGCCAGTTACAGTGTGATGGAAAGGGAGAGGTTGGAGATAATGATCAGGTTTATTGCAAAATACTTGGGAAGATCATTAATTGAGATTAAATCATGGACCAGAGACAGTATTCTGGCAATAACCACCAGAATCTGTGCTTCTGAAGCATTCAATAAGGGTTGATTATCGAAGCCTTAGATGAAGCAGGTGCTGGGAAGAGAACTGATATGGCCAAGCTTTCCAAAGCCAAACTTACCACAAAAATGCTAGATCAGCCTTCCCAAACTCCCACTCAAAAACAAACAACCCCACAACTCTCCAAACCAATCCCTAAACCTAAACTTAAACCAACTCAACCCTCAAAACCAACTCCCTTACCCCAAAAACACCTCAAACCACATCCAATGATGCACCAGAAGGAGGAGAAGGGTGTTGAGGATGGAAGAAGAAGAAGAAGATGATGAGAAGAAGACAGTCTGCCAATCTCTGCTGTTCTAAAATACCTGAGCCCAGAAGTCAACAAATGATCACACCAGACTTTCAGAGGCAAATGGTGAAAGTTAAGATTGAAGAAGAAGAACAGCAGAAACAGCACGATGAGCAACTTTTGAAGATGGTTGACAAAGAGTTTCCTCAGTCATCATCTATACAAGCCATGAAGAAACACGCTCAAAGGCTGTATGCTCTCAGGCATACCTTTCAATATCAAAAGGAGAGAGTAAGGATTTGGCCAGACCCAGGGTTAGTTCTAGAATTCATAAGAAATCCATACCAAGTAGATACAATGGCCAAGTGAGAAAGACCATAGATGCTGTTATTATGTTGGCCATTGTAGTCTCACCCTGGGAGATACTTGAAGACTTCAAGAGAGCCTACAAGTCAAAGATGACCCCTCAAACTCTAATGGAGAACAAAATGGTCAAGAAGGGGTTGTTATACAAGAGGCTTGAAGAGATCAAGAAAAATGAACTCCAGTTGTTATTAGAAGGGACTCACCCAGATGAATTTGCTTACAGAGAGATAACAACTGTTGAGTTGAAAAATGGAAAGACGTAAAGTACCTATCAGAGTACTATGGCCCAGAGTTCTTCTTCGAAGGAGAAGCAGAAGAACTCACTAAGGAGGAACAAGTTGTTCTCCTTGAGGCCTACGTCAGAGAGTCTTATAGACTCATCAATGGGAAGTAGGTTTCATGGTTGGGATAACAGCTCTGTGTCCAGTTCCCCAAGACAGAGTTCCCTTCCATCCTTTGACATTCACATCTACTGAAACCTGTTCCCTGGCCTGTGCTTATCTGATATCTCTGAAGCTGATCAAGAGAGTATTTCTGCCAAGAATAAGTGGGACCTCAATAAGCTTAAAGGTTTTGGCTGCATTGGTTCAGGGGGAGTTTGTTGGACCAAAAGAACCAATGAGCCTGATCAGAAAAACCTTTAAGTCCCACAGACATTACAACAACTGAAGTAGTCTGCAACAGCTGAAGACATCAACTGATAACAAGGTCTGAAGACAAAGTCTGAAGTGAAAGAGCTGAAGACAAAGTCTGAAGTGAAAAAGCTGAAGACAAAGTCTGAAGCTAAAGAACTGAAGACAAAGTCTGAAGACAAAAGCTGAAGACAAAGACTGAAGACCAAGTTTCAGATGTTGTCACAACAGCTGAAGAAGACCTCTTCAGTAGTTGTGATGGTTTCCTTTCAGTAGTTTTATGTTTCTTGTAATCAGTACTTGTAGTTTCAGTAGTTTTAGTTTCATCTTGTACTTAGCATACTCTGAGATGTTCTCAGTTGTTGTGAACATTCTCAGTAGTTTGCTTACTTTCAGTTGTTTGTAATAATTCTGTTAGATGTCACTATCAAGTGACATCAGCAGACGTCACATTCCTTATATAAGGAATGTTGACCTAATTGTAAGGTGCGAACCTAAAGCTTAGCGAGTTAGCGCCGCCATACCGAAGCATTTGTGCATGAATGATATTATCCCTTTTGCAGAAAACCCTCTTTCTCTATAACCGTGTACTGTTCCATTGAATATCTATTGTGTTCTTGCTATATTTGTAATTCTTGTTCTAATTCCGCTGCGATTCAACTCTAATTGATCAAACTTAGATCACTGATCCTGTCAAGAAGAACAGCAGAAACAGCACGATGAGCAACTTTTGAAGATGGTTGACAAAGAGTTTCCTCAGTCATCATCTATACAAGCCATGAAGAAACACGCTCAAAGGCTGTATGCTCTCAGGCATACCTTTCAATATCAAAAGGAGAGAGTAAGGATTTGGCCAGACCCCAGGGTTAGTTCTAGAATTCATAAGAAATCCATACCAAGTAGATACAATGGCCAAGTGAGAAAGACCATAGATGCTGTTATTATGTTGGCCATTGTAGTCTCACCCTGGGAGATACTTGAAGACTTCAAGAGAGCCTACAAGTCAAAGATGACCCCTCAAACTCTAATGGAGAACAAAATGGTCAAGAAGGGGTTGTTATACAAGAGGCTTGAAGAGATCAAGAAAAATGAACTCCAGTTGTTATTAGAAGGGACTCACCCAGATGAATTTGCTTACAGAGAGATAACAAGTTGAGTTGAAAAATGGAAAGACAGTAAAGTACCTATCAGAGTACTATGGCCCAGAGTTCTTCTTCGAAGGAGAAGCAGAAGAACTCACTAAGGAGGAACAAGTTGTTCTCCTTGAGGCCTACGTCAGAGAGTCTTATAGACTCATCAATGGGAAGTAGGTTTCATGGTTGGGATAACAGCTCTGTGTCCAGTCCCCAAGACAGAGTTCCCTTCCATCCTTTGACATTCACATCTACTGAAACCTGTTCCCTGGCCTGTGCTTATCTGATATCTCTGAAGCTGATCAAGAGAGTATTTCTGCCAAGAATAAGTGGGACCTCAATAAGCTTAAAGGTTTTGGCTGCATTGGTTCAGGGGGAGTTTGTTGGACCAAAAGAACCAATGAGCCTGATCAGAAAAACCTTTAAGTCCCACAGACATTACAACAACTGAAGTAGTCTGCAACAGCTGAAGACATCAACTGATAACAAGGTCTGAAGACAAAGTCTGAAGTGAAAGAGCTGAAGACAAAGTCTGAAGTGAAAAAGCTGAAGACAAAGTCTGAAGCTAAGAACTGAAGACAAAGTCTGAAGACAAAAGCTGAAGACAAAGACTGAAGACCAAGTTTCAGATGTTGTCACAACAGCTGAAGAAGACCTCTTCAGTAGTTGTGATGGTTTCCTTTCAGTAGTTTTATGTTTCTGTAATCAGTACTTGTAGTTTCAGTAGTTTTAGTTTCATCTTGTACTTAGCATACTCTGAGATGTTCTCAGTTGTTGTGAACATTCTCAGTAGTTTGCTTACTTTCAGTTGTTTGTAATAATTCTGTTAGATGTCACTATCAAGTGACATCAGCAGACGTCACATTCCTTTATAAGGAATGTTGACCTAATGTAAGTGCGAACCTGCAAGCTTAGCGAAGCTTAGCGGCCGCCATACCGAAGCATGTGTGCATGAATGATTATCCCTTTGCAGAAAACCCTCTTTCTCTATAACCGTGTACTGTTCCATTGAATATCTATTGTGTTCTTGCTATATTGTCTAATTCTTGTTCTAATTCCGCTGCGATTCAACTCTAATTGATCAAACTTAGATCACTGATCCTGTCAGTTTGTTCTTAGATCACTGATCCTGTCATTTGTTATACGCAACAACCCAGTAGCTTTTCTCACAGGGATATCATCCTCACTTACATCTCTTCATGAAATAAATCATATAACATAATTGGCTTCTTCTTTTTTCCTTCTTTTATTCACAGCAATCTCTTCAACTTTACTCATCAGGGCTATCTAGCGGAGCTTGAACAGGACTCCGCTTGATCTGCCTTTACTTGGTATGGCTGTTTGTTGTTGCTGATCGATCATGATTGGAGATGTTGGTTTGAATCCTAGATCGCAATCACTGATTATCAGTGTTATATTGTTTCGAATTAATGAATCTTGGGTAATTACATTAATCGTTGTTTAAATAGATTAATTAATAATATCGTCCAGATAACAAACATAAATGCTTCAAACGATATCAACATAATGCAAAGAATAATGTTTTGAATCAAATGTAATTCATTAAAACTGGTTAAATGATTACAAAGAATCAAATAATAATTGCTAAAAATTCTATGCTATGAGGTGTTTATGATTTTTGGTGTGTTATGTGACGCTGCTAGGGTTTGTGTTGATCGTGCGAATGATGTGATGGTTTTTTTGTTGCCGTCTCTTACTCCTTCTTGATATGAAACTAGGACTCATATTTATAGACACGCGTGTTTCTGTTAGGAATAACGAATCTCTGGAGTCTGTGATTGACTTGTTGACTTGTTGACTTTAAACACTTGTTCATATAAGTGTCTGGTTCTTCCGCAACTACTTGTATTCTTCCGCAGCTACTTTGTTCTTCCGAAGGAACTTTGCTCTTCCGAAGTTACTTCATTTCTTCATGTGTGGTGTTTGTTCATCAATGATACTATATTCATCCATAGAAGATCTTCTGATGAATGTCTTATAAGATATCTACGGAAGAACAAAAATGTTCATCCGTAGATGTTTCTTACACTTAGTCAATTTCAGATTGACCAAGTATAATGTTTGTACCTGTATCATACACATAAATCAACGCACAAATGGGTTAACCTATATACATAATGCATGCATCAAAATAATGAATTACAATATTCATTACATGTATTGATTAAAGTTCTAAGCCTATACAAAATGATCTAGACCTATTATTCCTAGATCTAGACACATTTTGAATTTTGTATGTTTTTTTGAATGTTTTTCTTATTATTACTATTTTACAAGGACAGACACATGCTTTTCTTTGTTAATGATGATTAATCTATGTTAATCATGCCCAAAGACTCAATTAGAAAATTAAATCTAACTGAATCAAAGGCCTTAGTGAATAGATCAGCAAGCTGATTTGTTGTATCCACTTTAACTAACTTGATTAAACCTTTTTCTAAGTAATCTCTCTGAAAATGATATCTGATTCCAATATGCTTTGTTTTACTATGTTGAACTGGATTAGCAGTGATAAACATAGAAGCTGAATTGTCAATATAAATTGGAGTTTGAAGGAAATTGTAACCATAATCAAGTAATTGGTTTTGCAACCAAAGGACTTGAGAGCAACCAGCTGAAGCAGCTATGAACTCAGCCTCAGCTGTGGATACAGATACATTTGTTTGCTTTTGCACTGCCATGAAACAAGTCTTGGTCCTAAAAATTGACATCCACCAGTTGTGGATTTTCTATTGTTGTTGCATCCTCCATAGTCACTGTCTGAATAAGAGTAGAGAGAGAATCCATCTTTTGGATACCATAGACCAAGGGCGGTTTCCCTTTGAGATATCTGAAAATCCTCTTCACAGCATTCAGATGGGACTCTTTTGATCTGATTGGTACCTAGCACAAACACATACAACAAACATTATGTCAGGTCTGCTGGCAGTTAAATACATAAGAGATCCTATCATTGATCTATATAATCTTTGATCAATAGATTTTCCTGTAGGATCAGGTACAATTTGTCAATTGTTGAAGCAGGTGTTTTGCATGAAGATGTATTAGCAAGATTGTACTTCTTCAATATTTGATGAATATACTTTTCTTGATTGATGAATATGCCATCTGTTTTTGATGAACTTGTAGTCCAAGAAAGAAAGTTAATTCTCCCATTGAGCTCATTTGAAACTGAGATTTCATCAACTTCAAAGCTTTCACACAGTCTCTTGTTTGTTGATCAAAATATATGTCATCTACATATATTTGAACAACTAAGAGGTCTTGATGTTCATGTTTGAGAAAGAGAGTCTGATCAATAGTTCCCCTTTTGTATCCATGCTTGAACAAGAAAGATGATAATGTTTCATACCACTTTCTTGGTGCCTGATGAAGACCATACAAAGCTTTGTCAAGCTTGTATACTCTATGTGGGTAATCAGGATCTTCAAAACCTGGAGGTTGAGCTACATAGACTTCTTCATCAATTTTCATATAAAAAGGCACACTTCACATCCATTTGATAAACAGTGAACTTCTTATATGATGCATAGGCTAGGAATACTCTAATGGCTTCAATTCTTGCAACTGGTGCAAAAACTTCATCATAGTCTATCCCTTCTTCTTGAGTATATCCTTGAGCAATCAGCCTAGCTTTGTTTCTCACAACGATACCTCTGTCATCTAGTTTATTTTTGAATAACCACCTTGTGCCAATTGGATGTTGGCCTTCAGGAAGATCAACTAGATTCCAGACCTTTTGCTTTCTGAATTGTTGAAGTTCTTCTTGCATGGCTTCAATCCAGCTATTATCTTTTAGTGCAGCTGTAATGTTTGGAGGAACCACTTGTGAAAGAAAACAAGTGAAAAGACAGATGTTTGCAGCTCCCCTTGGCTTCTTGTGGTTCTTTCATTGAGATCTCCAATGATGTTGTTATTGGATGAGTCTTATGAATTCTTGTTGTTGGAATGGACTCAACTGGAATAGATGATTCCAAGTTAGTCATATGCATTGATGCAGATATATCCAGCTGAGATGATGAATTTATGAAGTAATCAAATTGATCATCATGGAAGCTGAATGATTTTCATTTTGTACATCAGCTGCATTGTGAGTGCCATCCGCAGGAGTTACAGGAACATCTACGGATGTATTTCGTGCTTCCGCAGGAGTTACAGGAACATCTACGGATGTATTTTGTTGACTTGCTGACAATGACTCTTTGGAATGCAATGGACCATCTCCAATATGTGGAACATCTACTGATGTGAATGGAACATCAGCTGATCCAATATTCACATCTCCGGATGTAGGACACTCATCTGCGGATGCAGAGTCAGCAGCTGCTGATGAAGTGTTTGCATCTGAGGATGTAGATCCATTTGCTTGGTCTTGTGCTGCATTATTGACATTATTTGGTGTTCCTTGTTCCATGATACTTGAAGTTTGTATTCTTGGAGGATCAGCAGATAATGACACTTCATTCATGTTTGGAGGAACAAATGGATAGCATGTATCCTCAGTACCTGCAGCATTCAAATAACCAGAGTTAAATGAGTTTGTGAGTGCATCTATATCAAACAACCATGATGATCCTTTTACAGATTTAGGAATAAGGATTCATCAAAAGACACATTAGGAGTTTCTTCCACAATGTTTTGTTGTGGAATGTAAATCCTATATGATTTAGATGTTGAAGAATATCCAACAAAGAAACCATCATAGGCTTTCTCTGAAAAATTTCCCAATTGTTCTTTTGTGTTTAAAACAGATACATGACACCCAAAAGCTCTAAGATATCCTATGTAAGGTTTTCTTTTAAATAAAAGCTCATAAGGTGTTTATTGTGTTCTTTGACAATTAATGTCCTGTTTTGAACATTGCATGTTGTGTTCACTGCTTCAGCCCAAAAGGTGATTGGCAATTGTGAATCAGCTAGCATTGTTCTTGCTGCTTCAATGAGAGTTCTGTTTCTTCTTTCAGCAACTCCATTTTGTTGTGGAGTTCTTGGTGCACTGAATTGCCTTGCTATGCCTTTATTCCTGCAAAATGAATCTAAGACAGTATTAACAAATTCAGTCCCATTGTCACTCCTAAAAATTTTAACTTTTAAATCAAGTTGATTCTCAATCTTTGTGACAAACTCCATTAATGTTTCTGATGTTTCACTCTTTTGTTTTAAGAAAAAGACCCATGTGAATCTAGTGAAATCATCCACAACCACTAAACAATATTGCCTTTTTCCAATGCTCATCACATTAGTTGGACCAAAAAGATCCATGTGAAGCAATTTGAGTGGTGTAGTGTTTGTATTATTATTTTGGATTTATGTGACACTCTATATTGTTTTCCTTTATAACATGAAGGACAATGGTTTGAACAAGAAAATTCTTTCTTTGGCAATCCAATGACTAAGTCATTTTTCACCAATTTATTCATGTTCTTCAAGTTGGAATGAACAAGCCTTCTATGCCACAACTGAGATTCATCTTCTGATGACTTAGATAGCAGGCATGTTTCATTGTTTGTGAGTGTTGTATTATTCATATCCAAAACATATGTGTTTCCTTTTCTTGATTCTTTAAGAAGGATCCAATCTTCTGGAACTGCAAACCTGGCTTAAGAATGTAACAATTAGTGTTATCAAATAATGTGGTATAATTTTGATCACAAATTTGAGACACACTTATAAATTATATTGCAAATTTTCACAATAATTTACTTTCTCAAATTTGAGCACACCATTAGTTACCATTCCTTCACCAACTATTTTACCTCCCTTCTTATCCCCACCAAATGCCACATAAGAAACATTTTTATGTTTGAAGTCATGGATAAGAGAACAGTTTCCTGTCATATGTCTGGAACAACCACTATCAACATACCTTGTTGTCAGCTCTCCAAGATTGTTCCTGCACAATTAAAGAAATCAATTAGATTTGGAAACCCAAGTCTTAATGATCTTGGGTGATCTTATAGAGTCTAAAATTTTAACTTCCTCATGAATGAGTCTTGAAGATTCAGTATTAATTTTAGATTCAATTGATTCATTGTGTGTTGTTTGTGGTGAGGATGATTCTGTTGATGATGAACTTGTGGAATTTTGTTCTGATTTTCAAACTCTTCCTCAAGGATCTTCTCTTTCTTTGTTTGTTTTTGACTTTGATATTGATCCTTGATTGTTGAAAGTTTCATCATCCTTTGATTTTGAATGTGAAACATGAGTTCCTTTTTCAAAATTATCAAAGAAAGTATCATTAGCATTTGACTTCTTATTGTTCAAATCCACCTTTTTGTGAGGTGTCTTTGATTGTTGAGGAGTCTTTGATTTCTGTTCAGGTTGTCTTTTCTTCAAAGGTTCACTATCAACTGATGATTTCTCTTGTGGTTTGTCACCTTTTGTTTTTGTTTTGTTGTTTCTTTAATCTTGAATCTTTTTGATCTTCACTTGATTGAGATTCTGATTCATCCTTCTCAGGTTGTTTCTACTTTGTGCTCTTTGTCTTGTTCTTTTTGTTAAAATAACATTCCTGAGTGGAATGGTTATTTTTGTTACAAATAGCACAATGTTTGTTGAAGTAACAGTCTGAAGTCATGTGATTGTTCATATTGTAGATGGAGCAATAGCCGCTAAAGTAACAGTCTTCAGTGTTGTGATTTTTCATGTCATACCATTTGCAATACTTTTCTTCTGACTCATTATCAGACTCAATCAATTTCTTCTTCTTTTGTTGTCTTTGAGTCATCATTTCCATTTCAAACTTTACTGAAGCTGACTCCTTTCCTTATCCTGACATGATGTCAAAAGGTTCATATTTATCAGCTGAAGTTTGTTGCTTTGAGCTCACACCTTTTTGAGTTGTTTTCTTGTTGGTTGTATCTTTTGCCTTCCGCAGATCATCAAATGATTCAGTAGATTTATTTTTCAGCAGATCTGCTACTGAAGGATGTTTCTTCTTCCGGAGAAGTTCTGCTGATACTTGCTTCTTTTCTGTTTCTAAGGAAGATTTGTGTACTTCAGTAGATGTACACTTCTCAATCACTTCAGTTGAAGGTTTTGTTGCTGATGAAGTACTTGAAGACCTTCATTTACTGAGCATTCTCTTGCAAATAGTCTTCAACATGTTTCTTTGCTTTGGAGGATATGGCAACTTTGTTTGCTCAAGTACTTTGGGAATGATTGTTTCAACTGAAACATTCTTACCAATGTTCAGTTGATCCGCAGAGTTATCATCATGTTCATCAGAATCATCCAAGTCATCACATCCATCAAAGTCAAATTCTGATTTATTTTGTTTGATTTTATCTGATTCAAAAGACTCTGTTTCACTCACCTCAGATTCATTGTTATTAACTTGTTCAGTAAGTTTTGTTTCAAACTTGGTGCATGGCACAAAATGATTTGACAAGCTATTTGTCATTGATTCAGGTAAAGTTGTATAGTTATCATTCAAAGGAGGTGTAACAGCATTATATCCCAACCCATACCTGTTCTTTGATTCAATATGAGAATTCGATAATTTCTCATATTGCTGAGATGAAAGATGAAACTTCTGAAGTTTCACTTCAGTTGATGCATGATCAGCCATGGATTTAGTTAAGGAAGTGGTCAGATGCTCAACTTGGGCTTTTAAGCTGTAATTTTCTAAAAAAATTTATCTAAATCTTTTTGTAAAGAGTTAATTTTGAATTGATATAATTTATGTTCTCTTACATGAGATTCATTCAAAATCATTATTTCTTTTACTTTATAAGCCAGTTGTTGAGCATGGACTCTATATCTTTCAACTTCCTCAACACACACTGATGAACACAATCTATCTCTTACCTCTCTAGCCATAGGTGGAACTTTGTTCTCCATGTGGGCCATTAAAGCTTGATTTTCTTCCAAAACTTCCTTCTCATACATGCTCCAGTCACAGTTCCATCTTGGAGAATGATCAGCCAGTTTCTTTAGAATTACTAGGTCCTGCTGATGCATTTGTGGCTGGTGGGGATGAGTTGGTTATCTGTGGTTGTCTATAAGATCTCTGAGATGTTGTTGTTTGATGAGATTGATGCTGATGAGACTGATGTTGCTGCTGTTGTCTCATGTCAGGATTTGATTGTTGATTACATTCTCTTGAGAAGTGCCCATAGAGATTGCATTTAAAACATCTTACCTTTGACTTATCAACACCAATAATTGATGTTTTGCTTGCTGCAGCCAAATTTTTGTTTCTTCTCAAGTATTGTTTAGCTCTATAAGCAATCATTGCCATTTGCCATTGAAGATCCATCTCCTCTACTACATCCAGATGTAGTTCTTCCAAGTCTTGTTGGCAGATATTTGCAGGTGTTAAGGTGCTTCCCAAGTAGGCTTGAAAACTTGAACTAAAAGCTGTAAATGCTACTTTTTGTTCTTCAGAATCCAGAATCACAGTAATGGGCTCTGCTTGGTTGTTGTTTGTTGAAGACTTTTCTGCTGATGTATATGCATCTTTTCTATCATCAGGTCTTCCTTTTTCTTTTCCTGATTTACTTTAAGAAGATTTCTTTGAAGACTTTGATGCATAAAAGCTCACTTCTTCTTCATCTTCACTCAAAGTACAAGAGTTGTCACTATCATTGATAGAGATAAAAGCACTTCCAGTACTTTTGGTTTCTTTAAAATGATAAGGTGTGACATGTGTTCTCACACTCTTGTTTCTTGATTTTTCATCCATTTCAAGAGCCTTAACTTTAGCTACCAATGTATCTAAGCCAGTTGCTTTGAGATCAATGGTGTTCTTGAACATGGACACAGTTTGCTTCCAACTTTCAGGCAATGTATGGAGCATCTTTTTGTTCAATTCCTCATTTGTATACTTCAACTCCATGATGTTCATCTCGGTTACCAATTGCATAAACCTATGGAGTTGTTGAGGAATTGATTCACCCTCAATATGATGAAATGTTTCATATTGTGAGCGAAGTGTGTCCTTCCTAATGCTTCTGATTTCATCACTCCCTTCACAAAGAGTATGAAGTATCTTCCACAAGGAATTTGCTGTTTTATAATTCTCACACCTGATTAGTATTTCTTCAGGTAAAGCCATACTGAGCAAACTGTATGCTCTAATATCAACTTTAACCTTTTTAACATCATCAGGTGACAGATCTTTTGTACTTATGGGTTGATTTTTGTCATTATAATCCGGCCCAAGGGTGGGTGGAATATAAGGACCTTCAGTTATTGATACCCATAAGTCAGAATCAGTGTAGTTCACATGATTTTGAACTTGATCTTCCAGGACTTAAAGTCTGCTTTTGTTTCCAACTTTGGAGGCTGGTACGATGATCCACCGACAAAGCTACTCATTTTAGTCAAATATTGAAGTTTTAACTAAAAAAAAGTTTCTTATGAACAGTTAATGAAAGTCAGCCAATAACACAGATCATGTTTCAATTAATTTGAATATAGATCAATGTTAACCGAGCAATGTAACAATACTCGCTGAAAGACAAATCACTGATTTATTGAATTTTAAATCTTCACACCAAATTACTTTTGCTTAAAAAATATAGATCTAGTCAGAAAACTGATAGATCTATTCAATTAAACAATTCTAACACCGATAGATCAATCGATCTAGATCAATGAGCACTTGGCTCTGATACCACCTGTGAACCTAGGATCGCAATCAGGAATTATCAGTGTTAGATTGGTTTCGAATTAATGATCGGGAATTACCATTAATCGTTGTTTAATTGATTAATTAATAAATATCGATGCCAGAGAAAATAAACAATAAATGGTCAAACGATATCAACAATATGCAAAGAATAATGTTTAGAATCAAATGTAATTCATTAAAACTGATTAATGATTACAAATAATCAAATAATAATTACTAACAAAATTCTATGCTATGATTGTGTTTATGATTTTTTGTGTGTTGATGTGACGGCTTCTAGGGTTTGTGTTGATCGTGCGAAACGATGTGATGGT
Organism: Flaveria sonorensis; assembly: GCA_025506505.1. NCBI lineage: Eukaryota > Viridiplantae > Streptophyta > Magnoliopsida > Asterales > Asteraceae > Flaveria > Flaveria sonorensis. Next base: position 37,537,889 of record CM046440.1, on the reverse strand, counting down.
ATTTTTGTCGCCGTCTCTTACTCCTGCTTGATGTGAAACCTAGGACTCATATTTATAGACATGCGTGTTTCTGTTAAGGAAACAGCGAATCTCTTGGAGTCTGTGATTGACTTGTTGACTTGTTGACTTGAAACACTTGTATGATATAAGTGTCTGGTTCTTCCGCAGCTACTTTGTTCTTCCACAGCTACTTTGTTATTTTGAAGGAACTTTGCTCTCCGAAGGTACTTCAGTTTCTTGATATGTGGTGTTTGTTCATCAGTGAATACCCATATTCATCCGTAGAAGATCTTCTGATGAATGTCTTGTAAGAAAGATATCTACGGAAGAACAAAAATGTTCATCCGTAGATGTTTCTTGCACTTAGTCAATTTTAGAAATTGACCAAGTATAATGTTTGTACCTATAATCATACACCTAAATCAACGCACATATGGGTTAACCTATATACATAATGCATGCATCAAAATAACGAATTACAAATATTCATTACATGTATTGATTAAAGTTCTAAGCCTATACAAAATGATCTAGACCTATTATTCCTAGATCTAACATTGGTTCAGTTTGGTTAGACATGAATGGGGTTTGTGAGTAGGTGATTGTGAGTGGAATGGTACTTGCTTGAGATACTAACTCAGTCTCACCAGTGTGTACTGAGTTTTGAGATTGAGTAGCTAAGATGGGTTCTGTATGAGTACTCTCAGGAGATAGATTTTGTGGAGTTAGAGGTTGTGATGAATGGGTGATTGAGGGGAATGGGAGATTGGTGGGGTTTGACTGGCTGGTGATTGGATTTGTGGAGATTGATTATGGTGGTGTATAGGAGATTGAGGAGGGAATGTTGAGGTAAGTCTTGCTCAGTATCAGTAGATTGACTATCTTGCTGATCTTCCCACACCAGTTCTGATGGAATGTTGGCATTAGTATCCGCCACATGTGCAAACATTGGCATATCTTCTCCTTCATACTTTCCACTTATCTTATTCAGTATAGATCTCCCCAGATATGCTTGAACAAACACATCACCTTCTCTTGCTATCCCAGGCAATTCACCATTGATGATCAGTTGCATAAACCTTGGAAACATGAACATCTTCTCAAGTTTTTGAACTCTAACATGGTCACACAAACATCCCAGTATGTACTTTGAGTAATTGTAAGTTCTCCCTTCAAAGATACCAATGATCCCGGATGAGATGTGTCTTCAAAATCTGTCTAATCCTGATTTCCTGTTAGAGATGCACTTGAGGTAAGTGTGACATAGGATCTGTAAGGCTTACACAATCTCCCTTTCTTAATTTCACCTTTATCAAAATCACCATCATACCCCATCAGGTAGAAGATCTTTTCTATGTATTCATTCTCAAATACATCCGGATGACCTATCTCTATATCTCCCAAGTTGAGATTTCTCCTAATGCTCTGTTCATCAATTCTTAAGTGTTCATTCCCAATATCTGCATGTATCACCTCATCTTCTCTTTCGTTTTCTATTCTTGCCAAGTTCCAGAAATCAACAATGTGTGATTGATGAATCACAGGCTCCGCTAATAGGGCATAAAACAGCCTAGATCTTCTTAAATAACGGATGATATCTCGACATCCTTCTGATACAGGGTCATCGGCATTGAGAAAGGCACACACATTATGCTCTCTAGCAAACCAATTAGCCATCTGTTCATAAGAGTTAAGAAGATTAGGTTAGAATCAATATTACAGATATGAGAATATGAACAATTTTAATGGTGACAATGGATCAAACAGTTCATTATTGATGATTATGACATCTTTTACCTTCAAATCAAGAATCTGAAATCAAGTTTATGAGTTTGTTTGATGTTTTGATGTGGTAATTTGAATGTTTGAACAAGGAGGGAGAGATTTTGACGAACGTTTTTCTTTTAGGTCAAAGTTCTTTGAAAAAGTGAATAATGAACATTAAGGACAAAAGCATCATTTATGCTCCCTCGGACACATTAATTTATTTAATGAAGTGGGTCCCACATTCCTTATTAAACTTTCGTAGAATTTATTTATTCCGCAGATTTATGTTCTTCCGTAGGACATCTGCGGATGCGTAACATCTGCGGATGCCTAACTATCAAGAAATGAAATATAATTTGAAGTATAACGTGATTATCCATAGATTACCACTCCATGAACATAGATTATACTTTTAAAATATTAACACAACCATAGTTTACCAATCTACGGATGGGCATATTCTATTTGATTAAGTTTCACACTGTAGCTTCTACTGATGCTTAGAGAGCACTGTTTGAAACTTCTTTTGATTGTATGGTCCTAATCAACTGATAGAACCATTTATTGCTATTGGACCTTGTTGACTTTGTTTTCATTACAATTTGTGCACACGAAATATAATTTGAAAAACTTCATGTATCCTTCAGCCAAGTTAGTGCTCAAGTTCCAATTCTTCATTTGAATTTGGATCATTGAATTCAGCTTTATGTTTCATGTATTTCATGTATTAACTACTCCCCTTAAATTTGTGATTAATGATAAAGTGTTGCATTCATCATAAATTTATGAAGTAAATAGCATGAAAGGCACATGACTGTCCAAAGATTACACATAATAAATAAACTAAAAGTAACAAAATTAATTAAATTAATATATGTACATGCATATAAACACATATAATGGGATCATACTATGACACTATACTTCTTCCTGATTGAGTTGATTGTTGAAATGTGACCTGATTCTAGTCCTGATTGCAAGTATGTTTGTCCACTTAAATCCAAACAAGAGTATGGAATTAACTAGACATGCTGTTTATCATGTTTTCATGTTTATTAGTGATAAACTGTTATGGGCTCCACATTCAATTCACATTAGAGTTTGTCCTCCGTTTGTGAGTCAATTCATCACTTTTTCACACTTAGAAAATATGTACATTAAGTTATAAATTCTATCTTGAGACATATGAGTTGTCTCATAAATACTTTGCTACAAAAGCTCTTATGTAAATATACAGTTGATCACTATGGATTCTTTTGAGAGCTTAGATATGATCATCATCAGGTCACCAGGTCTTTACTTACGTAAAACAGAGGTGCCTTTAACCAAGGTCTTTGTTTACACAAAACAGAGGGATGATGAGGATCATGATCTTTTCACCAGTTGAATACATATGTATCTCATGGTGTTCATAAACCAGGTCTTTTTCACACAAAACAGAGGGAATATGATTTTCCAAGATAGAAGTTATAAAGTGTTTTACATAGTCTGCTTAGGTGAATGAATTGATCACATCAGGATAAGACCTACTTGCTTGATCCTCAAAATGAAGTTTCTCACAAACAGTCACCTTTTCATTATGTTAAGCATGCTCTTAGTAAAATCTTTACTCAAGTTGAATCTACTTACATATCAAAGAACTTTTGATCAGTTTTTAAAGAAATTTAAGAACTCAGGAAGCAAGCAAAGACACAGTGTACTATCATTTCCCAAACATATGTCATGCAGAAATAGAAGACACACCTGTAAATCCAAGGATCGCAATCAGGAATTATCAGTGTTAGATGGTTTGAATTAATGATTTTGGAATTACCATTAATCGTTAATTAATTAATTAATAAATATCGATGCCAGAGAAAATAAACAATAAATGCTCAAACGATATCAACATATGCAAAGAATAATGTTTGATCAAATGTAATTCATTAAAACTGATTAATGATTATAAAGAATCAATAATAATTGCTAACAAAATTCTATGCTATGATTGTGTTATGATTTTTGGTATGTTGACGTGACGGCTGCTAGGTTTGTGTTGATCGTACGAAATGATGTGATGGTATTTTTGTCGCCGTCTCTTTTTTGTTTTCTTTATTACTATTTACAATGACAACACATGCTTTTCTTTGTTAACGATGATTAATCTAAGTTAATCATGCCCAAAGACTCAATTAGAAAATTAAATCTAACTGAATCAAAGGCCTTAGTGAATAGATCAGCAAGCTGATTTGTTGTATCCACTTTGACTAACTTGATTAAACCTTTTTCTGAGCAATCTCTCAGAAAATGATATCTGATTTCAATATGCTTTGTTTTACTATGTTGAACTGGATTAGCAGTGATAAACATAGCAGCTGAATTGTCAATATAAATTGGAGTTTGAAGGAAATTGTAACCATAATCAAGTAATTGGTTTTGCAAACAAAGGACTTAAGAGCAATCAGCTAAAACAGCTATGAACTCAGCCTCAGCTGTGGATACAGATACATTTGTTTGCTTTTTGCACTGCCATGAAACAAGTCTTGGTCCTAAAATTGACATCCACCAGTTGTGGATTTTCTATTGTTGTTGCATCCTCCATAGTCACTGTCTGAATAAGTGTAGAGAGAGAAGTCTCCATCTTTTCATACCATAGACCAAGGGCTGGTTTCCCTTTGAGATATCTGAAAATCCTCTTCACAGCATTCAGATGGGACTCTTTTGGATCTGATTGGTACCTAGCACAAACACATACAGCAAACATTATGTCAGGTCTGCTGGCAGTTAAATACATAAGAGATCCTATCATTGATCTATATAATCTTTGATCAATAGATTTTCCTGTAGGATCAGGTACAATTTTGTCAATTGTTGAAGCAGGTGTTTTGCATGAAGATGTATTAGCAAGATTGTACTTCTTCAATATTTGATGATTATACTTTTCTTGATTGATGAATATGCCATTTGTTTTCTATGAACTTGTAGTCCAAGAAAGAAAGTTAATTCTCCCATTGAGCTCATTTGAAACTGCGATTTCATCAACTCTTCAAAGCTTTCACACAGTCTCTTGTTTGTTTATCCAAATATAATGTCATCTACATATATTTGAACAACTAAGAGGTCTTGATGTTCATGTTTGAGAAAGAGAGTCTGATCAGTAGTTCCCCTTTTGTATCCATGCTTGAATAAGAAACATGATAATGTTTCATACCACTTTCTTGGTGCCTGATGAAGACCATACAAAGCTTTGTCAAGCTTGTATACTTTATGTGGGTAATCAGGATCTTCAAAACCTGGAGGTTGAGCTACATAGACTTCGTCATCAATTTTCCCATATAAAAAGGCACACTTCACATCCATTTGATAAATAGTGAACTTCTTATATGATGCATAGGCTAGGAATACTCTAATGGCTTTAATTCTTGCAACTGGTGCAAAAACTTCATCATAGTTTATCCCTTCTTCTTAAGTATATCCTTGAGCAATCAGCCTAGCTTTGTTTCTCACAACAATACCTCTGTCATCTAGTTTATTTTTGAATAACCACCTTGTGCCAATTGGATGTTGGCCTTCAGGAAGATCAACTAGATTCCAGACCTTTTGCTTTCTGAATTGTTGAAGTTCTTCTTGCATGGCTTCAATCCAGCTATTATCTTTTAGTGCAGCTGTAATGTTTGGAGGAACCACTTGTGAAAGAAAACAAGTGAAAAGACAGATGTTTGTAGCTCCCCCTTGGCTTCTTGTGGTTCTTTCATTGAGATCTCCAATGATGTTGTTTATTGGATGAGTCTTATGAATTCTTGTTGTTGAAATGGACTCAACTGGAATAGATGATTCCAAGTTAGTCATATGCATTGATGCAGATATATCCAGCTGAGATGATGAATTTATGAAGTAATCAAATTGATCATCATTGGAAGCTGAATGATTTTCATTTTGTACATCAGCTGCATTGTGAGTGCCATCCGCAGGAGTTACAGGAACATCTACGGATGTATTTCGTGCTTCCGTAGGAGTTACAGGAACATCTACGGATGTATTTTGTTGACTTGCTGACAATGACTCTTTGGAATGCAATGGACCATCTTCAATATGGAACATCTACTGATGTGAATGGAACATCAGCTGATCCAATATTCACATCTTCGGATGTAGGACACTCATCTGCGATGCAGAGTCAGCAGCTGCTGATGAAGTGTTTGCATCTGAGGATGTAGATCCATTTGCTTGGTCTTGTGCTGCATTATTGACATTATTTGGTGTTCCTTGTTCCATGATACTTGAAGTTTGTATTCTTGGAGGATCAGCAGATAATGACACTTCATTCATGTTTGGAGGAACAAATGGATAGCATGTATCCTCAATACCTGCAGCATTCAAATAACCAGAGTTAAATGAGTTTGTGAGTGCATCCATATCAAACAACCATGATGATCCTTTTACAGATTTAGGAAATAAGGATTCATCAAAAGACATATTAGGAGTTTCTTCCACAATGTTTTGTTGTGGAATGTAAATCCTATATGATTTAGATGTTGAAGAATATCCAACAAAGAAACCATCATAGGCTTTCTCTGAAAATTTTCCCAATTGTTCTTTTGTGTTTAAAATAGATACTTGACACCCAAAAGCTCTAAGATATCCTATTTAAGGTTTCTTTTAAATAAAAGCTCATAAGGTGTTTTATTGAGTTCTTTGACAATTAATGTATTGTTTTAAACATTGCTTGTTGTGTTCACTGCTTCAGCCCAAAAGGTGATTGGCAATTGTGAATCAACTAGCATTGTTCTTGCTGCTTCAATGAGAGTTCTGTTCTTCTTTCAGCAACTCCATTTTGTTGTGGAGTTCTTGGTGCACTGAATTGCCTTGCTATGCCTTTATTCCTGCAAAATGAATCTAAGACAGTATTAACAAATTAGTCCCATTGTCACTCCTAAAAATTTTAACTTTTAAATCAAGTTGATTCTCAATCTTTGTGACAAACTCCATTAATGTTTCTGATGTTTCACTCTTTTGTTTTAATAAAAAGACCCATGTGAATCTAGTGAATCTAGTGAAATCATCCACAACCACTAAACAATATTGCCTTTTTCCAATGCTCATCACATTAGTTGGACCAAAAAATCCATGTGAAGCAATTTGAGTGGTGTAGTGTTTGTATTTATTATTTTGGATTTATGTGACACTCTATATTGTTTTCCTTTATAACATGAAGGACAATGGTTTGAACAAGAAAATTCTTTCTTTGGCAATCCAATGACTAAGTCATTTTTCACCAATTTATTCATGTTCTTCAAGTTGGAATGAACAAGCCTTCTATGCCACAACTGAGATTCATCTTCTGATGACTTAGATAGCAGGCATGTTTCATTGTTTGTGAGTGTTGTATTATTCATATCCAAAAATATGTGTTTCCTTTTCTTGATGCTTTAAAAGGATCCAATCTTCTGGAACTGCAAAACCTGGCTTAAGAATGTAACAATTAGTGTTATCAAATAATGTGGTATAATTTTGATCAAAATTTGAGACACATTCAATAAATTATATTGCAAATTTTTACAATAATTTACTTTCTCAAATTTGAGCACACCATTAGTTACCATTCCTTCACCAACTATTTTACCTCCCTCCTTATCCCCACCAAATGCCACATAAGAAGCATTTTATGTTTGAAGTCATGGAGAAGAGAACAGTTTCCTGTCATATGTCTGGAACAACCACTGTCAACATACCACTTGTTGTCAGCTCTCCAAGATTGTTCCTGCACAATTAAAGAAATCAATTAGATTTGGAAACCCAAGTCTTAATGATCTTGGGTGATCCTGTGGAGTCTAAAATTTGAACTTCCTCATGAATGAGTCTTGAAGATTCAGTATTAATTTTAGATTCAATTGATTCATTGTGTGTTGTTTGTGGTGAGGATGATTCTGTTGATGATGAACTTGTGGAATTTTGTTCTGATTTTTCAAACTCTTCCTCAAGGATCTTCTCTTTCTTTGTTTGCTGTTTGACTTTGATGATGACCTTGATTGTTGAAAGTTTCATCATCCTTTGATTTTGAATGTGAAACAGGAGTTCCTTTTTCAAAATTATCAAAGAAAGTATCATTAGCATTTGACTTCTTATTGTTCAAATCCACCTTTTTATGAGGTGTCTTTGATTGTTGCGGAGTCTTTGATTTCTGTTCAGGTTGTCTTTTCTTCATAGGTTCACTATCAACTGATGATTTCTCTTGTGGTTTTGTCACCATTCGTTTTTGTTTTTGTTGTTTCTTTAATCTTGAATCTTTTTGATCTTCACTTGATTGAGATTCTGATTCATCCTTCTCAGGTTGTTTCTTCTTTGTGCTCTTTGTCTTGTTCTTTTTGTTAAAATAACATTCCTGAGTGGAATGGTTATTTTGGTTACAAATAGCACAATGTTTGTTGAAGTAACAGTCTGAAGTCATGTGATTTTTCATGTCACACCATTTGCAATACTTTTCTTCTGACTCATTATCAGACTCAATCAATTTCTTCTTCTTTTGCTGTCTTTGAGTCTTCAATTCCTTCTCAAACTTTACTGAAGCTGACTCCTTTCCTTTTCCTGACATGATGTCAAAAGGTTCATGTTTATCAGCTGAAGTTCGTTGTTTTGAGCTCACACCTTTTTGAGTTGTTTTCTTGTTGGTTGTTTCTTTTGCCTTCTGCAGATCATCTACTGATTCAGTACATTTGTTTTTCCACAGATCTGCTACTGAAGGATGTTTTTTCTTTCGGAGAAGTTCTACTGATACTTGCTTCTTTTCTTTTTCTAAGGAAGATTTGTGTACTTCAGTAGATGTACACTTCTAAATCACTTCAGTTGAAGGTTTTTGTTGCTGATGAAGTACTTGAAGACCTTCATTTAGCTGGGCTATTCTCTTGCAAATAGTCTTCAACATGTTTCTTTGCTTTGGAGGATATGGCAACTTTGTTTGCTCAAGTACTTTGGGAATGATTGTTTCAACTGAAACATTCTTACCAATGTTCAGTTGATCCATAGAGTTATCATCATGTTCATCAGAATCATCCAAGTCATCACATCCATCAAAGTCAAATTCTGATTCATGTTGTTTGATTTTATCCGATTCAAAAGACTCAGTTTCACTCACCTCAGATTCATTGTTATTAACTTGTTCAGTACATTTTGTTTCAAACTTGGTGCATGGCACAAAATGATTTGACAAGCTATTTGTCATTGATTCAGGTAAAGATGTATAGTTATCATTTAAAGGAGGTGCAATAGCATTATATCCCAACCCATACCTGTTCTTTGATTCAATATGAGAATTCAATAATTTCATATTGCTGAGATGAAAGTTGAAAGTTCTGAAGTTTCACTTTAGTTGATGCATGATCAGCCATGGATTTAGTTAAGGAAGTGGTCAGATGCTCAACTTGGGCTTTTAAGTTGTAATTTTCTGAAACAAATTCATCTAAATCTTTTTGTAAAGAGTTAACTTTGAATTGATATAATTTATGTTCTCTTACATGAGATTCATTCAAAATCATTATTTCTTTTACTTTATCAGCCAGTTGTTGAGCATGGACACTATATGTTTCAACTTCCTCAACACACACTGATGAACACAATCTATCTCTTACCTCTCTAGCCATAGGTGGAACTTTGTTCTCCATGTGGGCCATTAAAGCTTGATTTTCTTCCAAAACATCCTTCGCATACATGCTCCAGTCATAGGTTCCATCATGGAGAATGATCAGCCCAGTTTCTTTAGAATTACTAGGTCCTGCTAATGCATTTGTGGTTGGTGGGGATGAGTTGGTTAGCTGTGGTTGTCTATAAGATCTCTGAGATGTTGTTGTTTGATGAGATTGATGCTGATGAGACTGATGTTGCTGCTGTTGTCTCATGTCAGGATTTGATTGTTGATTACATTCTCTTGAGAAGTCCCATAGAGTTTGCATTTGAAACATCTTACCTTTGACTTATCAACACCAATCTTTGATGTTTTGCTTGTTGCAGCCAAATTTTTGTTTCTTCTCAAGTATTGTTTGGCTCTATAAGCAATCATTGCCATTTGCCATTGAAGATCCATGTCCTCTACTACATCTGGATGTAGTTCTTCCAAGTCTTGTTGGCATATATTTGCAGGTGTTAAGGTGCTTCCCAAGTAGGCTTGAAAAATTGAACTAAAAGCTGCAAATGCTGCTTTTTGTTCTTCAAAATCCAGAATCATAGTAATGGGCTCTGCTTGGTTGTTGTTTGTTGAAGACTTTGCTGCTGATGTAGATGCATCTTTTCTATCATCAGGTCTTCCTTTTTCTTTTTCTGAGATACTTTGAGAAGATTTCTTTGAAGGCTTTGATGCATAAATGCTCACTTCTTCTTCATTTTCAATCAAAGTACAAGAGTTGTCACTATCATTTTTAGAGATAAAAGCACTTCCAGCACTTTTGGTTTCTTTAAAATGATAAGGTGTGACATGTGTTCTCACACTCTTGTTTCTTGATTTTTCATCCATTTCAAGAGCCTCAACTTTAGCTACCAATGTATCTAAGCCAGTTGCTTTAAGAGCAATGGTGTTCTTGAACATGGACACAGTTTGCTTCCAACTTTCAGGCAATGTATGGAGCATATTTTTGTTCAATTCCTCATTTGTATACTTCAACTCCATGATGTTCATCTCGGTTACCAATTGCATAAACTTATGGAGTTGTTGAGGAATTGATTCACCCTCAATATGATGAAATGTTTCATATTGTGAGCGAAGTGTGTCCTTCCTAACTCTTCTGATTTCATCACTCCCATCACAAAGAGTATGAAGTATCTTCCACAAGGAATTTGTTGTTTTATAATTCTCACACCTGATTAGTATTTCTTCAGGTAAGGCCATACTGAGCAATCTGTATGCTCTAATATCAACTTTAACCTTTTTAACATCATCAGATGACAGATCTTTTGTACTTATGGGTTGATTTTTGTCATTATAATCCGGCCCAAGGGTGGGTGGAATATAAGGACCTCCAGTTATTGATACCCATATGTCAGAATCAGTGTAGTTCGCATGATTTCTGAACATGATCTTCCAGGACTTAAAGTCTGCTTTTGTTTCCAACTTTGGAGGCTGGTACGATGATCTACCGACAAAGCTACTCATTTTAGTCAAATATTGAAGTTTTAACTAAAACAAAGTTTCTTATGAACAGTTAATGAAAGACAGCCAATAACACAGATCTATGTTTCAATTAATTTGAATATAGATGAATGTTAACCGAGCAATATAATAATACTCGCTGAAAGACAAATCACTGATTTATTGAATTTTAAATCTTCACACCAAATTACTTTTGCTTAAAAACTATAGATATAGTCAGAAAACTGATAGATCTATTCAATTAAACAATTCTAACACCGATAGATCAATTGATCTAGATCAATGAGCACTTGGCTCTGATACCACCTGTGAATCCGAGGATCGCAATCAAGAATTATCAGTGTTAGATTGGTTTCGAATTAATGATCATGGAATTACCATTAATCGTTGTTTAATTGATTAATTAATAAATATCGATGCCAGAGAAAATAAACAATAAATGCTCAAACGATATCAACAATATGCAAAGAATAATGTTTTGAATCAAATGTAATTCATTAAAACTGATTAATGATTACAAAGAATCAAATAGTAATTGCTAACAAAATTCTATGCTATGATTATGTTTATGATTTTTGGTGTGTTGATGTGACGGCTGCTAGGGTTTGTGTTGATCGTGCGAAACGATGTGATGGAACTTTTGTCGCCGTCTTTTTTTTTTTGATGTGAAACCTAGGACTCATATTTATAGACACGCGTCTTTCTGTTAAGGAAACAACGAATCTCTTGGAGTCTGTGATTGACTTGTTGACTTGAAACACTTGTATGATATAAGTACGTGTCTGGTTCTTCCGCAGCTACTTTGTTCTTCCACAGCTACTTTGTTCTTCCGAAGTAACTTTGTTCTTCCGAAGGAACTTTGTTCTTCCGAAGGTACTTCACTTCAGTTTCTTATCAGTGAATACCCATATTCATCCGTAGTAGATCTTCTGATGAATGTCTTGTAAGAAAGATATCTACGGAAGAAAAAAAATGTTCATCCGTAGATGTTTCTTACATAGTCAATGTCAAAAATTGACAAAGTATAATGTTTGTACCTGTAATCATACACATAAATCAATGCACATATGGGTTAACCTATATACATAATGCATGCATCAAAATAATGAATTACAAATATTCATTACATTTATTGATTAAAGTTCTAAGCCTATACAAAATGATCTAGACCTATTATTCCTAGATCTAACAATGTATCTATCATTTCTCACGTATTGCAAAGACAGATTCATCCTAAATAGTGAATTAATCAAGAAAAACTCTATTTTTTTAGTTTTTGTTTTATATTTTTATCTTTTGATTTTTTAGTTTTCTATTTTTGTATTTGGTTTTTGCTTTTTCTAATAAACATGCACACACAAAAATACAATTAGGCAATTAACTTTGACAGGTTCTCTGGCTGTGTCCTATTCATATAAGAGAGGGTTCTGATCATATTTAGACTCAATTAACTGAAATACTCAAAACCTTCCTGGTAAGAAGGCTTTAGTAAAAAGGTCGGCCAACTGTTTTTCAGTAGCAATTTGAATCAATATGATTAAACATTTTCAGAGTTATCTCTGAGAAAATGATATCGAATTTCGATATGTTTTGTTTAGAATGTTGGATAGGATTAGCTGTAATGAACATAGCAGTTGTGTTATCAATGTAAATAGGTGTTTTAAGAAAGTTGAACCCGTAATCCAGCAGTTGGTTTTGTAACCAAAGGATTTGAGAACATCCTGCTGAAGCAGCAATGTACTCAGCTTCTGCAGTAGAAACAGAGCCATTTGTTTGTTTCTTGCATTGCCACGAGACTAATCTGGGTCCTACAAATTGACAACCACCCATAGTAGATTTTCTATCTTGGCAACATCCTCCATAATCACTATCAGTATACCCATATAACTCGAAGTTTCCTTCATAAGAATACCATAACCCTAAGGCTGGTTTTCCTTTGAGATATCTAAATATACGTTTGACAGCAATTAAGTGAGATTCCTTCGGGTCTGATTGATACCTTGCTCATACACAAACAACAAACATAATGTCTGGTCTAGATGCAGTGAGATACATCAAAGAACAAATCATAGATCTGTATAAAGTTTGGTCTACAGATTTTCCTTTCAGATCAGGCTCAATCTTGGTGTTTACGTCAGCTGGAGTTCTGATGGATTGACAATCTTGCAGCTTAAATTTCTTCAAGAGTTTGTCGACGAACTTCTCTTGGTTGATAAAAATACCATCTGCAGATTGCTTAACTTGTAGTCCAAGAAAGAAATTTATATCTCCCATAGAACTCATCTGAAATCGAGATTTCATGATTTCTTCGAATTCATTGCATATTTTTGGACTTTTAGAACCAAATATGATATCATCGACATACACTTGTACACATAAAAGATCATCAGCATCCTTCTTGATAAACAGAGTCGGATCGATTTTCCCGCGCGTGTATCCATGTTGGATTAAGTGCTGTGATAACGTTTCATACCAAATTCTAGGGGCTTGATGTAGACCATATAAAGCTTTGCTGAGCTTGTACACACGATGTGGATATTGTGAATCTTCAAAACCCGGAGGTTTCTTTACATACACATCATCGGTGATCGGTCCATACAAGAATGCAACTTTTATGTCCATTTGATACACTTTGAATTTCATGAATGATGCATAAGCCAGGAAGACACGAATTGATTCAAGTCTTGCAAATGGAGCAAATACTTCATCATAATCTATTCCTTCCTCTTGAGTGTATCCTTATGCAACAAGTCTCACTTTATTTCAGATTACAATACTTCTATCATTAGTTTTGTTTCTGAATAACCATTTTGTGCCTATAGCATTTTCTCCTTCAGGTAAATCCACTAGATTCCACACTTCTTGTTTGCGGAACTGTAATAATTCTTCTTGCATAGCCTCGATCCAACCATTGTCCTTTAACGCTTCAGAAATGTTTTGAGGAACAATTTTAGAAAGAAAGCAAGAGTATAAGCAGACGTTTGCTTGTTCTGATTTACTTCTCGTCATTCTCTCACTCAAAGGACCAATAATCTGAGATGTGGGATGGTTCTTGTGGACACGAGATGTTGGAATCTCATTTCCTTGAACATTAACTTCCAGATTGGTTTGGTTCAAGTTGGAATGTTGATGCAATAGGCCTGAAGAATGTGGTTTGAAATAGGGAACTTGAGTCGGTGAGTTGATAAAGTAATCAAGATTAAAAGAATTAACTACATCACCAGAGATTGATGATGTTCCAGACTCAGGTTGAACAATTTCTGTACCATCATTAGGAATTGGTTGTGACACATCTTGATTTTTTGAAACGAAATGGTCATTATCTTGATGAGAATGATCATCATTATTAGACTGGATTATAGAATCTCTGACAAAAGAAAAGAAGCGATAGTTTGGGCTTGAATTATCTGCATCGTCAGAATCCGAATCATCACTGAATGAACCGAGATCTCCTTGAATTTTCTTTTCACCTGTAGAATCAATCAAGTTAGATTGATTAAACATGTTGGATTGAAAAGAGTTTGATAATGAATCTAAATCAAATAACCATGCAGGACCATTTGACACTGATGGAAAAGAGTTTTCAAGAAATTTAACATTGAATGTTTCAACAATAACATTAGTCCTAGAGTTATAAACTCGATAGGCCTTTGAAACAGATGAATATTCAATGAAAAATCCATTATCAGATTTTGATTCAAATTTTCCTAAATGATCACTTGAATTCAGAATCATAACCGGACAACCAAAAGATTTAAGAAAATCTATGTTTGGTTTCCTGCCAAACATTAACTCATATGAAGTTTTCAGTTTGTCTTTAACAATTAAAGAACGGTTCTGAACAAAACATGCAGTTGATATTGCTTCATCCCAGAATGTGATAAGATTTTAGCATCGGCAAACATGGATCGTGCAGCTTCAATCAATGTTCGGTTCTTCCTTTCAGCAACTCCGTTTTGTTGAGGAGTTCTGGGAGCACTGAACTGATGAGCTATTCCTTTCTCTGCACAAAACATGTCAAGAGTTAGATTTTTGAATTCCGTCCCATTTTCACTTCTAATTATTTTTACTTTTTGATCAAGTTGATTTTCAACTTTAATGATGAATTCTTTTATTAATTCAGCTGTTTCAGATTTAGCATTCAAAAAGAAAACCCATGAAAATCTTGTAAAGTCATTAATGATAACTAAACAATATGATTTTCTTCCAATACTCTTCACGTTGGTTGGTCCAAAAAGGTCCATATGCAACAACTGAAGGTGTTTGGAATTTGAGTTTATCAGCTTGGACTTATAAGACGCTCTGTGCTGTTTCCCTTATAAACATGCTGAGCATAAATCAGTTGTGGAAAACTTCTTCGATGGAAGGCTAATAAAATGATTTCCCACTACAAGCTTGTTCACATTCTTGAAATTTGAATGCCCCAGATGTCTATGCCAAAGCTGGCTTTCATCATTTGATGCTTTAGCAAAGAGACAAGTTGTTTCTGTAGAAGAGTCCACTTGAGACATATCCAGTTTGTATACATCTCGATCTCTGACAGCTTTAACAACCACATAATCCTTGCTTATCTTAAATCCTGACTTCAAGATATAACAGAAAGAATCATCAAAAAGTACAGAGTAGGATTTATCACAAATTTGGGATACGCTTAACAAATTAAAGTTCAACTGTGAACAGAAGTTGACTTAATCAAAGCTTATAATCCCGTTGGATACTCTTCCTTTTCCGGTTATTTTTCCTCCCGCATCACCACCAAAGGCGACATGCGTTCCATCTTTTAAGTTAAAATCTTGTAACAAGGCCTGATTGCCTGTCATATGCCGGCTACACCCGCTATCCACATACCAAGTATTGATTGGTCTTCTCGGGCGTACTTGCAAAACAAAACAATTTAAGTTGAGTTATCTACCCATGCCGAAATGGTCTTGGGTTTTCCAAACTTGTCAACAATAGTAAATTGTTTAAAGTGAAGTTTGTTAACATCAGGTTTATTCTTTATGAATTTATCAATTCTATTATTTGTAACAAAATTATGCTTGTTTGGAAAATTCATGCTTTTCGACTGACCATTGTTTGAAAAGCTTTTATTCTCAAAACTTTTGTTATTAATTCTCACTGACCTTGGAATGAAATTATCATTGAAGTATAGTTTATCATCACAATAGGTATAGTATTTGTTAAAATAACACTCTGAAGTTGAGTGATTTCTCATTTCGCAAATGTGACAGTATTTGTTAAAAAAACATTCAGACATTTTGTGATTATGCATCTCACATATGTTACAATACCTCTATGGAGTCTTGAATAATTGCTTATTAACCTTTGACATTGACGCAACATTAGAAACTTGTTTACTTTTAGGTGTCAAAGAGTTAATTTGTTGTTTTTGATTTGAAGAATTGTGCTTTTGATTTGAACCACTTTTCTTTTGCACAATTTGTTTTTGTTTTTGAACATGAATTTCATTCTTGTTTTTCTTAGATAAAAATCTTTTAGCTACAACGGAAGTCTTAGAATCTGAACCTCTTTTCAGATCAGAGGTTGATTTCTTCTTAGGATTTTCTTTAACATCTTGAATGGAGTTCACATTCAACAAACCAGCAGATATAAATTTAATTGGCTTTAATTTTGTTGCTTGATTTGTTTCTTTTTGTCTGATTTTCCTGAATTTTTATTTGTTTATTTTTAGCTTTATTTATCTTTCTTCTTCTTCTCTGGTTCCTTGATTTTGTAGAACTAGTTTTCGGTTTAGATTGACCATCCTTAGTTGAAGATTCTTTTTCACATTCTTTATTTTTCTGGTCTTTTTGCCATTTAATGAATTCTGGGTTATTTAGACCAAATAAATTTGAATCTTCTAATGTTTCTTCATCATTTTGAGCTTTGTTTTGTTTTTTTGAGTTTTGGTTTTCAGTTATAATATTCAATTCCTCCAAAACTAATTCTTTAGGAACAAAAACTTTCTTTGTTTTAGGCTTTGGTTCATAAGATTTTACTTTAACAGGATGACCATTTTTTATCTTTTCGTTATCTTTCTCTTCAAAAATTTCAACGTTTGTTTTCTCTTCTACAACATCAGATATCTTGGTCTTGTTTTGAAAAGCTTTTAATTTTGCTTTGTTTTCTGGAGAGTGATCATGAGTGTTAAAGTTTTCTGGTAAAGTATTTGTTATTGATTCAGGGATCGGTTCATGAGTGAAACCCAATCCTGCCTTTTGTTTATCTTTTCTTTCGTTTACCAGTTTTTCCATAATACTTTTAGAACTTTTAACTTTTGCGAGATCCACTTGTGTAGCAGCATGTGCTATCTTCTCCAGTTCAAGATTTTTTGTCATCTCTTCAAGTTGTTTTGATACAATTTCAAGTTC
The DNA here is from genome assembly GCA_025506505.1 of Flaveria sonorensis. Taxonomy (NCBI): domain Eukaryota; kingdom Viridiplantae; phylum Streptophyta; class Magnoliopsida; order Asterales; family Asteraceae; genus Flaveria; species Flaveria sonorensis. The sequence continues at coordinate 37,520,636 of CM046440.1, read as the reverse complement.
TCTTAGAGTTTTGTCCCATGAATTTTGAAGAGAGATAATCTTTTCATCAGATACTTTATGATCATTTTTGAGTTTGTTATGCATTAATTCTTCATGCTTGAATTTTTCACAAATTTTATAAGAATAATTTCTGTAGTATTCGACATGTTCGAAGCAAGACTTTGTGCATAATTTTTCTCTGACTTCTGATGGAATTTCAGAATATTTAGGAGGAGAAGTTTTAGAGTTAGAGCTTTTAACCTTTGATTGATCAGATTTTGCCATCAAAGCAACTTCCTCTGAATCTTCCTTGGGATCAGACTTGTCACTCCAGTCAAAATCCTCTTCCTCGTTCTCAGAGTTTCCATCAGCTTTTGGATCATTAAATTCAGAGCAATCTTCTTTTTGTATTTCTGCAACAAGAGATAAATTAGAGGTTAAATCAGGAGTAAATTGCTCAGCATATGCACTCCAATCATAACCATCTTTAATATTAACAACAAGAGCTTTCTTGGGCTCCTCTGATGATTTAGAATCATCTTTCAATTCTGGCATTGGTAGGCTTTGATAAGGTTTTTGAAATGTCTTCTGTGAAGATTGCTGAAACCTTTGATTACTTGAGCTTGATTGGCCATTTTCTTCTTTATTCCTTGGAGCTTTTCACTCTCTAGAGAAGTGTCCATAGTTGTTACAGTTGAAACACCTAGATTTGGACTTATCAAATCCAATAGACTTGTTTGCACTCGGCTTGTAGTTTCTGTTGACATACGAGTGTTTCTGAGTCCTGTAAGTGATCATAACCATTTGCCAGTTGAGATCCATTTCTTCTACATCATCTGGATCCATTTCAAACAAATCCTGCAAAACAAGATCAAGTTGAGTTAGATGACTACCTTGATAAGGTTGAAAGCTTGCCATAAATGCAGTGAAAGCGGTTTTAGACTCTTCATCCTGTAATAGGATGTTTGTTACATCGTTAACTTTGCTAGTTTTAGCAGAGTTAGCAGATGGAGTCTCTGCTTGAGATTTAGAACTTTTAGGCATAAGAGGAGATTGAGATTGATTCTGAGTTGTATATGCAGGAGCAATTGTGTAAGTAGAATCAGTGAAGAACCCTGCGCCAACAAATAGATCACCCTCATCTTCTGGTGAAGTTTCATTCTTAGCCATGAATGCAATCTCCATAGTACTTGCTGGAGAAGCAACATATTTATATTGTGACATCGAAGCTGCTCTGTCATTGTTTCTAGAACTTTCATCAATTTCGACAGATTCTATTTTAGCAATCAAGAGATCAAGATCCATTGGGAATTTCTCAGTATGCTTTAACAGAGTGACTATTTGCTTCCATGAAGATGGAAGAGCATTGAGAAGCCTAAAGTTAAGATCTTTTAAATCATTCTTGATGTCTGTAGTCAACATCTCAGTAGTCAGTTGAACAAATATATTCATCATCTGATTTATTGTTTCACCAGATAAATGTTCAAAAAGTTCAAATTGTCTCTTTAACTTTTTCTTTTTCAAATCCTGGATCTCCTTTCCACCTTCACATATTATTTTCAAGGCTTTATACATGGTATGTCCCTTCTGATAACCATCAAGCCTTGTAAGGACTTCAAGTGGCAGTCCTTTGCACATCAGAGAATAAGCTCTTATATCATTTTTCACCTTTTTTAGATCATCACCTTGCAGACCATCTTCAAGGTATGGTTCTGGAGAGTCTTTTGTATAGATAAACCCTCTGTCAGGACCAACTGAAGTTATAGGAATATATGGCCCTCTTTCTATTGATTTCCAAAGATCAGTATCAATAGAGTTCAAGTGATGTTTTAATCTCAGTGACCAATTCTTGAAATCTGTTCTATTCTTCAGCTTGGGAACTCAGTTCTTTGAGTCTTCTGATTTTACCATTTTTAATTTTGTTTTTGTTGTTTTTAATGTTTTGAATTAAAACAATGAATTGAAAATATTTTTGGATTTGTTTAAGTTTCTGAAAAATTTCAAAAATAAAATTTCTAAGTGTGAAAGCTGATGCGTCCAATTAGTAGTAAAGCACCCAGACAGTTGTGATACTTCCTTTGACTTTGACTTTGAAACGTCTAAGGGATTGCCTTAGAAAAATTGCAAAACGCCCAAATAGTTGTAATGCGCCTCAACATTTGAAAAACGCCTGGAATTCCTTAGTTTCAAAAAATCTTCAGTGTCCACACAGTTGAAAAACGCCCAACTGAAAAACATCCAAATAGTGGAAAAGCACCTAAACAGTTGTTATGCGCCTAACACTTAGGCAATTTTCAGCAGTGTTTTTGACCTAATGCGCCACATTCATCAGTTTCATACGAACTTAAATTTTCTGAAATACTTCAAAACTTGATTAATTGATCTGAAATCCTCAAATTATGTAGGAAATTGATCAATAATAAATCCTTCAACTTCAATTTCTTCAATTAACAACCAAAATTGATCTTTTGATTCAAGAACAGGTTCGACAAATGAAGAACAGGTTTGAAGAGCTTTTTGCTCAAATTCACTGATTTGAACAAATTGTACTGCTAATTGTAAATCAAATCATGTTCCTGATGATGAAACACAACTGAATTCAACAATTATATGACTGAATTGTTTGTCAATCCCAGATTCAAGTGATTTTGAGAGTTCGACAGTTCAAGAACTTCAATCACTGAACCGAAAGCTCTGATACCATTTGATGAGCTCAAAATGGATCGATCTGTGATGATATATGAACATAATTCAATCTAAAACACACAAGTATTCAATTCAACACAAGCAAATCAACAAAAATTCATAGAGTTTTCATTGATTAGCATATAGAAGAATACAAAGTGTAGGAAACAGTTACAATATGTCTAAATCTCTCTCACTAAAAACTACCTACACAAAACATATCTATGCTATATATACTAATCAAGAAAACAAAGGAACATATTCACATAAAAAGTCCCTATACTATGACAAAAACTATCAAGACACATAAAGACTAATGTTAATCTTTTAAGAAGCATCTACAATGGATAAAACATCATAAGAAGAAAAACAAACATTTGCTTTGGAAGAAAATTTTATCAAAATTACATTCGGAAGAAATGCATAAGTTTTGCCTTCCGTAGATGTTCTGCGGAAGAATTAACTTGAAACAAGGAAAGTTTTGCCTTCGTAGATGTTCTGCGGAAGAACTGACTTGAAACAAGGAAAGTTTTGCCTTCCGTAGATGTTTTGCGGAAGAATTAACTATCCAAATAACCACAGAAGGGTAAAGAGGGATATGGGACCCACAACATTAAATAAGAGGGTTTTAAATTGTCTAAGAGAGTGTAAAGGATACCTTGACCATTGGCATTTCTATTCACTTTTTCAAAACACTTTTTCAGACCTAGAAAAACACTCTCACCCATAAACCCCCTCTCCGCCAACATTCAAATCTTTCATTCCTCATAACAATCCTTACCTAAATCACCATTTAAACAACATAATCCATATGGCCAATCGATTCGCAAAAGATCAATGTCTGTGCCTTTCTTAATCTAGAGGATACATTAGCCGAGGGATGTAGGGATATTATCAGCTATTTAAGAAGATAAAGATTATTCTATGCTTTATCTGCGGATCCTGTCATCTATCAATCACACATTCTAGATTTCTGGAACACAGCCAGGATTGAGGAAGAAAATGATGAACAGGTGATTTTCGCTACAATAAGAAATGAAGAGTTAAGGGTGGATGAATGAATAATCAGGAGGGTGTTGGAGTTTGGAGATCAAGAAGAAGGTCACCCTGATGTATTCGATAATGAATACATTCAAAAAGTATTTCACTTAATGGGTTATGATGGTGACTACCGAAATGGTGAAATCAAGAAAAGGACGTTGTGCAAGCCCTACAGATTCTTGTGTCACACGTACTTAAAACGTATGTCCAACAGAAAGTCTGGGTTGAATAGATTCTCAAGGCACATCTCATCAGGAATCATTGGTGTATTTGAAAGGAGGACATATAATTATGCTAAGTACATTCTTGGATGTTTATGTGACCACATAAGGGTGCAGAAGGAAAACAAGATATACATGTTTCCGAGATTTATTCAGTTGATCATTAATGAGGTAATGCCCAATATTGAAAGAGAAGGTGAAGTGTTTGTTCAATCTCACCTTGGAAGATCTGTGCTTAACAAGATATGTGGGTAATACCAAGGTGAAGAAATAGAGATGTTTGCACATGTGATTGATGAGAATGCTAACATTCCTCAAAAGTTATTATACCTGGAACAACAACAACAACAAACATCATCAGCAGAGTCTTCTGATCAACAATAACAACAAACACCACCAGCTGAATCCCCTGAACCACAACATCAAGAACCCAATCCTCCATCACCACCATCCTTTACCAACATACCAAATACACCACCTATCCATCCCATATCTCCACCAAGTGAACACACACAACCCTTATCTCCTCCAATTTCCCAAACATCAATAAACTCTGTTGCAACAGAAGTGTTCACATTTGATGACATTCAACAATCAAACACCTTCTCACTCTTTCTCACTCAACCTATCTCACCTGCCCAATCAAAATCATCTTTGTACATGGATGCCATAGAACCTATCTCACCATTTCTCACTCAAACACCTTCACATCCAACAACACAACCAACTTCCTCACCCACACCTACTAAACCAACATCACCTTCTGAAAGCCCAACATCCACTAAAATAGTCAATTTTGATAAGGAAGAGCATGAGGTAGTGAAGGATGGTGCTACAAAAGAGATATCTCTAGAAGTTTAAAGGGAGCATGCACAGGAAGTTGAACAATAGCATGAAGTATCTGTGATTGAGCAACAAGATGAGAGTGAAAGTTTTGTTGACATCATTGCTTATGATGAGAATGATCTGAGAGAAGAGGAAATAACTGTGTGCAAAAGCTTTCTGGTTGCAAAATACAATAATCTCATCATCAAAAGTAATAAAAAATTGTAGAAGTTAAGGCAATTGAGAATGGATATGAAAGAAAAAGATGAAAAAACTGCTTCTCTAGAAGAAAAATCAAAGGTTAAAAGAAGAGATTCAAACAACAATGCAGTGATTGATACAATTGATCAGTTTGCAACTGAGTCCTGTGAATCTGCAGAGAAGGAGAAACAAGAAAAGGAGAAAGCAATGGCTGAGCTCAACAATGCACTAAAAACTATCTCTGATCAGTGAGATCTATTGAAATCTAAAGATGATGAGATAGAGGTTTAAAGAAGAAGTTGTCTGGTCAAGAAGTGGGTAGTCATAAAGTTCAACTCAAAGAAACTGTTGATATTCCATTGTTGAAAGCAAAAGAACCAACAATTAAATATAATAGGAAAAGGAAGTATGTGGGAAGAACTGAAGAAGAAGCCATTGAAATAGAGAAATCCCCAAAGAAAACCAAAAGTCATCTCTCCAGAGCACCCTCCATCAGCTAATCTTTCAACTCTCAAACAACTTGAACATCCTGAAGAAGAAAGTGATGCTGAATGGGTAGATTTAACAAAAGATGATGAAGAAGCAAGGGAAGGTGACTTCTTATCCACTGATGATATTTTTTAGGAAAGAGCACAATCACCCATGTTTATGGATTTAACCAATAATGGCTTCCCATATGACATGGTTGAGAAGATGAACATAGTTGAGATGATTCAAGTGTTGAAAGAGTTTGATGCTGCTAGATTGATGCTTCCAATATGCAACAATGAAACCTTCTCAAAGTTCAAAGCGATTGAGAAGATCAAGAAAGATTTGGGTCACTATGACACCAAGAAGCTGACATAGTATAACATGACTTGTGGGTTGCAAAGTCATAACTATGGGTCTCATGAGCTTAAGGGAAGATCAGTTGGAGAATTAAAAGACATGATGGATCATGTGATGAAGGTTGAGCTACAAACTGGTGTAAGATTCAGAACAGGAGCTCCAAATCCTGCTTACAAACAACAATCAAAACAATCTTCTGCGGAGTCAATAGTTGTAGAAAGCAAAGACATGCACAAGGGAAAAGAGAAACTGATAAGGGAGCCAAGGGATGTAATCCCCAACAAAATCTGGCCTCTGGGAACTAATGTGCGAGAAATAACAGAACAAAAATCTACTCTGATTCAACTGTTTGATCACATGACTACCCCAATATCATCAGAAGACAACAAGATTGTAGCATGAAAGATTGATTCAGAATGGGATTGTGCTATGATAAAGAGAGCATCTAGGATGGTGCGATACTTTTATTGGATGGAGACAATCCTATCACTCCTAGATACAGACCTGTATACTTTGCAAAATATCCCTATCACCAACTACCCAATCAGTCCAAGGGGAAGAGATTTTTCTATACTGATTGCAAAACTCAGAAACAAGTTTAAAGGTGATGTATTGAAGGAAGCAAAGAGAGAGGATGCTGAACACAAACAAAGAAGACAAAGGCAGAAAAGGTCTCATTCCAGTTCTCTTCAAGCTATTGATGATAAATTTTTAAGGAGCATTGGATATGAAGACAAGGCTGAAGCATCAATTAAAACAATCGAAGGAAATCAGCACTCACTCCCTATCACTGAATGGGGATATGTGGAGAGAACAAAAGAGCTTGTGCTGCAAAGGAATGATCCTTACAGGAAAGCGTCTAGCATAAGATTATTTGATCCAATAGAAATAAAGCTGCTTCATCCAAGCTACATATCCTATCTGCATGATAAATACTTTCCAAAGATGAATGACAAAGTAGATTAAGATGACTTATGCTTGTATGTGCACATCATTCAAGTGATATACAAGCTGCATGCCAAAGCATACAAAAGAAGAAAATTTGAGGCTGGTCAGCTTATGAGATCTGAAATCCCCACTATTACTGAGCTCAGAATGTCAGAACAAGATGAACTGGAAGTGGTTTCTCATAACAGTGTAGTGGCAACACTAACCATTCAAGAGGACATACTTGGTCTGAATTACAAAACACTAAAGAAAATGGACAAAATGAAGATTAAGTATCCATATCAAGATCAAAGGGAAGCTGTTGGATACTTCAACACAAAGATTTCAGCCAGAGTTCAAGAATTAAGAGATCTGAATAGGTGATTACAAGAGGCTAAACCTAAGGGGGAGTATTGTTAGACTAGATTAAATGTATAGGTTTAGCTGACTTAGTCAACTCTTGTAATAAATCATTGTAAATCTCTTTTTGATAATGTAATGCATGATTTATAAGTTAACCAAAATTATTATATGTGTTGATTTCATGTAATTGTAGGAAAACATCATACTTGGTCAATTTGGAAAATTGACCAAGTGCAAGAACTTCTGCGGGTGAACAAGTTTGTTCTTCTGTAGATGTTCGGCGGAACACAAGAACCAAGTACATGCATCCGTAGATCTCCTACGGAAGCACAACAACACCTGCTGAACAAGTAAAAATAACAAGTGCTGCTGCTGAAGAAGAGCTTGCTCCTGAGGATGAAGTTCAAGATGATCAGAGATTCCTATGGAAGAACAACTTTCTATGGAAGACCAATTTTCTACGGAAGAGCAACTTCCTACGGAAGACCAACTTCCTACGGAAGACCAACTTCCTACGGAAGACCAACTTCCTACGGAAGACCAACTTCCTACGGAAGAACAACTTCCTACGGAAGAACAACTTCCTATGGAAGAACAACTTGCATGAGCACTCATCAAGTACAACACATAAAGTCAACAAGTCAAGATCACTAAAGTGAGGTCATCAGTTAACATCTACGGAAGACTAACCCTGTCAGAGGACTTAGGATGTCACATCAGGAATGTTACAGCTGTAACATTCTTACCACAATAAGGAAAGTTATAGTTTCTATTGTAAAAGGTGAATCCCTCTGCCTATAAATATATGGCATGGATGCACTCAATTAAAAGATGATTGAGTAGGCGATTGAGCGATATCGATAAAAAAATAAAGTTTACCATATTCATAGAACCGATATCAATCAATCAATCACTAAAAATAGCAAAATATAGCAAAACATCAAGAACACCAAGAACATCATTGGAGATCACCAGATCATCCAAGTATTAATAGTCATTGTAATGGATTTATTGTCAATGAAAACAAATTGAAACAATCTTTTTGTTGCATTATATTATTCTGTTTTCAATTTGCTTCATCTGTTCTTAGTCGATTTCAATTTTATAAACAATTAATTAGAAAAACAAATATTGATAATTCCGCAATCGTTATTTGCTAAATTAAACTGATAATTCCTGTTTCGATCCTTGGATTCACTGTGTTTGGTAGTTTCGATATTGTTGTGGGCATGGATTAGTTATCAAAGCATCATGCTAAAGTGGTATGTTACGAAAAGATTATTCGTCTCCCTATTCCAAGGGGTGGAACTTTGACTATCCAAGGTGATAAAGGGAAACCTACCTTGAAGATCATCAATGTAATGAAGGTTTGCAAGTATCTACGTGAAGGGTATCTGGCGTTTCTTGCCAAGGTGTTGGATACTAAGAATGAGGAGCGAAAGCTTGAGGATATACCGATAGTGGAAGACTATCCAGATGTTTTCCCTGATGTTCTACCATGGATTAACCACGTCTATACAAGTGGAATTCTAAATCGATTTGGTACCAGGGGCTGCTCCTGTTGCCCGATCACCATATAGATTAGCCCCTTTGGGGATGTAAGAATTGTCCGAGCAATTAGAAGAATTGTTGGATAAGAGATTTATAAGACCAAGCTTCTTTCCATGGGGAGCACCAGTCTTATTTGTCAAGAAGAAAGATCGGTCATTCAGAATGTGCATCGATTACCGAGAGTTGAACAAACTCACTAGCAACTGCAGCTTGCTACTTGGGCTTCTCAGTCTTTGGAGTTCCATCAGTATAGTCTAGCCTGGTTTATGCTTGGCCACCATTTGTTTTTGTTCCCTTGCACTCCCTAGCAAAGTGTCCATTTGGTTACAGATGTAACACTTCATTTTGCTTTTATCCAGCCTAAACTTTCCATTGCATGCAGTACTGGGAAACTTCCTCCCAGTTCTTTTATAGAACTTCTTGGCCCTGTGAGTGAGAAGAGCCATTTGCTAGACTATCTCCATATACACCAGATCATCTGGATGGATACAGTCCAAGTCTTCAAGAGTGAAGAGAAAGTTGCCACTGCTTTCATCAATAGACACAAAGGCTTCTGAAGAGATTGTCTCTTGGAATGGGCTTCCTTTGATGTAGCTCTCCCTTGGTGTCTCCGAAAAGGTAATGAAATGACCCTTTTGTGAGTTTTCACGGTAGCAGAGGAGATGATGCAGTGGTTCTCTGCAGTCCCTTTCACCCACATGAAGGGCTGAACTCTATTGATGTAAGGCCCCATTCCCGGGACGCTTACAGTTGGTCAATCATCACATAAAACATATAAAATTCATCATTTTGCAGCGGAAATTTAAGCTTTTCATTAATAATAAAACACATGTCAATACATCATATCTTTAAATTACATCATCAAAAATTGTATTAATACAATATCATCTCAAAATGTGGATGCCACACTCAAAACATTCCCAGTAGCTTATGCATCCATGCCTGCACCTCCTCAGCATCAAACGGTTACCTGCCAACTATTATGCATACAAAAAGTCAGCGATGCTGAGTGAGTTCTAGTTTTCATAATCAAAATACTTTACATTACATTAAATCATATCCTTTACTTTCGTTCGTGATCACACATCATACGTACATCTACATAATAATTATTATCTCCATCATCGTTCATCATCATTCGTTTTCGTACATTCATTCGTTAACATCTTTACTTTATTTATGGATCCTGCGATATGCTAAAGCCCCCAACATTATGCACAAAGCTGGTACTTTATCGAGGCCTGTAAACAACCCCTAATCATTGTGCATGAAGCAGATACATTGTGCACGAAGCAGATACATTGTGCACGAAGACGAAGTAGATACATTGTGCACGAACCAAAATACCATACTGGAGTAAGCGACAAGGACTCCATCATTCATTACTTCCATTTTCTTCATTCGTTGTCTTTCACTTTCATTACGTAATACTTTACTTACGTACATAAGTATAACACATCACGTAAAGTCACATCATATACAAAACATGGAACAACATCATCATCATAACAACACACAATGCATACCTATCATAAACAAGCATAAGCCACCACAAAACATCATTCTTAGCACTTAAACTCTACTTCGCAAAATTCCAGAAAGTCTCAAGTCCCAGAAGGAATGCGGATGAACAAAGAAATACGGATGAGTAAACAAATGTGGATGAACAAAGAAATGCGGATGAACAAAGTAAATCCGGATGAACAAATGCGAATGAACGTACTTAGAAAATACTTTCCCAAAGAAATCCGAATGAGCACTGTAGCAAATGCCCATGAACAAAGCGAATGAAAGTCTTCAGAAAATATTCCAAGTGTCAGGAAATGCGCATGAACCAAATGCGAATGACTGAAACAAATGCGCCTTAACACTGTAGCAAATGCGCAAGCACAAAAGAAATGCGCATGATCACTGTAGCAAATGTGCCAGAACAAAACACTTATGCGAATATTCAAATCTAAATGCGGATGAACTAAACGAACCTGCAGTTGCAACTTATGCTATATTCAGTTCCAAAACCTCATTCTAACACATCCTTAACACAGATCTATCATGCTACGCACTTAGAACATACTACATATCATATACATCTTAGAAAAACATCTAAAAATATACACCCAGTCGCACTCCATGTCAAAATTCACAGTTTAGTTTAGAAAACCTTCAATCCAGTATGCATAACAGCCCCAAACACTTAGAAAACCAGTAAAAGAGGGGATCTGGAACTCACCTTAAACAGCTTTTGAGTAAAACACCTTAAACCCAAGAGCCCACTTGAAGTTCCAGCACCTTTCTTGAAGAACTTCTACTTTCTCACTATAAAAACCGGTTGAGAGCTTCTGTCTCTCACTCTCTCTAGAACGAAAAGTTGCAGGATAGAAAAAAGGTTATGGGCGGCCATATCTCTTTTAAAGCCCACTATGTGCAAGTTTGGCCCTTGCACGCTTTTAACCCCTTGCTTTTGAAATAACTTCCTGATTGCTCCCTTACTTTTCTTTTTCTAAAATTTTCGGGTGTTACAAGTCCACCCCCCTTATATAGGTTTCGTCCCTGAAACCTATCACTCCTTAAAATGATCTGAGTAGTGCCATCTCATTCCTTCTTCAGATTCCCCAAGTAGCCACCAGTCCTTCATTGCAACGACCCTAGCTGCTACTTTAGAGAACCCTTTGGATAATTACCCTGTAGTACTCACCAAACCCAAGAAACTACGAATCTCAAAAGGCATCCTTGGAGACTTCCATTGCATCACCACCTCAACCTTTGTCAGGTCTACTATAATCCCTTCAGGATTAACCACATGACCTAGAAGCTAAACCTTGCATAACTTGAACACACACTTGGTGAACTTGGCGTACAAGTTCTCCCTTCGAAGCGTGTCTAGCACTTCCCGGATGTGAGCGACATGTTCCTCTTCGCTCTACGAATAAATTAGAACAACATCAATGAAAACAGTCACTGACTTATCTAACATATGTCGGTACACCCGATTCATCAGATCCATAAAGCAGCGGGCGCGTTTGTTAAACCAAAGGAAATCACGAGGAACTCGTAGTGTCCATAACACGTATGAAAAGCTGCTTTAGGAATATCCTGCCCCTTCAACTTCAATTGATGGTGACCAGATCAGAGATATATCTTCAAAAGCCAATGGGCACCTTGGAGCTGATCAAACAAGTCATCAGTCCTCGGTAACAGATAACGATTCTTCACCGTCAACTTGTTCAGCTCACGGTAGTCGATGCTCATTCTCATACTACCGTCCATCTCCTTCACAAACAAGACCGGAGCACCCCAGGGAGAGATACTCGGTTGGATGAACCCCTTATCCAGCAACTCCTACAACTGGACCATCAGTTTCTGCATCTCGGAGGGAGCTAGTCGATACGATGCCTTGGCAACAGGTTGGGCAACAGGTATCAAATCAATCTGGAACTCGACCTCGCGGTCTGGTGTCACACTTGGTAGATCCTCCGGGAATACGTTTGGGAAGTCACACACGACCGGTACGTCCGTCAGTCGTGGTATTGACACATCCACATCTTTCACATAAGCCAGGTAGGCACTACATCCATGCCTCATGCACTTCTCTACCACCACCATTGAAATTACCTTCGGAACCATATTGACCCTATTATGTTAGATCATCAACGAACTCCCACCAGGCATGGTCAAACAAATCATCTTCTTGCGACACACGATGTTTGCCACATTGGCTGCTAGCCAATCCATCCCTAGGACCACATCAATTCCATCTAAGGGAACCATGAATAATTTAGCAGAGAACCTATGGCCTTCAAATCTATGTCACAATTCTCTATCTGATTAGAAATCCTAGTATACATACCAATGGCAGTTTCAACATCGAAGGGTTCATCAATCTTTCTACTCCTAACAGGCAACTTATCATAGAAGACAGCAGAATTAAAACTCCCACTAGCACCAGAATAAAAAACAGAGACACAAGTCTAGTTTACTAGGAATGTACCTCGCATGACGTCGGGGTCCACCCTAGCCTCGTGTCGGGTCATAGTGAATGTCCTGGCTTTGGCCCTCTGCCCTTCCTTCTCCTTCTCGATCCCCTTCCTTGCCCCGGAGTTCTCAGCCCTCGGCTTCTTGCATTCTCTGCTCAAATACCCTACTCTACCATAGTTATAACATTTCACCGCTCTACAGTCTCTCGCCCTATGGCCCTCCTTCCCGCATTTAAAGCAGAGATTCGATCCCCACCTATAATTACCTGCATGCTCCTTCCTGCAGGTTTTGCATGCCTTCTCTCCCCCTGTAATCGCATTCCGATCATCGATTTTCATCCTCTTACCTCCATCCACAAATCCACCATCATTATCCTGCCTCCCATTCCCATTCCTAACATTGTCCCTCTTCTTCTCCACATCCACCATCGCCACCGCCTCTCACTCGTCATATAGTCTCACTCGTCATATAGTCTCCCTACTAGATCGACCACCGACCTAAATGTAACTGGCCTAGCGGTGATCAAATGTCTGCGGATATCTACCGACAGACTTTGTACGTACGTCTTGATGTTTCGTGACACAGGCCTCACCTGATCTGGCACCAACCTTGCCATCTCATTAAACTTCGTTGTATACTGCTGGTGTGTCATGGTTCCCGCCTCCAATTGCAGGAAGTCCCTCTCGACCTTATCAAGCTCCCTATGAGGACAAAACTCCTCAATCACCATCTTCTGCAGTTCACCCCATCTCATCCTCCCAATCGCCCTACTACCCTCGGTCTGGACAACGTTGTCCCACCAACATACGGCCGAATCCATAAATGAGTAGGTAGCAAACATCACCTTCTGATCCTCTCGGCACTCACTGATATCAAGTACTGCCTCCATCTCTCTCACCCATCGGTGAGCAGCAGCAGGACTCATATTCCCATCAAATATTAGGGGCTTGTATCTCTGGAATGTCCCATAGTCACACCCCTTTGAAGTTTCTTGCACTGCTTCCTCCTCTTCATCATCACTGGAGACAACCATCTCAGTATCTGGTTGCTCCATCTCCTCTGTACCACCTCCTTCGCCCCCTCGCCTATCGGTCTTTCTCCTCTCCTCCTTCTCTTTCTTCTCATCCTCCCTCATAGCTATAATGACCTTGGTCACCACAGACGGCAGAATCATCTGCATGACCTGATGAACTTCCTCCGCTACTGCCTCCTTTATAGAGGCCCTCAGATTAGCACTCTCATCTTCACCATCATGGTGATGAAGCTCGGGCTCTTCAGGAGCCATTTCGGCAGTCTTAGCCCTATTCCTTGTGGCACGCGGTCCAACACCGCACCCACCACGACCTCCACTTTAAGAAGCCTCTGAAGATATACCACCAGCCATCTCTAAGGACTACAAGGTTCAAACACCAACACGGTCATTCAAGGTAATAGCTCAGATTATGTCAAGTATAGTAAGTCCCTAATTACAGTGGCCAGTTGCGATTAGCCACTTACTTTACTCTTCATTCTCCAAGCATTTCCTATCCTGACAACATCAGTATCCAAATCTATAATGAACACATAATCCACATAGCACACGCACGTAATTCATTTTTCAATTAATTTACATAAAACGTTAACATAAAACCTTTACCTGCAGGCATGTAGCTACTAGGACTGGCATCCCTATCCCTTTTGTGTCCCATTTTCAGTTTAAGTTTAGGTTTTTTTTTTAAATATTTTACCTAATTCTCTTAAACTTTGGCTCTGATACCAACTTGTAAGGTCCCGTTCCCGAGAAGCTTACAGTTGGTCAATCATCCCATAAAACATATAAAATTCATCATTTTGTAGCGGAAATTTAAACTTTTCATTAATAATTAAAAACATGTCAATACATCATATCTTTAAATTACATCATCAAAAATTGTATTAATACAATATCATTCATTACTTCCATTTTCATCATCCATTGTCTTTCACTTTCATTGCGTAATACATTACTTACATACATAAGTATAACACATCAAGTAAAGTCACATCATATACATAACATGGAACAACATCATCATCATAACAGCACACAATGCTTACCTATCATAAACAAGCATAAGCCACCACAAAACATCATTCTTAGCACTTAAACTCTACTTCCCAAAATTCCATAAAATCTTAAGTCCCAGAAGGAATGTTGATGAACAAAGAAATACGGATGAGCAAACAAATGCGGATGAGCAAACAAATGCTGATGAACAAACAAATGCGGAAGAACAAAGTAAATGCGGATGAACAAATGCGGATGAACGTACTCAAAAAATACTATCCCAAAGAAACACGCATGAACACTGTAGCAAATACAATGAATAAAGCAATTGAAAGTCTTCAGAAAATATTCCAAGTGTCAACAAATGCACATGAACCAAATGCAGATGACTGAAACAAATGCACCTGAACATTGTAGCAAATGTGCAAGCGTAAAAGAAATGCGCATGATCACTGTAGCAAATGCGCTAGAACAAAACACATATGCGAATATTCAAATCTAAATGCGGATGAACTAAACCAACCTGCAGGTGCAACTTATGCTATATTCAGTTCCAAAACATCCTTTTAACCCATCCGTAACATAGATCTATCATGCTACACACTTAGAACATACTACACATCATACACATCTTAGAAAAACATCTAAAAATATACACCCAGTCGCACTCCATGTCAAAATTCACAGTTTAGTTTAGAAAACCTTCTGCCCACTATGCATAACAGCCCCAAACACTTAGAGAACCAGTAAAAAAGGGGATCTAGAACTCACCTTAAACAGCTTTCGAGTAAAACACCTCAAACCCATGAGCCCACTTAAAGTTTCAGGACCTTTCTCGAAGAACTTCTACTTTCTCAGTCTAAAAACCGGTTGAGCACTTCTCTCTCTCTCTCTCTCTCTTTCTAGAACCGAAGGTTGCAGGAGAGAAAAGAGGTTATGGGCACCCATACCTTTTTTAAATCCCACTATATGCAAGTTTGGCCCTTGCATGCTTTTAACCCCTTTCTTTTGAAATAGCTTCTTGATTGCTCCCTTACTTTTCTTTTTCTGAAATTTCCAGGTGTTACAACTGATTGTTGGAGGAGTTGCCAGACGGAGTTTGCATGTTCATCTCCATCTGGTATCCACTGAGGATACCATACAACTCTATAAGAGTAAGGGTCTTAAGGTTTTTAGTCCTTTAAATGACCACACAATAGAGTGTTGTAAGGCTCCATTCCTGGGAAACCCCACAGCTGGTCATTCAGAGCACTCTACACATTTAAAATTCATGGAAGTAAGAAATCATAGTAGCGGAATTGTTAAATAAAAACCATTTCATGCATTAATAATAAATTTTAGCAAGAAATACATCGTTGTTCCAAGTTTCAAAAGAACATTTAGTTGTATTACAAGACAAAAATATCATTTTTGAATAACATGGATGCCGATCTTCATTTGCCAAGTAGCTTCAACCTCGTGCCATCCCCAGCATCATCATTACCTGCCAACTGATATGTTTATAAAAAGTCAGTGTTGCTGAGTGAGTTCTAGTTTTGATAATATAGAAAATATACATTTTGTAAGCTTCACTTGCTGTTCATCCATCATTATACATAATCATTTGTTAAGAGATTCATTATCTTTCTTTCTTTCATTATCTTTCACTTTCATTAACTAGGATTGCACAAAGCAAGAGCCTACATTGTTGGTTGGCAACAAATGTCAAACCCTTGTTAGTATACATCTATAAGTGGTAGCTAACCCCTGAAAGTTGACCCACACTGCTAGGCACGAAGCCTGCTCATGAACACAGGTCCCATTTATTTATTGGTCAATCATAAGGAATAGACCCCAGATATGCATCGAGAAACAACCACACATCAGTTGAGCTAACAACAACAAGGTAGTGCACCTCATTTCATTGTGATTGCAAGGCTTTTCATTTATTATAAGGGCCCGGGGGTAACATTCATTAGGTTACACTGTCTTTCTTATATTCCTTTGTGACCACTTATTAGGAATAGTTCTTTTAAGATATTCGGTTATTAGAATCACATAACATGAAATATTATTATTCATAATAGCAACACATAAGAAAAAAATCAAACATTAGAAACATTAAACAAGCATAAAATTTCCTTATACATAAGTACTTATCACCTAAATTCTATTTCCACAATTTCAGAATAAACCTAAGTGTTCACAGCGTATGAATACGGTATATAGTGGATGACTTAAGTACTAAGTGCCTACAGCGGACAGTTAAAGTCCACAGCAGACAGCCAAAGACCATAGCGGACAGCCAAATTTCACAACGGACGACCAAGGTCCACATGGGATGAACTAAACACTAGGTGTGTTCACAGCAGATGAATAAAGTTCAGAGCGGATGATTTAGACATTAAAAGTTGTAACACCTGGAAATTTATAAAAAGGGGAAAGATAACATTTTTCAAAAGTAAAGGGGGTTAAAGTGTGCAAGTGGTAAACTTGCCACTAGTGGGCTCAAAAAGCAGGGGATGGCTGCCCACACCCCCATTTCCACACATCTGATTTCGGCTGCAAGAAGAGAGATAGAAGCTCTCAACCGGTTTTAGTGAGAGAAAGTGGAAGAAAATCTTCAAAAGGTAAGATTTCAAGGTGTTCTTCTTGGTTTCTACAGGGTTCAAGCATCTGGTCTGAGATTCTGGTGTTTAGTGCTCGTTTTCATGGGTTTTAGGTGATGGAACTTCAAGTGGGCTCTCGGGTTTGAGGTGTTCTACTCGAAAGCTATTGAGGTGAGTTCTAGATCCCCTCTTTTATTGGTTTTCTACTTGCTTGGGGCTATTATGCGTACTAAAAAGAAGATTTTTAAACCAAGCTATGATGTTCTATGAAATGTACAACTGTTTACGAGGATGTATGTTTTAATTGATTTCTATGTTGTTGTATGATTGTTAGTGAGGTTTTAAGGGTGTTAACTGGTAGATCCATGCTAAGGGTACATTTAGAAGTGATGTATGGGGCTAGAATTGCATGATTTGCATTGCAGGAGCTGAACTTGTTGTCCGCTATGGACATTAGAGTGTCCGATGTTGACACTTGGCCATTTTAGCTGTCCGCTGTAGACTTTGCATGTACGTTGTGGACCCTTGAGGAGATTTTATATCGTCTGCTGTGGATATTGAACCGTCCGCTGTGGTCCTTGCTTGTCCGCTATGGACACTAAGAAGATTTTATGACTGTCCGCTGTGAACTTGTTCATCTGCTGTTAACTTGTTCATCCGCTGTGGACTTGTTCATCCGCTGTGGACTATGGCTTGTCCGCTGTGGATACTTGGAATATATGTTGTCCATTGTATGCCTTGTCATGCGCTGTGAACTCTTAGGATTTCCTGAATTTTGGGTTTTAGAGCTTAAGTGTTAAGGAATGATATTTTATGGTGGCTTATGCTTGTTTATGATGTGTATGCTTTGTGTGCTGTTATGATGATGATGTTGTTCCATGTTATGCATATGATATGACTTTATGTGGTATGTTATACCTATGTACGTAAGTAAAGTATTACGTAATGTAAGTGGTAGATAACGAATGACGTGAATGGAACAAATGAATGATGGGGACCTTGTTGCTTACCCCGGTACTGTGTCTTGCATGACGTGGGGGTTTACTTATAAACCCCGACACAGTATCGGCTTTTGCTTGACATGGGGGTATAGCATACAAGTTGTGAGAAGATCCTTGTCGCGTACCCCGATACTATGCCAGCTTATGCATGACGTGGAGATTTACTTAAAAACCCCAGCATAGTATCGGCTTTTGCTTGACGTGGGGGTATAGCATACGATAGGATATTGATAGAGGTGGAAGACATTAATGAATGAAAGTGGAATGATGAACAATGATGAAAGATAATAATTATTACCAAGATGTATGTATAATGTGTGATCACGTATGAAGGTAAATGAAATGTTTTAAACGGAAGTAAAGTATTTTAATATAAAACTAGAACTCACTCAAAGTCGCTGACTTTTGGGTGCATATTAGTTGGCAGGTATTTTGTTGATGCTGAGGAGTTGCAGGCATGGGTGCATAAGCTACTGGGAATGATTCGAGTCTGGTATCCATTTTGATATGATGTTGTATTTTGAAATTCATATGAATAATGTAATGTAATAATATGTTTTAATTATTAATGAAAGTTTTAAATTCCGCTGCAAAAGTAATGTATGTTTTTAAATACTTTATGCGATGACGGTCTAGCTATAAGCGTCCAGGGAACGGGGCCTTACAAGTTGGTATCAGAGCCAAAGTTTAAGAGAATTGGGTAAAATATTTTCAAAGAACCTAAACTTAAAATGAGAATGGGATGAAAGGGAAAGGGGTGCCAGTCCTAGTAGCTACGTGCCTGCAAGTAAAGGTTTTACGTAAACGTTTTATATAAGATTAATGAAAAAGGGAACTATGTGCACGTGTTATGTGGTTTATGTGCTTTTGTGTAGATTTAGATACTGATGTAGTCAGATAGGTAATGCTTGGGGTATGAGGAGTAAAGTAAGTGGCTAATCACAACTAGCCATTGTAATTAGGGACTTACTATACTTGACATCAACTGAGCTATTATCTTGAATGACCATGTTGGTGTTTGAATCTTGTAGTGCTTAGAGATAGATGGTGGTAGATCTTCGGAGGCTTCTCGAGGTGGAGGTCGTGGTGGACGTGGTGTTGGACCGCGTGTCATAAGGAACAGGGCTAAGACCGCCGAAATGGCACCTGAAGAGCCCGAGCCTCATCACCATGACGGTGAGGATGACACTGCTAATCTGAGGGCCTCAAGGAAGGGGGCAATAGCGGAGGAAGTTCATCAGGTCATGCAGACGATTTTGTCATCGGTGGTGACCGAGGTTATTAAAGCTGTGAGGGAAAATGAGGAGAAAGAGAAATAGGAGAAGGAGAATGCCAATAGGCGAGAGGACGGAGAAGGAGGTTCAAGAGAAAGGGACCAACCAGAGACTGAGATGGTTGTTTCCAGTGACGATAAGGTGGAGGAAACAGTGCAGGAAACTGCAAAGGGGTGCAACTATGGGGCATTTCAGAGATGCAAGCTCCCAACATTTGATGGGAATGGGAGTGCTGCTGCTGTTCACTGATGGGTGAGAGAGATGGAGGCTGTGTTAAATATCAGCGAGTGTAGGGAGGATCAGAAGGTGAAGTTTGCTACCTACTCGTTTATGGATTTGGCCTTGTGCTGGTGGGACAACATTGTCCAGGTCGAGGGTAGCAGGGTGATTGGGAAGATGAGATGGGGTGAACTAAAAAAGATGGTGATCGAGGAGTTATGTCCTTATAGGGAACTTTACAAGATGGAGAGAGAGTTCCTGTAGTTGGAGGCGGGAACTATGACGCACCAGCAATACATAACTAAGTTTAATGAGATGGCGAGGCTGGTGCCAGAGCAGGTGACACCCGTGTCACGAAGAATAAAGAGATACATTCAGGGGTTGCCGGCGGATATCCGTAGACATCTAATTTCCGCCCGGCCAGGCACGTTTAGGTTGGTGGTCGATCTGGCAGGGAGACTGTATGACAAAACGGAGGAAGTGACTACAGAGGAGGTGAGTAAGAAAGGTGATGGTGACAGAAACGGGAATGGGGAACAAGTTGGTTGTGGTGGTTTCACTCCAAAGAACAAAAAGGCAAGGGTGGATGACCGGAGAGTAGTGACGACAGGAACAGGGATAAAGAGGTGTAACAGGTGTGGGAAGGAGCATGCGGGGGAGTGTAAGTGGGGATCAAACATCTGCTTCCAGTATGGAAGGGAGGGCCACATAGAAAGGGATTGACGTGTGGTGAAATGTTACAACAATGGCGAGACTGGGCACATGAGTAGAAACTGCAAGAAGTGGAGGCCTGAGAGCTTTGGGACAAAGAAAGGGGCTGAGAAGGAGAGCAGAGGATGAAGGTCAGAGCATGCATGATGACCCGGGAGGAGGCTACGGTAGATCCCGGCGTTATGTCAGGTACACATCTAGTAACCCGAACTTATGCCTCTTTACTTTTTGATTCTAGTGCTAGTATGAGTTTTATTTCTGCTGCCTTCTGTAATAAGTTGCCTATAGGAGTAAAAAGACTGATGAGCTCTTCGATGTAGAAACTGCTATCGTTAAGTCCACTAGGATACATGATGCCCTAGAGGATTTTGTGAAAGAATCAGAAGGCCATAGATTCTCTGCTAAATTATTCGTGGTACCCCTAGGCGGAATTAATGTAGTTCTAAGGATGGATTGGCTAGCAGCCAATGAGGCAAACATTAGGTGTCACAAAAAGATGATTCGATTGACCGCGCCCGATGGAGTTTGGTGACGATTTACGGCGATAGAGTTAGTACGATCTCGAAAGTAATTTGGATGGTTGTGGCAGAGACATGGAAGTGGTGCCTATCTAGCCTACGTGAAAGATGTGGATGCGTTAGTACCATGATGGCCCGACGTACCGGTCGTGTGTGACTTCCCAGATGTATTCCCGGAGGATCTATCAGGTGTGCCACCGGACCGCGAGATCGAGTTCTAGATCAAACTGATACCTGGTGCCCAACCTGTTGCCAAGGCACCGTATCGATTAGCTTCCTCCGAGATGAAGAAATTTATAACTCGGCTGCAAGAGTTGCTGGATAAGGGGTTCATCCGACCGAGTATCTCTCCTAGGGGTGCTCTGGTCTTGTTTGTAAAGAAAGACGGTAGCATGAGGATGTGCATCAACTATGGTGAGTTGGACAAGCTGACTGTGAAGAATCGGTATTTGTTATCAAGGATTGATGACTTGTTTGATCAGCTCCAAGGTGCTAGTTGGTTCTCGAGGATATATCTCCGATCTGGTTACCATCAATTGAGGTGAAGGAGCAGGATATCCCTAAAATAGCATTTCATAATCGTTATGGACACTACAAGTTCCTCGTGATTTCCTTTGGTTTAACCAACGCGCCAGCTGCTTTATGGATTTGATGAATCAGGTATGCCTACCTAAGTTAGATAAGTCTGTGACTGTGTTAATTGACGATGCTCTGATTTATTCGTAGAGTGAAGAGGAACATGTCGGTCACGTCTGGGAAGTGTTGGATACGCTTCAAAGGGAGAAGTTGTATGCCAAGTTCTCCAAGTGTGCATTCTAGCTATGTGAGGTTCAGCTTTTGGGTCATGTGGTTAATCCTGAAGGGATTATGGTAGACCTGACAAAGGTTGAGGCGGTGATGCAATGGAAGTCTTCAAGGATGCCATCTGAGATTTGTAGTTTCTTGGGTTTGGGTGAGTACTAGAAGGTAATTATCCAGAGCTTCTCTTAGATGGCGGAGGTGGTTTCTGCATTGAAGATTTGGAGGCCACTTGGGAATCAGAGGAAGAAACGAGATGGCACTACCTAGAACTCTATAAGGAGTGACAGGTTTTGGGGACGAAACCCATTTAAGGGGGTGGACTTGTAACACCCAGAAATTTATAAAAAGAGGAAAGATAACATTTTTCAAAAGTAAAGGGGGTTAAAGTGTGCAAGTGCCAAACTTGCCACTAGTAGGCTCAAAAAGCAGGGGATGGCTGCCCACACCCCTATTTCCACACATCTGATTTTGGCTACAAGAAGAGAGAGAGAAGCTCTCAACCGGTTTTAGTGATAGAAAGTGGAAGAAAATCTTCAAAAGGGAAGATTTCAAATGTTCTTCTCGATTTCTGCTGGGTTCGAGCTTCGGGACCGAGATTCTGGTGTTTAGTGCTCGTTTTCATGGGTTTTAGGTGCTGGAACTTCAAGTGGGCTCTCGGGTTAAAGGTGTTCTATTCAAAAGCTGTTGAGGTGAGTTCTAGGTCCCCTCTTTTAATGGTTTTCTACTTGCTTGGGGCTATTATACATACTAAAAAGAAGATTTTTAAACCAAGTTGTGATGTTCTATGAAATGTACTACTGTTTACGAGGATGTATGTTTTTAACTGATTTCTATGTTGTTGTATGATTGTTAGTGAGGTTTTAAGGGTGTTAACTGGTAGATCCATGCTAAGGGTACGTTTAGAAGTGATGTATGGGGCTAGAATTGGATGATTTGAATTGCAGGAGCTGAACTTGTTGTCCGCTATGGACATTAGAGTGTCCGCTGTTGACACTTGGACATTTTAGCTGTCCGCTGTGGACTTTGCATGTCCGCTGTGGACCCTTGAGGAGATTTTATGTCATCCGCTGTGGATATTGAACTGTCTGCTGTGGTCCTTGCTTGTCTGTTGTGGACACTTAGAAGATTTTATGACTGTCCGCTGTGAACTTGTTCATCCGCTGTGAACTTGTTCATCCGCTGCGGACTATGGCTGTCCGCTGTGGACTTTGGCTGTCCGCTGTGGACACTTGGAATATTTTAAGTTATCCGCTGTATGCCTTGTCATGCGCTGTGAAAAATTAGGATTTTGTGAATTTTGTGTTGTAGAGCTTAAGTGTTAAGGAATGATGTTTTATGGTGGCTTATGCTTGTTTATGATGTGTATGCTTTTTGTGTTGTTATGATGACGATGTTGTTCCATGTTATGTATACGATGTGACTTTAGGTGGTATGTTATACCTATTTACGTAATGAAAGTGGAAGATAACGAATGACAAGAATGGAAGAAATGAATGATGGGGTCCTTGTTTCTTACCCCGGTACTGTGTCGGCTTTTACATGACGTGGGGGTTTACTTATAAACCCCGGTACAGTATTGGCTTTTGCTTGACATGGGGGTATAGCATACAAGTTGTGAGAAGATCCTTGTCGCGTACCCCGGTACTGTGCCGGCTTATGCATGACGTGGGGGTTTACTTATAAACCTCGGCATCGTATCGGCTTTTGCTTGGCGTGGGGGTATAGCATATGGCAGGATCTAGATAGAGGTGGAACATATTAATGAAAGAAAGTGTGAATGATGAACGATGATGAAAGATAATAATTATTACCAAGATGTATGTATAATGTGTGATCATGTATGAAGGTAAATGAAATGTTTTAAATGGAAGTAAAGAATTTTAATATAAAACTAGAACTCACTCAGCGTCGCTGACTTTTGTGTGCATAATAGTTGGCAGGTATTTTGTTGATGCTGATGAGTTGCAGGCATGGATGCATAAGCTACTGGGAATTATTCGAGTCTGGCATCCACATTTTGATATGATGTTGTATTTTGAAATTCATAAGAATGATGTAATGTAATAATATGTTTTAATTATTAATGAAAGTTTTAAATTCCGCTGCAAAAGTAATGTATGTTTTTAAATACTTTATGCGATGACGGTCCAGCTGTAAGCGTCCAGGGAACGGGGCCTTACACAAGTGTCCACATCGGACAGCCATAATCCAAAACAGACAGTCTAGAGTATTTAAAGGATCCACAGTGACATGCATGCATGCTTAAGAGTCTACAGAGGACATGCATGCATACTTAAGTGTCTACAGCGGACAAGCATGCATACTTAAGTGTCTACAGCGTACAAACAATGTCCGTAGCGGATAGTCTAGAACACAAGTGTCCATAGCGGATACTTAGTGTCCACAGCGGATGGCATGAATTATCCTCCTAAGTGTCCACAGCGGACATTCAAAGCCCAAAGTGGATAGTCATCCAAATACTTATGTTCCGCTTATGTAAATTC
Source organism: Flaveria sonorensis (assembly GCA_025506505.1). Taxonomy (NCBI): domain Eukaryota; kingdom Viridiplantae; phylum Streptophyta; class Magnoliopsida; order Asterales; family Asteraceae; genus Flaveria; species Flaveria sonorensis. Next base: position 37,496,398 of record CM046440.1, on the reverse strand, counting down.
TAGTTCCATTCAACACTTCTAAACGCATACTTAGCAAAGATATTTTAGATTCATACACTAGAACATAACAAACCAACCATTTAACATCATAAAATCTTTTAAAATACACATCTTTTGAAAACAACCATATTTTTCATGGAAAAACATAGTTTGGTTTATGAAACACCAGTTTAATATACATATTAGCCCAAAACAAATAGAAAACATGTTAAATAGGGGATCTAGAACTCACCTTAAACAGCTTTCGAGCCAACAAAACAAACCTGAGAGCAAACCTGGAGTTCTAACACCTAAACACACGAAAACAAGCAACTAAACACATAGAAACACATAGAAATCTCCCTATAAACTTAAACCCAACTTAGATCTGAGAAGAAATCACCTTAAAACCGTACCTTTGAAGAATTCTATCACTTTCTCTTTCTAAAACCGGATGGGAGCTTCTTTCCCTCTCTAGCCGAAAGTTGAGTGCATGGGGAGAGAGTATGGGTGGCCTTAATTTCTTTTTAAAACCCTATTATGGGCCAGATTGGCCCTTGTACACTTTTAACCCTAGCTTTTTGAAATAATAACTCGTTTGCTCCCTTTACCTTTTTTTCTTTTCTTTTTTGAAATTTCCGAGTGTTACAAGTCTACCCCTCTTAATTGGTTTCGTCCCTGAAACCTATCACTCCTCGAATAGTTGTGGATCGTGTTGTCTCATATCTTCCTCAGTCTCCCATGTAGATTAAGACCCCTTCCTGTGTCTACACTGTACTCGCATAAGTGGGACAACTTTATTACTTAGCCGCTTCTCCTTTCTATCAACGATGGCCACCGGTTGCTCCATATAATTGAGTCGTTCATCCTCCTCGATTTCCTCGAGCGGCATGATCATATCTTCATCAGCTAAGCACTTTCTCAGATGAGATACATGGTACGTTGGATGAATTCCACTTAACTCATCGGGTAGCTCCAATCGATAGGTCACCTCTCAAACTCGGGAGATGATTCGGAAAGGCACTATATACCTTGGCCTTAGCTTTCCTCGCTTCCTGAACCAGATGATCCCTTTCCAAGGCGAGACCTTCAACATAACTCTATCGCCTACCTTGAATTCGATCGGTCTTTGTCTCTTGTTGGCATACAACTTCTTTCTATCCTTTGCTGCCTTCATAAAGGCCTTGATCTTCTCCAACATTTTGGTCGTTGCCTCGATCACCTCAATGCTCCCCAACTCCTTCTAGCTGATATTGCCCCAACACACGGGTGTCCTACACTTTTTACCGTATAGCATCTAATAAGGAGGCATACTAATGCTGGCATGATAACTGTTGTTATATGAGAACTTGGCTAACGGTAAGTGTTCGTCCCAACATCCACCAAAATCAATGACACATTCCCATAGCATATCCTCCAGCATCTGAATCGTCCACTCCGACTGACCATCTGTTTGAGGATGGTAAGCCATACTGATATGTAACTTTATCCCCATCGCAACATGAAATCTCTTCCAAAACATATATGTAAACAGAGTGTCACTGTGATACACGATAGACACCAGTACACCATGATGAGTTACAATCTCCTTGATGAATAGATCCTCTAACCTCTCAGACGAATACATCTCATGGATATGCAGAAAGTGAGCACTCTTTGTCAGATAGTCGACGATCATCCATATGGCATCGTACCTCCTTGTCATACGTGATAACTTCATAATGAAGTCCATGGTGATGTGCTCCCATTTCCACTCCGGTATATCCAAGGCTTGGATCTTCCAATATGGCCTTTGATGCTCCACCTTCACTTGCAAACAAGTAAGGCACTTACTCACGTACTCCACTACGTCGTGCTTCATTCCCGTCCACCAGTAATCTTTCATCATATCCTGATACATCTTTGTAGCACCTGGATGAATTGAGTATCGAGTCTTGTGAGCCTCACCCATGATCTTCCCTCATATATCTCCATAACAAGGAATCTACATCCGCTCAAAGCGGGTTCTAACACCGATTGTGTTCTCACCCAACTCCGCGACTAGGCCCGCCCTTCATTCACTCAGAGTTAATTCGATCCTCCTTCAGCGCTTCATCCTGAAATTCCTTGACCTGCTTTATCACATCAGTGGTCATGAGCATCTGATAAGCCTTTACCCGAATTGGCTCGAGTCACTCCTTTTGGTTAAGGGCATCCGCCACTACATTGGCCATGCCCGGATGGTACTGGATCTCACAGTCATAACCCTGATCAACTCTAACCACCTCCTTTGCCTCGTATTGAGATCCTTTTGCTCGAAGAAGTACTTCAAGCTCTTGTGGTCAGTGAAAATAGTGCACTTCGTCGAGTACAAGTAGTGCCTCCAAATCTTCAATGCAAAGACCACCAAGTCTTTGCTCCCTTCAGGTAACATCAAAAAAGGAGATTGAGTCGTTCTCATCTTTTGCTCTTTGAAATCTTTCACCTAATCTAGACCGCATATAAACTTTACATCCTTATGGGTCAGCTTAGTCAATGGTGAAGCTATCTTGGAGAAGTCTTGAATGAACCTTCTGTAGTAGCCTGCCAAACCCAAGAAACGATGAATCTCAGATGGCATCTTTGGAGACTTCCATTGCATCACCGCCTTAACTTTTTCCGGGTCCACCATGATCCCTTCAGGATTAACCACATGACCCAAAAACTGAACTTCGCGTAACCAGAACACACACTTGGAGAATTTGGCGTACAACTTCTCCCTTCTAAGCATCTCCATCACCTCTCGAATGTGGCCGACATGATCTTCTTCGCTCTTCAAATAAATCAGGATATCATTGATACATAAAAGCAACTAGCGCATTGGTTAAACCAAAATACATAACGAGAAACTCGTAGTGTCCATAATGCATACGAAAAGCTGTTTTAGGAATATCCTGCTCCTTCACCTTCAGTTGGTGGTAACCAGATTGTAGATCTATCCTCAAGAACCAACTGGCACCTTGGAGCTGATCAAACAGGTCATCAATTCTCGGTAACAGATACCGGTTCTTCACGGTCAACTTATTCAGCTCACGGTAGTCGATGCACATTCTCATGCTACCGTCCTTCTTCTTCACAAACAAGACTGGATCACCTCACGAAGAGATACTTGGTCGAATGAACCCCTTATCTAACAACTCTTGTAGCTGAGTCATCAATTCCTTCATCTCGGAGGGAGCTAGATGATACGGTGCCTTAGCAAACAGGTTGGGCACCTGGTATCAGATTGATCTGGAACTCGATCTCGCGATTAGGTGGCACACCTGATAGATCTTCCGGGAATACGTCTGGGAAGTCACACACGATTGGTACATCTGACAATCATGTTACTAATGCATCCACATCCGGCGCATAGGCCAAATAGGCACCACATCCACGCCTCATACACTTCTCTGCCACAACCATCGAAATTACTTTCGGGACCGTACCAACTCTATCGTCATAAATTGTCACCGAACTCCCATCAGGCGCGGATAATCGAATCATCTTCCTACAACACACGATGTTTGCCTCATAGGCTGCTAGCCAATCCATCCCTAGGACTATATCGAATCCACCTAAGGGCATCACAAATAATCTAGCGGAGAACCTATGGCCTTCCAACTCTATGTCAAAATCCTCTACCATATTAGAAATCCTGGTAGACTTACCAATGGTAGTTTCTAAATCAAAGGGCTCATCAATCTTCCTACTCCTAATGGGTAACATACCATAGAAGGCAGCAGAAATAAAACTTCTACTAGCACCGAATCAAAAATGTGAATCCAAGTATCGAAACAGGAATTTATCAGTTTGATTGAACAAATAATGATCGTGGAATTATCACAACTCATTGTTTAATTAATTTTTTAAGAAATTGTAATTCTAACGTAAATCGGTGAAGAACAGATGATAGAAATGGAAAACAAGCTAAATTAATACGATTAACTAGTTTGCTTCAAATGATTTCCATTAATACTGAATTGGTTACAATCTAGAGATGTATAATCTTCTAACCCTATATAATCAATCTAGACCTAACAATACTCCCCTTTGGGTTTAGAAACTTGTAATCAGTTGTTCAATGTTTTCAATTCCTGAACTCTTTCTAAAATCTTTTGGTTAAAGTATGCAATAACATCCTTTTATATAATTTTGTGGGACCTTTAAACCTCATTACCCTTCCATGGTTATTTGGATGGACAATCAAGTTTATCCAGAAGTTAATTCTTCTGCAGAACATCTATGGAAGGCAAACTTTCTTTATTTTATCTGTATTCAATCGACGGAAGTATACTTTACTTTACCATAGGATACCAATCTACGGAAAGTCAAATTTTTTATGTTTTTGATGTATGATCCTAACATGTTGTTAGATCAATTGTTGATTGCTGTTGGACCTTGTTGACTTTGCTTCATGGAAAATGTACAAGAGATTGATTTGGTTAAAAACTTCAGATATCCTGCAGCCAAGTTAGTGCTCAAACTCCAATTTTCTTCATTTAAATATGATATACTCATTTTTTATGCTGATGACTACTCCCCCTAAATTTGTGATTAATCATGAAATGCATTTAGCATAAATTTATGAAGAGAATAGCATGAAAAGCAATTATCTGTCCATCATATTAGCAAAGAAAAGAACATAAACACAATCTTTTTGTATTTCTGTTCATATGTAGAAACTACACAACATATTTACAAGCATTTAAACCATAAAATGGGATCATACTATGACACAAAGCAACTTCCTGGAGCATTTTGTATATGGATAGTAGACATAGATCTAGTGTTGATTGCAAGTATTATGATCCATATAAATTCAAGCAAGAGTATACATTCAACTTGTCATGCTGTTTATCATATTTTGGTATTGATTAAAGATAGACAAATATGGACTCCACATTTAATTCACATTAGAGTTTGTCCTTCGTTTATGAGTCAATTCATCACTTTTTAACAGCTGAAAACTATGTTCCTTAAATCATAAGCTCTATCTTAAGATTTCTTTGAAATCTTGTTAATGTTGTTGTTATGATTTTTTTGCTTTTTAAGATAATATACTATTGATCACGTTGGATTATTTTAGACTTGTTCCTTTTTGGAACTTATTGAAGATCAGCATCAGGTCACCAGGTCTTTACTTACGTAAAACAAAGGTGCCTATGAACCCAGGTCTTTGCTCACGCAAAACAGAGGGTCCATGATGCACAAAGATAAAGGTTATAAAGTGTCGTAACATAGTGTGCTTGGGTGACGGAGTTGATCATAGTAGGATTAGACTTACTTGCTTGCTCTTCAAAATGGAATTGCCCACAATTAGTCACCTTGGCATTATGTTAAGCATGGACGAGTTGATTTTTTACTCAAGCTGAACCTACTCACATATCAAATCACATCTGATAAGTCTTTATTGTAACTTAAAAACTAGGCAAGTAAACAAAGGTTTAGTGTGCGATCATTTCCATGATATGAATTGCTTTTTCAAAAAAACATATTAACAAGACAATATTTTTCAAGTTTTATATGTTTTATGGATGTTTTTGGCTTTTTCATATTGAGAATTTTAAAGGACAGATCATGCTTTTCTTTTTGATGATGACTAATCTAAGTTGATCATGCCTAAAGACTCAATTAAGAAATTAAATCTTATTGAGTCAAAGGCTTTAGTGAATAAATCAGCAAGCTAATTTGTTGTATCCACTTTGATCAACTTGATTAAACCTTTTTCTAAGCAGTCTCTCAAAAAATTATATCTAATATATATATGTTTTGTTTTACTATGTTGCACTAGATTAGCAGTTATAAACATAGCAGCTAAGTTATCTATGTGTATTGGTGTTTGAAGAAAATTGTAACCATAAGTAGTTAGTTTTGCAACCACAAAACTTGAGGGCAACCGGCTGAAGCAGCAATGTACTCAACCTCAGCTGTGGATACTGACACATTTTTTTGCTTTTTGCACTGCCAAGAAACTAGTCTTGGTCCAATGAATTGACAGCCACCAGTTGTTGTTTTCTGTTGTTGTTGCAACCTCCAAAGTCACTATCAGAATATGAATAGAGGTTGAAATCTCCTTCTTTGGGATATCAAAGTCCAAGAGCTGGCTTCCCTTTGAGGTATCAGAAGATCCACTTAACTGCATTCATATGTGACTTCTTGGGGTCTGATTGGTACCTATCACAAACACATACAGCAAACATTATGTCAGGTCTGTTGGCAATTAAGTACATCAAAGATCCTCTAAACTCCTCCTCAACCTCATCAATCTCAGCTTCTAAGTCATATTCCTTCTCCTTTACGTATCTTTTTTGCTTCTTTATAGCCTCTTCTTGGTTCTCCCTGCTCACTTCAGCATTCTTATTTTCACTTTCAATCAACCTTTTTATGTAACTCCATCTTTCAGCAGAGTACATATTCTCCAAATGATATGTTATCTTTCCACTGAAGTCATGTCTCACAGTTGAGCAATCTGCAAATATCCTAGTGTTCATGTGCACTAGCCTTTTAATTTCTCCATGTCTGGGTAGATTTGTCTTCAAATCATTAATGAGCATCTGTACAAACCGAGGATATAGGAGCCACTTATCCTTTTTCAATGCCATAATATTCTCAGTCATGCAATCAAAAATCAACTTTGCAATATTGGCTTTCTGTCCCTGACAAAATACAATCATAGCTTTTGCCCATTGCTGGTTTTGGACCTTCTGACCCTCCTTTGTTATGATCTAAGCACATAATAAATACATGGGCGATGTATCTCCATTCCTTAGATAAGAAAGACTTCTTGATATTTTTCTTTGAGGCAAAAGAAGGTCCTTCATACCTAATGTGTCTAAATGCATTAAGTACCTCTGCATCTGACATTTTCACATCCTCACCACAATCTTCTTCCCGCCTTAACACATCCTTTCTTTGACCGATGTGGATTAGTCCCCAGGTCATACTCTGCCAATCTCCAAAAGTCTCTTATGTGAAGATCACATATCACGGGCATATGAGAAATAGCATAACTGATAGAAGATTGCTTTAACCATTTAATGCAATCTTTGAATCCAATGGTCATAGGATTACTATCATCCAATAGTGCACAAATGTTTGTCTTCTCATCAAACTTTAGATTAGCCATCTTTACTGAAAATTGAACAAAAGTAACTTAGTTACAACATAAAAAGAATAGAATAAAGAAATTAAACAAAATATAAAAAAATCAGAAAATTAAACAGTTTCACTAACAAGTGAAACTGTAGTTTCTCTATAGGCACAAATTAACTGTTTCGCTGTGGTTTGAACCTTAGTTTCGTCCAAACAAATGTATAAATTCGCTGTGACACCAGCACAGACGCATGTGTCTAAGTGATTTTATAGTTTCGCGGATGACGAAATTGTGGTTCATAACACCAGCGAAGTTGTAAGTTCGCTGAACCCCATACAAAAAGATTAGTTGCCTGAGCGAATCTATAGTTTCGCTGAAATTGTACAGGCGAAACTGTCAAGTACATGCGGTCAGCATAACGAGATAGTTTCACCCGGAACACTAAACTTTCATTCAGATTCGCTGGATGGTCACGTAGTTTCGCTGAAATAACCTACGAACTTCCCGACCCAGTGAATCAACCTAGAGCAATCGTCTAGAGTTTAAGACAACAATCAGTGATAAAGACTATCTCGAAAGACACACCTAAGAACTCAGAACCAAACAATCGCAACGGAAATCAATTTTTGAAACGTGTAGGTATAAAATCACTCAAAGTTTAGGGTTTACTTTCGCTAATGAGATATTGAAACTGATTTAACATAGTGCAATATATAGGTCCTAGTTTCGCTGTCAGCGAAACTATAGTGTCGCTCGGCATCACAGATGAAGCCATGAATCCCAGTAAGGAGCGAGTTTGCCGGCGAATCTATAGATTCGCTTGGCGAAACAAACAGCGAAACTTAGTTTCGCTAGAGCCTTACACTTAAAAAAAATTTAAAAATGTTGAAAAAAAATTTATTGTATTTACAAACCTTTTAATGAAAAACATTCTTCATCCCATAATATCGACACGAACAAAAAAAAAAAAAAAAACAGAAGATTAAAATAAAGTAAAAAAATAAAATAAAATAAAGTACGAAGTAAATGAAAAACCGAATAAAAGGATATAGACACTTCTTTTTCAAGAAGTTGATCCAGAGAGTCAAGGATTGGCGGGATTTCTGATATGTTTGTCCTTTTAAGCCCATGCCTTATTCTTTTCAACATGTAATCTGCAGCTGTCTTTATCATGTTTTGGTTTAATTTCAGAGACTCTGATGATTTTGTTTCTACTAACATTTGGCAAAGTACTTATCCTGTCATCATGGTTTATTGAGCAATATGATTAACTTTGCTTGAATTTCTTTTGAGTTTTCAACAATGAATCTTAATTTAATTTAAGAACCACTATGCCTTTATTTTGGAACAGATGATGAGAGATCCAGATCTATACTTACATATAACAGAGGAGATGATCATCTTAACTTGCTAATGAGAGCTTCAGGTCTATACTTACATATAACAGAGAAGATCATCAACATATGATAATGAGACCTCCAGGTCTATACTTACGTATAACAGAGGAGATCATCACTCCAGGTCTATGTTCACACATATTAGAGGGGATAAGCACGAGATATATCTCTGAAGCTCATGCATTCCTTCATTCAATTGAGCAATTCTTGTGTAGATGGTATTCAACATATTTCTTTATTTGGGAGGATAAGGTAGCTTAATCTCCTCAAGAACTTTGGGAACTATAGGTTTCTTACCCAAACCAGCACGTTTTTGCTCATTAGGCTCATCAAACTCATCCAGGTCATCATAATCATCAAAGTCAAATTCTGATTCAATTTGTTTTAAACATTCTGATTCATATGAATCAGTTTCACTGACTTCAGTATCTTCACCATTTAACAATTCATTAATTTCAATTTTTGGTTCAGTTTTGGTACTTGATACAAAATGGTCTGACAAACTATTGGTCATTGACTCAGGTAATGTGGTGTAGTTATCATTCAATGGTGGTGCAACATCATGACATTGATTTTGTTAAAGAGGTGGTCAAATGCTTAACTTGTGCCTTCAAATTATATTTTTCAGACAAGAGTTTATCCAAACCTTTTGTAAAGATGTGATTTTGACCTGATTTAATTTGTGTTCTCTCACATGAGATTCATTCAAAATCATAGTTTCTTTGATTTTATCAGCTAATTATTGAGCATGGACTCTATATCTTTCAACCTCTTCAACACATCTGGATGATCATAATCTATCCCTTACCTCTCTGGCCATAGGTGGAATTTTGTTCTCCATGTTAGCCATCAATGCTTGATTCTCCTCCAGAACTTCTATCTCATACATGCTCCAATCACTAGTACCATCCTGCAAGATAATTAACCTAGTTTCTTTAGTGTTACATGTTCCTGCTGAAGAGCTTGTTGCTGGTAGGGATGAGTTTGTAGGTTGAGGTTGCTTGAAGTTTCTTTGGTTTACTTGTCTCAAGTACTTGTTGATTGCTTATTGCATTCTCTTGAAAAGTGACCATACAAATTACCCTTATAGCATCTCACTTTGGATTTATCAACACCAATCTTTGTAGTTCTCCCTACAATAGCCAATCCCTTATTCCTTCTTAAATACATCTTAGCTCTGTATGCATTCATGGCCATTTGCCATTGTAAATCCATTTCCTCCACTTCATCAAGATGAAGTTCTTCAAGGTCTTGTTGACAAATGTGAGCAGGGGTCAAAGTACTACCCAGATAAGATTGAAAACTTGAAGTGAAGGCTGTAAAGGCTGCCTTTTGCTCTTCTAATTCTAGTACCATAGTAATTGGTTCAGATTGAGTGTTGCTTTTGTTGGTTGTGGATCCCTTTGTGGCTGTAGCATTTGAGTTTTTTGAATCATCAAGTTTCCCTTTCACTTTCTTATTTGAACTGCTTTGAGAGTTTGATTTAGAGGACTTTGCTACATAGAAAGCTGCTTCATCTTCATCATCACTCTCAACATAAGAGCTTCCACCATCATCATTAGAAATAAATGCACTTCCAGCACCCTTTGTTTCTTAAAATTGATATGGTGCAATTGGTGCTTTTACACTTTTGTTTCTTGTTTTCTCATCCAATCCTAGAGCTTCCACCTTTGCTACCAAAGTATCTAGTCCAATTGCTTTTATATCAATGGTATTATTGAACATAAACACAGTTTTTGTCCAACTTTCTGGCAAAGTAGGGAGCATCTTTTTGTTCAACTCCTTATTACTATACTTCAACTCAAAGATGTTCATTTCAGTTTCAAGTTGCATGTATCTGTGGAGTTGTGGAGGAACAGATTCACCCTTAATATGATGAAAGGTCTTATATTGCGAACTAAGGGTATCCTTCCTAATTCTTCTTATCTCATCACTTCCTTTACACAAAGTGTAAAGAATCTTTCACAAAGAGTGGGTTGTTTTGTAAGCTTCACATCTGATCAAGAGGTCTTCAGGTAAAGCCATAGTAAGCATACTATAGGCCTTAATATCCATTTTGACTCTCTTAGCATCTTCAGGAGATAGATCTTTTAAACTTATGGGCTGATTGTTGTCAATGTAATCAGGTCCAAGAGCAGGTGGAATGTAGGGACCATCAGTCATAGACACCCATAACTTAGAATTAGTGTAGTTAACATGGTTACTGAATCTAATTTTCCATGTTTTAAAATCAGCTTTGTTTTCCAATTTTAGGGGTTGATAAGTTGTGCCAACAATTGAATTACTCATTTTAGTTAACTTGGTAATTATCAAACTATCAACTGATCTAATACCCTATGAATGTGTAAACTAAATGAAATTCAAACACACTCAAACAGTAGTAACAAATCACTAATAATACTGATATTAAATCAACTAAGATTGAAATTTCTTTGAATTAATAGCTTTTGTTGAGAATAAGCTAATTAATGACAAACTCTTAATTATCAGTCAATTAAGAAGTTGTGGTCAAAATTAGTCAAACCTCTCAATAAATTCTTAGTTGATTTGGAATTTAAGATGTTAGATGATGGGACCTGTTCAAATTTGTTTGAACAGCCTTTAAATATCAAACAACAAGACAAATCCACGAATCAAAATGATTTTGATGTAGATCGGAGTTAATCGAGCAATGGAACAGTACCCGATATCGATATAACAGGGTTTGATGATTTTAACTAATTAGACCAATTCGTTGAGTAAAATACCTTTGTTAGCTATTGATTAGCTAAACCCAACTTGTGTTTTGATTAAATTGTTTAACAAGACACTTAAAATTTGAGTTATGAACTCTCAAGCTGTTATGAACACTCAAAAGCAATTTTATGCTAAATTATCATATCTAATCAAAAACTGATAGATCAAATGAAATTAAAAACTAACTAGACTAATCAAAACTGATAGATCAATTGATCGAAATCAATGAGCACGAGGCTCTGATACCACTTGTGAATCCAAGGATCGAAACAAGAATTTATCAGTTTGATTGAACAAATAATGATCGCGGAATTATCCCAACTCGTTGTTTAATTAATTGTTTAAGAAATTGTAATTGTAACGTAAATCGATGAAGAACAGATGATAGAAATGGAAAACAAGCTAAAGTAATACGATAAACTAGTTTGCTCCAACGATTTCCATTAATACTCAATTGGTTACAGACGATTTCATTACAAGAGATGTATAATTTTCTAAACCTATACAATCAATCTAGACCTAACAAAAAAGCACAGAGGCATAACTTTGGTTTACAAGGAATATACCTGACACAACCTCGAGGTCCACCCTAGCCTTCTCCCAGGACATAGTAATGCTCTGGCTTTAGCCCTCTGCCCCTCCTTCTTCTTCTCAATCCCTTGCCTCGCCCCGGAGTTCTCAGCCCTCGCCTTCTTACAGTCCCTGCTCATGTGCCCCGTATCGCCATAGTTGTAACACCTCACCACGCGACAATCTCTTGCCATGTGGCCCTCCTTCCCACACTTGAAGCAGATGTTCGATCCCCACCTACATTCTCCCACATGGTCTCTCCCAAACTTGCTGCACGCCATTACCCCTACATTGGTTGCGACCACCTTACGACGCTCTACCTTCTCCTTTTTGCCTGTGGGAGTGAAACCACCACAACCAAAATGTTTTCCACTCCAATTCTTCCCTCTCCTTTCATCTTCCCTTATAGCCCTAATGACCCTAGTCACCACAGAAGGCAGAATCGTGTGCATGACTTGATGGACCCCCTCAACTATAGCCTCCTTCACTAAGGCCTTCAGATCAGCGCTCTCATCCCTACCTTCATGGGTACTCGGGCTCTTCTGGTGCCGCTTCGGTAGTCTTAGCAGTGTTCCTCATGACACGTGGCCCAACACCACGTCCACAACGACCTCCACCTCGTGAAGCCTTCAAAGACCTACCACCAGCCATCTTTAAGCGTTATAAGATTCAAACACCAACATGGTCATTTAAGGTAGTAGCTTACATTATGTCAAGTATAGTAAGTCCCTAATTACAGTGGCCAGCTATGATTAGCCAATTACTTTACTCTTCATTCTCTAAGCATTTCCTATCCCAACTACATCAGTATCCAAATTTACTAAGGGCGCATAAATCAAATAGCACACGCATATAATACCGGTTAACTTTAAGAAAATTACCAGATGGCACGTAGCTACTTGGGCTGGCATCCCTCCATTTGGTCCCATTTTCAGTTTAAGTTTATGTTTTGAAAATAATTTACCTAATTCTCTTAAACTTTGGCTCTAATACCAACTTGTAAGGCCCCATTCCCAGGAAACCCCATAGCTGGTCATTCATAGCACTTTACACATTTAAAATACATGGAAGTAAGAAATCATGGTAGCAGAATAGTTAAACAAAAACCATTTCGTGCATTAATAATAAATTTTGCCAAGAAATACAACGTTGTTACAAGTTTCAAAAGAACATTTAGTTGTATTACAAGACAAAAATATAATTTCTGCATAACATGAATGCCAGTCTTTATTTACCAAGTAGCTTCAACCTCGTGCCATCCCCAGCAGCATCACTACCTGCCAACTAATATGCATATAAGAAGTCAGCGTTGCTGAGTGAGTTCTAGTTTTGATTATATAGAAAATATACATTTTGTAAGCTTCACTTGGTGTTCATCCATCATTATACATAATCATTTGTTAAGAGATTCATTATCTTTATTTCTTTCATTATCTTTCTCTTTTATTAACCAGGATTGCACAAAGTAAGAGCCTACATTGTTGGTTGGCAACAAATGCCGAACCCCTGTTAGTACATATTTATAAGTGGTAGCTAACCCCTGACAGTTGACCCACACTGCTAGGCACGAAGCCTTCTCATGAATACAGGTCCTGTTTATTTATTGGTCAATCACAAGGATTAGACCCCAAATGTGCATCTTGAAATAGCCACACATCAGTTGAGCTAACGACAACAAGGTCGTGCACCTTATTTCATTATGCTTGCAAGACGTTTCATTTATTATAAGGGCTCGGGGGGTAACATTCATTAGGTTACACTGTCTTTCTTTTATTCCTTTGTGACCACTTATTTATGAATAGTATTTTTAAGATATCCGATCATTAGAATCACATAACATGAAATATTATTATTCATAATAGCAGCACATAAGAAAAGAATCAAACATTAGAAACATTAAACAAGCATAAACTTTCCTTATACATAAGTACTTATCACTTAAATTGTATTCCTAAAATTTTAGAATAAACCCAAGTGTTCACAGCATATGAATTAGGTATACAGATGATGACTTATGTACTAACTACCCACAATGGACAGCCAAAGTCCCTAGTGGATAGACAAAGTTCACAACGGACGACCAAGGTCCATAGCGGATGAACTAAACACTAAGTGTGTTCATAATAGATGACTAATGTTCAGAGCAGATGAGTTAGACATTACAAGTGTCCATACAGACAACCATAATCCGTAGCGGACAGTCTAAAGTATTTAAAGGATCCACAACGGACAACTAATGTCCACAGTGGACATGCATGCATACTTAAGTGTCTACAACGGACATGCATGCATACTTAAGTGTCTACAGCGGACATGCATGCATACTTAAGTGTCTACAGCGGACAAACAATGTCCACAGCGGACAGTCTAAAACACAAGTGTCCATAGCGGATACTTAGTGTCTACAGCGGACAGCATGAATCATCCTCCTAAGTGTCCACAACAGACATTCAAAGCCCACAACAAACAGTCGTCCAAATACTTATGTTCTGCTTATGAAAATTCTAGATCCATACAACACTTCTAAATGCATACTTAGCATAGATCTATCAGATTCATACACTAGAACATGACAAACAACCATTTAATATAATAAAATCTTTTAAAACATACATCTTTCGAAAACAACCATATTTTTCATGGAAAAACATAGTTTGGTTTATGAAACACCAGTTTAATATACATATCAGCCATAAACAAATAGAAAACATGTAAAAAAAAGGGATCTAGAACTCACCTTAAATAGCTTTTGAGCCAACACAACAAACCCGAGAGCAAACCTGGAGTTCTAACACCTAAACACACGAAAACAAGCAACTAAACACATAGAAACACATAGAAATCTTCCTATAAACTTAAACCCCACTTAGATCTGAGAAGAAATCACCTTAAAATCGTACCTTTGAAGAATTCTTTCACTTTCTCACTCTAGAACCGGATGGGAGCTTCTTTCTCTCTCTCTAGCCGAAAGTTGAGTGCATGGGGAAAGAGTATGGGCGGCCTTAATTTTTTTTTAAACCCTATTATGGGCCAGATTGGCCCTTGTACACATTTAACCCTCGCTTTTTGAAATAATAACTCATTTGCTCCCTTTTCTTTTATTTTCTTTTCTTTTTCTGAAATTTCCGGGTGTTACATGTGTCTATTGTCTAGGAAGAGCAGACATGAACTTCCTAGCAATATCTCTATTCTCAAGACTTACTCCAACATCCATTAGAGTATCCACAACCTCAACATACCTAAAATATTATTGAGTCATGGTTTCACCTGTTTTTTAGGTGAAGTTCTCAAACTGTTGCTTCAAGAGGTCTTTCCTATTTTCTTTTGCATCATTTGATCCCTCATACATATGCTTCAGTACATCCTATAGTTGCTTAGCAGTCTTGCACTTCTTGTAGTCTCTGTAGATTGAGTTTGGAAGAGCAGTTTGGAGAGCTGTCATGGCCTTCTGATCTATATCGATCTTCTTTGAATCTTCCTCTGAGTAGTCAGCCACTTCCTTTACTATCATGCCACCACCACCGGCAGCTGAAGTGGTGCATGGTACATGAGGTCCTAAGACAACAAATCCCCATATCCTGCTATCTTGAAACTTGATAAAGCCTTCCATTCTTTGGCACCAAGTATCAAAGTCATCAGGAGTGATCAGTGGAGATTTATCATGGTACCGGTTTCCATATCAGCCTTGGTAAGAGCTGCCATTTGAGTTGTTAAGTGTTTTGTGAAACTAAATATTTAAGATGGTGAGATCATACAATCAAGAGCCTAAAATGCTCTGATACCAATTGCAGGACCGTTGAAGGGTGTCAATGCAATAATTTCACAATAAGGAGTGTGTTAGAACACTTAACAGATCAAAAGGGAACTAGGTTTATATAAATAATGATGCTAAGAACACAAGAAAATATGAGACAAAACAAGAACAATAACAAGATGATATTGGTTTTCAAGAATGGTGTATATTGCTCTGAAGATCTCTTACAAGTGTTACAAAGCATACAGAAAAATATAAGTACTTGAGACACTTTATACTACATCTTACAGCCGGCTATACTCGAATGGCAGCTGGAAATACTAATATAGACAACAACAAGATCATTGTAGAGTCAAAAGGAAGATTGCCTTTTGACTTGTGACTATGACATGCCATAGCTCACATCCTAATGTATTACAAAAAGGATAAAAGGTACAAAAGTAGAAAGTTACACACCAATGACCATAATCTACAGTTGAAAAAAGCTTGGAGCTTTTCACCAACTCATATAAGTTGGTGAATTATCAGAGTGGCAACGGAGTGTTGTTCAACTTTGTCAAAAGGTGATCAGAGAAAGCATGTTTTCTCTGTCTTCGGATGAAATCAGTCTTTGGCTTCGGAAGACTTTGTCTCTGAATCTTCGAAAGACTTCATCTTTGGCTTTGGAAGATTTTGTTCATTTGGCTTTGGAAGTTTTACACTTAGCTTATTTCCTTGATTTGTGTAAAAATTTTGAAGTAACTTCACCCAGTACTACATGCATGCATACTAAGAGCTCTTTAGTTGCTTTGGTTGCATTAGCCTTTAAGTATAAACCTTACAATTATCCTTTTATGCACTTGTTGAGTCCAACAACTAGTACCAAGAATAGTTACTACTATAACCTCATTCTATACATGCACAAACAATCTAAAAGTTATAAACCAGAACAACCAAGTACAAGTATAAAAAATCCAACATTATTACCAAATTATCCTAAAGCAAAAACCATTACATTCATTATGTTTAGTGCTCTTGTAAGAGGTCTCTCATATGTAGTCAAAATAGTGTGTGAATGATGTTTAGAGCTTTAAAAACACAAAATCTTCTTCATAATGTACTAAAATAGATTATTGTATCATATTTTGAACATTTGTTGAATGTTTGATGTAGAAGAGGGTTTTGTGACAATTTTCAGCAAAAAAATGGTTGATATGAAGCCAATGAACCATAGATGTCATTGGATTAAGAGGATCAAAAATCAATTAACTAATTTGAGCTAAGGCTCTGATACGACCTGATGGAATTCAAATTTGGGTTTTAAAATTAGAACATAATAACAAAATAATGAATTTCCCCAAGGATCGATTTCAATCTCTCAAAGATAACAAGTTGTTATTGATTCAATACTCATTAATCATAGTGCGGAAAATCATGTTTAATGATATAAGATCTATGAGTGTGTATGATTGTGTGCGTTTGTATTCTTGAATAATAATAACTACTTGTTTGATTGATTGTTCAAAAGCTTACAAAGGATTAGGCTATACTGCTATTCATTACCTATACAAAGATCTTTGTACAGTTACAAAAATACTCTTATGTAAACAAAATACATATAATCGTAAGTCTATAGGTATTCCGATGTGGATGATTAGATGTCTGCTGTGGATGAAAAGATATCCGCTGTGAATGTTGAATAACTCGTCCGCTGTGCCATGGATGTTGTCTGCTGTGAACACTTGGTGTTTGCTTTGTTGTTGTCTGCTGTTGAGTGTGCACCCGTTGTGGAGTGTTCATCAGCTGTGGAATTGATCATCCGCTGTGTGTGATTTTTCATCTGATGTGGGCACTTATACAGTGTTCTTCGTCCGCTGAATCTTCTTGTTCATCCGTTATGGATAAGTCCTCATCCGCTGTGAAAACTTAAAAAAAAATTCCTTTTTATCTACAAACCTAATGAATTCAACTTTTCTAGTTGATTTCTCCCAATGATCTTTTCTAATCTCTCAATCAACAAACATGAACCATGGTGCGAAAACCCATGATAAATGCTATAACATCACTGTTGTGTATGTTTGTGTGTGATTGTGTGATTGCTAGTGCTTGGATGATAATATCTGTTTGATTGATTGATTGGTCAAAAGCTTACAAAGGACTAGGGTAGAATGCTATTTATAGCCAATATACATAGCTATATACAATTACTAAACTACCCTTAAGTAAATGAAATTTACATAAAAATCCTAAGTCTACAAGCTATCCACTCTGATGATTGGTCGTCCGCTGTGGATGTTTGGTCGTCCGCTGTGGAAGAAGATTGTTTACCCGCTGTGCAGTGTTGATTGTTGTCAGCTATGGAATGTTCATCCGTTGTGGATGAACATCCGTTGTGGAATGTTCATCCGCTGGGATGTCTGTTGTTCATCAAGTAATGATCTGATATGCAAAATGATAATTCCACCTCTGATGCTTCAAAAATAGTATCAGTTGTTTCACGTAACTTCTTTAATAAATTTAAAACAGGTAACATCCCTTCTTTTATTCCTGTCAGGTTTGTCAAAAAAGGAACAACTGTGGAATCATCAGGCAATCAGAACTCAACAAGTGATATCAATCAAGATCCATTGGAAGCAGACTTGTGTATACAACACTGGACAAGCACAGTTGATGAATCAAAAGATATTAAGTCACCTGAAGTTGTAAAGTCTCAAATGCTTCCAAAACTTGAATCAAGACCTATACGGATCTCATCTCCAACTACTAAACAAATTAGCAGTTCCTCCAAAACTCAGCAGAAGCACTCACCATCTTCATCTGCTATCCATCAATCTCATCATAAATCTGCCTCCAAGTCTGCCAAGTCACCAGTCATACAAAAGGGTTCTGAGAAGAAGGTTCAGATATTATTTCCTGGAACATCACACATCAAATCACAGCTCAGTTTGAAATCCACATCGACAAAGCCTCAAAAATTTCAATCTTCTGATATCCGAAAGAAAGAGCTTCATGGTAGTCAAAAGGCTGCAACAACCTCAAAGTAGGCTCCACCCTCGCCTACATTCCATGGGACTACAAAGAACTAAAAGCCTTTCAAGGCTTGCTTTAGATGCGGAAAAGAAGGTCATGTGCTAAAGAAGTGCCCTCAAGTTCAAAGACAGGCTTGGGGCACGGGTTGCTTCTCTGGTTCAAAAAGTAAAAAGCACACATCTTTGAATGGTTGGATGAAGAACATTCTATCCTAACCTTCTTATATGAAGCCAGTTTCACATGATTCAAAGATGAAAAGGACCAATGTTTCAAATGCGGGTCTTAAAAAGAAAATGATTTCCAAATTCAATTCTTTCAAATCTAAAGTAATTAAATAGAAACAAATTTAGAAAGTAAAACAAAAGGTTAAAAAAATAAATGATTTTTCAAAAGGGTGTGTGCTAAAGCAGGTTATGTACATTGCTGAAAAGGAACTCCCAAGACCATGATGGCCTGGGTCCCCCTCTCTAACTAATCTGTTAATGTGTGCAGGAAAAGTTCAGGAGGACTGTTAGTAATCCGTTTTACCGATAGAGAATGTTCCTCAGTCAAATTTGAAGTAGAACAAACAGATTATGGTTTTGGTATCTCATCCATATTTTGGATACTTATCTGCACTATTACAGTTCACTTCACAATCACTGCATTTTTCTTGGTGCTTCATTTCTCATCTTTTTGCTAGTATAATTTGGAAAACTCTCTTTGCTAGTATAATTGAAATGGGAACTAAGAACTTGATTTGGGATGACTGAGAAATGATAGTATGTTTTCTTTGTATGCTTGGTTGCATGACTTGTACCTTTGTGAGAAATGATAGTAACTGATGTAGATATCTGTATCACTTAAAATTCTAAAATCAAAAAATACAGTTTCATTATATGATATGCATGGTAGGATCAGCCTGAAAACGAAGTAAACAGTGATTCTGTAGCCTAACTAAAGCTTTAGAACTTGGTGATAAGGATCATTTCCATGACATCTCGGCCTGCATAAAGTTACAAGTCTCATCAAAAACAGGTTGAAAGTTTCTGACTTCTGCCTTGATCCCTTCCATTTCCAAAATCTCCCTATCCCCAAGTCCTGAATATAGCTTCTTGTTAGCTCTTCAGATGTATATTTCATGCTTATCTCCTCTGCTCTGTGGAAGCATTGACCTGGAGCGATGATCTTCTCTGTTATACGTGAGTATAGACCTGAAGCTCTCATCAGCATGTTTAGATGATCATCTCCTCTGTTATATGTAAGTATAGACCTAGAGCTCTCATCATTTGTTCCCTAAAATATAAGCACAATGATTCTTAAACTAAGATCATTGTTGAACCTCAGAAGAAAATCAAGCAGAGTTAATCATATTACTCAATAAGCCCTGATGATGGGATAAGTTCTTTGCCGGATGTATGTGGGAACCAAGTTACCTGAGCTTCTCTAATCGAACCTAAAACATTATAAAATTAGTTGCAGGTCACTCGTTGAAAAGAATAAGGCATGGGTTTAAATTGGACAAATATACCAACAATCATTCTTGAACTATTTTTGGCTATCAAAATTTTAAAATCGTGATCAGACTCTGATTCAGTGTGATCTCACTAAGTTGTCGATGTTTAAATACATCCTTGTGCTTAAGTATATCTTGAGAATGTAATCTCATGATCGAATTAGTTCTTGGTGTAAGGTGATTAAAAATATATATATATATACATATATATAAAAGGGGGTTTTTCATTTCAAATTATTTCAAGTCTTCCACATTATGCTATTAAAATGTTATTTTTTTTTTCACATGCATTTCATGGGAAATTGCATACACAGATAAACATGGGTTTATTTGTTAACTGAAATGATCTGACTGGAAGTTACGAGATTGTGGTTGTGATTGTGTTACAGATTTTTGCTTCAAATGATGGCCTATCATCAGCTGAGCAAAGTACCTGACTAGAGAACCTGTTCCTCAAGTTTGCAGAAGATACCGAGCTAGGATTCCTCCTCCTACATCTTTTGAAGCACTCAAGAATAGAGAGTTGGAAAAGTTATTCCTAATCATTCACAAAGAATGCACACGAAGAAGGGGATCATGCAAAAAGGGGGAGCCTGAAAGATGAAAAATCTTCAATACCAGATCATCAATCTAGGGGAAGATTGAAGATCATTATATGGTTGACTTATCGGTGCTGATCATGATACAAGTCATTGATAATGATAAACTAAGGGGGAGTATTGTTGGGTCTGATAAGGATACTCTATATTATCAACACAATCAAAGTCAACAAAGGTCAATGTCACTATCAAAGTCATCGGAAAAGGCAAACAGACGCGTTCGAAACAAAGAACCGAGACAAGATGTAAAAGATATAAATGACTAGTAGTTTATTGTTAATAAATATATTTTGTGTCAACAAAATATATTTATTTATGTTTAAGTCATTTTTATGTTTTATATGTAATTTCTCTAATTGTCTAAGTCTAGGGGCTTAATATGTCACTAGTTAATATTATCACTATATATAAATTAGTGACAATTAGGTTTTGGAGAGCTTGAATGAGCCATTGATTGAGGGGCTTTCACTTTATAATATATTTAGCAATCAATTCAGATCAAACAAAGGATTTATTTGGTGTTCTTGAGTGTTTTTAATATATTCGTCCATTTTATATTTGTTTAATCTAGATTTCACACAAACATCATTGATATTTGTGTTATCAGTGGGATTTGTTTGTGTTTATCACTCAAGTGCACTGTATCAACGATCAAGTGGACCAACAAGAAATTTAAACAAATATTAGTGTTTGTTATGAATGATAATGATGCTAATGTGTTAGTTAATGATTGTTTGAATGTTAGAACACATTATGTTTGATTATGTATGATTATGGCAAGCATCATCCTTTTATGCATTAATCATTAATGCACTTGTTGAGTCCAACAATACTCCCCCAAAGGATGATGTTGCCATCTATTTAATGATTGCTTGTTAATGTTTTGTTTGTTAGAAACAATATGTGTGTGTTGGTGCTTGTTATTGTTTTGTTTGTTAGGAAAATGTGTGTGTGAGTTTGATATGAAAGATTGTACTAATTGTGTCTTATCTCTTAAACTATTTGATTTCATAATTGTATGTTATTGAAATGGTTTGTTTGTTCACATTGTATGAACATTTGTTCATGTACAGTGGACACTTGGATGTGATGTGTGAATGTTTAAAGCGTATGATTACCTGTGTGCATACACTGTATACACTTGTATTGTTTCTACAACGAATGACTTATGTTAGTCATGCGCTATGGAATGGCACTATATTCACAGCGGATGTCTTGTCAACATCATGTGCTGTGAACACTTGTATGTTCACAAGTGCATAGCGGATGTTTGTTTGTTTTATCCGTTATATACACTTGGTGTATTTTGCATGTTATGATGGTACTGTAGGCACAACCGATTTTTCTTTGTGTGTCCGCTGTGATAACAGTTTTTCAAAAATTTCAGATTTTTGTTTTTCTTGAACTAATGTCTTCCGAAGCATATGTTCGATAAAATTTTCTTCCGAAAGAACATTTGTTTGATGAAACTTGTTTAAATCAAAATGTTTGTTTAAATCTTTGATTTAAAATGTATGTAAAATGCTAAGATTTTAACATGATCAATATATGGATATTAAGATATTACTCACAAGCAATATTTTGCAATATTGTACATATGTATATGTGTCAAACTGCTGTGCTTGGGTGTTGGCATGACTTGGCTTTGTTTAAAACTCAAAATTTAGAAAATTTCAAATTTTATAATGTATGAATATGAATAATTCTGTTGTATTTGATATTTCCATGTTCAATTTCTCCCCCTAAATTTTTACATAGTTATGAAAATCTTTTATAAAAATGACAAAATTTTATGTGTGAGTGGAAATTATCAAAGTCCAAATTTATTGCTTGCTTGATAAAAGTTAGAAAGATAATGCCTTATCTAACTAATAAATGAATGATTTTCATGTTTGAACATGAATCATTTGCACATAACATGAGATCATACTAGTCTTAAATTCTCACTGAGCTGTTTAAATGTTTTTGACAATAGACATAGACTAATACAATGTTGATTACAGATATTGGATCCACTTAAACTCATGCATGGTATTAATGATTGATTGAAACAATGAGTGATTATCATGTTTTGAGTTGATTGATATGAGTTGTATGTACCCCATATCTGATTGTATGTTTGGTACAACCCTCCTCAAGATATGCTAGAAAGCACTTTCAATGCTTAAGACCTAGCTACTTAGGAGTATAAATGCTTAATTTGATCCATGATGTTTGATCCTCATTGTGATTCTTTTCACTTCACTTTGGAAGGTGACCCTCTTTGGGATTCTTTTGATTCATTCACAAGGAATGTAGTCTTAAAGACTTTATTGATTGTTCATCCATAATGGAAGTGTTCCTCTTTGGGAATATTTTTGGATCATGATTTAGGTCATTTAGGTCTGTGCTTAGCATAACAAAGAATGCCTTGGTGTACTCCAGGACTATGAAAATCATAACAAAGGGGACACTTGTATAATTGAGCAATTTATAAACTGTTTTACTTAGTGTATTGTAGTTACTTTACAAGCAACCTATATTTGATAGATTAATACTCACCATAGACCAAGATGTGTTGTTTGACCACACAATCATGAGAATTTAGTTCTTCACTGTTGTATGTGATGTTAGGTGTTCCCATGCTGAGCCAATCCACATATCAAGCAAAGTACAGTCAGTCTTTATTAGTGGATAATAACTCAAGTGAAGAATATGCTAGTGTACTATCATTTCTCATGAATGGTATGTGTGACTCAATATATTTAAAAAATGATGTGTTTGTTTGATATCTTGATTTTGAAAGATACGTGTTTGATGATAAACTTGGACTTTGACAAAATCAAGCTTGTTTAATTTTAATGTTTTGAAAAACATTACTTGTTTGATTCATAGTTGATCATACCAAGTGACTGAACCAAAAATTCAAATCTTGTTAAATCAAATGGTTTTATCAATAAGTCAGCCAATTGATTGACTGTATGGACTTTGATCAACTTGATCAGACCCTTTTCTGAGCAATCTCTCAAAAAGTGATATCTGATCTCTATGTGTTTTGTTTTTGAATGTTGAACATGATTGTCAGTGATAAACATGGCAGCAGAATTGTCAATGTGTATAGGTGTTTGAAGAAAATTAAAGTCATAGTCAAGCATTTGGTTTTGAATCCCAAGCACTTGAGAACAGCATGCAGAAGTAGCTATGTATTCTGCTTCAGCTGTTGACACAGAGACATTTGTTGGTTTCTTGCACTACCAGGAGATCAATCTTGATCCAAGAAACTGACAACCTCCAGTAGTGGATTTTCTATTTTGATTGCATCCACCATAATCACTGTCTATGTAAACAAAGAAATCAGTTAGATGGTGTAACTCAAGCCAAGATGGTCTGATCGTTTAGGAATTCTAGTGACACTAGATTTCCTCTGATTGGTTTTACCTCTGTCAGGAGAAGTACTTTGAGCCCTTCTCCTTTGATAGTTAATGTCTGTTTGCTATTTGTTTTGAGACTTTTGTCTCCTGTTTGATTGTTTAAAGCTGTCATAAAAATTTTATCATTATTTAAAACAACTTTTTGATGAGAAGTTTGTCTTCGTGCTCCTCCTTTGTTCTTGTTAGGAACAACTGTCTGTTTCTCAGTTGATATCTCAACTTGAGGCTGTTTGTTTTGCCTTTTGTTTTTCTTATTCAAAAAACAGTTTGCAGTGCTATGATTGTTTCTTCCATAAATTGAACAATAATTGTAAAAATAGCAAGTTTTAGTACTGTGATTGTTCAGGATACAGTACTTACGGTATTTATCATACTTGCATTTTTCAGTGGAGTGTCTGTATTGATCACACCATTCATAGTATGGTAGATTTGCATTGCCTTGTGTGTTTATAACTTTTCATTTTAAATTTTATTTTAAAGGTAAGTCAAAAGTTACAGTTGCTTGTTTTTGCTGAATGGGAGCTTTGCCTTTCCCTTTGTTTGTTAGAGAGGCAGTGGAAGATCCAACTTTTCTTCCACTAGAGCAGATATCAAACCCTTGAGTCTGCTTTGTTTGTTTGGTTGGTGCATCAACCACATTTGAAACCTTTTGAGTTTCAGTAATTGGTTGAATTGGCTCATCATCCAATAAATCAACCTCATCATCATCTGTTGTTTGTTCATCAAATTCATTGTTCTCTCCTTGATAAAAATCTGTTAGTTTAATTTGTGGCGGTGCTGAACTTTTAACAAATTTTATCAAAGGTGATTTTGACGATGATGATGATGATTGTTTTGAATCATCAGTCCGGTCATGTGGGTCAAGCGACTTACCTTGTGTGTTTGTCATTGAGTCAGGTAGAGGAATATAATTGTCATTATAAGGTGGGTTTACCTTATTATATCCTAAGCCTGACGGGTCTTTGAATACCCTTTGTTGAGCAAGAAGTTCTTCGAACTTCTTGTTGCTTACCTGAAACTTCTGAAGTTTTACTTTAGTTTCAGCATGCAATGTTTTTGATTCAGTCAATGATGCAGTGAGGTGCTCAACTTGAGCTGCAAGTGTTAATTTCTCAGACATTAGTTTATCTAAGTCATTTTGTAATGAAAGTATTTTGGTTGCATATTGTTTATGTTTTGATTTTAAACTTTCATTTAAAATGTTTGTTTCTATAACTTTCTTCGAAAGTGTAAGGCCCCGTTCCCGGGACGCTTACAGCTGGACCATCATCGCATAAAATATTTAAAACATACATTACTTTTGCAGCAGAATTTAAAACTTTCATTAATAATTTAAAACATATCATTACGTTACATCATTTGTTTAAATTTCGAAATACAACATCATATTACAAATGTGGATGCCAGGCTCAAACCGCTCCCAGTAGCTTATGCATTTATGCCTGCACCTCCTCAGCATCAACAAAATACCTGCCAACTATTATTCATACAAAAAGTCAGCGACGCTGAGTGAGTTCTAGTTTTATAAATAAAATACTTTAATTTCGTTAAAACAACCTTTTTACTTTCGATCGCGATCACACATCATACGTACACATTGATAATAATTAATTATCTTCGTCATCATTTATCATCAAACAAAACATCCTCACTATCATCCGAATCCTGCCTCATGCAATACCCCCGACTCATGTTCGAAGATTGATACTGTGCCGGGGCCTGTAAACAAACCCTCGACTCATGTCCAAAGACTGACACAGTACCGGGGCGAGCAACCTGACGTCACGTCAAAGTCCGCTCTAGCCTCCTCCAGGTCATAGCAAATGCTCTAATCTTCATCCTCTGCCATCCTTCCTTGCATCGAAGCTTCCTGCCCTCGACTTCTTGTAGTATCTGCTCATGTGTCCAGTCTTGCCATAGTCGTAACATTTAGCCATGTGGCATTCCCTCACCCTATGGCCCTCTTTCCCACATTGAAAGCAGATGTTCAGTCCCTACTTTCACTCACCCTTGTGGCCTCAACCACACTTCTTGCATACTTCTTCCCTCCCGGTTACCATCCTCTGATTATCGACCCTCAACGTCTTACCTCTAGCCACAAATGCACCATCATTACCCGCCTTCCATTCCCATTCCTAACATAGCCCCGCTCCTCCTCTACATCCATTATCGCCACCGCCACTAGCTCGTCATACAACCTCCCCGCTAGGTCGACCACCGCCCTAAACGTACCTGGCCGGGCAGTGATCAGATGTTTGTGGATATCTGCCAGCAGACCTTGAATGTACATCTTGATCTTTCGTGACACAGGTGTCACCTGATCTGGCACCAGTCTGGCCATCTCATTGAACTTCATGGTGTACTGCTGGTGCATCATCATTCCCTCCTCCAACTCCACGAACTCTCTCTCAACTTTTTCAAGCTCTCTATGAGGGCAAAACTTCTCAATTACCAACCTCTTCAGCTCATTCCATCTCATCCTCCCGATTGCCCTGGTATCCTCGACTTGAACAATGTTGTCCCACCAGCACAAGGCTGAATCCACAAATGAGTGGGTAGCGAACTTCACCTTTTGATCCTCGCGGCACTCGCTAATGTCCAGTACCGCCTCCATCTCCCTCACCCAACGATGAGCAGCAGTAGCACTTCCATTCCCATCAAAAGTTGGGGGCTTGCATCTCTGGAATGCCCCATAGCTACACCCCTTGGTGGTTTCCTTTATCGCTTCCTCCTCCTCATCATCACTGGAGACAACCATCTTAGTCTCTGGTTGCTCCCCTTCACCATAACCTCTCCTAATGGTCCTCCTCCTCTCCTTCTTCTCTTTCTTTTCATCCTCCCTCACAGCACGTATAACCTCGGTCACTACGGTTGGCAGAATCGTCTGCATGACCTGATGAACCTCCTCAACCACTGCCTCCTTCATTGAGGCTCTCAGATTAGCACTCTCCTCCTCACCATCCTGGTGACGAAACTCTGGCTCTTCAGGAACCGTCTCAGCAGTCTTAGCCCTGCTCCTCATGACACGCGGTCTAACACCACGTCCACCCCGACCTCCACCTCGCGAAGCCTCAGAAGACCTACCGCCAGCCATCTAAACACTACAAGATTCAAACACCAACACGGTCATTCAAGGTCATAGCTCAGATTATGTCAAGTATAGTAAGTCCCTAATCACAGTGGCCAGTTGTAATTAGCCACTTACTACATCAGTATCTAAATCTACAGAAAAGCACATAAACCACATAACACACGCACATAATTTCCCCTTTTCCTTAACTTACATAAAATGTTTACGTAAACCCTTTACCTGCAGGCACATAGCTACTAGGACTGGCATCCCTTTCCTTTCATCCCATTCTCAGTTTAAGTTTAGGTTTTGAAAATATTTACCTAATTCTCTTAAACTTTGGCTCTGGTTCCCGGGACGTTTATAGCTGGACCGTCATCGCATAAAATATTTAAAACACACATTACTTTTGCAGTGGAATTTAAAACATTCATTAATAATTTAAAACATATCATTACATTACATCATTCGTTTACTTTTCGAAATACAACATCATATTAAAAATGTGGATGCCAGTCTCAAAACGCTCCCAGTAGCTTATGCATCCGTGCCTGCACCTCCTCAGCATCAGTAAAATACCTGCCAACTATTATGCATACAAAAAGTCAGCGACGCTGAGTGAGTTCTAGTTTTATAAATAAAATACTTTACTTTCGTTAAAACAACCATTTTACTTTCAATCGCGATCACACATCATACATACACATTGATAATAATTAATTATCTTCATCATCATTTATCATCAAACAATACATACTTACTATCATCAGAATCTTGCCTCATGCAATACCCCCGACTCATGTCCAAAGACTGATACTGTGCCCGGGCCCGTAAACAAACCCCCGACTCATGTCCGAAGACTAACACAGTACCAGGGTATGCAACAAGGATCCCATCTATTATGCAACACCCCCGACTCACGTCCGAAGACTGATACTATGCCGGGGCCTGTAAACAAACCCCCGACTCATGTCCGAAGACTGACATAGTACCAGGGCGAGCAACAAGACCTTATCTCTTTCACATGCCATCCTGTCTCATGCAATGCCCCCGACTCATGTCCGAAGACTGATATTGTGTCGGGGCCTATAAACAAACCCCCGACTCATGTCCGAAGACTGATACAGTACCGGGGTACGCGACAAGGATCTCATCATACGTTACTTCCATTCTCATCCTTCGTTATCATTCACTTTTGTTACATAATACTTTACGTACATTCATACATCATACCACGTAAAGTCATAACATCATACATAACATATTACATAACATAGTACATACATTTTGAAAACCATTAAACATGGAAAGATAACACATCACACAAACATGCATAACACACCAAGCCGAAGCCATCACATCACAACAGAACCTATATCAACCAGCTACCTCATAAAATCCTTAGAAAACCCTAAGTCCAAAATGGAGAGCAGTTGGACATCTCTGGCGCATGAGCATAAACATTCTAAGGAAAACAGCCTAGGCGCATTACCACTATGCAGGTGCATGAGCCCTACTTAGGCGCATGGGCACTGCTGGGGCGCATGAACACATAGGCGCATGAGCAACCCTGGGCGCATGGGTACTGCTGGGGCACATGACCAATACTTAGGCGCATGAGCAACTCCAGGCGCATGGGCACTGCTGGGGCGCATGGCCAACACTTAGGCACATGGGCATTCTTCTGGGCGCATGACTACTATTTAGGCGCATGATCTTGGCGCATGAGGATAGTTAGGCGCATGGAAATAACCTGGGTGCATGGGTCATTCTGAAAATATAGACTACACCATAACCAGCTCTTAAACAACATCCTAACATAGATCTAACACACCACAAGCACTTAAACATGCCAAACCTTAAATCTAACCTAAAACAGCCTCTAAACATAGGACAACAGAACAACAGTCAAACATCACAGCTGAAAACCCACGGGTACTTTAAAAATATTTTGTTCGATATGCATAACAGCCCCAAACACTTTGGAAACCAGTAAAAAGAGGGGTTCAAGAACTCACCTGAAGCAACCTTCGAGCAACACACCTCAACCTGCAAATTTAGCTCCTAAAACCCACGAAAACAATCATTTAGCACCACAAATCTCGGCCTAGAAGCTGAAAATTCAGTTGAAACCGAACATTAACCCAAGAAAACTCACCTTCAAGAAGATTTCAATTTCTTCTCTCTCTAAAACCATGAACTTTTCTTCTTTCTTCCTTTTTCAACCGAGAACAATGGTGGGTAGCGGGGGCATGGGCGGCCATGCCCCCCTTTTTAAACATAATTATATTTAAGTTTGCATCTTGCATAACTTTGGTCCTTCAACTTGTGTTATTCCTTACTTTTTTCTTTATACTTTTATTTTCTCTTCTTTTTAATAAAATTCAGGGTGTTACAGAAAGTTTGTCTCCATGCTCTCTATATCTGTTGACCTCATCAATACATGCCTATGTGCAGAGGTGCTCTTTACCTCTTTCGGGATGTCTGATATTTTATCCTAAATATCTTCCATAAGGGCATGATCTAGAGATGGAATTTCAGCCTCATACATGCTCCAGTCATATTCACCATCTTGTTTGATTATCATTGCAGAAGATTTTGAATGTTGATTTGGACTGTACTGTGTGATTTGTGGTGGGGTTGGTGCAGATAGAATGCTGATTGGAGGTGGCACATGTCTGTTAGAATGATAACCACTGGATGATTGTGCCTGATGTGTGTTTCTATCAACTCTTGGCTATTAACATTCTCTTGAAAAGTGTCCATAGAGTTGACAATTATAGCACCTCGCTTTTGTCTTATCAAAACCAATCCTAGTTTTCTTGTCCATGTTCAATTCTAGATTTCTTTGCAGAAACCTTTTAGATCTGTATGCAATCATAGCCATAGACCATTGAAGATCCATTTCTTCTACCATATCTGGTGGAAGTTCATCCAAATCTTACTGAATGATCTGTGATGGTGTTAGACTTGCACCTAAAGATGCTTCAAGGCTTGTAGAAAAGGCTACATAAGTTGCCTTTTGCTTTTCACTTTGCAGAATTATAGTAAGAGCATCCATTGGCTTTTCAAGTCTATGTGTGTTGTGGGTCTGAGTCTGTGGATGTTTGTTTGAGTTGGAGGTATGTGGATGTTGTTTACTCTGAGGTGTTGCTTCATGTGAAGCATGCACACCAGTCTTTTTAAACTTTTGTTTGTTGTTGGATGATTCAGGAGCTGACAAGAAGAATGTATCACTAGAATCTAAAAATTCTTCACCTTTTTCTTCTCAAGTGCTTGTTAAAAAAGCACTGTCTGTATCTTGTTGTTCTTTGAATTTGTAAGCCTTAACATGTCTGATATGATTGTTATTTCTGGATTTTTCATCCATCTCTAGAGCTTCAACTTTGGCTACTAGTAAGTCAAGGGATAAGGCTTCCAAATCTAGTGTTGCTTTCATCAATGACACTGATTGAGTCCAGCTTTCAGGCAGTGTGTGCATCATCTTTTTGTTGATTTCAATAGATTCATATTTCAGTCCATACACAATCATTTCATTTACTAACTTGACATATCTATGTAACTGTTGTGGGATAGATTATCCCTGAATGTGATGGAAAGTTTCATATTGGGTCCTTAATTTTTCTTTCTTGATTTCCTGTATTTCATCACTTCCTTCACACATTGTGTAAAGTACTTTCCACAATTCATGAGCTGTTTTGAAATTTTCAAGTCGTGTTAAAATTTCAAATGGCAAAGTCATTGCTAATATGCTATATGCCTTCATGTCTGTTTTGACCCTTTTTAGGTCATCACCAGCTACGCTTTTCAAGCTAACTTGCTTCTGTATGTTGTAATCAGGTCCAAGAGTCAGAGGAATGAAAGGACCCTCGGTTATAGAAGTCCATAAATCAGGGTCTTGAAAAATTATCCAGTTCCTGAACATGATCTTCCATTGTTTGAAGTCTGACTTGATCTTTAGTCTGGGTGGTTTTTGACCACTATTTGTTCCTGAAATTTCATCATCCATGATTGTTTAATTTTAACTTAACGTTTTTAAGTTAAATTGTTTAATGATTTTAGCTTGATAAAAAACTTGCTTAATCCTAAGTTCTCTAGGATTTGTTTGTTGTTGATAACCCATTTTTAATTAGATTTATCAAATAAAGGAAATTAATTAATTAATTAAAATCTGATGATATGTCACTTTCAAATCTCAGTGAAAAGAAAGGAATATTCTGTGACAACCCTGATTTTTGGCCCAGAAAATTTTTTTTAGAAACCTTAGTGGGCCACACAATGATCAAGCGGAGCCCATATGATGGGCCTAACATGATCAAACCTTTGGATACACACACACCCCTTAATGGGCTAGGCCCATCAACTTTGGATTGGCCAATGGGCCATGTGATGGATTTGTTCGTGAGCTACCAACACTAGTGCGCCTTGGGCCTAAAGCCCTAGTAATAGTTGTGGCAAAAAATTAATAAACAAGAGTTACAAAAATAATAATAATAATAATAATAATAATAATAATAATAATAATAATAATAATAAATTTTAAGTCTAAGTCATCCGCATGTGTTGATCCATTCATCCGCATTTAATCCCTTTATCCGCATTTAGTATACTTCATCTGCATTTGTTTTTCTCTTAGGCGCATGAGCACTGTACAGGCGCATGAGCACTATACAGGCGCATTAAAATTTTGATATCTGGATAGTTACGGCCGGGGAAACACCAAGCCCGGCGGGTCGTGACATGTCTGGTATCAGAGCCAATGGTTACAGCGAATTAGGATCTTGCCTATAAGATACCTAGGCTTTAACCACACATTAGGAAATTTAGGAACCTAGGAATTGACGCCTTTAAGCTATGATCTGAGGGTAGTTCCTAGCATGTGCATTCATTCATTTAAATTTTGAATAAATCTTGCTGTAATTTCTGATTTTGATATATAAAAAAATATATATGTATTATTCACTTTATATTTTACTTGGCTTGCTCATTAGATGGTAGGAAACCAGAACAGAGGGAAGACCATTTATATCAGTGATTCACCTGATGTCCCACCCCCGTACTATTACCAGACCACCGTCCCACCACCCACGTTTGTACCTGATATGGGTACCGGACCCTTGAGACGCCCCCTGTCGCATGAGATTGGGGAGTATGCCCCTCTTGGGCCACAGTATAGGGACCCTAGTTGGTACCCAAGGGCCCCCTATGAGAAGATGATGCCCGATCCTAGCCAGGATTGGGAGATGGAGGAGTCTGAACCATCAGAGGATACGTTTGCATCGTCGGCGACTGTCCGAGTTAATTCCCTATGACCTGACAAGGATGAAGACATGGCACCTCGTGCGAGGCAAACCATATGAATGTCCGTCCGACACGTCCCCACATTCCAAGAGGAATGGTGTAACTTGGTTACAGGACTGACCGGGGCACCGCCACAACAGGTTGTCCCACCATTGCCGTCAGCACCAGCTTCACAGCATCCGACTGGACCCTACGAGCATGACGCGATGGCACGTCATAGCTTCCATTTAGCTCCATCGAGGTACTACGCAGACCCTTATGATGAATCGGCATGCTACTCCAATGCCTCTCACCAGATGTTCGTTGATCCACCCCAGTACTTATCGGGACCACTGGTTGGAGACTCCACTATAAATGTGGTGTGGCGACGACACCAGCACTATGATACCTTGAAGGAGGAGAGGGATGAGACAGTGTCCCTACTGGCCAAGATAAGGAGGAAGCTGTACCAAGCCGCCCAAAAGTACGTGCTCAATCCATGGACCCGTAGCATTCACCGCCGCCATTGACATGTCTCTGATTGATTTATTTCTGCACTCTTGGAGCATTTATTTAAACTTATTTATTCTGTAGGGTATGAGTGAATGTTCACTCATACCACACCCTGATTGTAATTTGAACTTAATTTTGTGATTTTAACAATATGGCTATGGTCAAAAACTAATGATGGTTATTTGTTGTGATGTGATCCCTTTTATTTTTATTTGTATTATGTGACGATGTTATTGCTTGTGATGCTATTATGACTATTGATCATAAAGCCCTTGAATTTGAAACACAAATACAATGGTTATTTATGCTATGCCGAGGGGAAGAGGACGAGGCCGTACTCCGAATGCTAGGGTTGGTATCACTACCCGATCAGGAACTCGTATCAAGCAACCTAATGAAACCACCACTGACAACACCAATAACACACACCACACCAATGATGGCCTCAACACCAACCACAACACTGACCAAGAAGCTAGGTTGCAACAACTGATAGCCAAAGCTATTGTTAACCCTCTACGCACCATAACCGCTCATGCCAACGCTGAGCGAAGCCGAGAAGTTACCCGCGAGAGGCAGGAAAACAAGGATAGGAACAATAATGAAGAGGAACGGGAAGAAGCCAGCGTTCGAACCGGTTGCACCAACAAGGCATTCATGGCCTGTAAACCGAGAGACTACTACGGGAACGAAGCGCAACCGGAACAATCAGGTAGTTGGAAGAAATGGAAGCCATCCTAGATATAAGCAATTGTGCTGAGGAAAACACGGTGAGATTCTCCACCCACTCCCTCAAAAATGGAGCGTTAAATTGGTGGAACACGTTACTACAAACCCGATGAAGAAACGCGGTCAACCACATGAGATGGAAGGAATTCAAGATTTTAATGGTGGAGCGATACTGCCCGATCAATGAAATTGAGAAAATGGAAGCTGAATTCTTAGGGTTGGAGATGAAGGGAACGACGCACATGGAATACACCAACCTGTTTAACGAGCTGTCATTGCTTGTACCCCATTTGGTAACCCCCGAATCAAAGAAGATTGGCAGGTATGTGCAAGGTTTGACCCCAAAGATTAGGGGAATAGTGAAGGCAGCCAAGCCAAGAACATTTCAGGAGACGGTGGAGATATCAGCAACATTGAATGACAAGGTGGTAAGATGCGAGGGTACTAAGGGAGCAGATATGGTAGGAACGAAGCAAAAGTAGGAGAATTTCCACTCCATGAGCGGGAGTTCAAGTGAAAGGAATACAACAACCCGACCCCAGGACGGAAAGAAACCTTACCTAGGAAGACAACCCTTTTGTGGGAAATATGGACTTCATCACCTAGGGATATGTAAGGTGAGAGTGGCAGTTAAACCACAAGTCAAGGAGGGCAAGACCATCATGTCTTACAAGTGCAACAAACCGGGTCACTTTGCAAGGGAATGGAAATCTGAAGCCACAAGACCTGTGAGATGCCATGAGTGTGGCGAAACCGGGCATACCCGCCCTGACTGCCCTATGCTTAAAGCTAAGTAACCAGTGGTAGGACGCCCTAAGGGGAAAGCATTCGTGATGAATGCGGAAGTCGCTAGGGAGGAGCCCGAAGTTGTCACTGGTATGTTTCTAGTAAATAATCATTATACATATGTACTATTTGACACCAGGGCCAATAGAAGCTTTGTTTCCATACGTTTTAGACCAAGAATTGAACTAAGTTCCTCTAGGCTAGCCGAAGTGTGTACCATAGAACTGGCTAACGGAACGCTAGTTAGAGCCGATGAAACAATCGTTGGGTGCACGATAGAACTAGATGTGCACAAATTCACCATAGACTTAATACCTGTAGAACTAGGAGGATTCGACATAGTAGTGGGAATGGATTGGCTGGCGAAGAATAAGGCCGAAATCATATGTGACAAGAAACTAGTAAAAATTCCCCTACCTAAAGGAGAGATTCTCGTGATATATGGTGAGAGACCAAGACGAGGCATGAATCTCGTTTCGTGCATTAAGGCCAATAAGAGCCTGAGGAAAGGATGCATAGCATACCTAGCCTATGTAATGACCACTGAAGAGGAAAAATGGCTCGAAGACGTCCCTATAGTGTCAGAATTCAATGAGGTATTTCCCGATGAATTACCGGGTCTCCCTCTACTTAGGCAGGTTAAGTTTGGCATCGACCTGATACCGGGAGCCGCACCGGTAGCTAAATCACCTTATAGATTAGCCCCGTCGGAGATGCAGGAGTTGATGGCTCAACTGCAAGAACTTATGGATAAAGGGTTCATCAGGCCAAGCTTCTCGCCATAGGGAGCTCCGGTCTTATTTGTTAAAAAGAAGGATGGAACCCTAAGGATGTGCATCGACTACCAACAGCTAAACAAAGTCACAATCAAAAACTGATACCCACTTCCGAGGGTTGATGACTTATTTGATTAGCTCCAAGGATCGCGATATTACTCTAAGATAGATCCGAGTTCAGGGTATCACCAGTTAAGAATCGAGGAGGATGACGTACCGAAAATCGCATTTAGGACTATGTACGGGCATTATGCATTCTTAGTAATGCCTTTCGGTCTAACCAACACACCAGCGGTATTCATGGACCTCATGAATAGAGTGTGCAAACCATACTTGGACAAGTTCGTGATAGTATTTATCGACGATATTCTAAAACCGAGGAGGAGCACCAAAAACATTTAAGGGTGATTTTTGAGTTACTACGAACTGAGCAACAATATGCCAAGTTCTCCAAGTGTGATTTCTGGATGCGGGAAGTACAATTTTTGGGTCACATTATGAGTGAGAAAGGAATTTAGTTTGATCCCTCCAAGATCGAAGCCATTAAAAAGTGGGAGTCACCTAAGACCCTACCGAGGTACGACAATTTCTAGGGTTGGCCGGTTACTACCGGAGATTTATAGAAAAGTTCTCGAGAATTGCCAAGCCATTGACGTACCTAACCCACAAGAGCACTAAATTCAAATGGGAACCAAAGCAACAAGAAGCCTTTGAGACCCTAAAACAGAGACTATGCAGTGCACCCTCCTATCCCTACCCGAAGGAAATGACGATTTCACCGTGTATTATGATGCCTCACACAACGGATTAGGATATGTCCTGATGCATAGAGAAAAGGTGATAGCATATGCATCATGACAATTGAAGGTGCATGAACAAAATTACACCACACACGATTTGGAATTAGGAGTCGTAGTCTTTACGATCAAAATCTGAAGACATTACCTGTATGGCATGAAGTGCGTGATCTTTACCGAACACAAGAGCCTACAACACATTTTTGATCAAAAGATGTTAAATATGCGACAAAGAAGATGGGTGGAATTGTTAAATGACTATGATTGTGAAATCCGATACCACCCCGGGAAGGCAAAAGAAATGAACAAAAAGAAAACTCAAAAAGGTGTGAGCTCAAAGCAACAAACTTCAGCTGATAAACATGAACCTTTTGACATCATGTCAGGAAAAGGAAAGGAGTTAGTTTTAGTAAAGTTTGAGAAGGAGTTGAAGACTCAAAAACAGCAAAAGAAGAAGAAATTATTTGTGTCTGATAATGAGTCAGAAGAAAAGTATTGCAAATGGTGTGATATGCAAAATCACAACACTAAAGACTGTTACTTCAGCAGCTATTGCTCCATCTGCAATATGAACAATCACATGACTTCAGACTGTTACTTCAACAAACATTATGCTATTTGTAACAAAAATAACCATTCCACTCATGAATGTTATTTTAACAAAAAGAACAAGACAAAGAGCACAAAGAAGAAACAACCTGAGAAGGATGAATCAGAATCTCAATCAAGTGAAGATCAAAAAGATTCAAGATTAAAGAAACAACAAAAACAAAAACAAAAACAAAAAGGTGACAAAACCATAAGAGAAATCATCAGTTTATAGTGAACCTTTGAAGAGAAGACAACCTGAACAGAAATCAAAGACTCCTCAACAGTCAAAGACACCTCAAAAAAAGGTAGATTTGAACAATAAGAAGTCAAATGCTAAAGATACTTTCTTTGATAATTTTGAAAAAGGAACTCATGTTTCACATTCAAAATCAAAGGATGATGAAACTTTCAACAATCAAGGATCATCATCAAAGTCAAAACAGCAAACAAAGAAAGAGAAGATACTTGAGGAAGAGTTTGAACAATCAGAACAAAATTCCACAAGTTCATCATCAACAGAATCATCCTCACCACAAACAACACACAATGAATCAATTGAATCTAAAACTAATACTGAATCTTCAAGACTCATTAATGAGGAAGTTCAAATTTTAGACTCCACAGGATCACCCAAGATCATTAAGACTTGGGTTTCCAAATCTAATTGATTTCCTTAATTATGCAGGAACAATCTTGGAGAGCTGACAACAAGTGGTATGTTGACAGTGGTTGTTCCAGACATATGACAGGAAACTGTTCTCTTCTCCATGACTTCAAACATAAAAATGCTTCTTATATGGAATTTGGTGGGGATAAGAAGGGATGTAAAATAGTTGGTGAAGGAATGGTAACTAATGGTGTGTTCAAATTTGAGAAAGTAAATTATTGTGAAAATTTGCAAGTGTCTCAAATTTGCGATCAAAATTATACCACATTATTTGATAACACTAATTATTACATTCTTAAGCCAGGTTTTGCAATTACAGAAGATTGGATCCTTCTTAAAGCATCAAGAAAAGGAAACACATATTTTTTGGATATGAATAATACAGCACTCACAAACAATGAAACATGCCTGCTATATTTAAGTCATCAGAAGATGAATCTCAATTGTGGCATAGAAGGCTTGTTCATTTCAACTTGAAGAACATGAATAAATTGGTGAAAAATGACTTAGTCATTGGATTGCCAAAGAAAGAATTTTCTCTTTTCATTGTTCCTCATGTTATAAAGGAAAACAATATAGAGTGTCACATAAATCCAAAACAATGAACACAAACACTACACCACTCAAATTACTTCACATGGATCTTTTTGGTCTAACTAATGTGATGAGCATTGGAAAAAGGCAATATTGTTTAGTGGTTGTGGATGACTTCACTAGATTCACATGGGTCTTTTTCTTAAAACTAAAGAGTGAAACATCAGAAACATTAATGGAGTTTGTCACTAAGATTGAGAATCAACTTGATTTAAAAGTTAAAATTGTTAGGAGTGACAATGGGACTGAATTTGTTAATACTGTCTTAGATTCATTTTGCAAGAATAATGGCATAGCAAGGCAACTCAATGCACCAAGAACTCCACAACAAAATAGAGTTGCTGAAAGAAGAAACAGAACTCTTATTAAAGCAGCAAGAACAATGCTAGCTGATTCACAATTGTCAATCACCTTTTGGGCTGAAGCAGTGAACACAGCATGCAATGTTCAAAACAGGACATTAACTGTCAAAGAACACAATAAAACACCTTATAAGCTTTTATTTAAAAGAAAACCTTACATAGGATATCTTAGAGCTTTTGGGTGTCATGTATCTGTTTTAAACACAAAAGAACAATTAGGAAAATTTTCAGAGAAAGCCTATGATGGTTTCTTTATTGGATATTCTTCAACATCTAAATCATATAGGATCTACATTCCACAACAAAACATTATGGAAGAAACTCCTAATGTGTCTTTTGATGAATCCTTATTTCCTAAATCTGTAAAAGGATCATCATGGTCGTTTGATATAGATGCACTCACAAACTCATTTAACTCCAGTTATTTGAATGCTACAGGTACTGAGGATACATGCTATCCATTTGTTCCTCCAAACATGAATGAAGTGTCATTATCTGCTGATCCTCCAAGAATACAAACTTCAAGTATCATGGAACAAGTAACACCAAATAATGACAATAATGCAGCACAAGACCAAGCAAATGGATCTACATCCTCAGATGCAAACACTTCATCAGCAGCTGCTGACTCTGCATCCGCAGATGAGTATCCTACATCCGGAGATGTGATTATTGGATCAGCTGATGTTCCATTCACATCAGTAGATATTCCACATATTGGAGATGGTCCATTGCATTCCAAAGAGTCATTTTCAGCAAGTCAACAAAATACATCCGTAGATGTTCCTGTAACACCTGCGGAATCACAAAATACATCCGTAGATGTTCCTGTAACTCCTGCGGATGGAACTCACAATCCAGCTGATGTACAAAATGAAAATCATTCAACTTCCAATGATGATCAATTTGATTACTTCATAAATTCATCATCTCAGCTAGATATATCTGCATCAATGCATATGACTAACTTGGAATCATCTATTCCAGTTGAGTCCATTCCAACTACAAAAATTCATAAGACTCATCCAATAAACAACATCATTGGAGATCTCAATGAAAGAACCACAAGAAGCCAAGGGGGAGCTGCAAACATCTGTCTTTTCACTTGTTTTCTTTCACAAGTTGTTCCTCCAAACATTACAGCTGCACTAAAAGATGATAGCTGGATTGAAGCCATGCAAGAAGAACTTCAACAATTCAGAAAGCAAAAGGTCTGGAATCTAGTTGATCTTCCTAAAGGCCAACATCCAATTGGCATAAGGTGGTTATTCAAAAATAAACTTGATGAGAGAGGTATCATTGTAAGAAACAAAGCTAGACTGATTGCTCAAGGATATACTCAAGAAGAAGGGATAGACTATGATGAAGTTTTTGCGCCAGTTGCAAAAATTGAAGCCATTAGAGTATTCCTAGCCTATGCGTCATATAAGAAGTTCACTATTTATCAAATGGATTTGAAGTGTGCCTTTTTATATGGGAAAATTGATGAAGAAGTCTATGTAGCTCTGATACCACCTGTGAATCCAAGGATCACAATCAGGAATTATCAGTGTTAGATTGGTTTCGAATTAATGATCGTGGAATTATCATTAATCGTTGTTTAATTGATCAATAAATAAATATCGATGCCAGAGAAAATAAACAATAATTGATCAAACGATATCAATAATATGCAAAGAAAAATGATTTGAATCAAATGTAATTCATTAAAATCGATTAATGATTACAAAGAGTCAAATAATAATTGCTAACAAAATTCTATGAAATGATTGTGTTTATGATTTATGGTGTGTTGTTGTGACGGCTGCTAGGGTTTATGTTGATCGTGTGAAACGATGTGATGGTATTTTTGTCGCCGTCTCTCTGTGTATACTTGATATGAAACCTAGGACTCATATTTATAGACACGCGTGTTTCTGTTAAGGAAACAGCGAATCTCTTGGAGTTTGTGATTGACTTGTTGACTTGTTGACTAGAAACACTTGTATGATTTACGTATCTTGTTCTTCCGCAGCTATTTGGTCTTCCGCAGCTACTTTGTTCTTCCGCAGCTATTTGGTCTTCCGCAGCTACTTTGTGTTGTTCAGTGAATATCCATATTCTTAAGTAGAAGATCTTCTGATGAATGTCTTGTAAGAAAGATATCTACGGAAGAACAAAAATGTTCATCCATAGATGTTTTTCACACTTAGTCAATTTCACAAATTGACTAATATAATGTTTGTACCTGTAATCATACACATAAATCAATGCACATATGGGTTAACCTATATATATACATAATGAATTACAAATATTCATTACATGAATTGATTAA
The DNA here is from genome assembly GCA_025506505.1 of Flaveria sonorensis. Taxonomy (NCBI): domain Eukaryota; kingdom Viridiplantae; phylum Streptophyta; class Magnoliopsida; order Asterales; family Asteraceae; genus Flaveria; species Flaveria sonorensis. Next base: position 37,455,874 of record CM046440.1, on the reverse strand, counting down.
AGTTCTAAGCCTAAACAAAATGATCTAGACCTATTATTCCTAGATCTAACAATGGTTTATTTAATGCAAAGCTTCAACTACTAAAATAGGTGCATATATATTAAATCAATTCAGTGTGATGCCTGGATGGGGGTTTTACCGACTCTTTTTTTGTGTTCTACTGCTAGGGTCTTCAGGGTTGAAAAGGTGCGGATACTTCTTTCTAATTTCTTTTTCTGGTTCCCAGATGAACTCAGGACCACTTCGTGAGTTCCATTTGACATTTACAATTGGGACTTTACTTCGTCGAAGTTTCTTTTCATGATGTTCCACTATTTCCAGTGGTTCCTCAATGAATTGAAGCTTGTCATTGATTTGGTTCTCCTTGTGGGGTACTATCAAGTTTTCATCGGATAGGCACTTCTTGAAATTTGAGATGTGGAATGTGTTGTGTATCCCGCTTAGTTCCTCAGGTAGTTCTAACCTTTAGGCAACGGTTCCAATTCTCTCAAGGATTTGGAAAGGTCCAATGTATCTTGGGCTCAATTTTCCACGTTTCCCAAATCTAATTAACCCTTTCCATGGTGACACCTTCAGCATCACACGGTCTCCTGCTTGAAATTCCAAGGGTTTTTGCCTGTTATCAGCATAGCTCTTTTGCAGATCTCTTGCTGCAGCTAGGCGTTCTCTTATTTGGTGAATCTTGTCAGTCGTTTCTTGTACTATTTCTAGTCTGGTTAGCTGACTTTCTCCTACCTCAGCCCAGCATGTTGGTGATCTACACTTACGACCATAAAGTGCTTCAAAGGGTGCAGCTCCTATGCTGTTGTGGTAGCTGTTATTGTAAGAAAATTCGGCTAGTGGAATGTGGGTGTCCCAATTCCCACCAAAATCTAACACATAAGCCCTCAACATGTCCTCAAGGGTCTGAAAGCAAAAGGTCTGGAATCTAGTTGATCTTCCTGAAGGCCAACATCCAATTGGCACAAGGTGGTTATTCAAAAATAAACTAGATGAGAGAGGTATCATTATGAGAAACAAAGCTAGACTGATTGTTCAAGGATATACTCAAGAAGAAGGGATAGACTATGATGAAGTTTTTGCACCAGTTGCAAGAATTGAAGCCATTAGAGTATTCCTAGCCTATGCATCATATAAGAAGTTCACTGTTAATCAAATGGATGTGAGGTGTGCCTTTTTAAATGGGAAAATTGATGAAGAAGTCTATGTAGCTCAACCTCCGAGTTTTGAAGATCCAGATTACCCACATAGAGTATACAAGCTTGACAAAACTTTGTATGGTCTTTATCAGGCACCAAGAAAGTGGTATGAAACACTATCATCTTTCTTGTTCAAGCATGGATACAAAAGGGGAACACTATCAGACTCTCTTTCTCAAGCATGAAATCAAGACCTCTTAGTTGTTCAAACATATGTAGATGACATTATATTTGGATCAATAAACAAGAGACTGCGTGAAAGCTTTGAAGAGTTGATGAAATCTCAGTTTCAAATGAGCTCAATGGGAGAATTAACTTTCTTTCTTGGACTACAAGTTCATCAGAAAACAGATGGCATATTCATCAATCAAGAAAAGTACATTCATCAAATATTGAAGAAGTACAATCTTGCTAATACATCTTCATGCAAAACACCTGCTTCAATAATTAACAAAATTGTACCTGATCCTACAGGAAAATCTATTGATCAAAGATTATATAGATCAATGATAGGATCTCTTATGTATTTAACTGCCAGCAGACCTAACATAATGTTTGCTGTATGTGTGTGTGCTAGGTACCAAGCAGATACCAAGCAGATCCAAAAGAGTCCCATCTGAATTTTGTGAAGAGGATTTTTAGATATCTCAAAGGGAAACAAGCCCTTGGTCTATGGTATCCAAAAGATGGAGACTTATCTCTCTAGTCTTATTTAGACAGTGACTATGGAGGATGCAACAACAATAGAAAATCCTTAACTGGTGGATGTCAATTTTTAGGACCAAGACTTGTTTCATGGCAATGCAAAAAGCAAACAAATGTATCTGTATCCACAGCTGAGGCTGAATTCATAGCTGCTTCAGCTGGTTGCTCTCAAGTCCTTTGGTTGCAAAACCCATTACTTGATTATGGTTACAATTTCCTTCACACTCCAATTTATATTGACAATTCAGCTGCTATGTTTATCACTGCTAATCCTATTCAACATAGTAAAACAAAGCATATTGAAATCAGATATAATTTTCTGAGAGATTGCTCAGAAAAAGGTTTAATCAAGTTAGTCAAAGTGGATACAACAAATCAGCTTGCTGATCTAATCACTAAGGCCTTTGATTCAGTTAGATTTAATTTTCTAATTGAGTGTTTGGGCATGATTAACTTAGATTAATCATCATTAACCAAGAAAAGCATGTGTCTGTCTTTATAATCATAATAAATAAAAAAATAAAATTAAAAAAAATATTGTCTTTATTTATTGTGTCTTCTATTTATGCTTGACATATGTTTGGGAAATGATAGTACACTGTGCCTTTGCTTGCTTCCTGAGTTCTTAAATTTCTTTAAAAAACTGATCAAAAGTTCTTTGATATGTAAGTAGATTCAACTTGAGTGAAGATTATACTAAGAGCATGCTTAACATAATGAAAAGATGACTGTTTGTGAGAAGCTTCATTTTGAGGATCAAGCAAGTAAGTCTTATCCTGATGTGATCAATTCATTCACCTAAGCACACTTTGTAAAATACCTTATAACTTCTATCTCTCCAAATCATATTCCCTCTGTTTTGTGTGAACAAAGACCTGGGTTTATGAACACCATGAGATACATATGTATTCAACTGGTGAAAAGATCATGATCCTCATCATCCCTCTGTTTTGTGTAAACAATGACCTGGGTTAAAGGCACCTCTGTTTCACGTACGTAAAGACCTGGTGACCTGCTGATAATCATATCTAAGCTCTCAAAAGAATCCATAGTGATCAACTGTAAATTTTCATAAGAGCTTTTGTAGCAAAGCAATTATGAGACAACTCATATGTCTCAAGATAGAATTTATAACTAAAAGTACATAGTTTCTAAGTGTGAAAAAGTAATCAATTGAATCACAAACGGAGGACAAACTCTAATGTGAATTGAATATGGAGCCCATAACAGTTTATCACTAATAAACATGAAAACATGATAAACAACATGTCTAGTTGTTTCCATACTCTTGTTTGGATTTAAGTGGACCAACATACTTGCAATCAGGACTAGAATCATGTCACATTTGAACAATCATCTCAATCAGAAAGAAGTTTAGTGTCATAGTATGATCCCATTATATGTGTCTATATGCTTGTACATAATTTTTATTTTTTTGTGTTTCATAACTTTTGGACTGTCATGTGCCTTTCATGCTATTTACTTCATAAATTTATGATGAATGCAACATCTTATCATTAATCACAAATTTAGGGGGAGTAGTTAATGCATGAAAACATAAAATCTGAATTATCCAATCAAAAATCAAATGAAGGAATTGGAGCTTGAGCATTAACTTGGCTGCATGATACATGAAGTTTTTCAAACTATAAATCTTCTTGTGCACAAATTGTCATAAAAACAAAGTCAACAAGGTCCAATAGCAATAAATGGTTCTATCAAATCTATCAGTTGATTAAATGATGTTTTTGACTTGTCAATTCCATTCACTTTTTCAGAACATCTTTTTCAACCTAGAAAAACGTTCAGATAAACCCCCGTCCGACAATACTCAAAATTACCAATAACCTTTAAACATTGCTTCATTCTTGATCTCTGTTCACTACAAGTTCAATAATATCAAGGTAAAATATATCATAATCCGAAATTATGAATTAATTGATTTATCATTTCTGTGTCTAAACTCTTCGTATTCTTAAGTGTGATGATTTTGCTGTAAATAATTTTCTTCATTCTTATGAACATATGGCTAATTGTTTTGCAAGAGAGCACAATGTATGTGCATTCTTAAATCCTGACGACTCTGTAGCAGGAGGATGTCGAGATATCATGATGATTACCTCACCCTACTGCATCTCTAGAATTAGAATAGAGTGTTAATCTAGACGTAAGCAAATTTCAAGGACGAAATTTTTGTAAGTAGGGGAGGGTGTGACAACCTTGATTTTGGGCCCAGAAAATTTTTTTTAGAAACCTTAGTGGGCCACACAATGATCAACCGGAGCCCATGTGATGGGTCTAACATGATCAAACCTTCGGATATACACACATACCTTAATGGGCTAGGCCCATCAAACTTTGGATTGACCAATGGGCCATGTGATGGATTTGTTCATGAGCTACCAACACTAGTGGGCCTTGGGCCCAAAGCCCTAGTAATAGTTGTGGAAAAAAGTTAATAAACAAGAGTTACAAAAATAATAATAATAATAATAATAATAATAATAATAATAATAATAATAATAATAATAATAATAATAATCATAATAAATTCTAAGTCTAAGTCATCCGCATTTGTTGATCCGTTCATTCGCATTTGATCCCTTCATCCGAATTTGGTATACTTCATCCGCATTTGTTTTTCACTTAGGCGCATAAGCACTGTACAGGTGCATGAGCACTGTACAGGCGAATTAACACTGTGCGGCCACTTTTCCTTCGAAAAAACTAAGGAACACTAGGCGCATGAGTACTATACAGGCGCCTTGGCAATATACAGGCGCATGACCAGCGAGCGCATGGGCACTGTATATGCGCATTAGCACTGTGCAGCCCAAAAATTTCTGTCTTCTGAAGTCCTTTACACTTAGAAACATTCTGAAAATCTTAAAAACCTTTTAGAAGGTGGTTTGACCAGTCTAATCACCACCCAAACTGCCCAATGCATGGCTTAGCTTCCTAAGCCATGCTGACTTGCTGAAGTATCCAAAATCTTTCTTTAACCAAGATTTCTCTGATCAAGAAAGTGGGCCCAAACTTTTCTTCAGCTGATTAACAACCTCAACTCCACTTTCTCCCTATAAATTAAGAGCTCACCAATTTATTTTTACTCTTTACAAACACTCTCGGTAGAATCACTTCTTGCACCTCTAATCCATAAGGTAAATTTCTTCATTCTTTTACAACTTATAAGTATTTGCTTTCTTTCTTCTTTTGCACCTCTAATCCATCTGCGAATATGGATTGAATCTTTATTCCTAGCAGCCTCTTTTGTTGGTCTGCAGCAGCATCCTGTTTGCCCCGTTTCATAGCTTCATCGAGGTAAACGTCACCACCCGAAAAACTCTCGGCATTTTGTTATATCATCTTGCTAGTGACACAATCAATTCTGTGTCACTTCTATCGTCTTATATATGTAAAACACCATGAATTCCAGTAAACAAAAGAATGTACATTTTACAAAAGAACGATTTTTATAAAATTAATATATATAAAAACTTGGAAATTCTTAAAAATATGTAAAACATGATTAATATAAATTACTGGAATTATAAGTTTAAATAGGTTATATTTATGATATAGGAACTGTTAAAATAGGTAAAATCAGATTAAAACACATATAAACACAAAACCGAGACTTAACGAACACTTAACAGAACTAACTGGCTAATATAATGGAATTACCAACCACACATACAATCTGATTTATAAAATTACATTAGGTACATAATGTTAAATAATGCTTAGAAATAAAATTTCGTGACCTGTAGAGTTAGTTTGCCTATTAAACAAAAATATAAAATTTATTTATGTTAAATAAATGAAAGTTCGTAAAAATATATTCTTAGACTAAGAAACCAGAAATTTTAGATTCAAACACTTATCATAAGTATATTAGAATAATATAAAGCTAAGTTGGACCAAAAAGTTAAACCAAATCTAAGAACCCGTTAAAAACCGAACCCGAGCGTTAGAATACCAAAACCGTTACAAAACAACCTAAAACCTAAAAGTACAGTATCTATCGGCCTTATAATGATAAAATCTGACTACAAACCAAATATTATCTATTATAGGATTTCCTAAGAATTAATACAAAAATAATGTTAAAATACAAAAACCAAACATCACCCTAGCTAAACAATAAAATAAATAAGTTTCAAAACCTTGAGAATCATAAAAACCACTTAATTATAGTAGCTTACCTCACTCAAAACTATAAAACACATAATAAACAACTCAAGTGCTAAATTCCAAAATATAAGGGTTAAAACCATCAATATAACAAAGTTGAAGGACCAAACATGACAACGACCAAAATCTTACTGTTTTAGGAATACAACACTAAAATAATAAACTTATTAAACTGAAATTTATCTATATTCACTCAAACATGTCCTACTCTCAAACCTAAGACCTCAAATTACAAGAATATACCAAATTACACATGTGTAATGAAAACCGCCTAGTCGTGTAAGGCAAACCTGAACTAGAAAGATTAGGCCATCCTAACTGATTGAACTGGAACTAACAGCTGTAAATATGAACTCAGGAACCTTGCCGGCTGGTAGCTTAAACCCACGAACACTCTCGTGACAACTAAGTTAAGGTGAGTCTCATGACCCCCTTTTTTACTTTATAAAGTTTTAGGGTGAAATACATACTCTTGGTTATAACTTTGTAATGATGCAACACTACCTGATCTTTTCCCCGAATGTGAGCACAATCATTAACTCTTGTGAGAGCCGCTTGATTTTTGGATAGTACTATTTGGGGAATCCCCCGCACACCATTGGCCCTGTGGATAGGGAAACCCCCTATTGAGATTGAAAATTGTTATGTCACAAATTATTGTAGAAATACATATGTATAGCAGGGCACATCCGAGCCCATAACAATATGGGGTATGGGTTAGGGGTTATGTTCTAGCACTCGGGAGGGTCACCCGGGTCCAGGTTTGATTGTGATACTTTTCTTTAGTGCGTCATGAACTTTGTAAACTTATTTTATATGTGGAGACTTATGTCATAAACTCATTAGCTCACCAACATTATGTTGATGTATTTTTGGGTGCGTATTTCAGGAGAAGACTGATTGGCATGAGTAACCTGGCTAGGAGGTTGACTAGAATTAGACATTTGGAGATAGCCACCGCCTCCTAGTTTTAGATGATTTTCTGTCGAGACAATATATAGGATGATGTTTAGAACACTTTAATAAATGTTAGACCTTATTTATCTTGAAGATAACTGTAGGACTTTTAAATGAATTGAATCTAGTATTACTTGTACCTTTACCCTTTCGCTGCATTGTGTTGATATTTGGATAGTCACGGCCAGGGAAACACCGTGCCCGGCGGGTCGTGACAAATTCTGTCAAGTGAATGTCAACTTTTTAATGATGTCAGTCAGATAAAGGCAAAACCGTAAAAACACAGAAATTGTTTTTTTAACAGTTACCTTTTTGGATAAAGTAACTTTTTCAAAAATTTCAAAAGAAGATTATATTTCTTCTTTGATTTTCCTGATGAACCAACACAATCATCGTAGATTATGAAGGTTATGAATGATCAAACCTAGGGTTTATTCTAGGGTTTTTGGTGGCGGCTATTCTGTTCTTCACATAATCAACAATCGGTTTGTTGATTGAAGAACAAAAACCTAATTCAAGTGAGTTTTTCACTAGAATATGATGATTTTAAACACATTGAACGATTCAAAATGTTCAAAACAATGTGTGTTTGATGAAAATATTATGAAACAGTACTCGAATGACTGTTTTATCAAAAACCCTTAGACCGATAAGGTTTTTCAGGTAATGAAATGATTCTGTTTTGAAAACAGTGTTTGAATGATGAAAATTGACAGAACAATACTCGTGTATTGTTATATCAGAAAACCCTTTAAATCCGATGAAGTTTTAGTGAGTTTTGTGATGAACACGTTTGAAAATGGTGTATGAATGATGTTTAGAGATGTAAACACATAAAATCTTCTTCAAAATGAACAAAAATAGATTATTAAATCATGTTTTGAATATTTGATGAATGTTTAAAGTAGAAGAAGGTTTTTGTGAAGATTTTCAACTCAAAAATGTATGGTGTGAAGCTAATGAACCACTGATATCATCTTGTTGATTAAGAGGATCAAAAATTAATGTATGATTTGAGCCAAAGCTCTGATACCACCTACTGAATTCAACTTTTCTGGTTGATTTCTCCCAAGGGTCTTTTGTAATCTCACAATCAACAAACTTGAACCATTATATGGAAACCCATAATAGATGCTATGATATTAGTGTTGTGTATGTTTGTGTGTGATTGTGTGATTGCTAGTGCTTGGATGATAATATCTGTTTGATTGATTGATTGTTCAAAAGCTTACAAAGGATTAGGGTAGAATGCTATTTATAGCCTATACATATAGCTATATACAATTACTAAACTACCCTTATGTAAATGAAAATTACATAAAAATCCTAAGTCTACAAGCTATCAGCTGTGATGATTGGTCATCCGCTGTGGATGTTTGGTCGTCCGTTGTAGAAGAAGATTGTTTATCCGCTGTGTAGTGTTGATTGTTGTCAGCTATGGAATGTTCATCCGCTATGGATGAAGATCCGCTGTGGAATGTTCATCCGCTATGGACTTGTATCTGCAGTCTGTTATTCATCCGCTGTGGGATGTCTTCATCCGCTGCACATACTTAGACTTAAATCTTCATCCGCTGCATCTTGACCTTCATCCGCTGCATGTTGACCTTCATCCGCTATGAACTGCTTCTCATCTGCTGTGGATACTTGTCAAAAATTTCTTTTATCTACAATTCTAAAAAAGAAATTTAAACAAATAATAGTGTTTGTTATGAATGCTAATGATGCTAATGTGTTAGTTAATGATTGTTTGAATGTTAGAACACATTATGTTTGATTATGTATGATTATGGCAAGCATCATCCTTTTATGCATTAATCATTAATGCACTTGTTGAGTCCTACAAAACCTAAAAAGAAATTTAAACTTAATTAGTGTTTTATCTGAATGTAATGATGCTTATGTGTTAGTTAATGGTTGTTTGAATGTTAGAACGCATTGTGTTTTATTATGGCAAGCATTATCCTTTTATTCACTTGTTGAGTCCAAATTAACCTAAAGCAAAAACCTTTAAATTCATTATGTTTAGTGCTCTTATAAGAGGTCTCTCATATGTAGTCAAAACAGTACGTGAATGATTTTTAGAGCTTTAAAAATACAAAATCATCTTCACAATGTACTAAAAGTGATTATTGAATCATGTTTCGAACATTTGTTGAATGTTTGATGTAGAAGAGGGTTTTGTGACAATTTTCAGCTCAAAAAACGGTTGATATGAAGCTAATAAACCATAGATGTCATTGTATTGATTGGGAGGATCAGAAATCAGTTGATTGATTTGAGCCAAGGCTCTGATACCACCTGATGGAATTCAAATTTGGGTTTTAAACTTAGAACATAACAACAAAACAATGAATTCCCCCAAGGATCGATTTCAATCTCTCAAAGATAACAACAAGTTGTTATTGATTCAATACTCATTAATCATAATGCGGAAACTCATGATTAATGATATGAGATCTATGAGTGTGTATGATTGTGTGTGTTTGTATGCTTGAATAATAATAACTTCTTCTTTGATTGATTGCTCAAAAGCTTTAAAAGGATTAGGGTATACTACTATTTATAACCTATACAATGATCTATGTACAGTTAGAAAAATACCCTTATGTAAACAAAATACATATAATCCTATGTCTATAAGTCGTCCGATGTGGATGATTAGCTGTCCGCTGTGGATGATAAAATATCCGCTATGAATGTTGAACAACTAGTTCGTTGTGCCTTGGATGTTGTCTGCTGTGAACACTTGGTGTTTGTTTTGTTGTTGTCCGCTGTGGAGTACGCATCTGCTGCATCTTCTTGTTCATCCGCTATGGACAAGTCCTCATTCGCTGTGGAAAGTTAAGAAAAAATTCCTTTTTATCTACAAACCTGAAAAGAAATTTAAACTTAGTTAGTGTTTGATATGAATGTTAATGATGTTTATGTGTTAGTTAATGGTTGTTTGAATGTTAGAACACATTATGTTTGATTATGGCAAGCATTATCCTTTTATGTACTTGTTAAGTCCAACAACTAGTACCAAGAATAGTTACTATTATGACCTCATTCTATACATGCACGAACAATCTAAAAGTTATAAACCAAAACAACCAAGAACAAGTACAAACAATCAAACATTATTATCAGATTATCCTAAAGCAAAAACCTTTAAATTCATTATGTTTAGTGCTCTTGTAAGAGGTCTCTCATATGTAGTCAAAACAATGCGTGAATGATGTTTAGAGTTTTAAAAACACAAAATCCTCTTCACAATGTACTAAAACTGATTATTGAATCATGTTTTGAACATTTGTTGAATGTTTGATGTAGAAGAGGGTTTTGTGATAATTTTTAGCTAAAAAAATGGTTGATATGAAGCTAATGAACCATAGATGTCATTATGTTGATTAAGAGGATTAGAAATCAGTTGATTGATTTGAGCCAAGGCTCTGATACCACCTGATGGAATTCAAACATGGGTTTTAAACTTAGAACATAACAACAAAACAATGAATTCCCCCAAGAATCGATTTCAATCTCTCAAAGATAACAACAAGTTGTTATTGATTCAATACTCATTAATCATAGTACGGAAACTCATGATTAATGATATAAAATCTATGGTGTGTATGATTATGTGTGTTTGTATGCTTGAATAATAATAACTTCTTATTTGATTGATTGTTCGAAAGCTTACAAAAGAGTAGGGTATACTGCTATTTGTAACCTTTACAATAATCTATGTACAGTTGAAAAATACCCTAATGTAAACAAAATACATATAATCCTAAGTTTATAAGTCCTTCGATATGGATGATTACCTGTCCGCTGTGGATGATACGATATCCGCTGTGCATGTTGAATATCTCGTCCACTGTGCTGTGGATGTTTTCCGCTGTGATCACTTGGTGTTTGCTTTATTATTGTCCACTGTGGAGGGTACATCCACTGTGGACTGTTCATAAGATGTGTAATTGATCATCCGCTGTGTGTGATTGTTCATCCATTGTGGGCACTTATGACTGGGTTTGAGAATGAAATTCTCGGTTGATGTGACTCAACTTAGGATCGAATATGTAGACTAAGTCAGTAATACAGTCGCGGAATTACTATATTACAGAACTGTTGAAACTGCAATAAATGTTTTAGTAAATGAAGCACATGAACACAGAAGTCACTGATGTATAATATTGATGTTATTACAGTTGAAGTCGACTCTCTTACAAGGTTATGGATGAAACCCTATTTATAGGCATACACATTGCCTATACAAAAGACTAAACTACCCCTGACTTATACATGAGAATCTAGTCTAAGTACAAAATAAATATAAACATTTGTAAGTTGTTCATCCACATTATATCTTCATCAGCATTTGTTGCTTTGTAATCAGCATTAACTTAGTTCATCCGTATTAGTTTATGCGGGTGAACAAGTCTTGTCAGCATTTCTTCATTTGTTCTTCCGCATAAACTAATGCGGGTGAACAAGTCTTGTTCATCATCTTCATTTGTTCATCCGCATAAACTAATGCGGGTGAACAAGCCATTAGCATTTCTTCTGTTTTCATCTACAATTTGTTAATGTGGGTGAACAAACACTTGTTAGCATTTGTTCACAAGTCATCCGCATTAACAAATGCGAGAACTTCACACTTTTCTTTTTCTTGTCTTTTGTTTTTCTGTAAATAAGTCTTCTGTTGTGATGTTTTCCAACCAGAACAACCACCAACCACCTCTTAAGTTGGCAAGTATGATCCTTTCAGGGTCTAACAATACTCCCCCTAAGGATTATACTACCTGGGTTCCTCAAGAGTGTGATGGTGGTGGTGGTTGTGATGATTCTGGTGGGTCTTGATGTGATGTCTTCTGTTGTGCTGTTGTTGTAGAGTGTGTTAGTGTAGCTTCAGCAGGTAGTACAGGTTCAGCCATAGAAGGGTTCAGGATTCCTTGATCATGTTAGAAAAATCTCTTGCTTCTTTCATTTTGTCTTTGATTAATACATGAATCTTCATCTCACTCATGGTGTGGATTGCAACAAGAGGCATTTGTTTCAAGGAGATGGGTTCCCAAACTGAAATTGATGATAACCCATCTCTATGAATCAGGAGGGAACCATCAGCATCCACTTCAAGCTTGACAATATTTCCCATCTATAGTGGCAGCTTCTTCTTCCATCTTTGTTCTCTTTTATTGATTATCCTAACAAAGGCCATTTTGAGAATCTTGATACACTTAAGCATAAACTCTAAATCATCTTCAGTAGCCTTATTATTGAGGGGTCTGAAGTGTCTTGTGTAGATGTAGTGCACATAGGATTCATCAAGCAATCTCATTTCATAACCACTAAAGATTCTGATCTCAGAAGCTTCTTTTCCTCCCCATTTCCTCTTAATAACCAATTTATAGGTTTCCTCATCATAAAACACATTTGAAATTGGTTTGGTCTTGTGTGTTCTAGCAATCAATTTTCTTTTTAATGTTTCTGTTGGTTTCACATGCAGCTCTAGGAATACCACCTCTTCAGCCTCTCTTTTTCTTCTCTGTTCAAGGGGATTCCTGAATGTTTTGTCTTTTTTAGTACAGATGTATTTTATAGACTTGAAGTTATTAGTTCTCTTAAACATCTTCAGAATATCCACAAACTCATAACCCCTGTACATCCTATCATGATTGATTAGGTCCAGATCATCCAACTCTTTTAAATCATGAACCTTCATAGCATTAACCAAGGTTGTATATTCAGTAAAGAACTGCACCAGGCCTGAGATTCTCTTAACCATGAACATATTCCAACTGCTATCATACTTCCAAGAAATAATTTTGACATCTGTTTTGCCTTTGGGAGTAGATACCCCTCTAATCATCTCAGCAGTGGTCAAACGTTCTTGAAGTTTTAGTTGTGAAGGTTCAATGAACTACTCTAGATTTTTGTGCAAAATAGGGGCCAGAACATCTTTGTCTTTTGTTGTTAATTGTACATCTTGGGCAGATGTTCTTGTTCTGGGCTTCTTGCCAATCACTTCTTCTTCAAGAGATTTCAACCTATCTCTTTTCTCATTAATCATTTTCAACATAGCAACCCTTAGTGAATTGGTTTTCATGTTCCCAAGCTTTCTTTTTGTAAATCCCTGTTTAGAAAGATAATCCTTCATCTCCCTATCTGTCATACTATAAGGATCAGGATAAGCAGTTTGTGTGTCATCCTTCTTTGTAGACTTGGAGACACTTGTGAGTGATTTAGCAGTTTCTTTTTCTTTTTCATATTCAGTCACAAAGGTTGGGTCAAGTAGCTTTTCCATCTTTTTCACCACTTCTGCCATCCCTTCATAAGTCATGATAAACACTACATCAGCATCATATCCATGGTTGATCAGGAACATGGCGTGTATCATAAGATCATTAGTCTTAGCCTTCTCTATCATACTCTCCATGGGTGGTTCAATAATAGCAGGACTGTCAACAGTAGAGGGTTTTTTAGTTTGTTCATCCTCAATCTCTCCTTCTTCCAACATTATCAATTCAAAAGTCTGTTGTAACTCTTTCTCTGCTTGTTCATGCTCCTCTAAGAATTCAGCAATTGCTACTAAACTCCTGTGATCATCTCTAGCCTTGTTCTTTGGTTGATCTTCCTCAACCATAGGAAGTTTTCCCTTTGCCTTTTTAGTTAAATACTTTCTCTTTCTATTGTATGTAATCACTCTGGGTCCTAATGTGGATGCTACATCAGTTTTGGCTTGTTGTTTTTCTTCAACAGCCTCTATTTCAGCAGTGATTTCCTGTTTTTCACCTTCTGTTCTGATCTTTTCAGCTGTTTCTTTTTCCTTGAACTCTTCACAAAGGTTTTTTTATCAAGTTTTGCTGTTCAGTAGTAAAGGTAATAGCAGGAACAAGCTGCAATCTGAGTTCTTCTTCTATTGGGATAGGGTGTGGTGGAATTACAACTATAGAATCAGAAGGGGATTTAGTGTTTTTAATGTAATCCCAAAATTCCTCATCTATAATGAATTCACTTGAAGAATATCTGTCCATATCTTCCATCAAATATTTCATCATAGCCTCATCTTTAGTAGATGGATTACAATGTACTACCATATCCCAGCTATCATTATCCCTAACACCACTGGCTTCTTCAATTTATGAAGGTACTGCCTTTTCTGTTTCTTCAGTTTCATAGTCTGTTGCTTCTCTTCCAACTTCAGCCTTTAATTGAGCAATTAGTTCCAATTCAGCAATTCTTTTATTCAAAGGATCATTCTGTTTGTTAAGATCAGCAAGGATTTCTATTTGTATCTCCATCAGGTGTTCTTGATCTTCCATGGCCAGAGTTTGAATAGCTACAGTGTCCACATGACCGCTGATTTCTTCTCTAGCCATCTCTAATGAAGTTTTGAGCTTTTTGATCTCATTATCCTTTTCTTTCATATCAGCTTCATACTTGGCTTTCAATTCTTTCAGTTCCTTTTCTTATTCATCCAGTTCTAGAATCCTATCATTCATGATTCTAGCCCTTCTATCCAGTGTCTTTTCCATTTTAGAAACTTTATGTATCAGATCAGATATCATCCTGTCTTTCTTATCTGGTTTGTTTATTTCAGATTCAGCTAAACTTTTTGAGGGACCCTCCTCTGAGATCATTTGTCTCTCAAGTAGTGGTGCAAATTGTTGATAATCCTCCTCATCACTAGATGATTCAGAAGAATCTGATGAACTGGTAGGTTCACCAGATCCATCAGTGGCAGCAGCAGCTTCATGTGAGGAGCTGTTTGAGGATTCTTCATGAGTGTGAATGGGAGAAAATGGAGGTGACACAATTGGATCAACCCTAAAAGGGGAATGAATCTCAGCATCATGTATTGAAGGCTCAATGTGAAGATCACCACCTACATCAACATGTGGTGACATTGGCTCATTTTTTTCCACAATAATAGGAACATCATGTTGTTCATCTCTTCCTTGTACAAAAACCGCAGCCTCTTCTTGAATAGGTTCCTCAATAGGAACATTCTCTGGTGCTTGTTCCTCAATAACATGAACTTCTTCTTGAGCCTGTTCCTCAACCACAGGAACATCTTCTTGTTGATTAATCATTTGTTGCATCCATGGTAGTAGTGGAAAGAAAGCACCACTATAAAAGTTCCTTGGATCCCTTTTCTTGATATGCTTGTAAGACTTGGCATTATAGTGAGGGACATCCAGAATAGGACCTTCTAGTGCAATGTTAGGGAAAGCTTCATTGATGAAGCACTGGATAAATCTTGGATACACGAGGAACATGTGCCTTCTTCCCTCTTAAACATTGGAAACAAGACCATTGAATACATAGGCTGACATGTTGAATGGTCTATTTAAGCATAGTGCACATATAAGAGATGATGTTGTCAATGGAATGGTATTCCAACCAGTCTTTCCTTTCGATAGACAGTGTTGGACATACTGTATCAGAAATCTCCATTGTAAGTCAACCAATCCTTTGACTATTTGTTTTGCTTCAAACCCTCCTTCATATCCAATATTGGCAAAGAAAGTCATAATGTCATCATCATCAAACTCGATAGGGGAGTTGGCATCATCACCAAACTATAGACACTGTCTCACAGTTTGTTCTAAAATAACCAAAGTGTGATCATCAAAGATTCTCCCTGAAATAACTTTTGTGCCATCAACCTCTAATACTTCAGCATTTCCCCAGAATGATCTTATGTAGTTCTTATATATGACTGGTCTGACAGTGATAGCATGAGCTACTCTTGTAGCAGCAATGAATCTGATCATATCCCTTAGTCCTTCTGCTTCGGGGACATCAGGGTTGAGAAATCCACTGACATTGTGGAGTTTACTCCAAGTCAGATTTGCCATAATGAATCTGCAAAAGATATGAATGAATTAGTGCACATTATGACAATTTTATCTCAAATGAATATGAATTGAGTTTGATTTGTCAAATTTTGACTTTTTAGGTCAAAATAGTGATTATGAATGTTACTGTTACATTAGGTGGTTTGACCAAGTTTTGATTTTGAATGAAAAACAGCTCAAACTTTGTCCTTTTCAGATGATTTGAAATGATTTTGATTGTGTTTCAAAGTTTTACATCTTAAACTGTTGATTAGGTTTCAACATTATTATGGGATTGTATCCTCTGTTTATCGATGTCTTAGTTGTTTTTAGAAGCACAGGAAATACTTGATGTTTAAACTAATCATTGGTTCTAATGAACTCTGTCATTCATGTAAATCCATTGTTCTTGAGTGTATTTTCAGAATTTCTCAAAATTAGGGTTCCATGACTCAGCATTTGTTCGACTGTCGAAGGTTTTCAGATTTTGAAAATCACCTTGTAGTTGACAATACTTCGATTCAACAGACACTTTTGGATGTTTGGATGTTAGATTTGAACACAATGATTCTCGATTAGAGAAGATTTGAATGTTGAAGAAGAACAGTATATGGCACTCGTCTCACTATAAAAAGTTCACTCAAAATTTGAAAAGTAATAAATGACTCATATTAAATGAGTATTTATAGCACATCTCATAATTTTCACAAAATTTTACAAGTGCTGAAAAGTTCTACTGTAGCAAATGCGCATAGAGAATTTCTATGAGCGCATTTACTGTAACAAATGCGGAAGAAATAATTTTACCCATCCGCATTTACTGTAGCAAATGCGGGTGAACAAAGTTAACTTATCAGCATTTACTGTAGCAAATGCGGGTAAACAAAAGTTAACTTATCAGCATTTACTGTAGCAAATACGGGTGAACTGTCCGCATTTACTGTTTCAAATGCGGAAGAACACTTTGTTGTCCGCATTAGTTTTACTTACACAAAAATAGTTACCCGCATTGGTTAAATGACAGGGTTATCTTCACCCGCATTAACCAATGCTCTTACCCGCATTAAATTTTGAACTTGTCAAAAATTAATGTAGTTGCAGTGGATGATGCTGACTGGTTTTACATAGCTGTTTCTGATTTTATGAAGATAAGTCTGCATCATTGGTTCTTTATGAAGATTTAGCAGATTCTGAGATTGTCAATTCTTGCTTGGATTGACTTGTATCCTTGATGTGATACATGTTTCCCAGTTTGACTGATTTTTGGCCATGTGCATCTTCTGAAGCAGTTTATGGTATAATTTCCATATAGACACTATCCATTTTGATTTAAAACAATGTTGCCTATTTTACATTTGCAAATATCATGTTTTTGTAAATATTTCCTTTTAAAATTTTACTACTCCCCCTAAAGGTTATATCCATATGGGATAAAACTTTACACAAATTTATAAAATTTAAGGAAAATATTTTTGAATTTTTGATTGTTTTGCTTATCTATAAATGTAGAAATTTTGTACTATTGTTTGAAATTTTGGGATCATATCAATCTTATCTTTCAAAAGTGCAAGTTGTCATGAACTTATTGATTGAACGTATGTTTGTCCTCTTAAACTCATTCTTGGTCAATATTGTAATGCATGTGATTATTATCATGTTTTGATTGGTTTAAACATTTAACATGAACCTCACACCCATAAGCATAGCAAGATCAACTATCCTCATGTACTGTATGGTAGAACTTTCTCACAACTTTCAAAACCCGGTCATTTAAATTATGAAATCTCATTCATTTTGGGTAAGAGGGATCCACATTGGGATTCTTTTACCTGATCCTTATTGTTATTTGACCCTCATTAGGATTCTTTTTGCTCTTCACTTTGGAAGGTGATCCACTTTGGGATTCTTTTTGTTCATTCACTTGAAATGTAATATTTTGTTTTGTTTGTCACCCAGATGGATGTGTTCCTCATTGGGACTCTTTTTGGATCTTGACATCAGCACTATGTGCTTGTTTCTCCAGGTCTTTGCTTAGCAAAACAGAGGAGAAACTGATGTGTGGGAGAGATTCATAAAGTATCATGACCTGGTGTGTTTAGGTTGCTACACATACATACACTTGGACAGGTTAGATACTTACATGCTTTGAGATAATGCATTCATAGTTGAATGTGATCTTTAGTTTATCACAACATTTATCTTCTGTTCCAAGTTGAGCCTACCCACATATCAGGTAAGTCATGTCAGTCTTTCAAGATATTGAATTAAGCACAGTGAAGGATATAACGACTGTAATTATATCATTTCCCAAAGAAGTACAAATCAAAGACTTCAACAAAAATTGATTTCTTTTTGACTTTTTTTTATGTTTTTGTAAATTTTTGGTTTAAACAGCAAAGATTACTCAAGGTTAATCATGCCAATTGATTGGACTAAGAAATCAAACCAACTTGGGTCAAATGCCTTAGTAAACAAATCAGCTAGCTGATTGTCTGTGTTAACCTAAATCAGCTTGATTAAACATTTTTCAACACCGTCTTTTAAAAAGTGATATCTAATTTCAATATGTTTTGTTTATGAGTGCTGAACTGGATTGTTTGTTATGAAGACAGCAGCAGTGTTGTCAATATGGATTGGTGCTTGCAAGAAATTATAACCATAATCAAGCATCTGGTTTTGAATCCAGAGAACTTGAGAACAGCAAGCTGATGCTTCAATGTATTCAGCTTCAGCTGTCGATACCGAAACATTGGTCTGTTTCTTGCACTGCCATGACACCAGTCTGGGACCAAGAAATTGACAACCGCCAGATATGGACTTTCTATTGAAATTGCATCCCCCAAAGTCACTGTCCGTGTATGCATAGAGATTCAAGTCTCCTTCCTTAGGATACCATAATCCAAGATCAGGTTTGCCCTTAAGATATCTGAATATCCTCTTGACTGCATTCACGTGAGATTCCTTGGGATCTGCCTGATACCTGGCACAAACACAAACACCAAACATAATGTCAGGTCTACTGGCTGTTAAATACAGGAGTGAACCAATCATGGATCGATAAAGAGTCTGATCCATAGATTTGCCATCTGTGTCTGGACCAATCTTCACTTTTGTATCAACAGGTGTTCTAATGGACTGATAGTCTGCAAAGTGTAACTTCTTCAACATTAATTCCATATATTTTTACTCGTTGATGAAGACTACCTTAGATGTTTGTAGTACTTGAAGACCTAGGAAGAATGTGGGTTCTCCCATAGCACTCATCTGAAATTTTGAATGCATAAGATCTTCAAAATCTTTGAAGAGTTGTTTTATGGTGGAGCCAAATATGATATCATCCACATAAATCTGGACAAGCAGCATATTATTCCCTTTTCTCTTTCTGAATAAAGTCTGATCAATCTTTCCTCTTTCATAACCATGGTCAAGAAGAAAGGATGACAGAGTCTCATACCATTTTTGAGGGGATTGATGTAAGCCATCCAAAGCTTTATCAAGCTTGTATACCCTGTGAGGGAAATCAGGATCCTCAAGTCTTGGTGGTTGACTCACGTAGACTTCTTCAGAGATCTTACCATACAAAAATGCACACTTTACATCCATTTTAAAAACTATGAATTTCATGGAAGCAGAGTACGCAAGAAATAGTCGTATGGCTTCTAATCTAGCAACAGGAGCAAACACCTCGTCATAATCTATTCCTTCTTCTTGTGTATAGCCCTGTGCTACCAACCTTGCTTTGTTTCTGATGACAATCCCTCTGTCATCAGTCTTGTTTTTGTATAGCCATCTGGTGCCAATAAGGTATTGACTTTCGGGAAGATCCACTAGTTTCCAGACTTCTTGTTTCTTGAATTGTAGCAATTCTTCATGCATTACCTCAATCCAGCTATTGTCTTGAAGAGCCTCTTTAATGTTTTTGGGTACAGTTTGATATAGAAAACAAGAAAACAAACAGATGTTTGTAATACTTGACTTGCTTCATGTCACCCGCTCGTCTAAATCGCCAATAATGTTAGACACTGGATGATTCTTGTGTGTCCTGGTAATTGGAATCAAATCACCAGCAATGGACACATCAAGATTGGAGACATTCAGATCATCTTAGTGAGAGGCATCTTTTGGATGTGATGTGGGAGAATGATGAAAGGAATCAGAAGGGTTAGCATCTTTGACTTCAGCAGCACTTTGGATACTTTCATCATTTGAATTTTTGTTGTTTTCAACTGGTGCACAAGCTGGTTCAGGATTTCTCACTTCAGTTGATGGTTCAGCGGAAGGAGAAGGCATTGAGCTATGATCATCCTCAGTTGAAATACTTTGATGTTGAATAACTGGTGTCACAGGATCAGCTTGTAGTGGCACTTCCTCATTAGCTTGATCATCAGAAGAAGGTGGAATCATAGGACCGATTGTTAATTTGGGAAAAGAGTGCTCATTGAATTGAATGTTTATGGATTCATCAATGATGTTTAATATAGGATTAAACACCCGAAAAGCCTTTGAAATAGAGGAATATCCCACAAAGAATCCCTTGTCAGACTTAGGAGAAAACTTTCGTAAATGGTCTCTGGTGATCAATATTGTGACCGGACATCCAAATTACTTCAAAAATCCAATAAAAGGTTTTCTGTGAAAAAGAAGTTCATAAGGAGTTTTATTATGTTCTTTAATTATCAGAGTTCGATGTTGCACAAAACATGAAGTGTTGACAGCTTCTGCTCAAAATGTAATGGGCAGTTTTGCATTTGCCAGCATTATTCGAGCTGCTTCAATTAGTGTTCTATTCCTCCTTTCAGCCACTCCATTTTGTTGAGGAGTCCGAGCTGCACTGAATTGATGAACAATTCCTTTGTGTGTGCAAAATGAACTAAGATCCTCATTTTTTAATTCTGTCCCATTATCACTTCTGATTGAATTTACTTTTTAATAAAGTTGTTCTAATTTTGTGATAAAATCTTTTATTATTTGGGACGCCTAGTTTTTATGAAGTAAAAAGAAGACCCATGTAAATTATGTAAAGTCATCTGTGATCACCAAACAATAGTGCTTCTTTCCAATACTCATGACATGAGTTGGACCGAAGAGATCCATATGAAGTAACTTCAAAGGAGAACTGTTTGTGTTCACAAGCTTTGGCTTATATGAGGATTTATGTTGTTTTCCTTTAAGACATGCAGTACAGTGATCAACAAAATGAAATTCATTTTAAGGCAAATCAATTACATGTGTCCTTTGACCAATCTGTTCATGTTTCTAAAGTTCGTGTGTCCTAAACGTCTATGCCAAAGTTATGACTCATCAACAGATGCTTTAGACAAAAGACATGTCTCTTCAGACGGATGAGCAGAATTAAGGTTCACGACATATGTATTATTCTTCCTCGGTGTCTTCAAGACAACCCATTCTTCAGGAATGTAGAATCCTAGTTTCAGAATGTAGCAATGAGAGTCAGTGAAGTGAGTGGAATATTTCTTGTCACAAATCTGAGACACACTGAGTAGATTGAAGTTCAGTTGCTCGCAATAGTTCACTTTATCAAAGCTCAGCAGTCTATTTGTCACAGAACCTTCTCCTGTAATTCTACCACCTTGTGAATCTCCTCCAAATGCCACAGTAGATCCTTGAACATGCTTGAAGTCATGAAGGAGGGAACTGTCTCCAGTCATGTGTCGGGAGCATCCACTGTCCACGTACCATAAGCTATTGGACCTGTATGAATGACCCTACAAGCACAAAAAGAACTAGTTAGAATGAGGAACCCAAGCCATAATGGTCTTGGGTTGTCCCTTTGCATCAATCACTATTACCTCTTGATATTTTCCTCTTGTTTGAGTTTTAGAGGAGGATGATTTCAACCCTTTTCTATTACTTCTTTGATGTTTGATTTCATCAATTTCATCTGAAGTGTCAGAAGAGTATACAAATCTTTCCTTTTGATTTTTGTGTAAAGGTAGAACAGATTTTTGCTTGTCAGAAATCACTTTAATTTTATTTTTTTAATAAGACTTCAGTGATTTGTTTAGGTTTGTTGGACTTTTGTGTCTGACATTGTCAGTTGGAACTGATGAAATGGGCTTGTTTTGTGAAATTTTCAATCCTTTTTTATTAAAGTAACAATCAATTGTATTGTGATTGGTCATACACATAATGAACAGTATTTGTTAAAATGATAGTTTTTCGTTGAGTGATTGTTCATGTCACAGATAGAGCAGTACTCAGTGAAGTAGCACTCATCTGTATTGTGATTGGTCATATCAGAGAATTCACATTACATTTGATTGTCCTTTAATCTTGACGGAGAAGTCATATCAGTCTTTGAGGTGCCAATAGATTGTTTCACAATTCTGACTTGGTTTGTTTTTATGGACTGATGCTGCTTCTTTCTGTATTACCTTATTTCCCTATCGAATTGTTCTACCTGTTCTTTGTTGAAAATATCAAACCCAATTCTTTGTCTGATATTTGATGAAGATGGTGACTCAGATTTTACTTTAGATTTTTGTACAAAAGTGGTTTTCCCTTTAGTGACTAAGGGATCTTTGGTTTTATCCTTGAATTTCAATGAAACCTTATCTGATTTGCTTGAATTTTTTTGAGATATGATCTCATAATCAGATCTGCTTTCAGCAGATGGTTTCACTGAGCATTCAGCAGTGTGATTCACTTTATGATTTTAAGGAACAAATTTTACAAAAGGCATAATTGATTTAACTGGGCTCTTTGGTTTCTTGATAACCACAGGTTTGTCCGAGCACTCTTTGATTTTGATAGGATGACCCAATCTGATTTTAATGTAAACACCTAGTTTGTTTTGAGGATTTGTTGTTTGAGAAATCATTGATTTGGTTTCAATAATTTTAGATTTTTTTGTATCTGATTAAGTAAGTGACTCAGGCATAACAATGTAGTTATCATTATATGGAGGAGGACAAGTTTTGTAGCCTATCCCAGTCATATCTTTAGCCCCCTTTTGAGACACAAGTAACTCTTGCAGCTTGACAGATGAGAGCTGAAACTTTTCAAGTTTCATTTCAGTAGCTGATTGCTCAGCTTTTGATTTGGTCAACAATTCAGTTTACCTCTCATTTTTAGCCACAAGTGTGTACTTTTCTCCATGGAGTGTTTCCATGTCAGACAACAGAGATTTAATTTTAACTTCATAAATTCTCATTTCTTGTTTTAACATCTCTGATTTCACCTTTTCTTCTCTTATTTTATTAGCCAATTTGTGATTGTGTTCCCTGTACCCCTATACTTCTAGAACACATTTTTCATAACATAGATTAGATTTTACCTCAAATGGCATTGGAGTTGGTCCATCATTGATATGTGCCATAAGTGCATGATTCTGAAACTGTGGTTGGACTTTCTCAGCATACAAGCTGCAATCACAAACTCCATCTTGTCTGATGACAAGTACATTGGAAGTTTGTTGATTACTTCCTTGAGATTGATGAGTCAGCAGAGGTTGTCTTTGCTGAATTGGCTGTTGCTGATTCTGCTGCTGATGTAGATGAGTGTTGCTTGATTGAAAGTTGGTATTGTGTTGAGATGAATGTTGGCCATGTGTGGGTCTTTGAAAGTTGGTGTTGCTTCTCCTAGGAGATTTACATTCTCGAGAGAAATGACCAGTCATTCCACAGTTAAAACACTTAACCTTGGATTTGTCATACACCAGCTTGGTGTCCTCATCAAGACTCAGTTTCTTCTCTTTACGAAAGAACTTCTTTTCTCTCATGGCAATCATGGCCATCTGCCATTATAAATCCATTTCTTCAACATCATCAGGATCCATCTCTTCCAGATCCTCTTGAATCAAGTGTACTGATGTGAGTCTCCCTCCAAGATAGGCTTCAAAGCTAACAACAAAGGCATTGTAAGTAGCCTTCTGTTCTTTAGATCTTTGATCATTGGGTATACTGAGGGTGTTGCTATGGGCTGAGCAGAAGATAAGGGTTTATGTTGTTGAGCAGCACAGAATCCAGTTGTCTTTGACTGGTCACCAGATGAAAGAAATTCATCTTTTTTAACCACAAATGCATTCTCAATAGAATGTGTTTCTGATGGAAACTTGTAAGCCTCAATGACTTGTGGTCCACTGAGATTTCTACTCCTTTCATCCAGCTCCAAAGCCTTAATTTGGCAATCATGATATCCAAGCTTGTACTCTCCAAATCAAGGGTATTCTTTAACAAAGTAACATTTTGTTTCCAGCTTTCTGGTAAACTATGCAGCATTTTCTTGTTCATTTCTTTTTCTTTGTAATTGACCCCCATGATTTCAAGATCATTTACCAGTTGAACAAATCTATAAAGTTGTCTTGAAATTGACTCTCCTTTGGTGTGATGAAAAGTTTCATATTGGTTTATTAGCTTATCTTTGTTAATTTCAGTCACTTCACTACTTCCTTCACACATGATTTGTAGAGCATCCCAAACCCCCTTAGCAGTTCCATATTTTTCTAATCTTTTCAGAACATCTATTTTTAGTACTTATGTGAGGATGGAATAAGCTCTAAGATCAATCTTGATTTTCTTATATTCTTCTTCATCAAGATTTAAACTGGGATCCTCAATGGGAATTCTTGCAGTTTTGTACTGAGCAGCTTGATCAGCATTTAGAGACAGTGGAATGTAGGGACCTTTGCAAATAGATATCTAGTAGTCAGGATCTACACCTGTAATGTAGTTTCTAAAATGAATTTTCCACTGCTTAAACTCAGATTTGTGTTTAAGCAGAGGAGGTTTAGAAGCATCCCCAATTTCAGAAAGATTGTGAGAATCCATATTAGATAAACTGATTTTAACTTGGTTGAGAAGGTTTTAAGTTGATTTTAAGTTCGAGCAGTGAGTTGTTCTCTGGATTTTCTGTTCACAGTCTTTACCAGATCTGTTAAGTTCAGATCTGTTAGCACAAAGAAGTTCTAAGATTTTGTTGTTTGTGTGAGGGAAGGTTCGTCAACAACCGATCTGTATTGTTACCACTTCTCGGTGTTCGATTTCAGTGTGTATGTTTATCAGAAGTATAGATCTTGCTGATAAACAACTCAGTCTACAGTTCAATCAATTTTCACACATAATCTGAGATCATTCTTTGATGAATTCAAGAGCCGAGGCTCTGATACCAATTGACTGGGTTTGAGAATGAAATTCTCAGTTGATGTGACTCAACTTAGGATCGAATATGTAGACTAAGTCAGTAATATATTCGTGGAATTACTATATTACAGAACTGTTGAAACTGCAATAAATGTTTTTAGTAAATGAAGCACCTGAACACAGAAGTCAATGATGTATAATATTGATGTTATTATTATTGAAGTCGACTCTCTTACAAAGTTAGGGATGAAACCCTATTTATAGGCATACACATTGCTTGTACAAAAGACTAAACTACCCCTGACTTATCCATGAGAATCTAGTCTAAGTACAAAATAAATATAAACATTTGTAAGTTGTTCATCCGCATTAGTTCATGTGGATGAACATGTCTTCATCAGCATTTGTTGTTTTGTAATCAGCATTAACTTAGTTCATCTGCATTAGTTTATGCGGGTGAACAAGTCTTGTCAGCATTTCTTCATTTGTCCATCCGCATAAACTAATGCGGGTGAACAAGTCTTGTTCAGCATCTTCATTTGTTCATTCGCATAAACTAATGCGGGTGAACAAGTCATCAGCATTTCTTATGTTTTCATCCACATTTGTTAATGCGGGTGAACAAACACTTGTCAGCATTTGTTCACAAGTCATCCGCATTAACAAATACGGGAACTTCACACTTAGCTTTTTCATGTCTTTTGTTCTTCTGTAAATAAGTCTTCTGTTGTGATGTTTTCCAACCAAAACAACCTCCAACCACCTCTTAAGTTGGCAAGTATGATCCTTTCAGGGTCTAACAACTTATACTGTGTTCTTCATCCGCTGCATCTTCTTGTTCATCCGCTATGGACAAGTCCTCATCCGCTGTGGAAACTTAAGAAAAAATTCCTTTTTATCTACAAACCTGAAAAGAAATTTAAACTTAATTAGTGTTTGATATGCATGTTCATGATGTTTATGTGTTAGTTAATGGTTGTTTGAATGTTAGAACACATTATTTTTGATTATGGCAAGCATTATCCTTTTATGCGCTTGTTGAGACCAACAACTAGTACCAAGCATAGTTACTATTATGACCTCATTCTATAGATGCAAAAACAATCTAAAAGTTATAAACTAGAACAACCAAGTACAAGTACAAACAATCCAACATTATTACCAAATAATCCTAAAGCAAAAACATTAAATTCATTATGTTTAGTGCTATTGTAAGAGATCTCTCATATGTAGTCAAAACAGTGCGTGAATGATGTTTAGAGCTTTGAAAACACAAAATCTTCTTCACAATATACTAAAATAGATTATTGAATCATGTTTTGAACATTTGTTGAATGTTTGATGTAGAAGAGGGTTTTGTGATAATTTTCAGCAAAAAAAATGGTTGATATGAAGCTAGTGAACCATAGATGTCATTGTATTGATTGAGAGGATCAAAAATCAGTTGATTGATTTGAGCCAAGGCTCTGATACCACTGGATGGAATTCAAATTTTTGGTTTTAAACTGTTAATATAACTGCAAAACAATGAATTCCCCCAAGGATCGATTTCAATCTCTCAAAGATAACAACAAGTTGTTATTGATTCAATACTCATTAATCGAAATGCGAAAACTAATGATTAATGATATGAGATCTATGAGCGTGTATGATTGTGTGAGTTTGTATGCTTGATTAATAATAACTTCTTGTTTGATTATTGTTTATAATCTTACAAAGGATTAGGGTATACTACCATTTATAACGTATTCAATGAACTATATACAGTTAGAAAAATACCCTTATGTAAACAAAATACATATTATCCTAAGTCTATAAGTCTTCCGATGTGGATGATTAGCTGTCTGCTATGGATGATAAGATATCCGCTGTTAATATTGAATAACTCATCCGTTGTGCCTTAGATGTTGTCCGCTGTGAACACTTGGTGTTTGCTTTCTTGTTGTTTGCTGTTGAGTGTGCATCCGCTATGGACTTTTCATTAGCTATGGAATTGATCATCCGCTGTGTGTGATTGTTAATCCGATGTGGGAACTTTGACTGTGTCCTTTATCCGTTGCATCTTGTTCATCCGCTATGGACAAGACCTCATCCGCTGTGGAAACTTAAGTAAAAATTCCTTTTTATCTACAAACTTGAAAAGAAATATAATCTTAATTAGTTTTTGATATGAATGTTAATGATGTTTATGTTTTAGTTAATAGTTGTTTGAATGTTAGAACACATTGTGTTTGATTATGGCAAGCATTATCCTATTATGCACTTGTTGAGTCCAACAACTAGTACCCAGAACAGTTACTACTATGACCTCACTCTATACATGCACAAACAATCTAAAAGTTATAAACCAGAACAACCAAGTACAAGTACCAACAATCCAACATTATTACCAAATAATCCTAAAGCAAAAACCTTTAAATTTCATTATGTTTAGTGCTCTTGTAAGAGGTCTCTCATATGTAGTCAAAACAGTACGTGAATGGTGTTTAGAGCTTTGAAAACACAAAATCATCTTCACAAAGTACTAAAATAGATTATTGAATCATGTTTTGAAAATTTGTTGAATGTTTGATGTAGAAGAGGGTTTTGTGACAATTTTTAGCAAAAAAATGGTTGATATGAAGCTGATGAACCATAGATGTCATTGTATTGATTGTGAGGATCAAAAATCAGTTGATTGATTTGAGCTAAGGCTCTGATACCACCTGATGGAATTCAAATTTGGGTTTTGAACTTATAACATAACAACAAAACAATGAATTCCCCAAGGATCGATTTCAATCTCTCAAAGATAACAACATGTTGTTATTGATCCAATGCTCATTAATCATGGTGTGGAAACTCATGATTAATGTTATGAGATATATGAGTGTGTATGATTCTATGTGTTTGTATGCTTGAATAGTAACAACTTCTTGCTTGATTTATTGATCAAAAGCTCACAAAGGATTAGGGTATACTGCTATTTATAACCTATACAATGATCTATGTACAGTTAGAATACATTTATGTAAAAAAAATACATATAATCCTAAGTCTATAAGTCATCCAATGTGGATGATTAGCTGTCCACTGTGGATGATATGATATCCGCTGTCATTGTTGAATAACTCGTCCGCTGTGCCTTGGATGTTGTCCGCTATGAACCCTTGGATTTTGCTTTCTTGTTGTCCACTGTGGAGTGTGCATCCGCTGTGGACTGTTCATCAGCTGTGGAATTAATCATCTGTTGTGTGTGATTGTTCATCCGATGTGGGCACTTAGACTATGTTCTTCATCCGCTGCATCTTCTTGTTCATCCGCTATGGAAAAGACCTCATCCCCTTTGGAAACTTAAGAAAAAATTTCTTTTTATCTACAAACCTGAAAAGAAATTTAAACTTAATTAGTGTTTGATATGAATGTTAATGATGTTTATGTGTTAGTTAATGGTTGTTTGAATGTTAGAACATAATATGTTTGATTATGGCAAGCATTATCATTTTATGCACTTGTTGAGTCCAACAACTAGTACCAAGAATAGTTACTACAATAACCTCATTATATACATGCACGAATAATATAAAACTTATAAACCAGAACAACTAAAGTTCAAGTACAAATAATCTAACATTATTACCAAATAATCCTAAAGAAATAACCATTAAATTCATTATGTTTAGTGCTCTTGTAAGAGGTCTCTCATATGTTGTCAAAACAGTGTGTGAATGATGTTTAGAGCTTTAAAAATACAAAATCTTCTTCACAATGTACTAAAACAGATTATTGAATCATGTTTTGAACATATGTTGAATGTTTGATGTAGATGAGGGTTTTGTGAAAATTTTCAGCTCAAAAAATGGTTGATATGAAGCTAATAAGCCATAAATTGCATTTTATTTATTGAGAGGATCAAAAATCAATGGATTGATTTGAGCCAAGACTTTGATACCACCTAATGGAATTCAAATTTGGGTTTTGAACTTTGAACACAAGAACAAAACAATGAATTCCCCTTGATCGATTTCTATATTTCAAAGATAAAAACAAGTTGTTATTGATTCAATACTCATTAATCATAGTGTGGAAACTCATGATTTATATAAGATCTATGAGTGTGTATGATTGTGTTTGTTTGTATGCTTGAATAATAATAACTTCTTGGTTGATTGATTGTTCAAAAGCTTACAAAGGATAAGGGTATACTGCATTTATAACCAATACAATGATCTATGTACACTTAGAAGAATACCCTTATGTAAACAAAATACATATAATCGTAAGTCTATAAGTCTTTCGATGTGGATGATAAGATATCTGCTGTGAATGTTGTATAACTCGTCCGCTGTGCCTTGGACGCTATCCGCTGTGAAAACTTTGTGTTTGCTTTCTTGTTGTCCACTGTCGAGTGTGCATCCGCTGTGGACTGTTCATCAGCTGTGGAATTGATCATCCGCTGTGTGTGATTGTTCATCCGATGTGGGCACTTAGACTGTGTTCTTCATCCGCTGCAACTTCTTGTTCATCCGCTATGGACAAGTCCTAATCCGCTGTGGAAAGTTAAGAAAAAATTCCTGTTTGGTATGAATGTTAATGATGTTTATGTGTTAGTTAATGGTTGTTTGAATGTTAGAACACATTATGTTTGATTAT
Organism: Flaveria sonorensis; assembly: GCA_025506505.1. Lineage (NCBI taxonomy): Eukaryota > Viridiplantae > Streptophyta > Magnoliopsida > Asterales > Asteraceae > Flaveria > Flaveria sonorensis. The sequence continues at coordinate 37,426,264 of CM046440.1, read as the reverse complement.
GGCAAGCATTATCCTTTTGTGCACTTGTTGAGTCCACCAACTAGTACCAAGATTGTAACACCAGGAAAGTTCAGAAAAAGAATGAATAGAAAAGTAAGGGAGCAAATAGGAAGTTAATTCAATAGTAAAGGGTTAAAAGCGTGCTAGGGCCAAACTTGCACATAGTGGGGTTTAAAATAAGAAAGGCTACCATACTTTCTCTCCCACAACACTCAACTTTTGGTTCTAGTGAGAGTAGAAGCTCTAATCCAAAATTTAGTGAGAGAAAGTGGAAGAGATCTTCAAAAGGTGAGATTTTAAGGTAATGCTTCTCTGTTTTCAGTCAGGTTTCAGCTTTTGGACCGAGTTTCTGGTGTTTAGTGCTTGTTTTCATGTATTTTAGGTGCTGGAACATCAAGTGGGCTCTCGGGTTTGAGGTGTTCTACTCAAAAGCTATGTAAGGTGAGTTCTAGATCCCATCTTTTACTGGTTTTCTACGTGTTTGGGGCTGTTATGCATACTAGATAGGAGGTTTCTAAACCAAACTTTGATTTTTTCCACGATGTATGACTGAGTACGGTTGATGTATGCTTTTAGGTGATTTTCTAAGTTGTTGTATGATGTTTAGTATGTTTTATGTGTGTAAAATGTTGAAAGGATGAGGTGGAGTGAACTGAAGGAGCTGGTGATTAAGAAGTTTTGTCCTTACAGGGAACTCAACAACATCGAGAGAGAGTTCCTGCAGTTGGAGGTGGGAACTATGAGGCATTAGCAGTACACAACTAAGTTTAATGAGATAGCGAGGCTGGTACCAGAGCATGTGACACCCGTGTCACGGAAAATAAAGAGATACATCCAGGGTTTGCAGGTGAATATTCACAGACATCTGATCGCCGGTTTTTCCAGGTACGTTCAGGTTGGTGGTTGATCTGGCAGGGAGACTGTATGACGAGCGAGAGGCGGTGATGGATGAGAAGAAGAAGAAGTGTTTCAATGATAGGAATGGGAATGAGAAGCGATATAACGGTGGTGGTTTTCTGGCTGGAGGTAAGAAGATGAGACTGGATGATCGGAACCTGATAATAGAGAGGGAGAAGGTATGCAAGAAGTGTGGGAGAGACCACAGGGGGAATGTAAGTGGGGATCAAATGTCTGCTTTCAGTGTGGGTAGGAGGGCCACATACCAAGGGATTGTTGTCTGCAAGAAGTCGAGGGCTGAGAGCTCCGGGGGAAAGAAGGGTGCTAAGAAGGAAGGCAGGAGGTGAAGGCCAGGGCTTTCGCTATGACTTGGAAGAAGGCTAGGGTAGACCCCGACGCAGTGTCAGGTACATTTCTAGTAAACCAATGCCTCTATGCTTTTTGATTCCGATGCTAATAGTAGTTTTATTACTGCTGCCTTTTATGATAAGTTGCCGCCTAGGAGTAGGAAGATTGATAAGCCCTTCAATGTAGAAACTGCCATTGGTAAGTCAATTAGGACTTCTGATATGTTAGATTTATGATAAGTTGCCCCCTAGATTGTTCGTGATGCCCTTAGAAAAATTGATGTAGTCCTAGGGACAGATTAGCTAGCGGCCTGTGAGGCAAACATCTCGTGTCGTAAGAAGATGATTCGATTGACTGCGCCTGATGGGAGTTCGATGACGATCTATGGCGAAGTACGGCTCCAAAGGTAATTTTGACGGTTGCGGCAGAAAAGTGTATGAGACATGGAAGTGGTGCCTACCTTGCCTGTGTAAAGGATGTTGTAAGATCATCTGAAGATTATGAGGCTAATGCAACCAACAAGCCAGAACAACCAAGTCTTCCATACATGCACTAAGGAACAAAGATGAACTGGCTTTGGAAGTCTTACACTCTCAAATGTGTCTAAGTGTATGATCTTCCGAAGCTAACAGTTCAGAAGGAGTTACTTTGGAAGTTTCATACTCAAACAGAAAAATATTCTAAGTGTGAAATCTTCAGAAGCCAAAGACCAGCATCTTCCGAAGCCAAAGATGAAATCTTCCGAAGCTTCAGAGACAAAGTCTTCCGAAGCTGTGAAGACTGATTTCTTCAGAGGACAGAGAAACTTTTGATAAAGCTGACACACTTTCCGCTACCTGCTTTGGTGGTTCACCTACTTTACACAAGTTGGTGAAACTTCCATGCTTTATCAAAAAGTAGGACTGGTCTTTGTCTGTAACTTACCTTACTTGTTCATGTATACTTTTTGTATTAGGAAAAGTTAGTAAGCTATGGCATGTCATAGTCACTAGTCAAAAGGCAATCTGCCTTTTGACTTTAGATTGATCTTGTTGTCTAGATTAGTCAAATCCCAACTGTCTTTACATGTAAGTGATGGTTGTAGGTTGTAATATAAAAGTCTCAGGTCCTTGTAATTCATGTATGCTTTGTAACACTTGTAAAAGAACTTGAGATCAATATACAACATCCTTGGAAACCAATCTTGTGTTCTTGTGTTGTTCTTAGTTCTGTCTCTTTAATTTACTTGTGTTCTTAGTATCATCTGTTTAAGTTATCAGTTCCCTATTTGAATTGTTAAGTGATCTAAGATCTCTCCTCAGTGTGAAACTAAGTGTTAAGTACCCTTATCCGGTCCTACATTTGGTATCAGATCATTCTAGGCTCTTGATTGTAAGATCTCACCATCCTTAATCCTCTTAGCTTCACACGTCACTTAACACTTCAAATGGCAGCTATCTCTAAGGCTGATATGGAAACTGGAACTATGACAAAGTCCCCACTATTCACTCCTAAGGATTTTGACACTTGGTGCCAAAGAATAAGGCTTCATCAAGTCTCAAGATTCCAGGATGTGGGAGTCTGTTGTTAATGGACCTCAAGTACCAATCACTTCTTCAGCTGCTTCTGGTGGTGGCATGATACCAAAGCAGAGGGCTGACTTTTCTGATGAAGACTGGAAAAGGATTGATATTGATCAGAAAGCCATGACAGCCCTCCAAACTACTCTTCCAAACTCCATCTATAGAGGTTTCAAGAAGTGCAAGACCGCTAAATAGCTATGGGATGCACTGAAACTGATGTATGAGGGGTCCAATGAAGCCAAGGAGAACAAGAAGGACCTCCTGAAGCAGCAGTTTGAAAACTTCCCCTTTAAGACAGGTGAAACCATGTCTCAACAATACTTAAGGTATGTTGAGATTGTGGATACTCTGGCTGATGTTGGAGTAACTATTAAGAACAGGGATATTGTTAGGAAGTTCATGTCCTCTCTTCCCAGACAATGGACACACTACTATGAGGTCATTAATAGAACTGAAAACCTCAAGACCCTTACTCTCACTGATTTGTATGGGACACTCAGTGGATACCAGATGGAGATGAACATGCAAAATCCATCTGGTAACTCCAATACTCATCAGAGTTCTGCCCTTCATGTGGGTGAAAGGGATAGCAGAGAACCACAACATCATCTTATCTACTACCCTGAAACTTCATAAAAGGGTCCTTTCATCACCTTCCCAGAGACATCCAGAGAGAGCTACATCCAAGGAAGTCCCTTCCAAGAGACAAGTTCCTCTCAAGCCTTTGTCTCTACTGATCAAAGTTTAGGCAACTTTCTCTTCACTCTTAAAGACCTAGACTGTATCCATCCAGATGATCTGGAATATATGGAGATAGTCCAGTAGATGGCACTTCTCACTCATAAAGCCCATAAGTTTTACAAGAGTACTGGGAGAAAGTTTCCTAGCAATGCAGCCAGTGGCAAGTTCGGGCTAGACAAAAGCAAAGTAAAGTGTTACAACTATAACCAGATGGGACACTTTGCCAGAGAATGCAAGGCACCTAAGTCAAATGGTGGCCAAGCATCATCCAGGACAAACAACACTAAAGGAGGGCACCAGAATGAGAAGCCAAGACAGCAAGCTGCAGTTACTATTAAAGAAGGAGGCTTTGACTGGAGCTTCCAAGCTAAAGATGCTTCTCCAAATCAAGCACTCATGGCTGAACATGATGAAGCCAAGGTATTAGAACATCTTTGCTCTCCTGAATGTATTGATAAAGTAAACAATACAGGTCCTACAACTTAGAAATGAGATCTGATATTGAGTCTTTAAAAATTTTAAAAGCTGATTTTAAGAGAGCTGAAAATGATTACAAGCTTAAAATAGAAGATCTAGAGAAAAAAATTTCAACTCTTAAACATAACCAAACAAACTACAAGACTCAAATAAAAGATCTTGTTGCTAAGTTGATAGAACGCCAGGCTGAGCTTGTGATCAGCAAAGCCAGGGCAGAAAAATGTGTTCTTGAAGAAGAGACCTTCAAGACCATAATATCCTCATCTCTGCATGCAAAAGTTTGTTATCAGAATAAGCAGGGATTAGGATCTTGTGAGATAGCTCCTCCACACACCCTACTATCAATAAGATCTCCAAGGTGTGGAACTGGTCAAGATGAGCTGCCCTCTATAGACCCCATTGATGAAGAGGATGAAGAGGAGATGGTAAGGAATGACTCTGAAATGAGTTAAGAGAGTCAATCTAAAAAGGGTCACCATGCTCCTGAGGAGAGTAAGAAGGCTGGTATGACAAAGATAAAGAGGAAGAACTTGATTAGAAGAGCAAAGAGGAGATCAAAGAAGGCTCAAGTGATCAAGGCCATTTTTGACTCCAAGCAGAAACAAGTGTTCATCTCTGCAGGGTTTGAAGTGGTAAAAGCTGAGGAATCAACTACAAACTCTAGTACCAGGAGTTTTAGTATATGTCCAACTCATTCTAGCAAAGAGAAGGCTGAATTGCAATGTACCACTGCTACACAGTCTGAACCATCATCCTCCAAGAGCGATTCTCTCCCTAAGAAAATTGTTGCATCATCCGTGAAGAAGAAGCTAGAGAAAGAAAGTGTTCAAGTTCAGTCCTGCTTTTAGAACAAGACTCCCAGAAGGAAGCAAATGGACTGCATCATGTGTGGTAGTACTTCTCATCTGGCTAAGGATTGTATTTACAATACTAAAAGTACTATCCACATAGTCAAAGAGATGGCTTCTGGGAAGAAGAAGGAAAAGAAAGATTCGGAAGGAAAATCTGTTTCCTTCGGAAGCTCCAAAATGAATAAGAAGGCAAGTGAAAATTTGCCTTCGGAAGAAAATTTGGTCTTGGAAGAAAGGAATGCTTCTGAAGTACTGAAGCTTGTTGCAGTGAAAGCAAGATTTTCCGAAGGTCCAGTCTCCAAATCTTCCGAAGCAGCAAAAGCTTTCGAAGCTTTGAAGGTCAAGCCAAATTTTCCAAAGGTGGTGTGGAAGATGAAAGAAGACCGTATGACTAAATATTCTTCATCAGCAACAACAAATGATCCTCAGAGCCTGAACATAGGATCACTTACTATTTCATTGCCTTCAACTCATTTTAACAAGCCCAAGACCAATGAGGCTTGGGTTTCCAAATGTAACTAAATCATCTCTTTTTGTGCAGAACAGCCAATGGCAAACAGAAATGTGTGGATCATTGATAGTGGCTGCTCGAGGCACATGACAGGCAATGAGTCCTTACTTTAAAACTTTGAAAGATTTGATGGAGGACCAGTTTCTTTTGGAGGAGATGTAGGAGGTTACATTACTAGCAGGGGCAAGGTTCCAAATGGTAAGCTCAGCATTGAGAAGGTAAACTTTGTCAAGGAGCTTGGATACAATCTTCTGAGTGTGTCATAATTTTATGACCAAAAACATCACATGCTCTTTACTGAGCATGAGTGCATTGTTCTCAAGCCCGGGGTTGACATTCCTCCAAAGCATATTCTGCTCAGAGCCCCCAGGAGAGGGAACATGTACAAGATGGATCTGTACGAAACATCTCCCTCTAGAGAAGTTTCTTGCTTTCTGTCTAAAGCAAATAGTGATGACTCTTTCCTTTGGCATAAAAGAATGTTCCATGTAAACTTTAAAAACATGAACAAATTTATTAAGAATGATTTGGTAACTGGAATGCCAAAGAAAGAGTTTACAAGTGATGACCACTGTGTTGCATGCCTGAAAGAGAAGCAACACAAAGTGTCTCACAAGCCAAAGGAAATGAACTCTATCACTACTCCCCTACACTTGTTACATATGGATCTGTTTGGCCCCACCAGTGTAATGACTCTAGGAAGGACCTCTTACTGTTTAGTGATCACAAATGATTTCATAAGATTCAATTGGGTGTTTTTCCTTATAACTAAGGATGAAACCCCTGAAATCTTAATGAACTTCATTCTAAAAATTGAGAATCAATCTGATCAAAAGGTCAAGACCATAAGATGTAATTAAGGAACTGAATTTAAAAACCAAATCCTTGATACATTTTGTGATGAAAAAGGTGTTTCAAGATAATATAGTGCTCCCAGGACTCCTCAGCAAATTGGTGTTGCTGAGAGGAGAAACAGGACACCTATTGAAGCTGCTAGAATCATGTTGTCTGACTCTAAACTACCTATCACCTTCTGGCAGAGGTTGTCAACACAGCCTGCTATGTGCAGAACAAAGTTTTAGTGGTTAAGACATATGGTAAGACTCCTTATGAACTGTGGCACAAAAGGAGACCATTCATTGGTTTTCTCAAACATTTGGATGTCCTTGCACCATCTTGAATACCAAAGATAAAATAGCCAAGTTTGCTAAGAAATCAGATGATGGACACTTTGTTGGATACTCTTCTCAAGCTAAGGCTTATAGACTATACAATCTCTGAACTAGAATCATTGAGGAGTCAGCCAATGTGACTTTCAATGAACACACACCCTGTGTGAAAGGTTCTGGTCTGGATTGGTTGTTTGATCTTGATTTAGTTACCAACTATTTTAACAAGTCTTGTGAGAATGTTTCAGGATCTATAGATAACAGATCAAAAGAAGATCCTGATCCAAGATTTGAGCTGAGAAGACCAACCAAGAAGACTACTTCAACTCCAGTGGTGACTAACCCTGTAATTGAGGCTCCTATCAGTACAAGCATGACAAATACTGCTGATTCAACTGAATTGCCTTCAAATTCCATCTCAGAGGCTCAGAATTTAGGAGAAGGAACTTCTAATGCAGGAGGAACTGGAGGTGGTGACAATGATCAGGAATTTCTTGATATTAATAACCACTCCATTGAAGACAACATGAATGATGTCAAACACTCATTGGATCAAGTTTCTCTTGATAAATGTGCTGATGTGGTGGGAAACACCTCATTGCCAGATCAGAATTTCTCTAATTTAGATCTGTCCAACCAACTTGCTATGATCCCTTAACTTCGGATCCACAAGTCACATCCCACCACAAACATCATTGGAAATGTTGACTCGGGGGTAAGAACAAGAGGACAAAATCATGACAGCCATGTTTGTCTACAATCTTGTTTCTTATCCCAGATAGAGCCAAAGAAAGTTGATAAGGCTTTCAAGGATGGAAGCTGGATTGAAGCGATGCAAGATGAGCTGCTTTAAATCAGAAGACAGAAGGTGTGGAACTTATGCCCTCTTCCTCAAGGGAAGACTGTCATAGGTACCAAATGGGTATTTAGGAACAAGAAGGATGATAGAGGAATTATCATCAAGAACAAGGCTAGACTGGTTGTCCAAGGATACACTCAAGAAGAAGGGATTGATTACACTGATGTCTTTGCTCCAGTTTCAAGACTTGAAGCTGTAAGAATATTCCTGGCTTATGCTACATCCAAGGATTTCAAGGTCTACCAGCTTGATGTGAAATGTGCTTTTCTCTATGGGGTGATTGATGAAGAAGTTTATATCAAACAACCACCCGGCTTTACAGACCCAGATCATCCTGGTTATGTCTGTAAGCTTGATAAAGCTCTATATGGACTGCATCAAGCTCCAAGAAAGTGGTATGAGACTCTATCAACATACCTCTGTCATCATGGATACAAAAGAGGTACTATTGATAAGACTCTCATCATCAAAGAAACAGGGAATGACACACTGCTAGTTCAAATATATGTAGATGACATCATCTTTGGTTCAACTAATCCAAAGCTCTGCAAAGACTTTGAGATGCTGATGAAGAATAGATTTGAAATGAGTGCCATAGGGGAACTCAATTTCTTTCTAGGAATTCAAGTGAAGCAGGTTGAAGATGGCATCTTCATTAGTCAGTCAAAGTATGTACAGGACATACTTACAAGATTCAAGTTGACTGAATGTAAGGTTGCAAAGACACCCATAACTAGTAACCACTCCCTTGGTCCTGATCTTGAGGGGGAGTGTGTTGATGAACATTTCCATAGGGCTATGATTGGGTCACTTATATACCATACTGCTAGCAGGCCTGATATTATGTTTGCCACATGTATATGTGCAAGATATCAAGCCAACCCCAAGATGTCACACCTAATCACTATCAAAAGGATTCTCAGATACCTCAAAGGTGGTCCAAATCTAGGCCTTTGGTATCCAAAGAATTCAGACTTTAATCTGTATGCTTATACAGATAGTGATTATGGTGGCTCCAACATGACTGCAAAGTCCACATATGGGGGATGTCAATTCCTTGGTGGAAGGATAGTCTCTTGGCAATGCAAGAAGCAATCCTGTGTGTCTGCATCAACTGCTGAAGCTGAATACATTGCTGCTGCAAGCTGCTGTGCTCATGTGCTTTGGATTCAGAATCAGATGCTAGACTATGGGTTCAACTTCAAAGGGACTCCCATCCACATAGACAACAACATTGCCATCTCTATTATAGAGAATCCTGTGCAGCACTCAAGGACCAAACACATCAACATCAGGTATCATCTGATTAGGGATAATTTTGAAAAGGGATTGATCAAACTAATCAAAGTTAACACAAATGAACAATATGCTGATCTGTTCACAAAGGCATTTGATGAATAGAGATTTAAATATCTTGTATCAGCTATTGGTATGATTAGCTTTGATTAGATTTTCTTTAATAACTTAATCAACTTTATTTCCTAAAATTGTGTATCTTAAGTTGTCTATTAGATCACCTCATAAGCCCAGTTCTCTTTGGAAAAAAACTACCTTTTAACTGATATTCTTTAGATTTGTGAAAATTTACCTTCGGAAGAACTCATATTGCCTTCGGGAGAAATTTATGTCTTTAAATCATTTAACAGCTTATCTAAGATTTACCTTCGGAAGAAATTCTTGGAGTATCTTTTGAAGCTTAAATTTGTATATAAGCACTTAAATGCATTCAAAGAACAAATATCTTCCGAAAGCAACTAAGTCTCGAAAGACTTATTAACTACTTCCGAAGCCAAATTTTCAAAATTCTTTGAAATATCTTCTGAAGCAAAAACTTCCTTTGGAAGCTTTGCTACAAAGCTTCCTAAGTCAAAATTGTCTTCGGAAGTTTTACACCTTCCAAGAAAAATAACTTTTTGGGCGCACTTTTTCAGAAGTAGGACCCACTTGCGGATTTCAAAGTTTATCTTTTTGTCATAACTTTGTCTCAAATACACAACATATATCTTCCAAATGGTTCTATTTCGTCTCTCTACTCTTACTAATCCTTACCCTAAAATTACCCCCAAATTTCATTTTCTTCTTCCTTTCTTCACTGTAAAGCTTCCTCAAATGGCCAACATTGATCGTCATAACGACCCTGATTTTTCCATGCACCTACACAGGCAACACAATCAGGTTGCCCTATTATATTCTGAGAAGGATCCAAGCTTCTTAGATGTGTGTAGGTACCTTTCTTTGTCTCACTACTTCACCTCCCTTACAATTGATCCTCCTCTCTATGAGGATCAGTTGCTTGAGTTCTGGAGGACCTGTCAAGAGGTCACCATGGATGGGGAGAAGGCACTGTCTGCTATAGTGCTGGGGAGGAAAGTTTTCATCACTCTGGCCATCATAAACACCCATTTGTAGCTGGATGATGAAGCAGGTGAGCTGTCCTTTCCCAAATCTGCTGTCAACCACTACTTTCAGCAGATGGGCTATGAAGGTGACTTCTCAGTCAAAACCTTCAGGAAGGGGAAGGTCTCATCTCATTGGAAATACCTCCTGCATGTCATCATTCTTAGCCTTTCTAACAAGCATAGAGGATGGGATCAAGTTCCAGAAGACGTCTCCTTTATAGTCCATGGGATGGTACAAGGGGTCAAGTTCAGGTACTCTTAGTTTGTATATACTAATTTACTTGCAAACTTGGACTCCTTAGAGTATTACATGTTCCCTAGGTATGTTCAACATATTCTTAACTGTGAGTTGGGACCACAGTTGAGGGGAACAGGTAATATTCTTAAAATAGGACAAATGAGGCCCGGCATCTTCAAAATCTTGAAGAAGCCAACTGTTGGCTTCTTTGGGGTAGAAACATCCCTTGTCCCAAAAATGTTTGAGCTCATTGCTCAGGGTGAAAACCTAGCAGCACCAGCTAGTATTGAACCAACACCCTCCACCTCTCAACCACCTCAAAAAAATCCTACCATCACCATCACCTGTAAAAGAAAATCCCAACCAACCCCTGCACTTGCTACTAAGCATGTGCAGGCCCCCATATCAAAACCCATACAGGAGGAAGTGGAATCTCGAGCTCCTACTTCCCCTGAGGAGCAGACCACTCCCATCTTTCCACCACTCAATGCTGAGGTTCCTCATGCTCAGCCTGATGAGCTCACAACCTCGCAAATAGCCTTAAGCTATTACTTTGAGTCTCAATACTCTAGTGATCAACCTTCTAGGGAAAGTTATCATCCCCAACCTCTTGATCTAAGCAGCCCTATTCCTAGCCTTGACTTTTATTCTGATGAAGATTTGGGATTCAATGAGTACCATGAGTCTCTCCTCTCTTCCCAACTCAAGGAGAGATGAGTACTCCTGCTTCCCCTATCTCTAGCCCACATCAGCAACCCCTACTGAGGTGGATCATTTTGAACTTATTTAGGAAATCCATATGGCAAAGGCTATCACTTTTGCAAGTAATAACATCACTAGGACCTCTACCATGGCAACCCAACCTCTTGACACTTCTCTGGAAGTTGTCATTGGGCAGGGGAAATCCAACAACCAAGAAACCCATGCTAGTAGTGAGGAAGAAGACTTAGGTCAAATTCTCTTATCCCCTAATTATTCTTCATTTGAAGATGGGGGAGTCTGCAACAAAAGGTGCACAAACTGTCACCTCTTTTGTGACATCCGGTAATTTTCCGTTACCAAACTCCGTTTGTTCCGTTAAGTCTTGCATACACGTGTCGAGCACACACACTAGTTGTCGTTGAACGTTGGTGACTTAACAATAATCAGTAATGTTAAATTGATGATAATTAAGTTAACAATGTGATTATTAAGTTATGCTTATGTGATTTAAATGTTAACTGTAATTTTATCGCGTAACGTGAAAACGTGCATATTTATTTCGTGTGTTTTGTGATAAATGGGAATTATGCATGATTGTTATTTGTGATTAATAATAATTGTGTTTAGTAGTTAAAAACTATTTAAAAACTATTCAAAAAGCTTAATTTTTATAAAATACAAATTATAAGGGTTAAAAGGGTAATTATGGATTATTTAATAAAATAAAAATCAAAACTCTAACCCTAACCACCTACGGCCGCGACTTCATCCCCTCTCCCTCTCCCTTTGCGATTTCGGCCAAGAACACCAACAAAGCCACGGATTTGATCGATTTCAAGCATCACAACAAGTTAGAATCATCAATTGCAAGCCATTACACGTTTAAAGGTTAGATTTTTGTATGATTTGATGATTGTTCATGATTGGCCGAAAGTTCCATGCGAATTTTGCAATTGATGGTTGATTACATGTTGTTTGTTGATGTTAATGTGTTTGTTAGATAGATTACATGTTAATTAACGTCAAGTATGCAATAAAGGTTGGATTTTTACGAGTTTTTATGGGATTTACATTAAGGCCGAAACCCTAGTTCGAATATTGCAATTGAAGGTCGATTTTTGGTTGTTTGTTGATGTTATTATGTTAGTTAGGTTAGATTGATGCTAGTTAACGTCGATTTTGCAAGAAAGCTATGATTTTGATACATTGTTCATAGGTTACTAATAATAGTAACTTTATTTTGCATGAATTGATGATTGGATGATGTATGAATGTTATGGATGTGTTTGTGATGATGATTAGATGCTAAGTTGATGTTATGAACAATTGAAAATCAAGAAGATGTGTTATAGTTCATACATTGCTAAAGATAGTAACTTTTGGGTATGAAAGTTGATGAATCATGATGATTAGGTGTTGTTGATCATGTTTAATGTTGTCATGGACTTGAATTGGTATATAATTGATGAATTCATGAATGTAGTGTGAGTTTGATGAATTTGGGATGAACTTTCCCAAAAGGGAAACTTTAATTGTGCAAATCCTTGAATTGGATGATTTGAGCATGTTTGGGATATTAGGATCATGCTAGTGTGTTCATGGATGATTTCTAAGTGATTAAATGTGTTGTTAGGTTATATGAATGTTGATTTGGTTTGTTACCTGTTTTGGCCTGTTGTAATTCGCATGACTTGTATGATAATTGGTTGTATGATGATCTAGGTAGTACATGTGGTTAATGATGTGCTATATGTAATCAAGTTGTATGTTGATCATGTATGTCATACTGTTGTGTTAGTATTAACGAATTATCACCTATAATGTCACCAACGGGTCAAACGGGTCAACTGGGTCAAATGTGTCTTGTCTTTCTTAAACCTTGAGTTCCTTGGTTTGTAGAGCACTTAGGGTTTCGTGTTGATTTTGTATACACGTACTTATGTACTCTTGTGTTCTAGGTGACCTTTGAAGGTTGTCTTTTTCTTTCAAGTTAAGCTCTAGGTTAATTCTTGCGCGCATCAGGTGAGTTCTTGCCCCACTCATTTTACATAATCTCTTTTGGGGGAGATAGCATACTGTTGATCACAAACGCTTTTATATATGAGTGTGTATAATATTGATATAGTGCTGTTTACCATGGAAAGTCCTCACACTTTCGATTGTTAATATTGAATAGCGGGGAAATCTTGGGTAGTACTACTGGGTCTGACGAGCCCCACCTGTGCGACTCGAGGTCAAACGGGTGCAATTTTGTCCTAACACATTCGTCACGACCGGTAAGTCGTGACGGGAGGCAACAAACGTAACACAGTCAGCTTCGATCGCGAAATCACTATGATTAATATTTTTATGTTAATAGACTAGCTATCTATTGCAATACACTACTTATGCTCTGGAAACTGTTGATTGGTTTATATTTTAACGCAAACTCTTGAACTCACCAACCATGTGTTGACTTGTTTAGTATGCTATTCTCAGGTTAAGGTTGCCAGTTGCCTAGGAGCACGCACACCAGCATCGTTGAGTTGTCTACATTGTTTGTTTACACATTTGGGTTTATTTTCCTATTAAACATTTGTGTTTGGGGCGCGTATGTTTTGCGCATTCTCTTTACATACTACTTGTTTTGAGTTTTCTAGTTTTAAAAACGCTTCCGCAGTATTTTAAACGTTAACTCTGGTTTTGTTTGTTAATCATATAGAGTCGTTCTTGGTAACTAATGACTGAGATCCTGGTATGTCACGCGCCTCGCGGTAAAACCCCGCTCGCGGATTTTGAGGGTGTGACAGATTGGTATCAGAGCCATTGGTTATAGGGAACTAGGTTGCATACACACACTAGACTATAACCGCACAGTTGTTAGTTACTTATCGCTTACTCTCCTTACTGTATACTCATTGGCATACGCAACACGTACTTCGCAGCATGGCATCGTCGTCCAGAAATTTAGGCAAGAGACCTGCACGATCTGATTCACCTCCTACTTCTCCCGTACCGGATAGGGGATTTAACTGGCCTCGACATCCTTATCCTCCTAGCGAGATAGACTGGGATCAGCCTTTCATACCTCCTGAGCTCGATCCTCCGCGTAACTGGGATTTCTACCCCACTTACATAAACCGTATGGCTTATAGAGAGCGCGTACCACCAGTAGCACCTACACGACCTAGGACTAGGTCATCAACCGCCTCTACTTTGCCTACACTTCCTACCTTGAGCATCCCTCTGGAGCAGGCATTTGCAGCTTTGGTAGCCACACTGGACACAGAGCGACAGCGGATTAGAGGACTCACTGATGAGAACTCTGCATTACGATCTGAGATGCGTCAGCTGCGTTACCAGGTAGATACGCTTCAGGAGCGACTTTCGATGGCCATTGGTGGACATCATACTCTGGCAGGCAACGTGGTAGCACTTAGTGAGCGCATGGACGCACAAGATCACCATAATATGGAGATCGATAATAGGTTTGCTGATTTAGAGGCACAGCTAGCAGCACTCCAGATTGCTGAAGCTCCTGCACCTTTGGTGGACCCTGATGAGGAAGACCCAGAAGAAGAACCCGAGGAAGCCCCCGAAGAAGAACCAGTAGAGATGGATGAGGACAGTGACGGATCTGACGTACTGGACTGATCCTACCTTTTAAATGACTTAGACTATGTAGTGTTTCTTTTCTTTGAAACCTATGTGGGAAGGGTTGTTTCCCACCCAACTGACAAACTTAAATTTTGACATTGATGGAATATTTTGTGACTCAATTGCAAATTATTTATCTTTGATTATTATTTCTGTTATAAATGTTGTGGTTGTGGTGAATGCATTATTTCTTATTGTTTACTGTACCTTGATGAGATTAATGTGTTGGATGTTACTCATTATTGTAATTGTGAATTTTAAAGTGAAATATGGACGCACGTGGACGAGGACGTGGGCGTGGTCGTGGACGTGGCGCCGGAGGCCGTGGAGCCGGAGCCATAAACATGACGCCTGCGGAATTGGCGGCATTAATTAATGAACATGTTCAGGCGGCAGTGGCTGCTGCCCAACCGGGACAACCAGCAGGTAAATGATAACAAGAGGTTAAACTGATTATCCTAGTTATTTGTCTAGGATATCTGACTAATGTTTGGGTTGTCAAAACAGGACCACCACCATGTACCTACAAGTCCTTCATGGACTGTAAACCCCATACCTACAGCGGGACGGAAGGAGCTGTAGGGCTTGTAAGGTGGTTTGAGAAGACAGAGTCTGTCTTTGCGAAATGCAACTGCCCGCCTGCTGATCAGGTGAAGTATGCCACCGGGACATTGGAAGGCGCAGCACTTTCCTGGTGGAATGCCAGGTACAAATGCTGGGTCAAGCCATGGCCAATGAACTACCTTGGGATGAATTCAAAGAAATCATGACTGAAGAATATTGCCCCCGGAATGAAGTGCAGAAACTGGAGATTGAGTTCTGGCAACTCAAAATGCAAGGCTCAGAAATTGAAGCCTACACGACTCGTACTCATGAGTTAGCCACTTTATGCCCAGGGATGGTGAATGAAATGCACAAGAGGGTGGAGCATTATATACGGGGATTGGTGCCTGAAATTCAAAGTATGGTAACTGCTTCTAACCCCACTACCATACAACAAGCTATCCGAACAGCCCACAGGCTGACTGACCAGGCAGTTGAGCAAGGTCGGTTACCTAAACGGGGTGCGGTGGCAAGCGTGCCCGACCAGAAACGCAAGTGGGATGGTTCAAGCAACAAGGGATCGTCATCCAGTAGCCAATCTCAACCTCAACAACAGCAGCAAAGTCAGCAACAGCAACGGAAGTTCGATAACAACCGAAGCTTCAACCAGGCGCACTCAAATCAAGGACCCGGCGGGTATGGTGGAAGACTGCCGAAGTGCAACCGGTGTAACTACCACCATGTGGGTCGGTGTGATAACTTCAAGTGTCAACGTTGTGGGAAGATTGGTCACGCAGCCAAAGACTGTCGGGGTGAACTGATGAAGAAGCCACAACAATCACAAGAAACTCCGAAAGGTTGTTTTGAGTGTGGAAAAGAAGGCCATTACAACGCAACTGTCCCCAGCTTAAGAGGAATGGTAATGGTAACAACAACAATGGGAACAACAACAATAACAATGGCAACAACAATAACAACAACAATGGTAATGGCAACAACAATGGAGGCAATAACAACAATGGAGCCAAAGGAAGAGCCTTCGTCATTGGCTCAGGTGAGGCTCTAAACGATCCTACAACAGTAACTGGTAAATTTTCGGTTAATGGTTGTTTTGCTACTGTATTATTCGATACCGGAGCCGATAGAAGTTTCGTGTCCACTAGGTTCTGTAGTCTTTTAAGTGATATGCCCTCAGCCTTAGAATCTAAATACACCGTGGAGTTAGCTAACGGCACACAGATTCACGTAACGCATATTCTTAGAGACTGCAAGATAGAGCTTGCTGGTCATACATTCACCATAGATCTCATGCCTGTTACACTAGGAAGTTTCGATGTGGTAGTAGGCATGGATTGGCTTTCCGATAAACAAGCGGAAGTCATATGCCACGAGAAGATCATACGGATTCCCATTGGTGAAGAAGTCCTTACGGTCAGAGGTGATAGGAGTGGTGCGGTGATAGGCATCATCTCGTTTATGAAGGCACAAAAGTTGTTACGAAAGGGTCGACTAGCCATATTAGCACTCGTCACAGATAAACAGACTGAGGAAAAGAAGATAGAGGATATCCCCGTAGTTCGTGAGTTTCTCGAGGTGTTTCCGGAAGACCTTCCTGGATTACCGCCTCATCGTCAAGTTGAATTCCAGATTGAGTTGACTCCAGGAGCCGCTCCAATTGCGAGAGCACCGTACCGGTTAGCTCCGAACGAACTGCAGGAATTATCCGCTCAACTACAAGAGTTGTTGGATAAAGGGTTCATCCGACCGAGTTCGTCGCCCTGGGGAGCGCCAGTTCTATTTGTGAAGAAGAAGGATGGTACATTTCGAATGTGCATTGACTATAGGGAACTGAACAAGGTTACTATCAAGAATAGATATCCGTTACCTCGTATCGATGATTTGTTTGATCAACTACAAGGATCAAGCTATTACTCTAAGATTGATCTGAGGTCTGGGTATCATCAACTGAGAGTTCGAGAAGAGGACATCTCGAAAACTGCTTTCCGTACACGATATGGTCACTATGAATTTTTGGTCATGCCATTTGGGTTGACGAATGCACCAGCAGTATTCATGGACCTCATGAATCGCGTGTGCAAACCCTATCTTGATCAGTTTGTTATCGTCTTTATTGATGACATACTGATATACTCAAGGACCGAGGAAGAACATGAGAAGCACTTACGTTTAATCTTGGAATTACTTAGAAAGGAACAACTGTACGCAAAGTTTTCTAAGTGTGATTTCTGGATACGTGAGGTACAATTCTTGGGTCATATTGTCAACGAGAAGGGAATACATGTTGATCCTGCTAAGATTGAAGCGATAAAGAATTGGTCTGTTCCTAAGACACCGAGTGAGATACGACAATTCCTTGGATTAGCGGGATATTATCGACGATTCATTGAAGGATTCTCTAAGATTGCACAACCTCTCACAGCCTTGACTCACAAGGGAACGACATACAAATGGGGTGAGAATCAGGAAACTGCTTTTCAGTTGCTGAAACATAAATTGTGTAGCGCACCAATATTAGCGTTACCGGATGGTAGTGATGACTTCGTAGTCTACTGCGATGCGTCTATTCAAGGACTTGGATGCGTCCTGATGCAGCGGGATAAAGTGATAGCTTACGCCTCTAGACAATTGAAGATTCATGAGAAGAACTATACCACCCATGACTTGGAACTGGGTGCGGCAGTTTTTGCCTTAAAGATCTGGAGACATTACTTGTACGGTACCAAATGCACCATCTACACCGATCACAAGAGTCTTCAGCACATCTTTGAGCAAAAGGAGTTGAACATGAGGCAAAGACGCTGGGTGGAATTGTTAAACGACTATGATTGTGCTATTAAGTACCACCCGGGGAAAGCAAATGTAGTTGCTGATGCGCTGAGTAGAAAAGAGACTGCTAAACCCCGACGTGTGCGAGCTCTGCAACTAACGATTAGTACGCAATTACCTGAACAAATCCGTGATGCTCAAACTGAAGCTCTGAAGGTAGAAAATATGAGGTTAGAAGGGTTACGAGGAATGGAAAAGCAATAGAAGTAAAGCGGATGGGATTCGTTATTTCATGGATAGATATGGGTACCTCTACACGGAAATCTGAGAGATTTGGTCATGAGTGAGGCTCATAAGTCCAAGTATTCTATACATCCTAGATCTGACAAGATGTACCACGATTTGAAGGCGCACTATTGGTGGCCTAACATGAAAGCAGATGTAGCTACTTATGTGAGCAAGTGTCTGACCTGCTCGAAGGTTAAAGTGGAGTATCAGAAACCATCTGGACTATTACAACAACTCGAGATCCCTATGTGGAAGTGGGATCAGATACCAATGGATTTTATTACTAAGTTACCTCGTACTTCTACGGGTTGTGATACAATATGGGTTATCGTGGACCGATTGACAAAATCTGCTCATTTCCTAGCGATAAAGGAAACAGATAAGATGGAGAAATTAACCCGACTTTATCTGAAGGAGATCGTTTCGAGGCATGGAGTACCAATCTCAATTATTTCTGATCGCGATTCTCGTTTCACATCACACTTCTGGCAGTCGTTGCAGAAAGCTTTAGGTACGCGATTGGATATGAGTACTGCTTATCATCCACAGACTGATGGTCAAAGCGAGCGTACTATACAGACTTTGGAGGACATGTTACGTGCTTGTGTGATTGACTTCGGGAATAACTGGGAAGTTCACCTACCATTGGTGGAATTTTCTTACAACAACAGTTATCACACTAGTATAAAGGCAGCACCTTTTGAAGCTTTATATGGGAGAAAGTGTAGATCACCAGTTTGCTGGGCTGAAATTGGTGATAGTCAATTAACGGGTCCCGAGTTAGTACACGAGACAACTGAGAAGATTGTTCAGATAAGAAACCGCATGGCCGCAGCGCGAGACAGACAGAAAAGCTATGCTGACAAACGACGAAAACCTTTGGAATTTCAGACAGGTGACAAAGTTTTATTAAAAGTCTCACCGTGGAAAGGCGTAGTTCGGTTTGGTAAGCGAGGAAAGCTAAATCCGAGATACGTTGGACCATTTGAGATAGTGGAAAGAATTGGTCCAGTGGCTTATCGACTAGCCTTACCTGATTCATTGAGTGGAATCCATGATGTATTCCATGTTTCAAACCTAAAGAAATGTTTAACGGATGAAACGATGGTCGTACCACTGGAAGAAGTTCAAGTAGATGAACAATTACGTTTCATTGAGGAACCTGTCGAAGTGATGAATCGTGAGGTGAAAACGCTTAAGCAAAGCAAGATACCCATTGTCAAAGTTCGTTGGAACTCGAGACGTGGACCAGAATTCACGTGGGAACGTGAAGACCAAATGAAGCTTAAGTATCCTCAGCTATTCGAAAGGACGATGCCAGCCGGCGAAGGTATTGATTAAATTTCGGGACGAAATTTCTTTCAACATGGGGATGATGTGACAACTCATCCAAAACTCACACGATTTCGATTTCCTTGTGCCAATGCAGTAGACCAGTGATGGAACACTCACCATGTAACGCAATTTTCGGGACGAAAATTCTTTCAACATGGGGATAATGTGACATCCGGTAATTTTCCGTTACCAAACTCCGTTTGTTCCGTTAAGTCTTGCATACACGTGTCGAGCACACACACTAGTTGTCGTTGAACGTTGGTGACTTAACAATAATCAGTAATGTTAAATTGATGATAATTAAGTTAACAATGTGATTATTAAGTTATGCTTATGTGATTTAAATGTTAACTGTAATTTTATCGCGTAACGTGAAAACGTGCATATTTATTTCGTGTGTTTTGTGATAAATGGGAATTATGCATGATTGTTATTTGTGATTAATAATAATTGTGTTTAGTAGTTAAAAACTATTTAAAAACTATTCAAAAAGCTTAATTTTTATAAAATACAAATTATAAGGGTTAAAAGGGTAATTATGGATTATTTAATAAAATAAAAATCAAAACTCTAACCCTAACCACCTACGGCCGCGACTTCATCCCCTCTCCCTCTCCCTTTGCGATTTCGGCCAAGAACACCAACAAAGCCACGGATTTGATCGATTTCAAGCATCACAACAAGTTAGAATCATCAATTGCAAGCCATTACACGTTTAAAGGTTAGATTTTTGTATGATTTGATGATTGTTCATGATTGGCCGAAAGTTCCATGCGAATTTTGCAATTGATGGTCGATTACATGTTGTTTGTTGATGTTAATGTGTTTGTTAGATAGATTACATGTTAATTAACGTCAAGTATGCAATAAAGGTTGGATTTTTACGAGTTTTTATGGGATTTACATTAAGGCCGAAACCCTAGTTCGAATATTGCAATTGAAGGTCGATTTTTGGTTGTTTGTTGATGTTATTATGTTAGTTAGGTTAGATTGATGCTAGTTAACGTCGATTTTGCAAGAAAGCTATGATTTTGATACATTGTTCATAGGTTACTAATAATAGTAACTTTAGTTTGCATGAATTGATGATTGGATGATGTATGAATGTTATGGATGTGTTTGTGATGATGATTAGATGCTAAGTTGATGTTATGAACAATTGAAAATCAAGAAGATGTGTTATAGTTCATACATTGCTAAAGATAGTAACTTTTGGGTATGAAAGTTGATGAATCATGATGATTAGGTGTTGTTGATCATGTTTAAATGTTGTCATGGACTTGAATTGGTATATAATTGATGAATTCATGAATGTAGTGTAGTTTGATGAATTTGGGATGAACTTTCCCAAAAGGGAAACTTTAATTGTGCAAATCCTTGAATTGGATGATTTGAGCATGTTTGGGATATTAGGATCATGCTAGTGTGTTCATGGATGATTTCTAAGTTGATTAAATGTGTTGTCTAGGTTATATGAATGTTGATTTGGTTTGTTACCTGTTTTGGCCTGTTGTAATTCGCATGACTTGTATGATAATTGGTTGTATGATGATCTAGGTAGTACATGTGGTTAATGATGTGCTGTATGTAATCAAGTTGTATGTTGATCATGTATGTCATACTGTTGTGTTAGTATTAACGAATTATCACCTATAATGTCACCAACGGGTCAAACGGTCAACTGGGTCAAATGTGTCTTGTCTTTCTTAAACCTTGAGTTCCTTGGTTTGTAGAGCACTTAGGGTTTCGTGTTGATTTTGTATACACGTACTTATGTACTCTTGTGTTCTAGGTGACCTTTGAAGGTTGTCTTTTTCTTTCAAGTTAAGCTCTAGGTTAATTCTTGCGCGCATCAGGTGAGTTCTTGCCCCACTCATTTTACATAATCTCTTTTGGGGGAGATAGCATACTGTTGATCACAAACGCTTTTATATATGAGTGTGTATAATATTGATATAGTGCTGTTTACCATGGAAAGTCCTCACACTTTCGGATTGTTAATATTGAATAGCGGGGAAATCTTGGGTAGTACTACTGGGTCTGACGAGCCCCACCTGTGCGACTCGAGGTCAAACGGGTGCAATTTTGTCCTAACACATTCGTCACGACACGGTAAGTCGTGACGGGAGGCAACAAACGTAACACAGTCAGCTTCGATCGCGAAATCACTATGATTAATATTTTTATGTTAATAGACTAGCTATCTATTGCAATACACTACTTATGCTCTGGAAACTGTTGATTGGTTTATATTTTAACGCAAACTCTTGAACTCACCAACCATGTGTTGACTTGTTTAGTATGCTATTCTCAGGTTAAGGTTGCCAGTTGCCTAGGAGCACGCACACCAGCATCGTTGAGTTGTCTACATTGTTTGTTTACACATTTGGGTTTATTTTCCTATTAAACATTTGTGTTTGGGGCGCGTATGTTTTGCGCATTCTCTTTACATACTACTTGTTTTGAGTTTTCTAGTTTTAAAAACGCTTCCGTAGTATTTTAAACGTTAACTCTGGTTTTGTTTGTTAATCATATAGAGTCGTTCTTGGTAACTAATGACTGAGATCCTGGTATGTCACGCGCCTCGCGGTAAAACCCCGCTCGCGGATTTTGAGGGTGTGACATCTTTGCACCTATTTTGTTTCAAAGATAGCTCACCTAGAGTCTCAGGTGACTATCTTACAAAAGAGGGTCAATGACCAGCAACTTGAGATCACCGATCTCAAGGGCAAGTTGGCTGAGAGACCCATGAGGACAACTCATCCAGGTACACAAGAACCTATGGATGTCATGGAATAATCTCCCAGCTCATCTATGCAAGAGGGTGATGCTACCAAAAAGGGGGAGAAAATTCTGACAATCACAGAACCTGGGAGTTCTTCCCAGAGTATGGACATCGAGGAATACCTATCCTCTCTTGCAGATGTTCATACTCAGCAACCTCCTTTAGACAGTGATCTACATTTGCTCATTCAACAGCTGTTTGAAGAGGAAATACCAAGAGCAATGTCTGCCCCTTCTGAGAACCCAATCTGGGGTTGGGGTTATGATAGTAATAGGAGAGATCTTGTGATCTCTAGAGCTCAGGTTCAACTAGAAGTTCTCAACATTTCACACCTGAGTTTCTATGAGACCTCAACTTGGTAGATTTGCCACTTGTCAACCCAAGCAATAACAGACAAGCAGCAAGATTGGCAGAAAGAATCCAAGACAGGGTGCTAGAGGAGTTTAAATTGAGATCAAAATTATATAGACATAGGCTAGCAGGTGAGATCTTTGGTCAACTGGATGTTGAGGTAGACCCGGAGATTAGCATCAAAGGGAAAACCTTGACTGAAGGCCCAGAGGTTGAACCTGTGAACCTTGAGACAGGATCTCCCTCTGCACCCATTATCCTCGGTGAAACACCAGCTGGTGATGGCATTTCACAACCTCTTTCTGGCCAGAGCTTGACAGCTGAACCAAGCAATAAAGGCCAAAGCTCTCTCCAGCCTGAGTCACCAAAGCCTGCGGTTGACAAAGGCAAAAGGAAACTGACTCCTGAGGAGATTGAGGAGGAGAAGAGAGAGAGGAAGATGAAGATGAGGGGAGAGAGTTCAAGTGGTTCCCCAGGGTTTATGGAAGCTACAATCAGGGCTACCCCCAAGCTAAACACTCAAGAAGATGAGTTAAGGGCAGCCAGGCTAAACTACCTAGGAACCATAAACTATAATGTTGATGAACTCATCTCTCTCCCCTTAGATGAATTGAATGAACTGGCTGACACAGAGTTGTCAAATTAGAGGAAGGAAGCAGAGGATGTAGCGTTGCTCCTCAAGCACAAGGAAGAAATGAGGCTGAAAAGACTCTACAAGAACATTCCTGTCCCCTCCCCAGTTCAAGAACGTCCTGAGCCAGAGACTATTGCCACTAAACAACCTCAGGTAGCAACTGAAGAAGAAAGACTAAAGATGACCAGCTACCTGAGTGCTACAGGTCTCTATCAGGCAAATGCACTTCTTCCCTTACCATCTAAGTACATATTTTTTGAATACAATAAGCAGATGGAAGAAAAAGCTAAAAGAGAAAAACAAGCTGAAAAGAAATGATTAAGGGAAGAAGCTGCAAAGTCCATTATCCACAAAAGCCAAAAGAAGTCTGCTAACAGACAAAGGATGATGAGCTTCTTGAAGCTGTATGGATTCTTCGGAAGGAGGCTTGGCCCTATGTCTCTATCCACAATGGATAAGCATATCAGTATAATCAAGCAAAAGATAAAGAAGGGAGAGATGGTGGACTTGCATTCTCCACCAAGTCCAGCTCAACTTGAAGTTAAGGTGAAGGTTGAACCCACTGAGACAACACAACAAGAACCTGGAGCTGCATCTCAGCCAACTTCATCTTTTGATCCACAGCAGGGTCCTCCTCTCTCTCCTTCTGAACCTGTAAGAGCGGAGATCCTAATTGAGGGGGACTCAACTGAACAACCTGGTACTCAAGACCAGTGCCCTCAGTTAAAATCATCAGGGAGAAGCAAAAGGATAGCCAGAAGATCATCCTTAAGGAAGAAGAGAAGAAACGCATCCACCTCCCAACCTCAGGATGAGTCAGAGCATCATGAGGGAGTGCATGAAGAGGTCTCTCAACAAACTCTAATCATAGTAGAGCCTCTTGCTATTGGAAGACAAATTATGTCATGGTCTTATGATGTAGATCAAGACAGGTGGTATGTCATAAGAGATTAGGAAGGCATGCATGTCTATTCCTCAGAAGACATGCTCAATCTTCCTCTGCATGATCTCTTTGACATGAGAAGGTTCTATGTTAGTCTGAAGGATCTAGACCTAATGATGAAGAAAGGTATGCTAAGGATCCTAATATAGACTATCAAAATATGAAGAACTTCTCTGTTTTGGTAGCATCAGCCTAGGGGGAGTTTGTAAGATCATCTGAAGATTATGAGGCTGATGCAACCAACAAGCCAGAATAACCAAGTCTTCCATGCATGCACTAAGGAACAAAGATGAACTAGCTTTGGAAGTCTTACACCAGTCAAATGTGTCTAAGTGTAAGATCTTACGAAGCTAACAGTTCAGAAGGAGTTACTTCGGAAGTTTCACACTCAAACAGAAAAATATTCTAAGTGTGAAATCTTCCGAAGCCAAAGACCAGCATCTTCCGAAGCCAAAGATGAAATCTTCCGAAGCTTCAGAGACAAAGTCTCCCGAAGCTGTGAAGACTGATTTCTTCATAGGACATAGAAAATATGCTTTCTTTGAATCAACTTTTGATAAAGCTGACACACTTTCCACTGCCTGCTTTGGTGGTTCACCTACTTTACACAAGTTGGTGAAACTTCCATCCTTTATCAAAAAGTAGGAATGGTCTTTGTCTGTAACTTACCTTACTTGTTCATGTAGACTTTTTGTATTAGGAAAAGTCAGCGAGCTATGGCATGTCATAGTCACTAGTCAAAAGGAAATCTACCTTTTGACTTTAGATTAATCTTGTTGTCTAGATTAGTCAAATCCTAACTGTCTTTACATGTAAGTGACGGTTGTAGGTTGTAGTATAAAAGTGTCTTAGGTCCTTGTAATTCATGTATGCTTTGTAACACTTGTAAAAGAACTTGAGATCAATATACAACATCCTTGAAAACCACACTTGTGTTCTTGTGTTGTTCTTAGTTCTGTCTCTTTAATTTACTTGTGTTCTTAGTATCATCTGTTGAAGTTATCAGTTCCCTATTTGAATTGTTAAGTGATCTAAGATCTCTCCTTAGTGTGAAACTAAGTGTTAAGTACCCTTACCCGGTCCTGCAAATGTGGATGTGTCAGTACCATAACTGACGGATGTACCGGTCACGTGTGACTTCCCAGACGTGTTCCCAAAGGATCTACCAGGTGTGCCACCAGACCGCGAGATCGAATTCCAGATTGATCTGATGCCTGTTGCCCAACCGGTTGCTAAGGCACCGTATTGTCTAGCTCCCTCCAAGATGAAGGAATTGATAACTCAGCTGCAAGAGTTGTTAGACAAGGGGTTCATTCGACTTAGTGTCTCTTCGTGGGGTGCTCCGGTCTTGTTTGTGAAAAAGAAGGACGGTAGCATGAGGATGTGCATTGACTACCGTGAGTTGAAAAACTTGGCTGTGAAGAACCGATATCCGTTACCGAGGATTGATGACATGTTCGATCAGCTCGAAGGTGATAGGTGGTTCTCAAGGATAGATCTCCGATCTGGTTACCGCCAATTGAAGGTAAGGAGCAGGATATTCCTAAAACAGCATTCCGTACGCGTTATGGACACTACGAGTTTCTCGTGATGTCTTTTGATTTAACCAACACGCCATCTGCTTTTTGATCTGATGAACTGGGTGGGTCGACTTATGCTAAATAAATCAGTGAATGTGTTTATCAATGAGATCCTGATTTATTTGAAAAGCAAAGAAGAGCATGCTAGTCACATCCACGAGGTGTTGGTGATGCTTAGAAGAGATAAGCTGTACGCCAAGTTCTCCAAGTGTGCATTCCAGTTAAGCAAGATTCAGTTTTGGGTCATGTGGTTAATCCTGAAGGGATTTATGTAGACCTGACAAAGGTTGAGGCGGTGATGCAATGGAAGTCTCCAAGGATGCCATCCGAGATTCATAGTTTCTTGGGTTTGGTGAGTACTACAGGATAATTATCCAAAACTTCTCTAAAGTGGCTGCTTTGGTCTTTCCATTGAAGGAATGGAGGCCACTTGGGAGTCAGAGGAAGAAAGGAAATGGCGCTACCCAGATCTCTTTAAGGAGTGACAAGTTTTGGGGATGAAAACTATATAAGAGGGATGGACTTGTAACACCCAGAAATTTTCAGAAAAAGAAAGAAAAGAAAAGTAAGGGAGTGCACAGGAAGTTAATTCTAAAGCAAAGGGTTAAAAGCATGCAAGGACCAAACTTGCACATAGTGGGGTTTAAAATAAGAAAGGCAGTCATACTTTCTCTCCCACAACACTCAACTTTCGGTTCTTGTGAGAGAAGAAGCTCTCATCTGAAATTTAGTGAGAGAAAGTGGAAGAGATCTTCAAAAGGTGAGATTTTAAGGTAATTCTTCTCGGTTTTCAGTCGGGTTTCAGCTTCTAGACCGAGTTTCTGGTGTTTAGTGCTCGTTTTCATATGCTTTAGGTGTTGGAACTTTAAGTGGGCTCTTGGGCTTGAGGTGTTCTACTGGAAAGCTGTTTAAGGTGAGTTCTAGATCCCTTCTTTTACTAGTTTTCTATGTGTTTGGGGCTGTTATGCATACTGGACAGGAGGTTTCTAAACCAAACTATGAATTTTTCCATGATGTACGACCGAGTACGGTTGATGTATGCTTGTAGATGATTTTCTAATTTGTTGTATGATGTTTAGTATAATTTATGCGTTTAACATGTTAGATCTATGCTAAGTTTAAGTTAGAATGATGTTTGGGGACTGGAAGTACGTATGATGCATTGCAGATGTTTGCATGATGTCTGCTGTGGATACTTAGTGAATCATGCATGATGTCCATTGTGGACATAAAGTCTCCGCTGTGGTCACTTAGTAGATTTTGCTTGGTGTTTCCACGGTGTCCGCTGTGGACATAAAGTGTCCGCTGTGGACATAAAGTGTCCGCTGTGGACATAAAGTGTCCGCTGTGGATACTTAGTGTATTTTGCATGCTGTCCACTATGTACCTTAAAGTGTCCACTGACACTTAGTGTATTTTGCACACTGTCCACTGCGGACCTTAAAGTGTCCGCTGTGGACACTTAGATGATTTTTTAATGTTGTCCGCTGTGGACATTAAACTGTCAACTGTAGACACTTAGAAGAATTTATGTCAACCGCTGTGGACTTACCTGACCGCTGTGGACTTTGCATGTCCGCTATGGACACTTGGTAAATTTTATGGTTTGTCCGCTATGGACTTGTTCATCCGTCGTGGATTTGTTCATCCGCTGTGGACTTGTTCATCCAGTGTGGACTTGTTCATCCGCTGTGGACTTGTTCATCCGCTGTGGACTTGTTCATCCGCTATGGATACTTAAAATATTTTGTCATGCGCTGTGAATTTTAAGCTGTCCGCTGTAGACCTTGGCTGTCCACTGTGGACACTTAGAGTATTTTTAAGGTCCTCCGCTGTGCATGTGTTCATGCGTTGTGAACACTTGGAATATTTTTGTAATTTTAGGAAATTGAATTATGTGCTAAGTACTGATTTTTATGGTGTCCTATGCTTGTTTATGTTATGTATGCTTGTGGGTTTCTATTATGATGATGATGTTCCATGTTATGTATTAGCTGTGACTTTACGTGGCGTGATATGTATATGTACTTAAAGTATTATGTAATGAAAGTGAAAGATAACGTTAACGTGAAGTGGAACATAATGAATGAATGTAAAGTCTTGCAAGCAAAATGATGGAGGTTCACAACTCAACGAAGGTAGTTGTTTGCTCAACTATGTGAGGTTTAGCTAACCCTTATTAATGTGCACAGGGGTCTAATCCTTGATATTGACCAAAAAGTAGGAAACGGGATCCTTGTCGCTCCACCCCGGGACTGTGTCAGCTTCGGCATGACCTGGGGGTTTACTTGTAAGCCCCGACACAGTACCAGCTTTGGCATGACATGGGGGTATAGCATATGGCAGGATCTAGATAATGTGAAAGATAATAATGAAAGAAAGTACGAAACGAACGATGATGAATGATAACGAATGATGATGAACGATGATGGAAGATAATAATGATATTATCAAGATGCATGTATAATGTATGATCATGAATGAAAGTACGGAAAATGTTTTAAACAAAAGTAAAGTATTTTATTATAAAACTAGAACTCACTCAGCGTCGCTGACTTTTGTATGCCTAATAGGTTACAGGTACTTGTTGATGCTGAGTAGGTGCAGGCATGGATGCATAAGCTACTAGTGATGGTTCAAGTCTGGCATCCATATTTTGGAGAATGTTTTTGTATCAATACATATTTGGAATGCAAAAGAAATGATATGATGGTTTGACATGCTTTTGATTGTTAATGAAAAGTTAAATTTCCGCTACAAAATGATGAGTTTATATGTTTTATGTGATGATTGTCCAACTGTAAGCGTTTCAGGAACGAGGCCTTACAAAGAATAGTTACTACTATAACCTCATTCTATACATGCACAAACAATCTAAAAGTTATAAACCAGAACAACCAAGTACAAGTATAAACAACCCAACATTATTACCAAATAATCCTAAAGCAAAAACCATCAAATTCATTATGTTTTGTGCTCTTGTAAGAGGTCTCTCATATGTAGTCAAAATAGTGTGTGGATGATGTTTAGAGCTTTAAAAACACAAAATCTTCTTCACAATGTACTAAAACAGATGACTGAATCTTGGTTGGAACATTTATCGAATGTTTGCTGTAGAAGAGGGTTTTGTGACAATTTTCACCTCAAAAAATGGTTGATATGAAGCTAATAAGCCATAAATTGCATTGTATTGATTGAGAGGATCAAAAATCAGTTGATTTATTTTAGCCAAGACTTTGATACCACCTGATAGAATTCAAATCATATTGTGGAAACTCATGATTTATATAAGATCTATGAGTGTGTATGATTGTGTGTGTTTGTATGCTTGAATAATAATAACTTCTTGTTTGATTGATTGTTCAAAAGCTTTCAAAGGATTAGGGTATACTGCTATTTATAACCTATACAATGATCTATGTACACTTAGAAAAAAACCCTTATGTAAACAAAATACATATATTCCTAAGTCTATAAGTCGTTCGATGTGGATGATTAGCTGTCCACTGTGGATGATAAGATATACTATGTGAATGTTGAATAACTCATCCGCTGTGCCTTGGATGTTGTCCACTGTGAAAACTTGGTGTTTACTTTGTTGTTGTCCGGCATCTGTTGTGGACTGTTCATCCGCTGTGGAATTGATCATCCGCTGTGTGTGATTATTCATCCGATGTGGGCACTTAGACTATGTTCTTCATCCACTACATCTTCTTGTTCATCAGCTATGGACAAGTCCTCATCCACTGTGGACACTTAAGCAAAAATTCCTTTTATCTACAAACATGAAAAAGAAATTTAAACTTGATTAGTGTTTGATATGAGTCTTAATGATGTTAATGTGTTAGTTAATGGTTGTTTGAATGTTAGAACACATTATGATTGATTATGGCAAGCATTATCCTTTTATGCACTTGTTGAGTCCAACAACTAGTACCAAGAATAGTTACTGCTATAAACTCATTCTATACATGCATATACAATCTAAATGTTATAAAGTAGAACAACCACGTACAAGTATATACAATCCAATATTATTACCAAATAATCCTAAAGCAAAAACCATAAAATTCATTATGTTTAGTGCTCTTGTAAGAGGTCTCTCATATGTAGTCAAAACATTTTGTGATTGATATTTAGAGCTTTAAAAAACAAAATCTTCTTCACAATGTACTAAAACAGATTATTGAATCATGTTTTGAATACTTGTGGAAACCACTGATTCTGCTAGTGGATCGAATATTGCAATCGTATTGTTGACGTTTATCAGATCTATGATGCGGAATCTCATAGACCTGTTGATGATTTCAAGTGAAGTTCTGTTGCGAGATTGAATGTATGATGATGAATGAATGATGAACAATTTAAGAACACATAATCATAAAAATTTCATTCATTCATATGTATGTTAGCTAGGAGATTACAAGGGAGTTTGAAAGAGATTTCTCTCTCACACACACTCAACCTTGATTTCTCTAGTGAATCCTCTGGATTGTTAGTAATTGTTTGAATGTTTGGTTAGAGTATAAATAACTACACTTGGTCAATATATACTCTTTACAAAAATAAATAAAATTACATTTAAGCACAAATGATTACACAAATATAGTTCTAAGTCTGATAAATTCTCTATTGCTGATGCGTGACTGCCAGGTGCTGACGTCATTCAGGACGACCGCTGATGTTGACTGTTGACTTTGACCTCGGTTGACCAAGTTTGACCAAGTTTGACTTTGGTTAATTTTCTTCGTTTTGATCATATCTTTAGCATATCTTCACCGTGTCGGTTTTGGTAATCATCATGAGATTTGGCACTTAGGTTTTGGTAAGTATCATCTTCAAATAGTCCAACAAGACTCCCCCTAAGATGATGCTGCCAAAACCTCATGATTATCAAAACCTTGGATGTTGATTGACGTGTTGTCTTGAAGTGTAGTCTTCTCCCCCTTTTTGGTAACATTTACTCAAAAGCTTCATAAAAAGGCATTGAGAAAAGGACTTTGTTTCGGCACATAAAGACTTTGGTTCGGCACTTGATGGATGTTTTATCAACTTGATCTTCTAGTCTTGTTTTTAAGACTTGAAAATGCACCCATGTGCATACACTGTGGATTGCACAGGTAGCAATATCAGCAGCTTTATCTCAACTTCAGAAGTGAAGGAGAAGCATCCGAAATTCTTCAGACTTAACATATACTCTCCCTCAACAAAAGCTTTGGAGGGTGAGGAACTTTGTGTATGAGACACCAAGAGGAGGATTCTTAGTTCTCAGCAACTGGCGGGAGATCTTCGAATGAAGCAGGAGTGTTCACTTGACATCTTGAACTGAATAAAAACTCAGGCATGTTGTGCAATTCATCACCTGCAAAAGTCTAAATCCTCTCGGTAGAGGTATTGCATGGAAGTTTCACTCCTAAATTAATAACACATGTAAATCTGCCAAAACTAAAAAAAATACTAAAAATGACAAATCTTTTTGGTATTTTAGATTTTTTTTAAAAAATAAGATATTTACAAGTATGAATCCTTCAACTGCAATGAGATCATACTAATCCAAAATCCTCTGCATCTAAAATTTAAAGTTGGAATAGACATAGAAAAGAAACAAAGTTGACTGTAAGTATGTTTGTCCACTTAAACTCATGCAAAGATCTATTGTCAACACTTTGTGATATTTATCATGTTTAGGTTTAATTAGATATGCTAATTGAGTACCTCACACTCAAAAGAATGGAAGAATAACTCTCCTCATGAAATGCAAGGTGTCACTTTATCACAACTTGAACCAGGCTACTTAGAGTATAAATTCTCATGATATGATCCACTTTGGGATTCTTTTATATTTGATATGCATTGAGATTCTTTTATACTTCACATTGGAAGTTGATCCTTATTGGGATTCTTTTAGATTTGATCCACAATGGGATTCTTTTTAGCATCAACACTTTTAGTGCAAGGACAACTAGGTCTGTGCTCAGCACAACAGAAGTTGTCCTCATGTTTACTCTAGGTCTGTATTTACATACAACAAAGGAGAAACAGATGCTTTTATAAATGAGAAATTTATAAACCATTTTCGTATGGTGTGTTTAGGTAACCACACAAGAAAACACTTGGAAAAGTCATTGTTTACCAATACCCAAAGATGGTTTTGGTCCATAATGCATATTGATTTAGTTCATCACAAATATGCTTATCTTGAATCCAAGCTAAGCCTACTGACATATCAAACAGAGTCTTGTCAGTCTTTATTGATTTTGAAAAATAGATGCAGAAGATAGTAGATGAGTGTACTATCATTTCTCATTGTAAATGCCGAAAGATTCAATAGAAATATTTTTGGACTTTTTCTTGATTTTCTAATTTTTAGGATTTTGGTTTTTTTGAGAAAATAAAGAAATGGCATATGTGTTATCAATTCAATAGAGATCATCAACAGTTTGTCCATGTATCAATGTAATCAGACTAAGCAGATAGAATGAAACATCGATTGTTTCTTGCATTGCCATCATAGTTTCTGTGAGTGATTGATGTCCTGCATTGAATGATGGTTAATGTCTGCTCCATTTGGCTCAGTTGCATCATAATATCATGAACAGGAAGAACGTTTTTGTCATGAGAAGGGATCAACCACTGCTAACTTTTCTTGGGTTGGCAGGCCTCCATAACTGTCCCTATAACACTAGCAAATCAATTAGAAGTATCAACCCAGGCCATTATTGTCCTGAGCTGTCCATTTGAATTTTTATATGTGACTTGATCGTATGTGTATGATTTTGCCGTATCTGATGATATATCAGATTCACCTTCGAAAATTATTTTCTTTCTCCAACATTGTTTTGTTTTTAAACCAACTGACTCAACTTTAGTTTCTTTAACAAAAGGAGTTTGTTTGGCTTTTGAAATCTTTTGGTTGGTTTAGAAAATCTAGTTTGCTTTTGAAAGTTTTTGGAGGTTGAGCAAAGGGTCTTTGTCCTTGATCATGTTTATTTCTTCTGGGCATGTGATCATATTCATCATAAGAATTATAATTATGATTATAATAATTTGATGGATATGATCTTCTATGATATCTATTATTCCACGTATTATTCCTATATTTTTCATACTGATGTTGTGTGTATGACCTAGGATAATGTCTTGGTGCACAATAATCATGAATATCATAATGTTTAAAATCATACCCATGCCGATGTGATCGAGGAGAAGAGTAGCTATGACGTCTATTGTAGTACTCCTGCTCCGATCTTGGTGAGTATGACTCTGATGTATGATAAGATCTTTGACCTCTTCTGTGTTGTGATGTTAGAGAGTTGTTGTATGAACACTCTGAAGTGGTATGATTCTCCATGTCATAATTTAAGCAGTAAGGAGTAGGTCTGGATCTTCTTATCTTAGGCTTGAATTGTGAAGTTGGGTTTGATTGGAACTTCATAGCCTTTTGTCTTGTTTGTTTGTGTTGCTTTCTCTTGTGAAGACATATATATGTATCACTCTTAGTGTTTTTACAATCTGAAGTGTTGTATGAATCTGAATTACATGTCTCAAAGAGAATTGGTTGTTGTTTTGGAGTTTCTAATGTAGCCTCTGAGGTTGATGGTTGGTTTGGATCAAGAATTAGAAGACTTGGTTTGACTTTTCTTCTTTCTTTTAGATCTGGTCTTCTTCCTCTTGACTTGTTCTTTGATTTCTTGTACCTCAGGCTTTTGATTGTTCTTTAACTCCATCTTGATCTTTGTCTTTAGTTCAGCCTTAGGCAATTCGGTTTAAGAAATCCTACTGGTTTGAATGTTTCATAGAGAACCATTGCCTTTTGATTGTTTTCAGGCTTTGCTGCTTTGGATTTCTATGGTTTTGTTTGTTTTGGAATGATTTTTTCAATGACATGATTAATACATGTCAATGTTTGTTTGTTTGGTTGGTTGATTTCTTCATCACTATCATCACTTGCAGGATCTCCATCTTGACCATCACAAGAATGAAAGGTTTCATTTTGTGGTGATTCTGGTTTTAGGTACAGCTTTGGTGCTGTTTCAGGAGAAGTGATTTGAGTGATAGTGGATGGTTTGTCTGTTGGATGGCGATCATGCATATTTGAATCTTCTTTAACTAGACTTGTCATTGAAGTTGGCATTTCTATGTAGTTATCATTGTTTGGAGGAGCAACAACATGGTATGTAGTTCCAGCAGTCTTCTTTTGATCTCTTTATGCATTAAGTAGTTCTTCCAACTTGCTGGCAGTCATCTTTAAATTTTCAAGTTCAACTTCTATTGATGCATGATCTGATTTTGTCTTTGTTAAAGACTCAGTGAGTCTTTTAACTTGAGATTGAAGACTAAATCGTTCTTCAAGGAGTTTGTCTACATCCTTTAGAAGAGAATTGATTTTATCATCAAAGGCTTTATGTTGTATCTTCAATTCTGCATTTGTAGCCTTTTCTTTTATGCTTGATTGATTTAGACGCTCAATGTAATGTTGCAAGTTACTGATTATTTTGGTTGTACTTGCTTTTGATATTTTGGCTTCAGCTTCAGACTTTGTGTTTGTTAACTTCATAGAGAGTTCAGTTGATTGATCATTCAGCTTGTGATTTTCTTTAAGCAATTTATCAACTTCTTTCTCTAGTGAACTGATTTGTTTTTCAGAAGTTTGTAGTTCCCCTGCATGTGAAGCTCTTTCCTCCTTTATCATGTATGATATATTATTGCAATAATTCCGATATGCCTGAACTTCATCTATGCATGCTGATGAACACAGATTGATCTTTCTGTCTTCAGGAATTTTAGGCAATGGAGGAATGTTTGTGTTGTTGATGTTTGTGGCTTTTGCAAGGTCAGCAGTTAACTCTTCAAGCTTGATTTGTTGTTGAACCATTTTGTCTTGCAATTGGTTCATCTTTTGAGTTAAACTGATGTTTTGTTGATTCAATGTCTTGATTTGTGCTTGATTATTTCTTTGAGATTGTTCCATCTCTAACCTGCAATTTATCAAATCATTAGACAATGTGTTGTTTGAGTTTGCAAGATCACATAAATGTAAGTGCATTAGTTCTTTCTCAATGTGACTGATGTATAATTGAATGTTTGTGTTGTCAAACAATGAATTGTTGTTATTGTTGGATATGCTGCTGATGTTTGGTTGTTTGTAGCTTTTCTTTGATTTGTTGCTGTTGTTTGGTTGATTGCAGCTTTTGTTTGATTTGTTGCTGTTGTTTGGTTGATTGCAACCATTGTTTGTTTTGCTGCTATTGTTTGGTTGTTTGCAGCTTGGTTTGCTTTGTTTGAATTCTTGAAACCTCTTTCTACCTGCAGCAAGAAAGATAGCTCGGTTTCTTGAAACACGAGTGTCAGTGAATGATGTTGAATTTTCCATTTTGTTTAAAAACAAAGATGATTTGAAAATTTGTTTTGTATTTAAATTAAAATCAAATTTAAACTTTAATTGAATCCCAAAAACGTTGAAACTCAATTTAATTAGATCGGCTTAATTAAAAAGTTAACTTTGTTTGATTACAATTTATTTAAGCTCAATTAATATTAAACAAGTTTAATTAAAAAATAATAAAATTTGGATCTTATCAATTAAATAATGATTTTGTGACTTGATTCAAAATAATTCAACTTCTTTAAATCTTCCGAAAACAATTTTTAAAATTAGTCAAGTTGAAAACTTTGAACAATCAATATCTTCCGATACAAAATTTAAAAAGTTTGTCAATTAATAAACTTTGATTTGTTTGTTTTAATAAAAATATAAATATTAAAAAAAAATTTATATTTTGCTGGTCAAAATTAGAATAAAGGTCAAAATTTAAATGTTTATTCACACACAACTCGTTGGTCGGTCAAGACAAGAGAAACCCAAGCTCAATAGATAACTCCCGAAGCTTTCAGTTCTTATTCTCAATCTCTTGATAGCTTTCACTCTCTCAATCGAACTCAACTCCGGTGAACAGAAATCAAGAATTTTTAGTCGAAGATTTCAAAGATTCGGTGGATATGCCGATGGTCGAAGGGGAAGCAATCGATGGTGGTCTGGTGGTTGATTTGGGGGTTTGGTCGATAGTTTGAGTGGTTGCGGTCGGTGGATTGGGATTCTTGAAGATCGACAGCTGATTGAAGTTTTGTGATGAAGATGAGGTTGTCCGCTGTGAATCAAAATCCTATTCGTCCGCTGTATGCTTCTTCAAATCATCCGCTGTATGCTTCTTCAGTTCATCCGCTGTGGGTTTCTATATGCTTCCGCTGTGTGTTGATTATGTATGTTTCATGTGTTCATCCATTGTGGCTTCAAAGCAACATGTCCGCTGTGAATCAATTCCTGTTTGTCCGCTGTGGAATCAGGTTTGTCGTCCGCTGTATGTTCAGTGATTCGTCTGCTGTGAAAAGGTAGAACGTCCGTTGTGGACTGTTCCAGCATCCGGTGTATATCATGTAACTCCACGTCTGCTATGGACTTCAAGTTTCTTATCTGCTGTGAATGTTTTGTGTGGTTGTCCGTAATGGTTTCAAATCATCCGCTGTGGAAAATTTGTTTGGTCTGCTGTGAACTTTTTCTATGGACAACTTAGTTTTCTATGGACCAAGATGATGAAGAGATGAAAGTGTGTTTGATCTTTATCTGCTGTGATTTGGAATGAATGTAAACTTTTGTATGTTAATTGGGTCAGCTGTGATTTGGGGGAATTGTTAAAGATGATTAAGATGATAATGATATGGGTGAAGGTTGTTTGAAGAGAATGAATGTGTGTTGACAACCTTGAATCAAAGTGTAAGCTAAGAAACTTAACACATCAGCTGTAGATGATCTTGTTCATCAGCTGTGAATTAGTTGTTCATCAGTTGTGAACACTTAGGCAAAATACCAAAAACAAGTGTAATTTGTAAGATTTTGTAAACTTTGATTATGAATGAAATTCCACTTCAAATTCACAACCTGTTGTATGTATGATTGTTGAATGATTTTGAATGATAGAATGATGAACAAATGTAACAAAATCTAAAACAAATCAAAGATTAGGCTGGATTTTAGATTTCAAAATAGTTTGACTCTGAAAAAGTCAAACTTCATGTTTTTGAATGAACAAACTTTTGATTCATGGGTTTTTAATGGAATTTGATAAAATCAAAAGTTATAATAGCTGTAGATAAGTGATTCTAAGCTAGAGCAACAATCAATTTCATATAATCATCACCTAAACTCGGATTTAAATGATGAACACATGAAGAACACAATGAAAAACAAAAACCCAGATATAAGAATCAATGTTCCAAAATGTATGATTTGGATGTTGAAAATGATAAACAAACCTTAGATTTGATGTTTCTAAGCTAAAACCACTATCAATTTCACCTAAATAACATCAGATTCGTGATTTTTGATGATTTTTCCTTAAAAATAGTGAACTTTTCTCAAGAACACAAAATTTTCAAAAATATTCAAATTCAAGAGTTATGGATGTTCAATTGATATGAAACTTTACAGATATGTTAGTTATTACAAACTAAAGCTATTATAAGCTTAAATTAGATCAAATAACAACAAAATCAAAATTTCACGTTCATAAGCATTTAAAGACTTGAAGAACAAGTTTGCTTAAATCTTCAAATTAATGGCTCAAATGAACTTCAATTGATATGAAAACTTG
The DNA here is from genome assembly GCA_025506505.1 of Flaveria sonorensis. Taxonomy (NCBI): domain Eukaryota; kingdom Viridiplantae; phylum Streptophyta; class Magnoliopsida; order Asterales; family Asteraceae; genus Flaveria; species Flaveria sonorensis. The sequence continues at coordinate 37,388,980 of CM046440.1, read as the reverse complement.
CAGATCTTCACAAAATAGCAAATCTAAGCTAATGGTAGCTTGATTTCATCAAAAACAACAACAATTTGCAGATCAAACTTCTGGTCCAAATTTTTGAGAAAAATTTGAAGAACAAGGAGCCAAGGCTCTGATACCAATTATGGAAACCACTGATTCTACTAGTGGATCAGATATGGAAATCGTATTGTTGTCGTTTATCGAAATTGTGATGCGGAATCTCATAAACCCGTTGATGATTTCAAGTGAAGATCTATTACAAGATGAAATATATGATGATGAATGAAAGATTAGAACAATCACTAATAATCCATAGCATTCACTAGAGAATTCAAGGTTGAGTGTGTGTGAGAGAAAGTGTGCTTGTAAACTCCCTTGTAATTCTCTTGATATCATACATATGAATGTGTTCTTGATTGTTCATCATTCATTCATCATCATATATTTCATCTTGCAATAGATCTTCACTTGAAATCATCAACGGGTTTGTGAGATTCCGCATCACAAATTCGATAAACGGCAACAATATGATTGTGATATTCGATCCACTAGCAGAATCAGTTGTTTCCACAAGGGTTTGTGACAATTTTCAACTCAAAGAATGGTTGATATGAAGCTAATGAACCATAGATGTCATTGTATTGATTGAGAGGATAAAAAATCAGTAGATTGATTTGAGCCAAGGCTCTAAATTGAGCCAAGGCTCTAAATTGAGCCAAGGCTCTAATACCACCTGATGGAATTCAAATTTGGGTTTTGACTTAGAACACAAGAACAAAACAATGAATTCCCCTAAGGATCGATTTCAATCCCTCTAAGATAACAAGTTTTTATTGATTCAATACTCACTAATCATAGTATGGAAACTCATGATAAATGATATGAGATCAATGAGTGTGTATGATTGTGTGTGTTTGTATGCTTGAATAATAATAACTTCTTGTTTGATTGATTTTTCAAAAGCTTACAAAGGATTAGGGTATACTGCTATTTATAACCTATAAAATGATCTATGTACAGTTAGAAAAATACCCTTATGTAAACAAAATACCTATAATCCTAAGTCTATAATTCGTCCGATGTGGACGATTAGCTGTCTGCTGTGGATGATAAGATATCCACTGTGATTGTTGAATAACTCGTCCGCTACGCCTTGGATGTTGTCCACTGTGAACACTTGGTGTTTGCTTTGTTGTTGTAAGCTATGGAGTATGCATCCGCTGTGGACTGTTCATCAGCTGTGGAATTGATCATCCGCTATGTGTGATTGTTCATCCGATGTGGGCACTTAGACTGTGTTCTTCATTCGCTGCATCTTCTTGTTCATCCGCTATGGACAAGTCCTCATCCGTTGTGGAAAATTAAGAAAAAATTCCTTTTTATCTACGAACATGTAAAGAAATTTAAACTTATTAGTGTTTAATATGAATGTTCATGATGTTTATATGTTAGTTAATAGTTGTTTGAATGTTAGAACACATTATGTTTTATTATGTCAAGCATTATCCTTCTATGCACTTCTTGAGTCCAACAACTAGTACCAAGAATAATTACTACTATAACCTCATTCTATACATCCACAAACAATCTAAAAGTTATAAACCTGAACAGCCAAGTACAAGTATAAACAACCCAATGTTATTACCAAATAATCCTAAAGCAAAAACCATTAAATTCATTAAGTTTAGTGCTCTTGTAAGAGGTCTCTCATATGTAGTCAAAACAGTGTGTGAATGATGTTTAGAGCTTTAAAAATACAAAATCCTCTTCATAATGTACTAAAATAGGTTATTAAATCTTGTTTAGAACATTTGTTGAATGTTTGATGTAGAAGAGGGTTTTGTGACAATTTTCAGCTCAAATAATGGTTGATATGAATCTAATGAACCATAAATGTCATTGTATTGATTAAGAGGATCAAAAATCAGTTGATTGATTTGAGCCAAGGCTTTGATACTAGCTGAGGGAAATCAAATTTGGGTTATGAACTTATAACACAAGAACAAAACAATGAATTCCCCCAAGGATCGATTTCAATCTCTTAAAGTAAACAACAAGTTGTTATTGATTCCATTCTCATTAGTCATAGTGTGAAAACGCATGATTAATTATATGAGATCTATAGGTGTGCATGATTGTGTGTGTTTGTATGCTTGAATAATAATAACTTCTTGTTTGATTGATTGTTCAAAAGCTTACAAAGGATTAGGGTATACTGCTATTTATAACCTATACAATGATCTATGAACAGTTATAAAAATACCCTTATGTAAACAAAATACATATAATCCTAAGTCTATAAGCCATCCGATATGGATGATTAGCTATCCGCTGTGGATGATAAGATATCCGTTGTGAATGTTGAACAACTTGTTCGTTGTGCCTTCGACGTTGTCTGCTGTGAACACTTGGTGTTTGCTTGGTTGTTGTCCATTGTGGAGTATGCATTCGATGTGGACTATTCATCAGCTGTGGAATTGATAATCCGCTGTGTGTGATTGTTTAATCGATGTGGGCACTTAGACTGCATTCTTCATCCACTGCATCTTCATGTTCTTCCGCTATGGACAAGTCCTCCTCCGCTGTGGAAACTTAAGAAAAAATTCCTTTTTATCTACAAACTTGAAAAGAAATTTAAAGTTAATTAATGTTTGATATCACTGTTAATGATGTTTATGTGTTAGTTAATGGTTTTTGAATGTTAGAACACATTGTGTTTGATGATGGCAAGCATTATCCTTTTATGTACTTGTTGAGTCCAACAACTAGTACCAAGAATAGTTACTACTATAACCTCATTCTATACATGCACAAACAATGTTGATGTTATAAACTAGAACAACCAAGTACAAGTATAAACAATCCAACATTATTAGCAAATAATCCTAAAGCAAAAACCATTAAATTCATTATGTTTAGTACTCTTGTAAGAGGTCTCTCATATGTAGTCAAAATAGTGTGTGAATGATGTTTAGAGCATTAAAAACACAGAATCTTCTTTGCAATGTACTAAAACAGATTATTGAATCATGTTTTGAACATTTTTTGAATGTTTCATGTAGAAGAGGGTTTTGTCATAATTTTCAACTCAAAAAATGGTTTATATGTGTAACGCCCGAAAATTTTGAAAAAAAAGAAGGCAGGTGAAGTTCTCGCTTGAAAGGAAGTTCTTGCCCGAGAAGTTCATGCGAAAAGCTTAGCTGGGTATTAATAGCGGACAACACCCAGTCTGACTCCATTTCGCGCAAAAAGTTCAGCTGCTAGAGAGAGAAATCGGCTGCATGGAGAGAGAAAGTGAAGAATCCAAGTGTTTAAGGTATGTAACTCATGTAGTAACTCGTGTTATGTACTAAGAATGGATTATTGATGAATAAAACGTATGGTTATGTAGTTTTTGCTCGGTGAAGGCTTCGGGAAGGTTGCGTTTGTGCTAGAACATCAAGAAGTGAGTTTCTAGTCCCCATTTTACGCAAGTTTTATGTTTTGGGGCTATTATACATACTAGAATGTTTGAATGTGCTTGTTCATGCTTGGTATGATGTTGTTTAAGATGTTTGCATGTTAGAACAGCCTTAGATGCGATAAGTTGTGATTGGGAGGGAAAAACCTGTAGTTTTCGCGCGAGCAGTTTTGATGTACATTAAGATTTTGAATTATGGGAAGTTTTCACGTGAAAGGTGTAGTTTTTGCGTGATATGCATGTTTTCGCGTGACAGGTAGTTCTCGTACGATTTGTAAGTTCTCGTGCGATATGTGGTTCTCGCGCGACTTGATGGTTTTCTCGCGATAAGATGGTTCTCGCATGAAGGGGGTAGTTCTCGCGCTAGATGTTGCTGATGTATGTTAAGTTTTCACATGCTATGCTGTTATGTGTGATGCGTTATCTTTTTACATTAAATAACTTTTTAAAACTATATGCTTTATGATGTGACTTTACTTGATATGTATGATTATGTAAGTAAGGTATTACGTAACGAAAGTGGAAGATAATGATGATGAAGGAGGAACGTAATGAATGAATGAAAGTCTTGCAAGCAAATTGAAAGAACGTTCATAACTCATTGAGGGGTTGTTAGCTCAATTATGTGCGGTTTAGCCCATAAGGATGCACACAGGGGGGCAGTCTTTGTGACTGATCAAGACGTATGAAAACGGGATCCTTGTCGCTTGACCCCAAGACGGAAGTTGCTTCGTGCACAATGATGGGGCGTAGCCTATGACAGGATCTAGATTAAAACTGAAAGAACGAAAGAAAGTATGAAAACAAACGATTATGAATGATGATGATAATATAATAATAATTATTATCAAGATGTACGTACGATGTGTGATCATGAAAAAAAGTAAAGGATATGTTTTAACGAAAAGTAAAGTATTTTAATTATAAACTAGAACTCACTCAGTGTAGCTGACTTTTGTATGCATAATAGTTGGAAGGTAACCATTTGATGCTAAGGAGGTGCAGGCATGGATGCATAAGCTACTGGGAATGATTTGCGTCTGGCGTCCACATTTTTGGAAATGATTGTTGTATTAACAAAATTTTGAGATGTAAATGATTGATTTGACGTATTGACATGATTTTAATCATGAATGAAAAGTTTTAATTCCGCTGCAAATGATGTGTTTTAAATGTATTAAGCGATGATTGACCAACTGTAAACGTCCCAGGAACGGGGCCTTACAAGTTGGTATCAGAGTCAAAGTTTAAGAGAATTGGGTAAAATATTTCAAAAACCTAAAACTTAAACTGAGAATGGGACTAAAAAAAGGGAAGAGATGACAATCCTAGTAGCTACATGCCTACAGGTAAAGGTTTTATGTGAATGTTTTATGTAAGATAAAAAAAGGAATTATGTGCGCATGTTATGTGGTTTATGTGCCCCTAGTAGATTTTGACCGGTTCAAAAGGATCAAATCTGTGATGATATCGTAACGTAATGATCAATTCAAACACAAAGTAATCAAACACATGCAATTACATCAGAAAATTTATAGATTTCATTGATAGCAAATGCACAGGATACAATGTGTAAGGGTTACAGTTCGTTCAACTGATTCTCTAGTCTTAAGTATAAAGTCTAGAGTCTCTCTAATCTGTTGTCTTCCTTGCACATACATAAAATATCCTATTTATACTATCAAGAAACAAAGAAACATATATTTACAAAATAAGTCCCTATACTATGACAAAAAAAACACTTAAAGACAAAATGTTAATCTTCAAAGAGTCTAACAATACTCCCCCTAAGATTTACATTGTCTTCAGTCCACATTAAACTCTTTTGTCTCATCTTTGATCTTGAACACGGGCTTTACTTTGTAGAGTTCCAACTCTCACAAAGCCTTAGTGAATGTAGACTTGAACTTCTTTCAAAGATTCTATGATGTGCTCAGCATTCAAGATCTCAGAAAGGACTGTTGAGTTTTTTGTTGATCTTCCACCTTCATCTGGCACATGAATAGGTGAATCAACAACAAACTTGATAACTTCGAGTGAAGACTCCTTGATAATCAAATTCTCTTATGATACCTATATATCACAATCGAATGTTGAATGAATGAGTGTATCGGGTGTTTGAGTGAGTGAATCAGAGTGTTTGAGTTTGTGAATGAGTGAATGAAAACTATACAAGTGTTTTATATATATATATATATATATATAAATGTTTAGGCGCATGAGCACTGTTTATGTGCATGAGGTTAGACGCATGAACACTATACAGTCGCATGAGACTAAATTTCAGTTTTTCAGGCGTATGAGCACCGTTTGTGTGCATGAGGTTTAGAAGGATGAGTACTGTTTAGGCGCATAAGCACTGTTTAGGCACTTGGGCACTGTTCAGGCGCAATGAAACGCCTAACACTTGGTGTTTTCATCACTTCAAACGTCTACACTTGAAAGTCTTGGAACTGTTTAGGTGGATGAGCATAAGATGATACGCCCAACACTTAACCAATTTTTTCAGACACATGACAACTGTTTAGGCACATGAGATTGAATGAAACGCCCACACTTGTGCATATTTCTGAAAATTCACCATACTCCTGATCTGAACTTATAAGAACTGTTCAGGCCATGGGATCCTTTCCATGAGTCTTGACACTTGAACTTTTCTCATCCTCCATCTGAACACTATTTAAACACATTAGCGCTGTTCGTACTCAATTTTTCAACACTTAGTCAAAATTGTTTGACTATCACTCAAAATTTTCATTAAATTCCCTCAATTTAAACATTTTTGAAATTCAAACTTTTATTTTTTGTTTTTGACCATTTTATTTTTATTTTAAATTTTAAAAAATAATTTCCCGTCATTTTAGTCTCTATTTAATTTGTACAAAAAAAATAATCTCATTTTATTAGCTAGAAGCTTTTCCACTAAATTTGAATTCTTTTTCAGGTTCATTTTTATGTCATATCAAACACACATATGCTTGAAATTACAGCTTCATTCTTTCATCCGAAACACTTTATTTTTTATTTCTTTTTCACATTTTGAAAATCAATTATTTTCTCTTTTTCATTTATACTCCTCCTAAACTTTTAAGTTTTACAAACATAGAAGTTTCTTTGACCTAGCAAGAAGAGAAAACTAATCATTATCAACATGCCTGCACACAGAAAATGATGCAAAAAAATCAAAAATAAAGCAGAATAAAAATCTACTATATACAATTGAATCATATGCCTGTAGTAGGATCATATCAGTTAGATCAGCACATTAATAGAAATTAAATTGATGGATAGTCATAGATAGTGATTAAATCCTGATCAAGTGTGTTCCAGGTCAGCATTTCTGCAGCAAAGAAGACACGAAATCTAAGGACAGAAAATGAGTTCTTTTGGCAAGATACTCAGCACACTTACTTTTTCAATTCTTGGATTGATTAAGGTACGATTAGATATGATATTATGTAAGTCACACTTAGACTTAGAGAGTTCAACTCCTATCAAGATATGCAAGAAATCACTTTTCTCAACTTGTTAACCTGACATATACTTATAACCAGATCTTATTTATAAGTTGTGCACATTGGCATCTTTTTGCATCAGGTGAGAATATCCAGGTCTGTAATGACTTATAACAAAGGATATCTCATTATTTCAAGTCTATGATGACTCATAACAGAGAAGTGAATAGATGCTTTAAATAATTAGAGCTCAATGGTTATTCATATCGCCACCAGGTGTGAGTTTATGAGTTTACAAGCAATCAATCTAAGAAGTCAACATTACTCATTGGTACTAAAATGGACAAACATGAATATATGATTGATTTAGTTTGATCATAAGAATTTACTTTTTCAGTATAATTGCATGAGCTTACCTGCACATCATATCTGATCACGTCAGACGTGTAAGCGAGTGTAGTATGTAACTGATCAAACTAATGTATCTATCATTTCTCACAAATTGCAAAGACAGATTCAGTCCTAAAGTATGCAAGTAATTATTAAAATCTATTTTTGTGAGTTTTTTTTTTGTAATTTTTTCTTTTTTTTGCAACTTTCTATTTTTGTATTTGCTTTTTACATTTTCTATTGAACATGCGCACACAATATATACAATCAGGCAGTTAACTTTGACAGTTTCTCTATATTCAAGATTAAGCTAAGGAAGGATTCTTATCATTTTTAAGAATCAAACAACTGATTAAACTCAAAACCTATTTTTAAACATGATTAATAAGTCCAATTGACTCGAACCAAATATTCAAATTGACCTAGTAAAAAGACTTTTGTAGATAGGTCAACCAACAATTTTTCATTTATGATTTGAATTAAAATGATTAAACCTTTTTTAGAGTTATCTCTGAGAAAATGATATCGAATCTCGATATGTTTTGTTTTTAAGTGCTGGACAGGATTAGCTGTCATAAACATAGCAGCAGTGTTATCAATGTAAATAGAAGTCTTAAGAAAATTGAACCCGTAATCCAGCAATTGGTTTTGTAACCAAAGGATTTGAAAACATCCTGCTGATGCAACTATGTACTCAGCTTTTGCGGTTGAAACAAAGACATTTGTTTGTTTCTTACATTGCCATGAGACTAATCTGGGACCTAAAAACTAACAACCACCCATTGTAGATTTATGATCATGACAACATCCGCCATAATCACTATCTATATATCCATGTAACTTGAAGATTCCTTCATAAGGATACCACAGCCCTAAAGCCGATTTTCCTTTGAGATACCTAAATATTCGTTTAACAGCAATTAAGTGGGATTCCTTCGGGTCAGATTGGTTCCTGGCACAGACACAAACAACATACATTATATCAGGTCTAGATGCAGTAAGATACATCAAGACCCAATCATAGATCTGTATAAGGTCTGGTCAACTGATTTTCCTTTCGTATCAGGTTCGATCTTGGTATTTACGTCAGCTGGAGTTCTTATGGATTGACAATCTTGCAGTTTAAATTTCTTCAAGAGTTTTTCAACGAATTTCTCTTGATTGATAAAAATTCCATCTACAGACTGCTTCACTTGAAGACCAAGGAAAAAATTTATTTCTCCCACAGAACTCATTTGAAAACGAGACTTCATGATTTCTTCAAATTCATTGCACAACTTTGGACATGTAAAACCAAATATGATATCATCAACATACACTTGAACACCTAAGAGATCATCAGCATCCTTCTGAATAAACAAAGTAGGATCGATTTTCCCTCACGTGTATCCATGTTGGATCAAATGTTGTGATAACGTTTCATACCAGATTCTAGGAGCTTGATGCAGACCATACAATGCTTTGCTAAGCTTGTACACACGATGAGGATATTTTGAATCTTCGAAACTTGGAGGTTGCCTGACATACACATCATCGGTGATTGGTCCATATAAGAAAGCACCTTTAACGTCCATCTAATACACCTTGAATTTCATGAATGAAGCATAAGCCAGGAAGACATGAATTGATTCAAGTCTTGCAACTGGAGCAAATACTTCATCATAATCTATTCCTTCTTCTTGGGTGTAACCTTATGCAACGAGTCTCGCTTTGTTGCGAACAACAATTCCCCTATCGTCTGTTTTGTTTCTAAACAACCATTTTGTGCATATAGCATTTTCTCCTTCAAGTAAATCCACAAGCTTCCACACTTCCTGTTTGCAGAATTGCAATTATTCTTCTTGCATTGCTTCAATCCAACTTTGTCCTTTAACGCTTCGGTGATGTTTTTGGGAACAATTTGAGATAGAAAACACGAGTATATGCAAATATTTGCTTGTTCTGATTGACTTCTCATAGTTCTCTCATTCAATAGACCGATAACTTGAGATGTTGGATGGTTCTTGTGAATACAAGATGTTGGAATCTCATTCCCTTGAACATGAACATCTAGATTAGATTGGTTCAAGTCGGAAAGCTGATGCAATAAATTCGAAGAATGTGGATTGAAATTAGTAAGTTGAGTCAGTGAGTTGATAAAGTAATCAATATTATCAGTAACAACTACATCATCAGAAATCGATGATGTTCCGGACTCAGGTTGTGCAATTTCAGGTTCATCACTAGGAATAGGTTGTGAAACATTTGGATTTTTTGAAACAGGATGTTCTTGATCTTGTTGATGTTAATCATTAGATTCAGACTGAAATATAGGATCTTTAACAATAGAGAAAAATGGATAATCTAGGCTTGAGTCATCTATAACATCAGAATCATCGCTGAAAGAACCAAGATCTCCTTCTTGTTTCTTCTTCTCACCTGTAAATTCAAACAAGTTAGAATTGAAAGAGTTTGACAAAGAATCTAAATCAAATAACCAAGCTGGACCATTTGCAACTGATGGAAAAGAATTTTCAAGAAATTTAACATTGAATGTTTCAAGGATAACATTCGTCCTAGAATTATAAACTCTAAAGGCTTTTGAAACCGACGAATATCCAACGAAAAATCCTTTATCAGGTTTTGCATCAAATTTTCCTAGTTGATCACTTGAATTTAAAATCAAAACTGGATAACCAAAAGATTTAAGAAAATCTATGTTAGGTTTCCTGCCAAACATCAACTCATAAGGTGTTTTTTGTTTATCTTTCACAAGCAATGTATGATTCTGTAAGAAACATGCAGTGGATATGGCTTCATCCCAGAAAGTGATTGGAATTTTGGCATCTGCTAACATAGATTGTGCTGCTTCAATCAAAGTTTTATTTTTCCTTTCAGCAACTCCATTTTGTTGTGGAGTTCTAGGAGCACTGAACCGATGGGCAATACCTTTTTCTGCACAAAACATGTAAATATTAGCATTTTTAAATTCAGTTCCATTATCACTTCTAATTATTTTCATCTTTTGTTCTAATTGATTTTCTACTTTAATGATGAATTCTTTTAATAATTCAGCTGTTTTAGATTTAGCATGCAAAAAGAAAACCCATGAAAATCTTGTAAAGTCATCAATGATAACTAAACAGTAAGATTTTTTTCCAATACTCTGCACATTTTTTGGTCCGAATAGGTCCATATGCAACATCTGGAGAGGATTGGAATTTGAGTTTATCAGCTTGGACTTATAAGACGCTATGTGTTGCTTTCCTTTTAAACACATTGAGCAGTAATCTGTTGTAGCAAACTTCTTTATTGGAAGACCTACTACATGATCTCCTGCTACAAGCTTGTTCATGTTCTTGAAATTGGAATGCCCCAGACGTCTATGCCATAACTGGCTTTCTTCATTTGATGCTTGAGCAATTAGGCATGTTGTTTCTGTAGAAGGATCAAGTTGAGACATATCTAACTTGTATACATCTCAATCTCAAACAGCTTTAACAACTACCCATTCTTTGCTAATCTGAAAACTTGGCTTCAAAATATAACAAAACGAATCATCAAAAAGAACTGAGTAAGATTTGTCACAAATTTGGGGAACACTTAGAAGATCAAAGTTCAACTGTGAGCAATAGTTGACTTTATCAAAGCTGATAATCCCATTAGACATCGTTCCTTAGCATGTAATCTTACCGCCTGCATCACCTCCAAATGCAACATGAGTACCTTCTTTTAACTTAAATTCTTAAAGCAAGGCATGGTTGCCTGTCATATGCCGGCTACACCCACTATCAACATACAATGTGTTAATAGGTCTTCTCGGGCATACCTGCATTTCAAAAAGCATTAAGTTGAGTTATCAACCCAAGGCGAGATGGTCTTGGGCTTGCCAAATTTATCAACAATGGTAAACTGTTTAAAGTGAAGCTTTTTCAAATCAGGCTTATTATTGACAAATTTACCAATTCGTTTCTTACAAATTTTTGATTATCTTTGATTTGTTTTGTCCTTAAAACATTGTAACGTTTTCCAAGATCATCATCAAGATATTTCAAACCATAAGACAAAAAATTTTGTTTGCCAAACATCCCACCATTCATTCTCATAGATCGTGGAATGAATTTTCCTTGATTATACTGCCTTGGTTTTGCAGTATAAGAATTATCATAAACAGAATCATTTCTTCGAAAAGATCTCAAGCCTAAGGAAGGTTGTTTTGTCAATATTTGAAAACCAACACTTTGATTTCTTTGAAATTGTGGATTGACATATCCATTTCTTAATTAAGAATTTACATATCCATTCCTCGGCGAGTTCTTTCTAAAATAGCAATTCTCAGTTTTATGAGTTCTTTCATCACAATAGATACAATATTTGTTGAAATAATGTGACAACCCTGATTTTGGGCTCAGAATTTTTTTTTTAAACCTTAGTGGGCCACACAATGATCAACTAGAGCCCATGTGATGGGGCCAACATGATCAAACCTTTAGATGTACACACACACCTTAATGGGATAGGCCCATCAAACTTTGGATTGGCCAATGGGCCATGTGATCGATTTGTTCGTGAGCTACCAACACTAGTGAGCCTTGGGCCCAAAGCCCTAGTAATAGTTGTGGCAAGAAGTTAATAAACAAGAGTTACAATAATTATAATAATAATAAAAATAATAATCATAATAAATTCTAAGTCTAAGTCATCCGCATTTGTTGATCCGTTCATCCGCATTCGATCTCTTCATCCGAATTTGGTATACTTCATCCGCATTTGTTTTTCTCTTAGGCGCATGAGCACTGTACAGGCGCATTGGCACTGTACAGGCGCATTGGCACTGTACATGCGCATGAGCAGCGGGCGCATGGGCACTGTAGAGGCTCATTAGCACTGTGCAGCCCAAAAATTTCTATCTTCCGAAGTCCTTTACACTTAGAAAGATTCTGAAAATCTTAAAAACCTTCTAGAAGGTGGTTTGACTAGTCTATTCACCACCCAAACTGCCCAATGCATGGCTTAGCTTCCTAAGCCATGCTAACTTGCTGAAGTATCCTAAATGTTTCTTTAACCAAGATTTCTTTGATCAAAAAAGTGGGCCCAAGCTTTTCTTCAACCGATTAACAACCTCAACTCCACTTTCTCTTTATAAATTAAGAGCTCACCAACTTATTTTTACTCTTTACACACACTCTCGGCAGAATCACTTCTTCGAACTCCATAAGGTAAATTTCTTCTTTCTTTTATTTTACAACTTATAAGTATTTACTTTCTTCCTTCTTTTGCACCTCTAATCCATCTGCGAATATGGATTGAATCTTCATTCCTAGCAGCCACTTTTGTTCGTCTGCAGCAGCATCCTGTTTGCCCCGTTTCATAGCTTTATCGAGGTAAACGTCACCACCCTAAAAACTCTCGGCATTTTGTTATATCGTATTGCTAGTGACATAATCAATTCTGTGTCACTTCTATTGTCTTATATATGTAAAACACCATGAATTCCAGTAAACATAAGAATGTACATTTTACAAAAAACGATTTTTATAACATTAATATATATAAAAAAAACTCAAAAATTCTTAAAAATATGTAAAACATGATTAATATAAATTATATGAATTATAAGTTCATATATGTTATATTTATGATATAGAAGTTGTTAAAATAGGAAAAATCAGATTAAAACACATAAAACCAAGACTTAACGAACACTTAAAAGAACTAACCGGCTAATATAACGGAATTACCAACCACACATACAATCCGATTTATAAAATTACAGTAGGTAAAAAATGTTAAATAATGCTTAGGAATAAAATTTCATGACCTGTAGAGTTAGTTTGCCTATTAAACAAAAATATAAAATTTATTTATATTAAATAAATGAAAATTCGTAAACATATATTCTTAGACTAAGAAACCTTAAATTTTAGATTCAAACACTTATCATAAGTATATTAGAATAATATAAAGCTAAGTTGGACCAAAAAGTTGAACCGAATCTAAGAACCCGTTAAAAACCGAACCCGAGCGTTAGAATACCAAAACCGTTATAAAACAACCTAAAACCTAAAAATACAGTATATATGGGCCTTATAATGATAAATTCAGACTACAAACCAAATATTATCTATTATAGGATTTCATAAGAATTAATACAAAAATAATGTTAAAATACAAAAACCAAACATCACCCTAACAAAACAATAAGATAAATAAGTTCCAAAACCTTGAGAAGCATTAAAACCACTTAATTACAGTAGGTTACCTCACTCAAAACTATAAAACACATAATAAACAACTCAAGTGCTAAATTCCAAAATATAAGGGTTAAAAGTGTCAATATAACAAAGTTGAAGGACCAAACATGACAATGACCAAAACCTTACTGTTTTGGGAATAAAACACTAAAATAATAAACTTAATAATCTGAAATTTATCTATAATAACTCAAACATGTCCTATTCTCAAACCTAAGACCTCAAATTACAAGAATATACCAAATTACACATGTGTAAAGAAAACCGTCTAGTCACGTAAGGCAAACCTGAACTAGAAAGATTAGGTCTACCTAACTAATTGAAATGGATCTAACAAATGTAAATATGAACTTAGGAACCTTGCCGGCTGGTAGCTCAAACCCACGAACACTCTCGTGACAACTAAGTTAAGGTGAGTCTCGTGACCCCCTTTTTACTTGATAAACTTTTGGGGTGAAATACATACTCTTGGTTATAAATTTGTATTGATGCAACACTACCTGATCTTGTCCCCGAACGTGAGCATAATCATTAACTCTTGTGAGAGCCGCTTGATTTGTGGATAGTACTATTTGGGGAATCCCCCGCATAGAATGGGCCCTGTGGATAGGGAAACCCCCCATTGAGATTGAAAATCATTGTGTCACAAATTATTGTAGAAATACATGTGCATAGCAGGCACATCTGAGCCCATAACAATAAGGGGTATGGGTTAGGGGATGTTCTAGCACTCGGGAGGGTCACCCGGGTCCAGGTTTGATTATGATACTTTTCTTTAGTGCATCATAGACTTTGTAAACTTATTTTATATGTGGAGACTTGTGTCATAAACTCATGAGCTCACTAACATTATGTTGATGTATTTTTGGGTGTGTATTTTAGGAGAAGACTGATTGGCATGAGTAAGCTGGCTAGGAGGTTGACTAGAATTGGACATTTGGAGATAGCCACCGCCTCCTAGTTTTAGATGATTTTCTGTCAAGACAATATATAGATGATGTTTAGAACACTTTAACATATGTTAGACCTTATTTATCTTGGGGATAACTGTAGGACTTTTAAATGAATTGAATCTAGTATTACTTGAACCTCTACCCTTCCGCTGCATTGTGTTGATATTTGATAGTCACGGCCGGGGAAACACCATGCCCGGCTGTTCGTGACAAGTCTGGTATCAGAGCCAATGGTTACAGCGAATTAGGATCTGGCCTATAAGATACCTAGGCTTTAACCACACATTAGGAAATTTAGGAACCTAGGAATAGACGCCTTTAAGCTATGATCTGAGGCTAGTTCCTAGCATCTGCATTCATTCATTTAAATTTTGAGTAAATCTTGCTGTAATTTCTGATTTTGATATATAAAAAAATATATATGTATCTTTCACTTTATATTTTACTTGGCTTGCTCATAAGATGGAAGGAAACCAGAACTGAGGGAAGACCCTTGAGACGCCCCCTATCGCATGAGATTGGGAAGTATGCCCCTCTTGGGCCACAGTATGGGGACCCTAGTTGGTACCCAAGGCCCCCCTAGCCAGGATTAGGAGATGGAGGAGTCTGAACCATCGAAGGATACGTCTGCATCGTCGGCGACTGTCCGGGTTAGTTCCCTACGACCTGACAAGGATGAAGACGTGGCACCTCGTGCGAGGCAAACCGCATGAATGTCCGGCCGACACATCCCCACATTCCAGGAGGAATGGGGTAACTTGGTTACATGACTGACCGGGGCACCGCCACAGCAGGTTGTCCCATCATTGCCGCCAGCACCCGCTTCATAGCATCCGACTGGACCCTACAAGCGTGACGCGATCGCATGTCACAGCATCCGAATCGGCATGCTACTCCAATGCCTCTCAGCAGATGTTCGCAGATCTACCCCAGTACTTCTCAGGACCACTGGTTGGAGACTCCACTATGGACGAGGTGTGGCGACGAAACCAGCACTATGATACCTTGAAGGAGGAGAGGGACGAGGCAGTGTCCCTATTGGCCAAGATGAGGAGGAAGTTGTACCGAGCCGCCCATAAGTGCGTGCTCAATCCATGTGATGGGGTTTGAGAATGATATTCTCGGTTGATGTGACTCAACCTAGGATCAAATATGCAGACTAAATCAGTAATATAGTTGCGGAATCACTATATTACAGAACAGATGAACCTGGGGAAACAAGCATATAGTGCTGATGTCTAGATCCAAAAAGATTCCCAATGAGGAACACATCCAATATGGGTGACAAATAAAAAGTTTACTTGTACAAAAAACAGTTAGCCGCATTGGTTAAATGACAGGGTTACCTTCACCCGCATTAACTAATGCACTTACCTGCATTAAATTTTGAACTAGTCAAAGATTAATGTAGTTGCAGTGAATGATTCTGATTGGTTTGTACAGTTGCTTCTGATTATATGAAGATGAGTCTGCATTTTTGTTTGTTTTATGAAGATTATGCAGATTCTGAGATTGTCAATTCTTGCTTGGATTGTCGTGTATCTTTGATGTGACATAGATTCACAAGTTGACTGATTTTGGAACATATGCATCTTCTGAAGCTGATTATGGAGTAATTTACATACAGACACAATCAATTTGACAAAGTTGTCAATTTAATGTTTGCAAATTTCATGTTTTTGTAAATATTTCCTTTTTTTTTTAAATTTTATTACTACCCCTAAAGTTTATATCCACGAGGGATAAAAACTTTAAATGAACTTTATAAAATTTTAGGACGATATTTCTGAACTGTTTAATTGTTTTGCACTTTTGTTAGAAATTTTGGGATCATATCAATCTTATCTTTCATAAGTGCAAGTTGTCATGAACTTATTGATTGAAGGAATGTTTGTCCTCTTAAACTCATGCTTGGTCAATATTGTAATGCATGTGATTTTTATCATGTTTTGATTTAATTAAACATTCAACATGAACCTCACACTCATAAGCATAGCAAGATCAACTATCCTCATGTACTATATGGTAGAACTTTTTCACAACTTTTAATACCTGGCCATTTAAGTTATGAAACCTCATTCATTTTGGTAATGGGGATCCACTTTGGGATTCTTTTACCTGATCCTTATTTTGTTTGATTCTCATTAGGATTCTTTTTGCTCTTCACTTTGGAAGGTGATCCACTTTGGGATTCTTTTTGTTATATTCTGTTTTATTTATCACCTATATTAGATGTGTTCCTCATTAGGAATCTTTTTGGATCTAGAGATCAGCACTATGTGCTTGTTTCCCCAGGTCTTTGCTCAGCAAAACAAAGGAGAAACTGATGGTTGAATGAGATTCATAATGTATCATGACCCGGTGTGTTTAGGTTGCTTCACATACACACACTTGGATAAGTTAGATACTTACATGCTCTGAGATGATGCATTTATAGTTGAATGTGATCTTTAGTTTATCACAACATTTATCTTCTATTCCAAGTTGAGCCTACCCTCATATCAGGTAAGTCATGTCAGTCTCTCAAGATATTGAATTAAGCACAGTGAATGATATAACGACTGTAATTATATCATTTCCCAGAAGAAGTACAAAACAAGGACTTCAATAAAAATTGATTTCTTTTTGTAATTTTATGAATATATATATATATATATATATATATATATATATATATTTTTGTAAATTTTTGATTTTACTCAAGGTTAATCATGCCGATTGATTGGACTAAGAATTCAAACCGACTTGGGTCAAATGCGTTAGTAAACAAATTAGCTAGCTGATTATCTGTGTTAACCTAAATTAGCTTGATTAAACCTTTTTCAGCACAGTCTCTCAAAAAGTGATATCTAATTTCAATATGTTTTGTTTTTGAGTGCTGAACTGGATTATTTGTTATGAAGACTACAGTAGTGTTATCAATATGAATTGGTGTGTGCAAGAAATTGAAACCATAATCAAGCATCTGGTTTTGAATCCAGAGAACTTGAGAGCAACAAGCTGATGCTGCTATGTACTCAGCTTCAGCTGTCGATACAGAAACATTGGTGTGTTTCTTGCACTGCCATGACACCAGTCTGGGACCAAGAAATTGACAACCGCCAGATGTGGATTTTTGTTGAAATTGCATCCCCCGTAGTCACTATCGGTGTATGCATAGATATTGAAGTCTCCATCCTTTGGATACCATAGACCAAGAGAAGGTTTGCCCTTAAGATATCTGAATATCCTCTTGACTGCATTCACGTGAGATTCCTTAGGATCTGCTTGATACCTGGCACATACACAAACACCAAACATAACATCAGGTCTATTGCCTGTTAAATACATAAGTGAACCAATCATGGATCGATAAAGAGTCTGATCCACTGATTTGCCATCTTTGTCTGGGCCAATCTTCACTTTTGTATCAACAGGAGTTCTGATAGACTGACAGTCTGCAAAGTGAAGCTTCTCTAACATGGATTCCATATATTTTGACTGGTTGATGAAGATTCCACTGGATGTTTGTTGTACTTGAAGACCTAGGAAGAATGTAAGTTCTCCCATAGCACTCATCTGAAATTTTGAATGCATAAGATCTTCAAAGTC
This sequence comes from Flaveria sonorensis, assembly GCA_025506505.1. Taxonomy (NCBI): domain Eukaryota; kingdom Viridiplantae; phylum Streptophyta; class Magnoliopsida; order Asterales; family Asteraceae; genus Flaveria; species Flaveria sonorensis. Next base: position 37,370,901 of record CM046440.1, on the reverse strand, counting down.
TTTGCAGAGTTGTTTGTTGGTGGAGCCAAACATGATATCATCCACATAAATATGGACAATCAGCATCTCATTCCCTTTTCTCTTTCTGAATAAAGTCTAGTCAATCTTCCCTCTTTCATAACCATGGTCAAGAAGAAAGGATGATAGAGTCTCATACCATTTTCGAGGGGCTTGATGTAAGCCATACAAAGCTTTATCAAGCTTGTATACCCTGTGAGGGAAATCTGGATCCTCAAAGCCTGGAGGTTGACTCACTTAGACTTCTTCAGAGATCTTTCCATACAAAAATGCACACTTTACATCCATTTGATAAACTGTGAATTTCATGGATGCAGAGAACGCAAGAAAGAGTCGTATGGCTTCTAATCTAGCAACAGGAGCAAACACCTCGTCATAATCTATTCCCTCTTCTTGTGTATAGCCCTGTGCTAACAATCTTGCTTTGTTTCTGATGACGATCCCTCTGTCATCAGTCTTGTTTCGGTACAGCCATCTGGTGCCGATAGGGTATTGACCTTCGGGAAGATCCACCAGCTGCCATACTTCCTGTTTCTTGAACCGCAACAACTCATCCTGCATTGCCTCAATCCAGCTATTGTCTTGTAATGCCTCTTTAATGTTTTCGGGTACTGTTTGACACAGGAAACAAGAAAACAAGCAGATGTTCGCTATGCTTGACTTTCTTCGAGTCACCTGCTCGTCTAAATCACAAATAATGTTGGACACTGGATGATTCTTGTGGGTCCTGGTAATTGGAATCAAATCACCAGCAATGGACACATCAAGATTGGAGACATTTAGATCATCTTGGTGAGAGGCATCTTGTTGTTGTAGTGTGGGAGAGTGATGACCAGAGTCAGAGGGTATAACATCTTTAGCTTTAGTATCACTCTGAATACTCTCATCATTTCCATCTCTGTTAGTATCAGCTGGTGCATGAGTTGGTTCTGAATGTCTCACATTAGTTGAAGGTTCAGCTGAAGGAGATGGCATTGAACTACGACCAGCATCAGTTGAGATACTTTCATTTAGTGTAACTTGTCAGATAGGATCAGCTTGTAACGACACTTCTTCATTGTCTTGATCAGTAGAAGGAGGAATCATTGGGAAGTCTGTTCTTCTTTCAACTGACCCTGATGTTCCTGCATTTGACAAATTGAACTGATCAAAAGATCTTGTAAATGAATCAATATCAAACAACCAGTCAGGACCATTTGATGATTTGGGAAATGAATTCTCATTGAATTGAATATTTGTTGATTCATCAATGATGTTTAATCTAGGATTAAACACCCTAAAAGCCTTAGACACTGAAGAAAATTCCTACGAAGAATCCCTCATCAGACTTAGGAGCAAACTTTCCTAAATGGTCTCTGGTGTTCAATATTGAGACAGGACAACCAAATGACTTCAAAAATCCAATGAATGGTTTTCTGGGAAAAATAAGTTCAAAAGGAGTTTTATTGTGTTCTTTGATTATCAGAGTTCGATTTTGCACAAAACATGAAGTGTTAACTGATTCTGCCCAAAATGTAATTGGTAGTTTGCATCAGCTAGCATTGTTCTTGCTGCTTCAATCAGTGTTCTATTCCTTCTTTTAGCAACTCCATTTTGTTGTGGAGTATGAGCTACACTGTACTGATGAACAATGCCTTTTGATGTGCAAAATGAACTCATGCTATCATTTTTAAATTTTGTCCCATTGCCACTTCTAATAGATTTTACTTTTAAATCAAGTTGATTTTCAATTTTGGTTATAAAATCTATTATGATTTGGGACACCTCATTCTTATGATTTAGGAAGAAGACCTTTGTGAATCGAGTAAAGTCATCAATGATCACTAAACAATAATTCTTCTTGCCAATACTCATGACGTGAGTCGGCCCGAAGAGATCCATATGAACTAACTTCAATGGACAATTGTTAGTGTTCACAAGTTTTGGCTTATGAGATGATTTATGTTGTTTTCCTTTAAGACACGTAGTACAGTGGTCAACAAAATGAAATTCCTTTTGAGGAAGACCAATTACATGGTTCCCTTTGACCAATCTATTCATATTTTTAAAATTCGTGTGTCATAAGCGTCTATGCCAAAGTTGTGATTCATCAAATGATGCTTTAGATGATAGACATGTCTAAGGTTCAAGACATATGTATTATTCTTCCTCGGTGTCTTCAAGACAACCCATTCTTCAAGAATATGAAATCCTGGTTTCAAGATGTAGCAATGAGTGTCAGTGAAATGAGTAGAATACTTCTTGTCACAAATCTGGGATACACTAAGTAGATTGAAGTTCAGCTGCTCGCAGTAATTGACTTTGTCAAAGTTCAGAATCCCATTCATCACTGATCCTTCTCCAGTAATTCTATCACTCTGTGAATCTCCGCCAAATGCCACAGTAGTTCCTTGAATGTGCTTGAAGTCATGAAGGAGGGAATTGTCTCCTGTCATGTGTCGGGAACATCCACTGTCCACGTACCATAAGCTATTGGACCTGTGTGAATGACCCTACAAGCACAAAAAGAACTAGTTAGAATGAGGAACCCAAGCCATAATGGTCTTGGGTTGTCCTTTGGTATCTATCACTGTTACTTCTTGATACTTTCCTCTTGTTTGTGTTTTAGAGGAGGATGATTTTAGCCCTTTTCTATTGTTTCTTTGAGGTTTCAGTTCATCAATTTCATCTGATGTGTCAGAGGAGTATACAAACCTTTCCTTGTTCTACCTGTTCTTTGTTAAAGATATCAAACCCACTTCCTTGTTTGATATTTGATGAATATGGTGACTTAGATTTCACTTTAGATTTTTGGACAAAAGTGGATTTTCCTTTGGTAACTACGGGAACTTTGGTTTTATCCTTGAAGTTCAATGAAACCCTGTCTGATTTGCATGAATTTTTAGGAGATATGATCTCATAATCAGATCTGCTTTCAGCAGATGGTTTCACTGAGCATTCAGTAGTGTGATTCATTTTAAGATTTTGAGGAACAAATTTTACAAAAGGCACAATTGATTTAACTGGGCTCTTTGATTTCTTGATAACCATAGGTTTGTCTGAGCACTCTTTGATTTTGATAGGATGACCCAATCTGATTTTATCCTCATCAGTTTCAATGTAAACACCTGGATTGTTTTGAGGATTTGTTGTTTGAGAAATCATTGATTTGGTTTCAATAATTTTAGATTCTTTTGTATCTGATTGAGTAAGTGACTCAAGCATAACAGTGTAGTTATCATTATATGGAGGAGGACAAGTTTTGTAGCCTATTCCAGTCATATCTTTAGCCTCTCTTTAGGAGATTAGTAGCTCTTGCAGCTTGACTGAAGATAGCTGAAACTTTTCAAGTTTCACTTCAGTAGCTGATTGCTCAGCTTTTGACTCGGTTAACAGTTCAGTTAACCTTTCATTTTCAGCTGCAAGGGCATACTTCTCTTCATGAAGTGTTTCCATGTCAGACAGCAAAGACTTGATTTTGATTTCAAAAATTCTCATTTCTTGTTTGAGCATTTCTGATTTTACTTTTTCTTTTTTTATTTTATTGGCCAGTTTATGATTGTGTTCTCTGTACCCCTGTACTTCAAGAACACACCTCTCAGAACATAAGTTAGATTTTACCTCTGATGGTATTGGAGAAGGACCATCATTGATATGAGCCATTAAAGCATGGTTCTAGAATTGAGGTTGAACTTCCTCTACTTACAGGCTCCAGTCACACACTCCATCTTGTCTGATGACAAGAGCATTTGATGTTTGCTGACTGTTTCCTTTAGATTGATCTGTCAGCAGAGGTTGTCTTTGGTGAGTTTGCTGTTGCTGACTCTGTTGTTGCTGTTGATTGTTGTTGTTTGGATGATAGTTGGTATTGTGCTGAGTAGAATGCTGGTCATGTAGCTTGTATTGTTTCTCCTGGGAGAGTTACATTCTCGAGAGAAATGACCAGCCATCCCACAGTTGAAGCATTTAACTTTAAATTTGTCATATCCCAGTTTTGTGTTCTCATTAAGGCTCAGTTTCTTCCCTTTTCGAAAGAATTTCTTTGCTCTCATAGCAATCATGGCCATCTGCCATTGCAAATCCATTTCTTCAACATCATCAGGATCTATTTCTTCCAGATCTTCTTGAATCAGATGAGCTGATGTGAGTCTCCCTCCAAGGTAGGCTTCAAAGCTAGCAACAAATGCATTGTAAGTTGCCTTTTGTTCTTAAGATTTTTACTCATCATGCATGTTGTTAGGAGATACAGTGGGTTGGGCAGAAGATGGTAGTTTTTGAGGTTGTGGAGCAGCACCAAATCCTGTTGTTCTTGTTTGATCTCTTGATGACAGAAAGTCTTCTTCTTCAGTAACAAAGGCATTTTCAAAAGAATGAGTTTCAGATGGAAACTTGTAAGCCTCAATGACTTCAGGTCCACTTAGATTTCTGCTCCTTTCATCAAGTTCAAGAGCCTCAATTTTTGCAATCATGATATCCAGGCTAGTACTCTCTGAATCAAGAGATTTTTTAACATTGTAACATTCTGTTTCCAGCTTTCAGGCAAGCTGTGCAGCGTTTTCTTGTTTAGTTCCTTCTCCTTGAAAGTGACTCCCATATTTCAAGGTCATTTACAAGTTGTAAGGGTTATAGTTCGTTCAACTGATTCTCTAGTCTTAAGTCTAAAGTCTAGAGTCTCTCTAATCTGTTGTCTTCCCTGCACATACATAAAATATCCTATTTACACTATCAAGAAACAAAGGAACATATATTTACAAAATAAGTCCCTATATTATGACAAAAAAACACATAAAGACAAAATGTTAATCTTCTAAGAGTCTAACAGATTTGGATACTGATGTAGTCAGGATAGGGAATGCTTAGAGAAAGAAGAGTAAAGTAAGTGGCTAATCACAACTGGCCACTGTAATTAGGGACTTACTATACTTGATGTAATCTGAGCTATTACCTTGAATGACCGTGTTGGTGTTTGAATCTTATAGAGCTTAGATTGCCGGTGGTAGAACTTTGAAGGCTTCCTAAGGTGGAGTGCGTGGTGGACGTGGTGCTGGAACACGTGCCACGATAAGGCTAGACTGCCAAGACGGCACCTGCAGATTGCAAGATTAATCACCATGAGGGAGGTGATGAGAGTGCTAATCTGAGGGCCTCAGCGAAGGAGGTGGTGGTTGAGGAGGTTCATCAGGTCATGCAGACGATTCTGCCATCTGTAGTGACCAAGGTTATTCCTGCTGTGAGGGAGGATGAAAAGAAGGAGAAGGAGTAAAGGAGGAAAACTGCTAGGCGAAGGGGTGAAGAAGGTGGTTCAGGGGCAAGAGAGCAACCGGATACTGAGATGGTTGTCTCCGGTGATGATGAGGAGGAGGAGGCAGAGCAGGAAGCTGCAAAGGGGTGCAACTATGGGGCATTCCAAAGATGCAAGCCCCCGATTTTTGACGGGAATGGGAATGGTACTGCTGCTCACCAATGGGTGAGAGAGATGGAGACGGTACTTGATATTAGCGAGTGCCAAGAGGATCAGAAGGTAAAGTTTGCTACCCAGTCATTTATGGATTCAGCCTTGTGCTGGTGGGACAATATTGTCCAGGCCGAGGGTTAGTAGGGTGATTGGGAGGATGGAGTGGAGTGAACTGAAGAAGCTAGTGATTAAGGAGTTTTGTCATCACAAGGAACTCGATTTCCTGCAGTTGAAGGCGGGAACTATGATGCACCAACAGTACCCGACAAAGTTTAATAAGATGGCCAGTTTGGTGCCCGATCAGGTGACGCCCATGTCACGAAAGATTAAGAGGTACATCCAGTGTCTCCCGGCGAATATCCGCAGACACATGAGAGCCACCCGGTCAAGAATGTTTAGGTTGGTGGTCGATTTGGCAGGAAGACTGTACGATGAGAGGGACAAGGTGACCATGGTAGAGGTGAACAGGAAGGGAAGTGGAGATACGAACTAGAGTGGGAAACATTTTAATAGAGGTGGTTTCACTCCCAAGGGCAGGAAGGCAAAGATGGAGGGTCGCAAGGCAGCTGTGACTGAGGTAGTGGCGAAGGTATGCAGCAAGTGTGGGAGAGACCATGTAGGGGAATGTAAGTGGGGACCGAATGTCTGCTTCAAGTGTGGGAGGCCTGGTCATGTGGCGAGAGATTACGGGGTCATAAAGTGTTATAATTGTGGTGAAGAGGGCCATATGAGTAGGGATTGCAAGAAGCCGAGTGCCGAGAACTCCGGGGCAAGGAAGGGGATTGAGAAGGAGGGGCAGAGGGCAAAGGCCATGGCATTCACTATGACTCGGGAGGAGGCTAGTGTGGACCCCGATGTTGTGTCAGGTACATTCCTTGTTAACCAGACTTGATGCAGAAACTACTAGTAGGATTTTTAATTCTGCTGCCTTCTGTGATAAGTTGCCCACTAAGAGTAGAAAGATTGATGAGCCCTTCGATGTAGAAACTGCTATTGGTAAGTCTAACAGGATTTCTGATGTGGAAGAGGATTGTGACATAGAATTGGAAGGCCATAGGTTCTCTGCTAGATTGTTCGTGATGCCCTTAGGCGGATTCGATGTAGTCCTAGAGATGGATTGGCTAGCAGCCTACGAGGCAAATATTGTGTGCCACAAGAAGATGATTTGATTGACTACATCGGATGGGAGTTCAGTGATGATCTATGGCGATAGGGTTACTTCAGTTCCGAAGGTGATTTCGATGGTTGTGGCTGATAAGTGTATGAGGCGTGGATGTGGTGCCTATCTAGCCTATGTGAAGGATGTGGATGCGGCGGTACCACTATTGTCAGACGTGCCGATAGTGTGCGACTTCCCTTACGTATTCCTGAAAGACTTATCAGGTGTGCCACCTGACCGGGAGGTCTAGTTCCAGATTGACCTGATACCTGTTGCCCAACCTATTACTAAGGCGTCGTATCGTCAAGCTCCCTCCAAGATGAAAGAGTTGATGACTTAGCTACAAGAGCTGTTGGATATGGGATTCATTCAATCGAGTATCTCTTCATGGGGTGCTCCGGTCTTGTTTGTGTAAAAGAAGGACGGTAACATGACGATGTGCATCGACTACCGTGAGCTGAACAAGTTGACCGTGAAGAACTGGTATCCGTTACCGAGGATTGATGACTTATTTGACCAACTCCAAGGTGCCAGTTGGTTCTCAAGGATAGATCTCCGATCTGGGTACCATCAGTTGAAGGTGAAGGAGCAGGATATACCTAAAACAGCTTTTCGCACGCGTTATGGAAACTACGAGTTCCTTGTTATGTCCTTTAGTTTAACCAACGCGCCAGCTCCTATTTATTAATAGGGTGTGTCGGCCGATGTTGGATAAATCAGTGATTGTGTTCATTGATGATATCCTGATTTATTCAAAGAGCGAAGAGGAAAATGACGGTCATATTCGAGAGGTGCTGGAAACGCTTAGAATGGAGAAGTTGTATGCCAAGTTCTCCAAGTGCGCATTATGGTTGTACGAGGTTCAGTTTTTGGGTCATGTGGTCAACCCAGAAGGGATCATGGTGGACCCGGAGAAAGTTGAGGCGGTAATGCAATGGAACTCTCCAAAGACGCCATCCGAGATTTGTAGTTTTTTGGGTTTGGCAGGCTATTATAGAAGATTCATCCAAGACTTTTCAAAGATAGCTTCAACATTGACCAAGTTGACCCGTAAGGAGGTAAAGTTTGTATGGGGTCTAGAATAGGAGAATGCTTTTGAATAGCTAGAGACGAGATTGACCCAAGCTCCTGTCCTAACGTTACCTGAAGGGAGCGAAGACTTAGTGGTCTATTCGGATGCTTCTTATTCGGGGTTGGGTTGCGTGTTGATGTAACGGGGGAGGGTAATAGCCTATGCGTCCCGACAGCTGAAAATCCATGAGGCTAATTACTTTACTCATGATTCGGAGTTGGCGGTGGTGATCTTAGCATTGAAGATTTGGAGGCACTACTTGTACGGGACGAAGTGCACTATCTTCACTGACCACAAGAGCTTGAAGTACTTCTTTGAGCAAAAGGATCTCAATATGAGGCAAAGGAGGTGGTTACAGTTGATCAAGGATTATGATTGTGAGATCCACTACCATCCAGGAAAGGCCAACGTAGTGGCGGATGCCTTTAGCCGAAAAGAGTGACCCGAGCCGATTCGAGTAAAGGCTTATCTGTTGGTAATGACCTCTGATGTGATGAAGCAGGTCAAGGAATTTCAGGATGAGGCGTTGAAAGAGGATCAAATCAACTCTGAAAGTATGAAAGGCCTAGTCACGAAGTTGGGTGAGAACACTCTCGGTGTTAGAACCCGATTTGGGCGGATGTGGATTCCTTGCTAAGGGGATCTATGGAGAAAGATCATGGATGAGGCCCATAAGACTCGATACTCGATTCAACCCGGTGCCACGAAGATGTATCAGGATATGAAGAAAGATCACTGGTGGCCGGGAATGAAGCGCGATGTAGCAGAGTATGTGAGTAAGTGCCTTACTTACCTGCAACTGAAGGCGGAGCATCAGAAGCGATATAGGAAGATCCAACCTTTTAGACAGTCTGACGAAGAGTGCTCACTTTCTGCCGATCTGTGAGACGTATTCATCTGAGAGGTTTGCGGATCTGTTCATTAAGAAGATCATAGCTCGTCATGGCCTACCGGTGTCTATCGTGTTGGACCGTGACACTTGGTTTACATCAAAGTTTTGGAAGAGATTCCACGATGCGATGGGGACGAGGCTACATATCAGTACTACGTATCATCCTCATACAGATGGTCAGTTTGAGAGAATTATTCAGATGCTGGAAGATATGCTACGGGCATGCGTGATCGATTTTGGAGGAAGTTGGGATGAACACTTACTGTTAGTCGTGTTCTCATATAACAACGGTTATCATGCCAGTATTGGTATGCCTCCTTATGAGATGCTATATGGAAGGAAGTGTAGAACGCCCATATGTTGGAGTGACATCGGGCAGAAGGAGTTGGGAAGCATTGAGGTGATCGAGGCTACGACTGAGAAGTTGGAGAAGATTAAGGCCTTTATGAAGGTGGCGAATGATAGACAAAAGTCGTATGCCGACAAGAGGCGTAGACCGACTGAATTCAAGGTGGGTGATAGAGTTATGTTGAAGGTCTCGCCTTGGAAAGGGATAATCCGGTTCAGAAAGCAAGGAAAGCTAATCCCGAGGTATGTAGGGGCTTTCCAAATTATGCTCGGGTAGGAGAGGTGGCCTATCAATTAGAGCTACGTTAAGTGGAATTCACCCGATGTTCCATGTATCTCATCTGAGAAAGTGCTTAGCTAACAAGGATATGATTGTGCCGCTGGAGGATATTGAGGTAGATGAATGGCTTAGTTATGTGGAGTAACCGGTGGCCATCATTGATAGAAAGGAGAAGAGGTTAAGGAACAAAGTGGTTCCACTTGTGCGTGTACAGTGGAAACACCGAAAGGGGTCTGAGCCTACATGGGATACCGAGAAAGAGATGAGACAGCATTACCTGCATCTATTCAAGAGCTGACAGGTTTCTGGGAGGAAACCTCAATAAGGGGGGTGGACTTGTAACGCCCGAAAATTTTGAAGAAAAAAAAGGTAGGTGAAGTTCTAGCGCGAAAGGAAGTTCTTGCGAGAGAAGTTCATGCGAAAAGCTAAGTTGGATATAAATAGCTGAGAACACCCAGTCTGACTCCATTTCGTGCGAAAAGATCAGCTGCTAGAGAGAGAAATCGGCTGCGTGGAGAGAGAAAGTGAAGAATCCAAGTGTTTAAGGTATGTAACTCGTGTAGTAACTCGTGTTATGTACTAAGAATGGATTATAGATGAATATAATGCATGGTTATGTAGTTTTCTCTTGGCAAAGGCTTCGAGAATGTTGCCTTTATGCTAGAGCTTCAAGAAGTGAGTTTCTAGTCTCCTTTTTACGCAAGTTTTATGTTTTGGGGCTATTATGCATACTAGAACGTTTGAATGTGCCTGTTCATGATTGGTATGATATTGTTTAAGATGTTTGCATATTAGAACAGCCTTAGATGCGATAAGTTGTGATTGGGCGGGAAAAACCTGTAGTTTTCGCATGAGCAGTTTTGATGTACGTTAAGATTTTGAATTCTGGGAAGTTTTCACGCGAAAGGTGTAGTTTTCGCGCGATATGAATATTTTCGCGGGACAGGAAGTTCTCACGCGATTTGTAAGTTCTCGCGCGATATGTGGTTCTCGCGCTAGTTGATGGTTTTCGCGTGATAGGATGGTTCTCCCGCCAAGGGTTAGTTCTCGCGCGAGATGTTACTTATGTATGTTAAGTTTTCGCATGTTATGCTATTATGTGTGATGCGTTATCTTTTTACGTTAAACGACTTTTTAAAACTATATGCTGTATGATGTGACTTTACTTGATATGTTTGATTATGTAAGTAAAGTACTACGTAACGAAAGTGGAAGATAATGATGATGAAAGTGGAACGTAATGAATGAATGAAAGTCTTGCAAGCAAATTGAAAGGAAGTTCACAACTCATTGAGGGGTTGTTAGCTCAACTGTGTGCGATGTTGCTAACCCATGAGGATGCACACAGGGGATCAATCTTTGTGACTGATCAAGACATATGAAAACGGGATCCTAGTCGCTTTACCCCAAGATAGAAGTTGCTTCGTGCACAATGATAGGGCATAGCCTATGATAGGATCAAGATTAAAACTGAAAGAACGAAAGAAAGTACGAAAACGATTATGAGCGATGATGATAAGATAATAATAATTATTATCAAGATGTACATACTGTTGGATCATATGAGGCTGGTGCAACCAAAACAACACTTAGAACAATTTTGTGTACAAGTTGAAGAAGTCTTCCAAAGACGAAACTACTCTTCCGCAGCTATGTCAAAGATCTTCCGAAGCATTATGTCTGAAGAGCTTCCAGAGGAAAACTAAGTCTTCTGAGACTAAGTAGTTTTCCTTCCGAAGTATATAAAGAACTTTCGAAGGATAGAACAAAGTCTTCCGAAGACCTAGCAGTTCTCCTTCCGAAGTATTCACACTTAGAAGATCCAAGATAAAGTCTTCCGAAGAATAAAGTCATAAAGACCTATAGAAGATTCGAAAGAAGTTGTTTCTTTCGAAGTATAAATGGCCTCGAAAGAACTTATTCTTTCGAAGCCATTTAGCTTCGGAAGAATCAACAATGAACCAGTGGACAAAAGTATGGTCTGTCTGAGAGACTCTGATACACTACATGGTGCTTTTCCTAACCCATGTAGTTGACCATACTTTAATCCACTATTCACCTTTTCAACTTAGTACAGATACCATCCTTAGTTGGTGCCAAAAGGTAAGTCATGGACCTGTCATGATTACCTTATCTAGGATATTATTTTATCTTAAATACTTTACTTCTAGCAATGTAGTTTTTGTCTAGTAGTAGATTCCAGCTGGTTTTCCAAGTATAATCGGCTGTAGATAGTTGTATATATAGTTTCTCATTGTAACTTATGTAGTATGAGCTTAAGAGTCTTATAATACTGAGTTGAGAAGTAATATATACAAGTATCTTGAAAACCATTCTCTTGTTCATTAACTTCGTATATTATTATCAACTTTAGTTTGTGATTCTGTGTTTCATCGATCAAGTGAGACTTAGTGAATTCTATGTTTAGAGTCAAAACTGATCCCTGCACGTACGATGTGTGATCATGAATGAAAGTAAAGGATATGTTTTAACGAAAAGTAAAGCATTTTAATTATAAACTAGAACTCAGTCAGCATATCTGACTTTTGTATGCATAATAGTTGGCAGGTAACCGTTTGATGCTGAGGAGGTGTAGGCATGGATGCATAAGCTACTGGGAACGATTTACGTCTAGCGTCCATATTTTTGGAGATGATTGTTGTATTAACAAAATTTTGAGATGTAAATGAATGATTTGCCTTATTGACACGATTTTAATCATGAATGAAAAGTTTTAATTCCACTAAAAATGATGTGTTTTAAGTGTATTACGCGATGCTTAACTGACAGGATCAGTGATCTAAGTTTGATCAATTAGAGTTGAATCGCAGCGGAATTAGAACAAGAATTAGACAAATATAGCAAGAACACAATAGATATTCAATGGAACAGTACACGGTTATAGAGAAAGAGGGTTTTCTGCAAAAGGGATAATATCATTCATGCACAAATGCTTCGGTATGGCGGCCGCTAAGCTTCGCACCTTACAATTAGGTCAACATTCCTTATATAAAGGAATGTGACGTCTGCTGATGTCACTTGATAGTGACATCTAACAGAATTATTACAAACAACTGAAAGTAAGCAAACTACTGAGAATGTTCACAACAACTAGAACATCTCAGAGTATGCTAAGTACAAGATGAAACTAAAACTACTGAAACTACAAGTACTGATTACAAGAAACATAAAACTACTGATTACAAAAGAACTGAAAGGAAAATATAACTACTGAAAGGAAACCATCACAACTACTGAAGAGGTCTTCTTCAGCTGTTGTGACAATCATCTGAAACTTGGTCTTCAGTCTTTGTCTTCAGCTTTTCACTTCAGACTTTGTCTTCAGCTCTTGTCTTCAGACTTTGTCTTCAGCTCTTTCTCTTCAGACTTTGTCTTCAGCTCTTTCACTTCAGACTTTGTCTTCAGCTCTTTCACTTCAGACTTTGTCTTCAGACCTTGTTATCAGTGATGTCTTCAGCTGTTGCAGACTACTTTAGTTGTTGTAATGTCTGTGGGACTTAAAGGTTTTTCTGATCAGGCTTATTGGTTCTTTTGGTCCAACAAACTCCCCCTGAACCAATGCAGCCAAAACCTTTAAGCTTATTGAGGTCCCACTTATTCCTGGCAGAAATACTCTCTTGATCAGCTTCAGATATCAGATAAGCACAGGCCAGGGAACAGGTTTCAGTAGATGTGAATGTCAAAGGATGGAAGGGAACTCTGTCTTGGGGAACTAGACACAGAGCTGTTATCCCAACCATGAAACCTACTTCCCATTGATGAGTCTATAAGACTCTCTGACGTAGGCCTCAAGGAGAACAACTTGTTCCTCCTTAGTGAGTTCTTCTGCTTCTCCTTCGAAGAACTCTGGGCCATAGTACTCTGATAGGTACTTTACTGTCTTTCCATTTTTCAACTCAACAGTTGTTATCTCTCTGTAAGCAAATTCATCTGGGTGAGTCCCTTCTAGTAACAACTGGAGTTCATTTTTCTTGATCTCTTCAAGCCTCTTGTATAACAACCCCTTCTTGACCATTTTGTTCTCCATTAGAGTTTGAGGGGTCATCTTTGACTTGTAGGCTCTCTTGAAGTCTTCAAGTATCTCCCAGGGTGAGACTACAATGGCCAACATAATAATAGCATCTATGGTCTTTCTCACTTGGCCATTGTATCTACTTGGTATGGATTTCTTATGAATTCTAGAACTAACCCTGGGGTCTGGCCAAATCCTTACTCTCTCCTTTTGATATTGAAAGGTGTGCCTGAGAGCATACAGCCTTTGAGCGTGTTTCTTCATGGCTTGTATAGATGATGACTGAGGAAACTCTTTGTCAACCATCTTCAAAAGTTGCTCATCGTGCTGTTTCTGCTGTTCTTCTTCTTCAATCTTAACTTTCACCATTTGCCTCTGAAAGTCTGGTGTGATCATTTGTTGACTTCTGGGCTCAGGTATTTTTAGAACAGCAGAGATTGGTAGACTGTCTTCTTCATCATCTTCTTCTTCTTCTTCCATCCTCAACACCCTTCTCCTCCTTCTGGGTGCATCATTGGATGTGGTTTGAGGTGGTTTTTGGGGTAAGGGAGTTGGTTTTGAGGGTTGAGTTGGTTTAAGTTTAGGTTTAGGGATTGGTTTGGAGAGTTGTGGGGTTGGTTGTTTTTGAGTGGGAGTTTGGGAAGGCTGATCTAGCATTATTGTGGTAAGTTTGGCTTTGGAAAGCTTGGCCATATCAGTTCTCTTCCCAGCACCTGCTTCATCTAAGGCTTCGATAATCAACCCCTTATTGAATGCTTCAGAAGCACAGATTCTGGTGGTTATTGCTAGAATACTGTCTCTGGTCCATGATTTAATCTCAATTAATGATCTTCCCAAGTATTTTGCAATAAACCTGATCATTATCTCCAACCTCTCCCTTTCCATCACACTGTAACTGGCCCATCTCTCTTGTATCTCTTTAATCTCCAGCCTTCTGATCTCAGTGTCTAATGCAGCTGTATCAATGCCCTGTCTGAAAAGTTGGTCTATTATTCTGTCCATTGATCTGCTGTGAGCTTCATCAGCTTCTTTAACCAGATCTTCCAATGATTTCTCTTCATCAGGCTTTTGAGTTTCAGCACTTTTCTTTCTCTTGTATGTGATCAGCTGTTTTCCTTTTCTAACTCCTTTTCTTTCTCTTGTTGTTTCTCATCTTCCACTCTCTTTCTCTTTCTTTCTTTACTGCCTTAGACTCCCCCTTTTTGGGTGCATTGGGTTCAGGGGTTTGAATGGCAGAAAGCTTCTTTTGCACAACATCATCAACAAGTGTTTGTAGATTTGAGGAGATCCTCTCATCAATGGCTTTATGCATAATCTCATTAATGATGGGAGTGATGAGAGGTAAGGAATGTTGAAAGGTAGCAACCATCTGCTCAGAGGGGTTCTGTCCCTGAGAGGTGGTGCCAAAAGCAGTGGCTGGTGTCTCAGTTGAGTGTAGTGGCTGAGTGTTTGGTGAACCTTCAGATGAAGGTGCCATCTGTGGGTTTATTGGGGCAGATGGACTTTGATCCTGAGACATTTTGGCAAGCAGTTCTTTGAGTCTGCTCACCTCAGCCTCAAGGATTGTGTTATCGGCTAAGACATCAAAGAAAAAGCCCAGGTCATCATCAGTCTTTGCTGAATCACCTGACCTCCTGATTGAATCAGGATGTACATGCCCTGAGTGTAGATCAGTTGTAGCATGTGCCCCTTGTTCTTGGTTCTGGGGACTTCCTACCTCAGGACTGAGTCCTTCATCGGCAGTTTCCTCTGGTGAGGTCTTAGAGATGTTACCAACTGCATCCTGTTCATTTGCTGAATCAGTAGAAGTGGCAGCCTCACCAGATGTTCTAACCTCCTCCTCTACACGGGGAGATTGAACATTAAAACCCCTGTGCTGTGGGTTATCAGCAGCATTTTGGTCCTCTTCCTCAGCTGTTGAGGTTCTCCCCATTGTAATTGGTTTCTGGGGAGGAGGAGAGGAATGCAGCTGACTCAGCACTTGTGCAACTATAATGGTTGGGCTTTGAGGGGCGGTTGCATTTGGAGATAGGTTTGAAGCAGATTGCACCCGGGGTGACTGGTGCTCTTCAATGGTAACCTTCTCAATTGAGATAGGTTCCAGCATTGTGGTATCCCCAATTATGGTTGCATCAGGATCCTGTTGAGAGGATGCCTGAGCGGCTAGGGCTGGTGGAGTCTTTGACACTACTGGGGGGTTAGAACCAGTAAGTGTTTCCTGTATTGGTGGTACAGGGGCATCCTCAGGGGACTCATCTCCCTGAGTAGCCTTTTTGGGCTTTTGGTGTTGGGTTTGGTGGGGACTTTGGATCTGGAAGTGGAGGCTGTGGGTTCCCGCTGCTTGGGTTTTAGCAGCCGGGCAGCCCCTTTCAGTGTAGGGTCAGAGTTGTGCCTGGAGTATACTTCAGGCAATACAGCCGGAGCAGGGACTCCAAGGCCAACAAGGCCGTCTGATTTTAGCTGATTTAAAATTATGGCCATGAGAAACCTGGGATATAATATCCATCTGTTTGCCACAGGTTTCAAAGCCAGATCCTTTAGTTCCATGAAAACTATCTCAGAAAAATTTAGATTTTGTCGTTCAAAGATAGAGTATAATACCTGTTGCCATCGGGAGGACATCTGATCCCATGAGGAGGTTTTTGATGCAAGGCAGACATTCACCATGTGGAATATAAGACGTTCAGCATCATGGAAGTGCTTCTTCAGAATGGTGGTAGCACTTAAGTCTCCTTCATACCCGTTATTGATGAAAGACATATCAGTTGTGCCTTTCGGGTATTCTGTGACATAGGTGGCATCATGTAGATTTAGGGTTTGTCGAATGATGTCCACCTGTTTCTGAGACTGGAGAGTGACTATCACTCACCAGTTTGCACAGAGACGTTGGTCCAGAATTGGCTTAGGGAATCCATACTGGAGAGTGATTTGGCTATCATTCTCACCAGTTTGCACAGAGACGTTGGTCCAGAATTGGCTTAGGGAATCGGGGTATATGGTAGGATTCAGAAGAAAAGCGGTTTGGTACTGGGAATCTACCATAAGATCGATGGCATTATCAAATTTGTTCCAAAAGGCCGATTTCGAGAGGTAGGCAACACAGTTGTGTCTGGGTTTGAGTTTCATGGTCGCCATTGTTGAGAGAGTGAAGGACATAAAACGGCTAATGAAACGTTTGAAAGTAGGTTTAGGTATTTATAGGGTAATAAAAGGCTGATATAAAACGACTGAAAGTGTTGGTGCTGTCATCAGTTGTTTGAAAACAACTGAAGACCTGGTTTTAACTTTCAGAAGTTGTAACAACTGAAGACTTGGTATTAGTCATCAGTAGTTGTGAAACTACTGAAGACATGGTTTTGGCTTCAGGTGTTGTAAACAACTGAAGATTTGGTGTTAGTCATCAGTAGTTGTAAAACTACTGAAGACATGGTTTTGGCTTCAGTTGTATGAAGTGAAACAGCAGTTGTAGAAACAACGGAAGAGAAAAGTTTCTCATCAGCTGTTGTCGTCAATTCTTAGCTCATCAGCTGTTTCATTCTGACCTCAACACTGATCAGACTTTTTGTCTGATTTTCAGACGTTTCATTGGTCATCAGTACTTATCTGTTATACTGACATCAGTAGTTGTAACTACATCAGTAGTTGTAACCAGATCAGTTCTTTTCAACAGATAGAGTACTTCAGTACTTTTAAGTAATTTAGTCTTCAGTAGTTATGAAAACTACTGAGGATAAAAGAACTTATTAGTACTTATTTGTGACAATAGTATACGAATGCTCATCAGTACTTGTTGACTGAGATCATCAGTAGTTGTCACTTATTCTAGCTGCAGCATACCAAGCCTTAACACTAGGTTTTGGAAAGTTGAACTGTCCAAAGGCTTAGTAAATATGTCTGCAAGCTCATCAGCACTAGGAACAAACTTTGGATCAATCAGACCTTTTTCAAAACAATCCCTAATAAAATGGTGTCTGATCTCAATATGTTTGGTCCTAGAGTGCTGGACTGGATTCTTGACAATACAAAGAGCTGAAGCACTATCCATTAGTAATGGAGTCTTAGTCTCTGTAATGCCATAATCCAATAATTGATTCTGAAGCCAGAGTACCTGAGATGTACAACTTGCAGCAGCAATGTACTCGGCTTCAGCAGTGGATGTAGCAACAGATGTTTGTTTCTTACTCTGCCAAGAAACCAAACAGTTGCCTAGGAATTGACAACAGATCTTACTCTGCCAAGAAACCAAACAGTTGCCTAGGAATTGACATTGATTTTCTAGTTAATTTACACCCTGCATAGTCACTATCAGAAAAAGCAACTAATTTGCAAGAGTGCCCAGTGGAATACCAAAGACCTAGAGATTGAGTACCTTGCAGATATCTAAAGATCCTCTTGACTGCAATCAAATGAGACTCTTTAGGAGCAGCCTGAAATCTAGCACAAACACAAGTTGCAAACATAATATCTGGTCTAGAAGCTGTTAAGTACATCAAGGACCCAATCATACATCTGTAAAGTGTTTCATCAACAGCTTTACCTTTCTGATCTGCATCCAGTTGTGTGGTGCTGCACATGGGAGTAGAACAGGGCTTACAGTTTTGTAAATCAAACTTTTCCAAAAGACTCTTTGTGTATTTTGACTGATGAATGAAAGTTCCATCAGCCTTTTGTTTGATTTGCAAACCTAGAAAGAACTGTAATTCTCCCATGGCACTCATTTCGAATTTTTGTTGCATCAACTTTGTAAATGCATCACACAACTGTGGATCAGAGGATGCAAAAATAATATCATCAACATAAATTTGAACAAGGAGCTTATGCTGACCCACTTTCTTAATGAACAAAGTTTTATCTATGGAGCCTCTAGTGAAATTATTCTGAAGAAGAAAATTTGACAGTGTTTCATACCAGGCTCTAGGAGCTTGTTTCAACCCATAAAGAGCCTTATCAAGTTTATACACCCAATCAGGATGTTTATTATCCTCAAAACCTGGTGGTTGACACACATAAACCTCTTCTTTTATTTTACCATATAAAAATGCACTTTTGACATCCATTTGAAAAACTTTAAGATTGTGGAATGCAGCATAGGCTAAGAACAATCTAATTGCCTCCAGTCTGGCTACAGGGGCAAAGGTTTCATCATAATCAATACCTTCTTCTTGTGAAAACCCCTGGACAACCAGTCTGGCCTTGTTCTTGACAATTTGCCCATTTTCATCTTTTTATTCCTAAACACCCATTTAGTGCCTATTGCACACTTACCTGGGGGTAGAGGAACCAGTTCCCACACTTGCTGCTTTTTGAACTGAAGAAGCTCAAGCTGCATGGCATCAACCCATCCATTGTCTCTTAATGCAATATGATAGTTCTTTGGCTCTTGCTGACTGATGAAGAGAGCATAGAAGCAGAAGTTGGACAACTTCTAGTTGAGACACCAGCATTGATATCACCAATGATTTGAGACATTGGGTGATTCTTCAGCTCTTGGTACACTATGAGATCTGTGCAAGTGTTTGTAGCACGCTCAGCAGCAACAGATGTTGATCCAGATTCTTGAAACCAAGTATTAGATGGCAAGTCAAATGAAGTAGAGGATTCAGAAATCTCATCAGCATTTGTTGTGGATGGTGCTACTGAAGCTACAGGAACATCAAGTTTAGTAGACTCAGGCAGTTGATCACTAAACTTGAATAGGTGAGTACTGGGATCATCATCAACATCAGTACCACCAGATGGATGACTAGCTGCAGAAGGTGATGAATTCACATGATCTGCAACAGCTGGAGGCTGATAAGGAACATATTGCAGTATGTCCAGATCAAACAACTCCACAGGGTTTTGTGGGATTTTGTCCTTAGGAGATTCATTGAACTTCACATGCAAGGTTTCTTCAACCATCTTTGTTCTGCAGTTGAACACTCTGTAAGCCTTGCAAGTGGATGAATACCCAACAAAATACCCTGCATCCACCTTAGAATCAAACTTTTGGAGTTGATCCTTTGTGTTGAGAATGTAACAAGGACACCCAAATGCTCTGAAGAATGAAATTAGAGGAGCCAAATGATGTAGAACTTCATAAGGAGTCTTCATCAACCTCTGATTCACTAAAGCTCTATTTTGCACATAGCATGCTGTGTTGACAGCTTCAGCCCAAAAGGTCAGTGGCAAACCAGAGTCAGCCAACATGGACCTTGCAGCTTCAATTAGGGTCCTGTTCTTTCTCTCCACTACTCCATTTTGTTCTGGAGTCCTTGGGATGCTATACTGCCTCTTGATTCCTTTTGAAAGGTAGAAATCATCAAGTGTATGGTTTCTAAATTCAGTTCCATTATCACTTCTTATACACTTGACTGATAGGGAATACTGCTTCTCAACATACAACACAAAGTTAATAATTGTCTGAGCAGCCTCATCCTTTGAATGCAAGAAGAAGGTCCATACAAATCTGGAGTAATCATCCACAATTACCAGACAGTATTTCTTCTTTGCCATGCTCATTACTCTCACAGGACCAAAGAGATCCATGTGCAGTAATTGCAAGCAGGCAGTGGACTTTGGTTCTTCTATAGGAGGGAATGAAACTTTGTGTTGTTTTCCTTTTAAACAAGCAGTGCAGGTTTCATCACAGTGGAACTCCTTTATTGGTAGACCTCTCACTAAACTATTGTGGATCAGCTGATTCATGTTTTTGAGATTAACATGACCCAGCCTTCTATGCCACAGTTTAGATTCCTGAGGAGAGGCCTTGGAGAACAGGCAAGGATGACCTTTTAAATCAATCTTCTTTGACAAATCCAAGGCATATACTCTTCCTATCCTGTTGGCCTTCAGGAGAGTATGTTCATCCAATACCTTGTCAATCAGCCTCAGAACTTTGGAAGACAGAATCCGGCAGTTCTGGCTTGTGAAAAGTGCAACATGCCCTTTATCACACATCTGACTGACACTCAGTAGATTATACTTGAGATTCTCCACATGGTTAACATCATCAAATCTGATTTCTCCATTTGACACAAATCCTTTCCCGATGATGTAACCCTTAGCATCATTTCCAAATGAGACAAATCCCTTCTTTCCTTGAGAGTAGTCATTAAGAAGAGAACTGCTCCCAGTCATATGCATAGATCCTCCACTGTCTACATACCAGATGCTTCTTTGGCATGCTGAAGAACCCTGCATTTATCATAAGAAACTAGTTAGCTTTAGAGACCCAAACCTTTTTGGTTTTGGGTCTGTTTTCATCAACAGATTTAACCATAACTTGTTTCTCATGATTAACAGCTGATGAAGGTGGAGATGGTGCTGAAATGGATTTCTTAGATTTGGGCTTGGATTTCCTTTTCAGTGGTTTGATCACAGGTGCATCTAGTTGGTTAACTCTCCCCAACAAATGCTGAACCATCATAACAAGTTGTGTCTGATTTGTTGCTAAAGCCTTCAGCTCATTTGACACATCAGTACTTGTTTTTGATGAGTTCCTGTGACCCACCATTTCCTCCTTCTTGAAATTCACAGACTTAGTCTGATGTTTATCATGAGGAACACTATCAGCTGTTTTTGATAAACCCATCCTTCTTTTGGATTTTGGTGAGGCCTTGGGTTTATCAGTTTAAACATGGCAAACTTTGGAGATCAAACTGATTTTCTATTTTGTATTAATCTTTCTTAATGATATCTTGTTGAGTTTGGAAATTACTTTCACCTTCAGATTTTACTATTGATTTTGAAGTAAAATCAGTAGGTGGTGCAGTATGATTGTAACCTATTCCAAACTTCACATTTGAAGCTGTTTGCTTGCTGAGAAGCATTTCAAATCCCTTGCAGGATGTTACCCAGCGGTCACACTCAACTTGGGTAGCTGCAAGTGTCTCTTTGAGACTTCTGTGGTTCTCAAGTATGACCTCTACCTTAGCCTTTTCATCATTAAGTTGGCATTTAAGCTTGTAAATCTCATCATCTTTGTCATTAAGAGCAGACTCATACTCAGCTTTTCTTTTGGAAATAGTTTTCTCAAGCTCAAGATTTTGATTGATTAAAGCTACATTTGCCTCTCTAATAGAGACAAAGGCAGCTATGCATGATTCAGAACATAACTTGGCTTTAGCCTCAGAAGATACCTGGGTTACCTGTGAAGATGATGCATTGGAGCAGGAACCCTCAGTAGACTCCAGGGCCATGAGAGCAAGATTCCCAAAAGGATGTTCACCACCATGTTGACCAGCACCAGCAAATAATTGCTCATTGAAACCAGAAAGATCATCTGGTAAGCTGCTCCAGTCAACAACTCCTGGTGTGAAGAAGCTGTGATGAGGTTGAGATTGTGATGGAGATGGTTGAGGCTCAGGTAGGGCTTGAGGTTGTTGTGCTATAGGAACTTGAACTGGATTTGGCTGTGGCATGTAATAGCAGGGATATGGATATGGCATTGGACCCTGAGGGACAAAATATGCAGGAGATTGAGGTTGTGAGTGATGACCAGAACTAGCAGGATGTTGCCCTTTGTTTTGTGAACTATTGCTTGGAAAGGTCACAAAGGGTGCAGAGGAGTTAGATCCAGTTGATCTACACTCTCTTGCAAAGTGCCCAAGCCTGTGGCATTTGTGACACCTCAACTTACTCTTGTCAAAACCAACTTTGGTTTTGCCAGAGAGTCCTGGAAATTTCCTACCAGTTCTCTTGTAGAACTTTTGAGATCTGATATTGATCAAGGCCATTTGGCTCAAAATATCCATCTCTTCTAAATCATCATCAGCAATACCCATCAAATCATCCATGATAAAGCATAAATTATCACTATTACACCCAGAATGACTGTCAACACCAACAAATGCATGATCAGAACTGTTTGAAGAGAAATCTATATGCTCATCATAATGGCTTTCTGATCCAGCATATTCTGACTCATGACCGACCAAGGCAGTGTTCCCTGGTACAAAGTCATCAGTGAGCTTTCCTGATGATGCCAGTTTCCTTTTCTGCTCTATCTCTCTTTCAAATGTAAGCAGTTTCCCATGGAGTTGGGTGAGAGATAGGCTATCCAGATTTGCACTGGAGCGTAGGACAATGGTGTATGTGTCCCATCTCTCAGGCAGTGATCTGAGGAATCTGTTGTTCATCTGGCTGTTAGTATACTCATGCTTGACCATTTTCAGCTCAGAGATCAAGCAGGAGAAACGCTCAAACTGTTGAGTCAGTGTCTCACCCTTCCTATGAGAGAATGTCTCATATTGTTGGGCGAGGATTTCTCTGTTGTTTGCTAAGACCTCATCAGTTCCTCCGAATTGTTCCTTCAAAGCATTCCAGAGGTCATGAGCAGTTTCATGATGCATAAGCCCAGAATAGATTTCATTAGGCAGTGCCATGGCCAGAATTCCATGGGCTTTAGCATCAATCTCAAACAGTTTACGATCTTCATCTGAGTATTGCTCCTTCTTCTTCGGAACCATTTGGTTGGTCTCCGGATTGTTCACCATAGGCTTGTGTGGACCGTGAACCACAGATGTCCAACAACCTGAACTGTTAACAGACAGGTGATGGAGCATTCTTCGTTGCCATATGTTATACTCACTCCTAACCAGCATCGGAGGCTTGGTTGAGGAGCCAGTATTGTGAGGGTCATTAGAGGAGTAGTCATTCTCAGATTCAAACCAATTCAATCAAGTTTCAACAGATTTAGCACAAAAACACAACAAACTCAATATGAACCAAGAAGAAACTCAAATTGAATAACCAGAAGCAGCAGAAGATCAATCTCTATAACCAATTCTTGCAAATATGCTAATTCGATCAAACTTTAGATATCGAAATAGCAGTTTCAATGATCAATTGTTAAACGATCAATGATTAACCTGCTCTGATACCATTTGACAGGATCAGTGATCTAAGTTTGATCAATTAGAGTTGAATCGCAGCGGAATTAGAACAAGAATTAGACAAATATAGCAAGAACACAATAGATATTCAATGGAACAGTACACGGTTATAGAGAAAGAGGGTTTTCTGCAAAAGGGATAATATCATTCATGCACAATGCTTCGGTATGGCGGCCGCTAAGCTTCGCACCTTACAATTAGGTCAACATTCCTTATATAAAGGAATGTGACGTCTGCTGATGTCACTTGATAGTGACATCTAAAAGAATTATTACAAACAACTGAAAGTAAGCAAACTACTGAGAATGTTCACAACAACTAAGAACATCTCAGAGTATGCTAAGTACAAGATGAAACTAAAACTACTGAAACTACAAGTACTGATTACAAGAAACATAAAACTACTGATTACAAAAGAACTGAAAGGAAAATATAACTACTGAAAGGAAACCATCACAACTACTGAAGAGGTCTTCTTCTGCTGTTGTAACAACATCTGAAACTTGGTCTTCAGTCTTTGTCTTCAGCTTTTGTCTTCAGACTTTGTCTTCAGTTCTTTAGCTTCAGACTTTGTCTTCAGCTTTTTCACTTCAGACTTTGTCTTCAGCTCTTCCACTTCAGACTTTGTCTTCAGACCTTGTTATCAGTTGATGTCTTCAGCTGTTGCAGACTACTTCAGTTGTTGTAATGTCTGTGGGACTTAAAGGTTTTTCTAATCAGGCTCATTGGTTCTTTTGGTCCAACATTAACAAACTGTAAGCATCCCGGCAATGGGGCTTTACAATATGAAGTAAAAAAGCCATAAAATTGCATTGTAATGTTGAGAGGATCAAAAATCAGGGATTGATTTGAGCCAAGACTTTATACACCTGTGGAATTCAATGTGGGTTTTGAACTTCGAATCAAAAGAACAAAACAAGATTCCCCCAAGGATTCCATTTCAATCTTCAAAAGATAACAGAAGTGTTACTGATTCATAGTACTCATGAATCATAGTGCCGGAAAATCGATTTATATAGGTCTTGATCGTGTTATGATTGTGTGTGTTGTATGTTTGAATATAATAACTTTTGTTTGAGGGATTGTTCAAACGTTACAAAGGATTAGGGCTATAATGCTATTATACACCTATACAGATCTATGTAACACTTAGAAAAATACCCTTATGTAAACAAAATATAACATAAGTAAGTCTATAAGTGTTAGTGTGGATGATAGCTGTTGATGTGGATGATAAATATACGCTGTGAATGTTGATAAACTCTCCGCTTGCCTTGGATGTTTCCGCTGTGTAAACTTGGTGTTATTTTATTTTGTCCATGTGGAAGGTGCATCTATTGTGGAATGTTCATCAGTTATGGAATTGATCATCTGCTGTGTCTGATTGTTCATCCGATGTGGGCACTTAGACTATGTTCTTCATATGCTACATCTTCTTGTTCATCCGCTATGGACAAGTCCTCATCCACTGTGGACACTTAAACAAAAATTTCTTTTTATCTACAAAGCTGAAAAAGAAATTTAAACTTGATTAGTGTTTGATATGAATGTTAATGATGTTTATATTTTAGTTAATGGTTGTTTGAATGTTAGAACACATTATGTTTGATTATGGCAAGCATTATCCTTTTATGCACTTGTTGAGTTCAACAACTAGAACCAAGAATAGTTACTATTATAACCTTATTCTATACACGCACAAACAATCTAAAAGTTATAAACCAGAACAACCAAGTACAAGTATAAACAATCCAACATTATTACCAAATAATCCTTATGCAAAAACCATTAAATTCATTATGTTTAGTTCTCTTGTAAGAGGTCTCTCATATTGCAGGACCATTAAAAAGGGGCTTTGCACTTAGTAACACACTTAGGAGGATCTTTAGGATCACTTAAAAATTCAAATGGGGAGCTTAGAACTTTAAACAGATGATGCAATGCACAACACAAGTAAAGTAAGAGCAAGAACATAAGAAATTTTTTTTCAAGGAAGTAGTATATTGCTTCTTAGGTTCTATTACAGGTGTTTGCACTTATTTTTTAAATACTAGAACCTTTGACTCTTTATACTAAACCCACAATCGTCAATATGCAAAAAGACAGTTGGATGTGACTAATCTAGACAACAAGATCAGCCTAAAGTCAAAAGACAGATTACCTTTTGACTAGTTACTATGACTGGCCATAGCTCACTGACTTTCCTATTACAAAAAGGCAAAAAAGAAACAAATACAGAAACTTGCAGACAAAGACCTTATCTACTTTATCATAAAGCATGGAAGTTTCACCAACTTATGATAGTTGGTGAACCACCAAAGGATGCAGCAGACAGGAGGTTGCTTTATGATAAAGTTGACAGAAAAAGTGTCTTTTCTCTTTCTTCTAAAGTAATCAGTCTTATCTTTATTCAGCTTAGGAAGATTTTGTCTTGAGAGCTTCAGAAGACTTCATCTTTAACCTTCGGAAGACTTGACACTTAGTGTAAAGTTTCCTCAGTTTCTTCTGAACATTGGCTTCGAAAGATTTTACACTTAGCATTTTACTTGAGTGTGTAAAACTTCTGAAGCTAGTTCTTCTTTGTTCCTTAGTGCATGTTGGAAGACTTGGTTGTTTTGGTGTCCTTTGGTTGCATCTACCTCGTAACCTCAGAGATTCCTACAAACTCCCCCTAGGCTGATGCTACCAAAACAGAGAGGTCTTTAGACTGGGATAGTCCATACTAGAATCTTTAAATTTCCTTTTTTCCTTAGCAGATCAGGATTCATCAGACCCATGAAGTACCTTCTCATGTCATAGAGATCATGCAGAGGGAGTTCAAGCATGTCACTAGTGAAGTAGACATGTTGTTCTCCCTGATCTCTAGTGACATACCATCTATCAGGATCTTCAGCAAATGTCCATGATAGAATTGGTCTTCCAATAGAGAGAGGCTCTACTATGATAGGAGTTGGTTGGGAGCCCTCTTCATGCACTTCCTCAAGATGTTCTGACTCATCCTGAGTTTGGGAGGTGGATGCCATTCTTCTTTTCTTCTTCTTAGAGGATCTTCTTTTGGCCATCCTGTTTTTCCTCCTAGATGATTTTAACTGAGAGGGTTGGTCTTCAGTACCATGTTCTTCAGTGGATTCCCTCTAAGTTGGGATCTTCTCTCTCCCAGGTTCAGAAGGAGAGGGAGGAGAACCCGGCTGTGGATCAGAAGATGAAGTTGGCTGTTGTGTAGCTTTAGGTGCAGGTTGTGTTGTCTCTGTAGGTTCAACCTTTACCTCAACTTCAGGTTGAGCTTGTTTTAATGGTGAGTGGAGATCCACAATCCCTCCCCTTTAAATCTTCTGCTTGATCACCCTTATGTGCTCATCCATTGTGGACAGAGACAGGGACCAAGCCTCCTTTTGGAGAACCCATACAGCTTCAAGAAGCTCATCATCTTCTGCCTATCTGTAGACTTTTTCTGACTTTTGTTGATGATGGCTCTTGACTTGGCAGCTTCTTCCCTTTCCCTTTTTCTAGCAGCTTGCCTATTTCTTTTGACTTGCTCTTCCAGCTACTTGTTGTATTCAAACTGTATGTAATCATATGGCAAGGGAAGAAGTGCATATGCCTGGTAGAGGCATGTGGCTCTCAGGTAGTTGATCATCTTTGTCTTTTCTTCTTCATTAACTACCTGAGGTTGATCAGTAGCCACAACCTCTGACTCAGGGATTTCTTGAACTGGGGAGAGGACAGGAATATTCTTGTATATTCTTTTTCTTCTCATTTCCTCTTTATGCTTAAGGGTCAAGGCTGCATCCTCAGCTTCCTTCCTCTCCTTTGACAACTAAGTGTCAGCTAATTCATTTAATTCCTCTAAGGAGAGAGAGATGAGTTCATCTATGTTGTAGTTCCTGGTCCCCAGATAATTAAGTATGGCTGCCCTTAACTCATCTTCTTGAGTGTTTGGAACATGGGCAGTCAGAATTGCAGCTTGCTTGAATCCTGGGGAACCACTTGAACTCTCTCCCCTCAGCTTCCTCTTCCTATCTCTTTTCTCTTCTTCAATCTCCTCTGCAGTTAGTTTTCTTTTGCCTTTGTCAAGTACTGAACTTGATGGCTCAGGCTGAGCAGAGCTTTGGCATTCATTGCTGGATTCAACAGTCAAGCTCTGGCCAGAGAGAGGTTGTGATGCACCATCACCAGCTGGTGCCTCACTGAGGGTATGGGGTGCTTGAGGAGATATTGTCTTAAGGTTCACAGTCTCAGCCTCTAGGCCTTCAGTCAAGGCTTTCCCTTTGAAGCTAATCTTAGGGTCCACCTCAACATCTAGTTGACCAAAGGCTTTAACTGCTAGCCTCTGTCTATATAGTTCGGATCTCCTTCTGAATTCTTCCAGCACCCAATGTTGAATTCTACTGGATAGTCTGGCAGCTTGTCTGTTGTTGCTTGGGTTGACAAGTGCCAGATCTACAAAATTTATACCCTCATAGAAACTCAGGTTTGAAATGTTTAAAATTTCTAGTTGACCCTGAGCTCTAGAGAGTACAAGAGCTTTCCTTTCACTGTCATACCCCCAACACCAGATTGGGTTCTCAGAAGGGGCAGACATTGCTCTTGGTATTCCCTCCTCAAATAGTTGTTGTATTAACAAATGTAGATCACTATCTAGAGGAGGTTGATGAGTATGGACAACTGTAAGAGAGGATGGTGAGTCCTCTATGTCTATACTCTGAGAGGAACTCCCAGGTTCTGTGATTGTTAGGATTTTCTCCCCCTTTTTGGTAGCATCACCCTCTTACATAGGTGAGATGGGAGATTGATCCATGACATCCATAGGTTCTTGTGGACCTGGATGATTTGATCTCATTGGTCTCTCAGCTAGCTTACCCTTGAGACCGGTGATCTCAAGTTGCTGGTCATTGACCCTTTTCTACAAGATATTCACCTGAGATTCCAGGTGAGCTATCTTTGACACAAAGTAGGTGCACATGTTTGAGATTTTGTGCAAGTTTAAGAACATTACCTGTCCCCCTCAACTGTGGTCCCATTTCACAGTTGAGAATGTGTTACACATATCGGGGAAACATGTAATATTCTAGGGAGTCCAAATTTGCAAGTAATTTTGAAAACAAACTGAGAATACCTGAATTTGGCCCCTTGAACCATCCTATGGACAATGAAGGAGAGGTCTTCTAGAATCTGGTCCCATCCTCCATGTTTGTTAGACAAGTTGTGGATGACAACATGGAGGAGGTACTTCCACTGGTATGAGACCTTCCCTTTCTTGAAGGTCTTGACTGTGAGCTCATCAGAGTTTAACAGAGCAACCTGGTTGTGTTGCCTGTGTAGATGCATGATGAAATCTGGGTCATTTCGGCGATCAAGATTTTCCATTTGCAGAAGCTTTGCAGAGAAGGAAGGTAGAAGAAGATGAATTTGGAGTTAATTTTAGGATAAGGAAAAATGAGAGTAGAGAGATGAAGATAGGACCGTTTGGGGAGATATACTCAGGATTTGAAACAAAGTTAAAGCAAAAGATAAACTTTGAAATCCGCAAGTGGGTCCTACTTCAGAAAAAAAAGGTGCCCAAAAAGGTAGTTTTCGGAAGAGATAAACAGGTCTTCCGAGACTTAATTGCTTTCGGAAGAGATTTATTCTAAAATGTATTTAGGAGCTTATATTCAACTTAAGCTTCGGAAGATGCTTCATGAATTTCTTCCAAAGATAATTAGCAGATAAGCTGTAAATTTCTTCCGAGGGCAATTTTATTTCTTCCGAAGGTAAATTTTCATAACTCTAAATAATATCATTTTGAAGATTTGTTTTCCTCCAAAGAGAACTAGGCTTATGAAGTGATCTAATAGACAACCTAGGACACACAATTTTAGGTAGTAAGATTGATAAAGTTATTTAGAAAAACCTATTCAAGGTTAATCATCCCAATGGCTGATACAAGATACTTAAATCTCTGCTCATCAAAAGCTTTTGTGAATAGATCAGCATATTGTTCATTTGTGTTAACCTTGATTAGTTTTATTAAGCCCTTTTCAAATTATCCCTAATCAGATGATACCTGATATTGATGTGTTTGGTCCTTGAGTGCTGCATAGGATTCTCTGTTATAGAGATGGCACTGTTGTTGTCTATATGGATGGGAGTCTCTTTGAAATTGAATCCATAGTCTAGCATCTGATTTTAAATCCAAAGCACTTGAGCACAGTAGCTGGCAGCAGTAATGTATTCAGCTTCAGCAGTTGATGCAGACACACAGGATTGCTTCTTGCATTGCCAAGAGACTATCCTTCCACCAAGAAACTGACACCCCCCTGATATGGACTTTGCAGTCATGTTGCAGCCACCATAGTTACTATCTGTATAAGCATACATATTAAAGTTTGAATTCTTTGGATACCAAAGGCCTAGATTTGGAGCACCTTTGAGATATCTAAGAATCCTTTTGATAGTAATTAAGTGTGACATCTTAGGGTTTGCTTGATATCTTACACATATGCATGTGGCAAACATGACATCAAGCCTGCTAGCAGTAAGATACATAAGTGACCCAATCATAGCCCTGTAGAGATGTTCATCAACACACTCCCCCTCAAGGTCAAGACCAAGGGAAAGGTTTCTGGCTATGGGTGTCTTAGCAACTTTACAATTAGTCATCTTGAACCTTGTAAGTATGTCCTGTACATACTTTGACTGACTGATGAAGATGCCATCTTCAACCTACTTCACTTGAATTCCTAGAAAGAAATTGAGTTCCCCATGGCAATCATTTCAAATCTATTCTTCATCAGCATCTCAAAGTCTTTGCAGAGCTTTGGATTAGTTGAACCAAAGATGATGTCGTCTACATATATCTGAACTAGCAATGTGTCATTCCCTGTATCTTTGATGAAGAGAGTCTATCAATAGTACCTCTTTTGTATCCATGATTGCAGAGGTATGTTGCTAGTGTCTCATACCAGTTCTTGGAGCTTGATGTAGTCCATAAAGGGCTTTATCAAGCTTGCAGACATAATCAGGATGATTGGGTCTACAAAGCCAGGTGGTTGTTTAATATAAACTTCTTCATCAATCACCCCATAAAGAAAGGCACACTTCACATCAAGCTGGTAGACCTTGAAATCCTTGGATGCAGCATAAGCCAGGAAAATCCTTACAGCTTCAAGTCTTGCTACAGGAGTAAAGACATCAGTATAATCAATTCCTTCTTCTTGGTGTATCCTTGGACACCAGTCTAGCCTTGTTTTGATGATGATCCCTCTATCATCCTTCTTGTTCCTAAATACCCACTTGGTACCTATGACAGTCTTCCCTTGAGGAAGAGGGCACAAGTTCCATACATTCTGTCTGTTGATTTGAAGCAACTCTTCTTGCATTGCTTCAATCCAGCTTCCATCCTTTAAAGCCACATCAACTTTCTTAGGCTCAATTTGGGATAAAAAACAAGATTGTAGACAAACATGGCTATCATGAGTTTGTCCTCTTGTTCTCACCCCTGCGTCAACATTTCCAATGATGTTTGTGGTGGGATGTGACTTGTGGATCCTTAGTTGAGGAATCACAGCAAGTTGGTTGGACAGATCAAGGTTAGAGAAATTTTGATCTGGCAAAGAAGAATCCCCCACCACATCAGCACACTTATCAAGAGAAACTTGATCCAACGAGTGTGTGACATCATTGATGTTGTCTTCAATGGAGTGGTTATCAGCATCAAGAAATTCTTGATCACTGGACCACCATCCATTCCTCTTGCATTGGAGGTTCCTTCACCTGAATTCTGAGCCTTTGAACTAGACTTTGAGGGTAATTCAGTTGAATCAGCAGTATTTGTCATGCTTGTGCTGATTGGAGCCTCAAAAACAGGGTTAGTCACCATTGGAGTTGAAGTAGTCTTTTTGTTTGGTCTTCTCAGCTCAAATCTTGGGTCAGGATCCTCTGTTGACCTGTTATCCATAGATCCTAAAATATTCTCACAAGATTTGTTAGAACATTTGGTAACTAAATCAAGATCAAATAGCCAATCCGGACCAGAATCTTTCACACAGGGTGTGTGTTCATTGAAAGTCACATTGGCTGACTCCTCAATGATTCTAGTTCTGAGATTGTATACTCTATAAGCCTTGGCTTGAGAAGAGTATCCAACAAAATGTCCATCATCTGATTTCTCAACAAACTTAGCTATTTGATCTTTGGTATTCAAGATGGTGCAAGGACAACCAAATGTTCTGAGAAAACCAATAAATGGTCTCCTTTTGTGCCACAGTTCATAAGGAGGCTTACCATGTGTCTTAACTACTAAAACTCTGTTCTGCACATAGCAGGTTGTGTTGACAGCCTCTGCCCAGAAGGTGATGGGCAGCTTAGAGTCAGACAACATAGTTCTTGTAGCTTCAATAAGTGTCCTGTTTCTCCTCTTAGCAACACCATTTTGCTGAAGAGTCCTGGGAGCACTATATTGTCTTGAAATACCCTTCTCATCACAAAATGTATCAAGGATTTGGTTTTTAAATTCGGTTCCCTGATCACATCTTCTGATTTTGACCTTGTGATCAGATTGATTCTCAATCTTCAGAATGAAATTCTTCAAGATTTTAGAGGTTTCATCCTTAGTTCTAAGGAAAAACACCCAAGTGAATCTTGTGAAATCATCAATGATCACTAAACAGTATGAGGTCCTTCCTAGACTCATTACACTGGTGGGGCCAAACAAATCCATATGTAACAAGTGTTGGGGAGTAGTGATAGAGTTAATTTCCATTGGCTTGTGAGACACTTTGTGTTGCTTCCCTTTCAGGCATGCAACACAGTGGTCATCACTTATCAACTCTTTCTTTGGTATTCCAGTTACCAAATCATTCTTAATCAGTTTATTCATGTTTTTAAAGTTTACATGGCACATTTTCTTATGCCAAAGAAGAGACTCATCATTATTTGCTTTAGACAGAAAACAAGAAACCTCTCCAGATGGAGATGCTTCCTGCAAGTCCATCTTGTACATGTTTCCTCTCCTGGGGGCTCTAAGCAAAATATACTCAGGAGGAATGTCAACCCTAGGCTTGAGAACAATGCACTCATGCTCAGTAAAGAGCATATGATGTT
Source organism: Flaveria sonorensis (assembly GCA_025506505.1). Lineage (NCBI taxonomy): Eukaryota > Viridiplantae > Streptophyta > Magnoliopsida > Asterales > Asteraceae > Flaveria > Flaveria sonorensis. The sequence continues at coordinate 37,338,706 of CM046440.1, read as the reverse complement.
TTTGTTCACAAAAATGGGACACACTCGGAAGATTGTATCCAAGCTCTTTGACAAAGTTTATCTTCTCAATGCTGAGCTTACCATTTGTAACCTTGCCCCTGCCAGTAATGTACCCTCCTGCATCTCCCCCAAAAGCAACTAGTCCTCCATCAATCCTTTCAAAGTTTTGAGGCAAGGACTCATTGCCAGTCATGTGCCTGGAGCAGCCACTATCAATAATCTAGATATTTTTGTTGGTCTTTAGCTGTCCCTGCACATAAAGAGATGATTTATTTACATTTGGAAACCCAAGCCTCATTGGTCTTGGGCTTATTAGAATGAGTTAAAGGCAATGAAACAGTAATAGATCCTATGCTCAGGCTTTGGGGATCATTTGCTATTTCTGATGATGAACTTTTAGCCACATGATCTTCCCTCATCTTCCACACCACCTTTGAAAGATTGGGCTTGACCTTTAATGCTTCGGAAGCTTTTGTGGCTTTAAAAGCTTTGGAGACTGATCCTTCGAAAGATCTTGCTTTTATTGTAGCAGGCCTCAGTACTTCGGAAGCATTCCTTTCTTCTGAGACCAATTTTCCTTCCGAGGACAACGGTTCATTTGCCTTTTGTCTTCATTTTGGAGCTTCCGAAGGAAACAGATTTTCCTTTCGAAGCTGTTTGTTTCTTCTTCCTCTCAGAAGTTTTTTCTTGATCATGTGGATAGTACCCTTTGGATTGTATTGACAATCCTTCGCCAGATGTGAGGTACTACCACACATAACACAGTCTATCTTTTCTTCTAAGAGCCTTTTTTTCCAAAGAAGACTGAGCTTGGACACTTTCCTTTTCCTCTTTTACCTTTTTAGATGATGCAGCAGGCTTCTTAGGGTGAAGCTTGCTTTTAGAAATGGATGGTTCAGGCTGTGTAGCAGTGACACACAGCTGATCAATCTTGTTACTGGAGTGAGTTGAAGTTAAAGTAGAACTCTTGGTACTAGAATTCTTGGCAGGATCTTCAGCTTTTATCACCTTAAACCTTGTAGAGACAAATACTTGTTTCTGTTTGGGATCAAAGGTGGTCTTGACCTCTTGAGCTTTTCTTGATCTTCTCTTTGCTCTTCTCATCAAGTTCTTCCTTTTGGTTTTGCTCAAACCAACTTCTTTTTCCTCCTTAGGAGCATGGTGACCCTTTTTGGATTTACTCTCTTCACTCACCTCAGAGTCATCCCTCACCTTTTCCTCTTCATCCTCTTCATCACTGGGTCTATGGATGGAAGCTCATCTTGACCAGTTCCACACCTTGGAGATCTAACTGATAGTAGAGAGTGTGGAGGAGCTATCTCACTAGATCCCAGTCCCTGCTTGTTCTGATAACACACTTTTGCATGCACAGATGAGGATATCATGTTCTTGAAGGTTTCCTCTTCAAGAACACATTTTCTGCTCTGGCTTTGCTGATCACAAGCTCAGCCTGGCATTCAGTCAACTTGGTAATGAGATCCTTAATTTGAGTCCTGTAATTTGTTTGCTCATGTTTAAGAGTTGAAACTGTTTTCTAGATCTTCTATCTTAAGTTTATAGTAATTTTTAGCTCTTTTAAAATCAACTTTTAAAATATTTAAGGACTCAATGTCAGATCTCATTTCCAAGTTGTAAGACTTGTATCTGTTTACTTTAGCAATACAATCAGGAGAGCAAAGATGTTCAAGTACCTTGGCTTCATCGTGTTCAGCCATGAGTGCTTGGTTTTGAGATGCATCTTCAGCTTGAAAGCTCCAGTCAAAGCCTCCTTCTTCAACAGCAACTGCAGCTTGCTGTCTTGGCTTCTCATTCTAGTGCCCTCCTTTAGTGTAGTTTGGCCTGGATGAGGCTTGGCCACCATTTGATTTGGGTGCCTTGCATTCTCTAGCAAAGTGTCCCATCTGGTTACAGTTGTAACACTTGACTTTGCTCTTGTCCAGCCCAAACTTGCTACTGGCAGCATTGCTAGGAAACCTTCTCCCAGTCCTCTTGTAAAATTTCTGGGCTCTGTGAGTGAGGAGAGCCATCTGCTGGACTATCTCCATATATTCCAGATCATCTGGATGGATACAGCCCAGGTCTTCAAGAGTAAAGAGAAAGTTTCCTGAACTTTCATCAGTGGAAACAAAGGCTTGAGAGGAGTTTGTCTCTTGGAAGGGACTTCCTTGGATGTAGCTCTCTCTTGATGTCTCTGGGAAGGTGATGAAAAGACCCTTTTGTGAAGTCTCAGGGTAGTAGATGAGATGATGCTGTGGTTCTCTGCTATCCCTTTCAACCACATGAAGGGCTGAACTCTGGTGAGTGTTGGAGCTACCAGATGAATTTTGCATATTCATCTCCATCTGGTATCCACTGACTATCCCATACAACTCAGTGAGAGTAAGGGTCTTGAGGTTTTCAGTCCTCTTAATGACCACACAATAGTGTGTCCATTGTCTTGGAAGAGAGGATATGAACTTCCTAACAATATCCCTGTTCTCAATAGTTACCCCAACACCAGCCAGAGTATCCACAATCTCAACATACCTGAAGTATTGTTGAGTCATGGTTTCACCTGTCTTGAAGGTGAAATTTTCAAACTGCTACTTTAGGAGATCCTTCTTATTTCCTTGGCTTCATTTGAGCCCTCATACATCAGTTCATGTCCATAGCTAGCTGTTTAGCGGTCTTGCACTTCTTGAAACCTCACAGATGGAGTTTGGAAGAGCAGTTTGGAGGGCTGTCATGGCTTTCTAATCAATGTCAATTCTTTTCCAGTCTTCATCAGAAAAGTCATCCCTCTCCTTTGGTATCATGCCACCACCAGCAGCAGTTGAAGAGGTGCATGGTACATGAGGTCCATTGGCAACAGACTCCCACATCCTGGAATCTTGACACTTGATAAAGCCTTCCATTCTTTGACACCAAGTGTCAAAATCCTCTGGAGTGATCAGTGGAGACTTTGTCATTGTTCCATTTTCCATATCAGCTTTGGAGATAGCTGCCATTTGAAGAGTTAAGTGATGTGTGTTACTAAGAGGTTTCGAAGATGGTGAGATCTTGCAAACAAGTGCCTAGAATGCTCTGATACCATATGCAGGACCGTTAAAAAGGGACTTTGCACTTAGTTAACACACTTAGGAGGATCTTTAGGATCACTTAACAATTCAAATAGGGAACTTAGAACTTTAAACAGATGATACAATGCATAACACAAGTAAAGTAAGAGCAAGAACACAAGAAATTTTTTCAAGGAAGTAGTATATTGCTTCTTAGGTTCTATTGCAGGTGTTTGCACTTATTTTTGAAATACAAGAACCTTTGACTCTTTATACTAAAGCTACAACGGTCAATATGTAAAAAGACAGTTGGATGTGACTAATCTAGACAACAAGATCAGCCTAAAGTCAAAAGGCAGATTGCCTTTTGACTAGTGACTATGACAGGCCATAGCTCACTGACTTTCCTATTACAAAAAGCCAAAAAAGAAACAAATACAAATACTTGCAGACAAAGACCTTATCTACTTTATCATAAAGCATGGAAGTTTCACGAACTTTTGATAGTTGGTGAACCACCAGAGCATGTAGCAGACAGGAGGTTGCTTTATGATAAAGTTGACAGAAAAAGAGTCTTTTCTCTTTCTTCTAAAGTAATCAGTCTTATCTTTATTCAGCTTCGGAAGACTTTGTCTTGAGAGCTTCAGAAGACTTCATCTTTAACCTTCAGAGGAGTTGAGTCTTTGGCTTCGGAAGACTTGACACTGAGTGTAAAGTTTCCTCAGTAGTTTCTTCTGAACATTGGCTTTGGAAGATTTTACACTTAGCATTTTACTTGAGTGTGTAAAACTTCCGAAGCTAGTTCTTCTTTGTTCCTTAGTGCATGTTGGAAGACTTGGTTGTTTTGGTATCCTTTGGTTGCATCAGCCTCGTAACCTTAGAGGTTCCTACAAACTCCCCCTAGGCTGATGCTACCAAAACAGAGAGGTCTTCAGACTGGGATAGTCCACGTGAGAATCTTTAAAATTCCTTTCTTCCTTAGCAGATCAGGATTCTTTAGACCCATGAAGTACCTTCTCATGTAAGAGAGATCATGCAGAGGGAGTTCAAGCATGTCACTAGTGAAGTAGACATGTTGTTCTCCCTAATCTCTAGTGACATACCATCTATCAGGATCTTCAGCAAATGTCCATGATAGAATTGGTCTTCCAACAGAGAGAGGTTCTATTATGATAGGAGTTGGTTGAGAACCCTCTTCATGCACTTCCTCTGGATGTTCTGACTCATCCTGAGTTTGGGAGGTGGATGCCTTTCTTCTTTTCTTCTTCTTAGAGGATCTTCTTTTGGCCATCCTGTTTTTCCTCCCTGATGATTTTAACTGAGAGGGTTGGTCTTCAGTACCATGTTCTTCTGTGGATTCCCTCTCAGTTGGGATCTCCTCTCTCCCAAGTTCAGAAGGAGAGGGAGGAGAACCATGTTGTGGATCAGAAGATGTAGTTGGCTGTTGTGTAGCTTCAAGTGCAGGTTGTGTTGTCTCTGTAGGTTCAACCATTACCTTAACTTCAGGTTGAGCTTGTTTTGATGGTGAGTGGAGATCCACAATCCCTCCCCTTTTAATCTTCTGCTTGATCACCCTTATGTGCTCATCCATTGTGGACAGAGACAGGGACCAAGCCTCCTTTTGGAGAACCCATACAGCTTCAAGAAGCTCATCATCTTCTGCCTATCTGCAGACTTTTTCTAACTTTTGTTGATGATGGCTCTTGACTTGGCAGCTTCTTCCCTTTCCCTTTTTCTAGTAGCTTGCCTATTTCTTTTGGCTTGCTCTTCCAGCTGCTTGTTGTATTCAAACAGTATGTAATCATATGGCAAGGGAAGAAGTGCATGTGCCTGGTAGAGGCATGTGGCTCTCAGGTAGTTGATCATCTTTGTCTTTTCTTTTCATTAACTACCTGAGGTGATCAGTAGCATAACCTCTGACTCAGGGCTTTCTTGAACTGGGGAGAGGACAGGATATTCTAGTATATTCTTTTTCTTCTCATTACCTCTTTATGCTAAAGATCAAGGCTGCATCCTCAGCTTCCTTCCTCTTCTTTGACAACTAAGTGAGACAGGGGACCAAGCCTCCTTTTGGAGAACCCATACAGCTTCAAGAAGCTCATCATCTTCTGCCTATCTGCAGACTTTTCTAACTTTGTTGATGATGGCTCTTGACTTGGCAGCTTCTTCCCTTTCCCTTTTTCTAGTAGCTTGCCTATTTCTTTTGGCTTGCTCTTCCAGCTGCTTGTTGTATTCAAACAGTATGTAATCATATGGCAAGGGAAGAAGTGCATGTGCCTGGTAGAGGCATGTGGCTCTCAGGTAGTTGATCATCTTTGTCTTTTTCTTCTTCATTAACTACCTGAGGTTGATCAGTAGCCACAACCTCTGAGGCTGCATCCTCAGCTTCCTTCCTCTTCTTTGACAACTAAGTGTCAGCCAAGTCTTTAATTCCTCTAAGGGGAGAGAGATGAGTTTCATCTATGTTGTAGTTCCTGGTCCCCATAATTAAGTGTGGCTGCCCTTAACTCATCTTCTTGAGTGTTTGGACATGGGCAGTCAGAATTGCAGCTTGCGTGAATCCTGGGGAACCACTTGAACTCTCTCCCCTCAGCTTCCTCTTCCTATCTCTTTTCTCTTCTTCAATCTCCTCTGCAGTTAGTTTTCTTTTGCCTTTGTCAAGTACTGAACTTGATGACTCAGGCGAGCAGAGCTTTGGCATTCATTGCAGGATTCAGCACCACTCTGGCCAGAGAGAGGTTGTGATGCACCATCACCAGCTGGTGCCTCACTGAGGGTGTGGGTGTCTTGAGGAGATATTGTCTTAAGGTTCACAGTCTCAGCCTCTGGGCCTTCAGTCAAGGCTTTCCCTTTGAAGCTAATCTTAGGGTCCACCTCAACATCCAGTTGACCAAAGGCTTTAACTGCTAGCCTCTGTCTATATAGTTCTGATCTCCTTTTGAATTCTTCCAGCACCCAATCTTGAATTCTACTGGCTAGTCTGGCAGCTTGTCTGTTGTCGCTTGGGTTGACAAGTGCCAGATCTACAAAATTTATACCCTTATAGAAACTCAGGTTTGAAATGTTTAAAATTTCTAGTTGACCCTGAGCTCTAGAGAGTACAAGAGCTTTCCTTTCACTGTCATACCCCCAACCCCAGATTGGGTTCTTAGAAGGGGCAGACATTGCTCTTGGTTTTCCCTCCTCAAATAGTTGTTGTATTAACAAATGTAGATCACTATCTAGAGGAGGTTGCTGAGTGTGGACAACTGCAAGAGAGGATGGTGAGTCCTCTATGTCTATACTCTGAGTGGAACTCCCAGGTTCTGTGATTGTTAGGATTTTCTCCCCCTTTTTGGTAGCATCACCCTCTTGCATAGGTGAGCTGGGAGATTGATCCATGACATCCACAGGTTCTTGTGGAACTGGATGAGTTGATCTCATTGGCCTCTCAGCGAGCTTACCCTTGAGATCGGTGATCTCAAGTTGCTGGTCATTGACCCTTTTCTGCAAGATAGTCACCTGAGATTCCAGGTGAGCTATCTTTGACACAAAGTAGGTGCACATGTTTGAGATTTTGTGCACCTTTTGTTGCAGACTCCCCTCGTCTTCAGATGAAGAATCATAGGGGGATGAGAGGATTGGACCTGAGTCTTCTCCCTCATCATAAGCATAGGTTTCTTGGCTGCTGGATTTCCCTTGCTCTATTTCAAGAGGTTGGGTTGCCGTGGCTGAGGTCTTATAATCACTGCCAATAGTGAAAGCCTCTGCCACATGGATCTCCTGGACAATCTGAAGGAGATCCACCTCAGTTTGTGGTGTCTGATATGGGCTAGAAGTGGGTGAGGTAGGAGTACTCATCTCACCTTGAGTGTGGGTGGAGAGGAGAGATTCATGGTACTCACTGAAACCCAAATCTTCATCAGAGTAAAAGTCAAGGCTGGGCATGGGTTGATTAAGATCAAGAAGCTGGGGATGGTAGCTTTCCCCTAAAGGTTGATCACCAGATTGTTGAGACTCAGAGTGATAGCTTAAGGCTATTTGATGAGGTGTGAGTTCATCAGGCTGAGCATGAGGAACCTCAGCACTGATTGTGATAAGAATGGGAGTGGTTTGCTCCTCAGGGGAAGTGGGAGCTCTAGTGTCCACTTCCTCCTATGTGGGTTGTGATATAGGAACCTGCATATGCTCAATAGCAGGTGCAGGGGTTTGTCTGGATTTTCTTTGGTAAGTAAGGGTAATGGTAAACCTTGATGGTGGTTGAGAGGTAGAGGGTGTTGGTTCATCACTAGCTGGTGCTGCTAGGATGTCACCCTGAGCAATGAGCTCAAACATTTTTGGGACAAGGGCTGTTTCTACCCCTGAGAACCCAACAGTTGGCTTTTTCAATATTTTGAAAATGTCGGGCCTCATATGTGCCAGTTTAAGAACATTACCTATTCCCCTCAACTGTGGTCCCATTTCATAGTTGAGAATGTGTTAAACATATCGGGGAAAGATGTAATATTCTAGGGAGTCCAAATTTGCAAGTAAATTTGTGAAAACAAACTGAGAATACCTGAATTTAGCCCCTTGAACCATCCTATGGACAATGAAGGAGAGGTCTTCTGGAATCTGGTCCCATCTTCCATGTTTGTTAGACAAGCAGTGGATGACAACATGGAGGAGGTACTTCCACTGGTATGAGACCTTCCCCTTCCTGAAGGTCTTGACTGTGAGCTCATCAAAGTTTAACAGAGCAACCTGGTTGTGTTGCCTGTGTAGATGCATGATGAAATCTGGGTCATTTCGGCGATCAAGATTTTCCATTTGCAGAAGCTTTGCAGAGAAGGAAGGTAGAAGAAGATGAATTTGGGGTTAATTTTAGGTTAAGGAAAAATGAGAGTAGAGAGATGAAGATAGGACCGTTTGGGGAGATATACTCAGGATTTGAAACAAAGTTAAAGCAAAAGTTAAACTTTGAAATCCGCAGTGGGTCCTACTTCAGAAAAAAAAAGGCTCCCAAAAAGGTAATTTTCTTGGAAGTTGCAAAACTTCCGATGGTTATTTTAGCTTCAGAAGCTTTTTCAGAAAAAGCTTTCGAAGGAAATTTTGCTTCGAAAGATATTTCTAAGTGTTTTGAAAGTGTTGGCTTCGGAAGAGATAAACAGGTCTTTCGAGACTTAATTGCTTTCGGAAAAGATTTATTCTAAAATGTATTTAGGAGCTTATATTCAACTTAAGCTTCGGAAGATGCTTCATGAATTTCTTCCAAAGATAATTGGCAGATAAGCTGTAAATTTCTTCCGAGGGCAATTTTATTTCTTCCAAAGGTAAATTTTTATAACTCTAAAAAATATCATTTTGAAAATTTGTTTTCCTCCAAAGAGAACTGGGCTTATGAAGTGATCTAATAGACAACCTAGGACACACAATTTTAGGTAGTAGATTGATAAAGTTATTTAGAAAACCTATTCAAGTTAATCATCCCAATGGCTGATACAAGATACTTAAATCTCTGCTCATCAAAAGCTTTTGTGAATAGATCAGCATATTTTTCATTTGTGTTAACCTTGATTAGTTTTATTAAGCCCTTTTCAAATTATCCCTAATCAGATGACAGTTGATGTTGATGTGTTTGGTCCTTAAGTGCTGCATACGATTCTCTGTTATAGAGATGGCACTGTTGTTGTCTATATGGATGTGAGTCTCTTTGAAATTGAATCCATAGTCTAGCATCTGATTTTGAATCCAAAGCACTTGAGCACAGTAGCTGGCAGCAGCAATGTATTCAGCTTCAGCAGTTGATGCAGACACACAGGATTGCTTCTTGCATTGCCAAGAGACTATCCTTCCACCAAGAAACTGACACCCCCCTGATATGGACTTTGCAGTCATGTTGCAGCCACCATAGTTACTATCTGTATAAGCATACATATTAAAGTTTGAATTCTTTGGATACCAAAGGCCTAGATTTGGAGCACCTTTGAGATATCTAAGAATCCTTTTGACAGTGATTAGGTATGACATCTTGGGGTTTGCTTGATATCTTACACATATGCATATGGCAAACATGACATCAGGCCTGCTAGCAGTAAGATACATAAGTGACCCAATCATAGCCCTGTAGAGATGTTCATCAACACACTCCCCCTCAAGGTCAAGACAAAGGGAAAGGTTTCTGGCTATGGGTGTCTTAGCAACTTTACAATCAGTCATCTTGAACCTTGTAAGTATGTCCTGTACATACTTTGACTGACTGATGAAGATGCCATCTTCAACCTACTTCACTTGAATTCCTAGAAAGAAATTGAGTTCCCCCATGGCACTCATTTCAAATATATTCTTCATTAGCATCTCAAAGTCTTTGCAGAGCTTTGGATTAGCTGAACCAAAGATGATGTCGTCTACATATATCTGAACTAGCAATGCATCATTCCCTGTATCTTTGATGAAGAGAGTCCAATCAATAGTACCTCTTTTGTAATCATGATTGCAGAGGTATGTTGGTAGTGTCTCCTACCAATTTCTTGGAGCTTGATGTAGTCCATAAAGGGCTTTATCAAGCTTGCAGACATAATCAGGATGATCTGTGTATGCAAAGCTAGGTGGTTGTTTAATATAAACTTCTTCATCAATCACCCCATAAAGAAAGGCACACTTCACATCAAGCTGGTAGACCTTGAAATCCTTGGATGCAGCATAAGCCAGGAATATCCTTATAGCTTCAAGTCTTGCTACAGGAGCAAAGACATCAGTATTATTAATTCCTTCTTCTTGTATGTATCCTTGGACACCAGTCTAGCCTTGTTTTTGATGATGAGCCCTCTATCATCCTTCTTGTTCCTAAATACCCACTTGGTACCTATGACAGTCTTCCCTTGAGGAAGAGGGCACAAGTTCCATACCTTCTTTCTGTTGATTTGAAGCAACTCTTCTTGCATTGCTTCAATCCAGCATCCATCATTTAAAGCCTCATCAACTTTCTTAGGCTCAATTTGGGATAAGAAACAAGATTGTAGACAAACATGGCTATCATGAGTTTGTCCTCTTGTTCTCACCCCTGCGTCAACATTTCCAATGATGTTTGTGGTGGGATGTGACTTGTGGATCCTGAGTTGATGAATCACAGCAAGTTCGTTGGACAGATCAAGATTAGAGAAATTTTGATCTGGGAAAGAAGAATCCCCCACCACATCAGCACACTTATAAAGAGAAACTTGATCCAACGAGCGTGTGACATCATTGATGTTGTATTCAATGGAGTGGTTATCAGCATCATGAAATTCTTGATCACTATCACCACCATCCATTCCTTCTGCATTGGAGGTTCCTTCACCTGAATTCTAAGCCTCTGAACTAGACATTGAGGGTAATTCAGTTGAATCAGCAGTATTTGTCATGCTTGTGCTGATTGGAACCTCAAAAACAGGGTTAGTCACCATTGGAGCTGACGTAGTCTTTTCGTTTGGCCTTCTCAGCTCAAATCTTGGGTCAGGATCCTCTGTTGACCTGTTATCCATAGATCCTGAAACATTCTCACAAGATTTGTTAAAAGAGTTGGTAACTAAATCAAGATCAAATAGCCAATCCAGACCAGAACCTTTCACACAGGGTGTGTGTTCATTGAAAGTCACATTGGCTGACTCCTCAATGATTCTAGTTCTGAGATTGTATACTCTATAAGCCTTGGCTTGAGAAGAGTATCCAACAAAATGTCCATCATCTGATTTCTCAGCAAACTTAGCTATTTGATCTTTGGTATTCAAGATGGTGCAAGGACAACCAAATGTTATGAGAAAACCAATAAATGGTCTCCTTTTGTGCCACAGTTCATAAGGAGTCTTACCATGTGTCTTAACTACTAAAACTCTGTTCTGCACATAGCAGGCTGTGTTGACAGCCTCTGTCCAGAAGGTGATGGGCAGCTTAGAGTCAGACAACATAGTTTTTGTAGCTTCAATAAGTGTCCTGTTTCTCCTCTCAGCAACACCATTTTGCTGAGGAGTCCTGGGAGCACTATATTGTCTTGAAATACCTTTCTCATCACAAAATGTATCAAGGATTTGGTTTTTAAATTCGGTTCCCTGATCACATCTTATGATTTTGACCTTGTGATCAGATTGATTCTCAATCTTCAAAATGAAATTCTTCAAGATTTCAAAGGTTTCATCCTTAGTTCTAAGGAAAAACACCCAAGTGAATCTTGTGAAATCATCTGTGATCACTAAACAGTATGAGGTTCTTCCTAGACTCATTACACTGGTGGGGCCAAACAGATCCATATGTAACAAGTGTAAGGGAGTAGTGATAGAGTTAATTTCCTTTGGCTTGTGAGACACTTTGTGTTGCTTCCCTTTAAGGCATGCAACACAGTGGTCATCACTTATCAACTCTTTCTTTGGTATTCCAGTTACCAAATCATTCTTAATCAGTTTATTCGTGTTTTTAAAGTTTACATGGCACATTCTCTTATACCAAAGAAGAGACTTATCACTATTTGCTTTAGATAGAAAACAAGAAACCTCTCCAGATGGAGATGCTTCCTGCAAGTCCATCTTGTACATGTTTCCTCTCCTGGGGGCTCTAAGCAAAATATGCTCAGGAGGAATGTCAACCCTAGGCTTGAGAACAATGCACTCATGCTCAGTAAAAAGCATATGATGTTTTTGGTCACAAAATTGGGACACACTCAGAAGATTGTATCCAAGCTTTTTGACAAAGTTTACCTTCTCAATGCTGAGCTTATAATTTGTAACCTTGCCCCTGCCAGTAATGTACCCTCCTGCATCTCCCCCAAAAGCAACTGGTCCTCCATCAATCCTTCCAAAGTTTTGAAGCAAGGACTAATTGCCAGTCATGTGCCTGGAGCAGCCACTATCAACAATCCAGATATTTTTGTTGGTCTTTAGCTGTCCCTGCACATAAAGAGATGATTTATTTACATTTGAAAACCCAAGCCTCATTGGTCTTGGGCTTATTAGAATGAGTTAAAGGCAATAAAATAGTAATAGATCCTATGCTCAGGCTTTGGGAATCATTTGCTGTTTCTGATGATGAACTTTTAGCCACATGGTCTTCCCTCATCTTCCACACCACCTTTGAAAGATTGGGCTTGACCTTCAATGCTTCGAAAGCTTTTGTGGCTTCATAAGCTTTGGAGACTGATCCTTCGGAAGATCTTGCTTTCATTGTAGCAGGCCTCAGTACTTCGGAAGCATTCCTTTCTTCCGACCAATTTTCCTTCCGAAGACAATGGTTCATTTGCCTTTTTCTTCTTTTTGAGCTTCCGAAGGAAACAGATTTTCCTTCCAAAGCTGTTTGTTTCTTCTTCCTCTCAGAAGTTTTCTTCTTGATCATGTGGATAATACCCTTTGGATTGTATTAACAATCCTTATCCCGATGTGAGGTACTACCACACATAACACAGTCTATCTTTTCTTCTGAGAGCCTTCTTTTCCAAAGAAGACTGAGCTTGGACACTTTCCTTTTCCTCTTTTACCTTTTCAGATGATGCAGCAGGCTTCTTAGGGTGAAGGTTGCTTTTAGAAATGGATGGTTCAGGCTGTGTAGCAGTGACACACAGCTGATCAATCTTCTTATTGTTGCTGGAGTGAGTTGAAGTTAAATTAGAACTCTTGGTACTAGAATTCTTGGCAGGATCTTCAGCTTTTATCACCTTAAACCCTACAGAGACAAATACTTGTTTCTGTTTGGGATCAAAGGTGGTCTTGACCTCTTGAGCTTTTCTTGATCTTCTCTTTGCTCTTCTGATCAAGTTCTTCCTTTTGGTTTTGCTCAAACCAACTTCTTTTTCCTCCTTAGGAGCATGGTGACCCTTTTTGGATTTACTCTCTTCACTCACCTCAGAGTCATCCCTCACCTTTTCCTCTTCATCCTCTTCATCATTGGGTCTATGGATGGAAGCTCATCTTGACCAGTTCCATACCTTGGAGATTTAACTGATAGTAGAGAGTGTGGAGGAGCTATCTCACTAGATCCCAGTCCCTGCTTGTTCTGATAACACACTTTTGCATGCAGAGATGAGGATATCATGTTCTTGAAGGTTACCTCTTCAAGAACACATTTTTCTGCTCTGGCTTTGCTGATCATAAGTTCAGCCTGGCATTCAGTCAACTTGGTAATGAGATCCTTAATTTGAGTCCTGTAATTTGTTTGCTCATGTTAAAGAGTTGAAACTGTTTTTTCTAGATCTTCTATCTTAAGTTTATAGTCATTTTTAGCTCTTTTAAAATCAGCTTTTAAAATATTTAAGGACTCAATGTCAGATCTCATTTCCAAGTTATAAGACCTGTATCTGTTTACTTTAGCAATACAATCAGGAGAGCAAAGATGTTCAAGTACCTTTGCTTCATCGTGGTCAGCCATGAGTGCTTGGTTTTGAGATGCATCTTCAGCTTGAAAGCTCCAGTCAAAGCCTCCTTCTTCAACAGCAACTGCAGCCTGCTGTCTTGGCTTCTCATTCTGGTGCCCTCCTTTAGTGTAGTTTGGCCTGGATGTGGCTTGGCCACCATTTGATTTGGGTGCCTTGCATTCTCTAGCAAAGTGTCCCATCTGGTTACAGTTGTAACACTTGACTTTGCTCTTATCCAGCCCAAACTTGCTACTGGCAGCATTGCTAGGAAACCTTCTCCCAATCCTCTTGTAGAATTTATGGGCTCTGTGAGTGTGGAGAGCCATCTGCTAGACTATCTTCATATATTTCAGATCATCTGGATGGATACAGTCCAGGTCTTCAAGATTAAAGAGAAAGTTGCTTGAACTTTCATCAGTGGAAACAAAGGCTTGAGAGGAGTTTGTCTCTTGGAAGGGACTTCCTTGGATGTAGCTCTCTCTTGGTGTCTCCGAGAAGGTGAAGAAAGGACCCTTTTGTGAAGTCTCAGGGTACCAGATGAGATGATGCTATGGTTCTCTGCTATCCCTTTCAACCACATGAAGGGTTGAAATCTGGTGAGTGTTGGAACTACCAGATGAATTTGGCATATTCATCTCCATCTGGTATCCACTGACTATCCCATACAACTCAGTGAGAGTAAGGGTCTTGAGGTTTTCAGTCCTCTTAATGACCACACAATAGTGTGTCCATTGTCTTGGAAGAGATGACAGGAACTTCCTAACAATATCCCTGTTCTCAATAGTTACCCCAACATCAGCCAGAGTATCCACAATCTTAACATACCTGAAGTATTGTTGAGTCATGGTTTCACCTGTCTTGAAGGTGAAATTTTCAAACTGCTACTTTAGGAGATCCTTCTTGTTTTCCTTGGCTTCATTTGAACCCTCATACATCAGTTTCAGTGCATCCCATAGTTGTTTAGCGGTCTTCCACTTCTTGAAACCTCTGTAGATGGAGTTTGGAAGAGCAGTTTGGAGGGCTGTCATGGCTTTCTGATCAATGTCAATTCTTTTCTAGTCTTCATCAGAAAAGTCATCCCTCTCCTTTGGTATCAAGCCACAACCAGCAGCAGTTGAAAAGGTGCATGGTACATGAGGTCCATTGGCAACAAACTCCCACATCCTGGAATCTTGAGACTTGATAAAGCCTTCCATTCTTTGACACCAAGTGTTAAAATCCTCAGGAGTGATCAGTGGAGACTTTGTCATTGTTCCAGTTTCCATATCAGCTTTGGAGATAGCTGCCATTTGAAGAGTTAAGTGATGTGTGTTACTAAAAGGTTTTGAAGATGGTGAGATCTTGCAAACAAGTGCCTGGAATGCTCTGATACCAAATGCAGGACCATTAAAAAGGGACTTTGCACTTAGTTAACACACTTAGGAGGATCTTTAGGATCACTTAACAATTCAAATGGGGAACTTAGAACTCTAAACAGATGATACAATGGACAACACATGTAAAGTAAGAGCAACAACACAAGAAATTTTTTTTCAAGGAAGTAGTATATTGCTTCTTAGGTTCTATTATAGGTGTTTGCACTTATTTTTGAAATACAAGAACCTTTGACTCTTTATACTAAAGCTACAACGGTCAATATGCAAAAAGATAGTTGGATGTGACTAATCTAGACAACAAGATCAGCCTAAAGTCAAAAGACAAATTGCCTTTTGACTAGTAACTAAGACAAGCCATAGCTCACTGACTCTCTTATTACAAAAAGCCAAAAAAGAAACAAATACAGAAACTTGCAGACAAAGACCTTATCTACTTTATCATAAAGCATGGAAGTTTCACCAACTTATGATAGTTGGTGAACCACCAGAGCATGCAGCAGACAGGAGGTTGCTTTATGATAAAGTTGACAGAGAAAGTGTCTTTTCTCTTTCTTCTAAAGTAATCAGTCTTATCTTTATTCAGCTTCGGAAGACTTTGTCTTGAGAGCTTCGGAAGACTTCATCTTTAACCTTCGAAAGAGTTGAGTCTTTGGCTTCGGAAGACTTGACACTTAGTGTAAAGTTTCCTCAGTAGTTTCTTCTGAACATTGGCTTCAGAAGATTTTACACTTAGCATTTTACTTGAGTGTGTAAAACTTTTGAAGCTAGTTCTTCTTTGTTCCTTAGTTCATGTTGGAAGACTTGGTTGTTTTGGTATCCTTTGGTTGCATCAGCCTCATAACCTCAGAGGTTCCTACACATATGTAGTCAAAATAGTGTGTGAATGATGTTTAGAGCTTTAAAAACACAAAACCTTCTTCATAATGTACTAAAAGAGATTATTGAATCATGTTTTGAACATTTGTTGAATGTTTGATGTCAAAGAGGGTTTTGTGATAATTTTCATCTAAAAAATGGTTGATATGAAACTAATGAACCATAGATTTCATTGTATTGATTTAGAGGATCAAAAATCAGTTGATTGATTTGAGCCAAGGCTCTGATACCACCTGATGGAATTCAAATTCACGTTTTGAACTTATAACACAAGAACAAAACAATGAATTCCCCTAAGGATCGATTTCAATCTCTCAAAGAAAACAACAAGTTGTTATTGATTCAATACTTATTAATCATATTGCAGAAACTCATGATTAATGGTATGAGATCTATATGTGTGTATGATTATGTGTGTTTGTATGCTTGAATAATAATAACTTCTTGTTTGATAGATTGTTCAAAAGCTTACAAAGGATTAGGGTATACTGCTATTTATAACCTATACAATGATCTATCTACAGTTAGAAAAATACCCTTATGTAAACAAAATAGATATAATTCTAATTCTATAAGTCATCCGATATGGATGATTAGTTGTCTGCTATGGATGATAAGATATCCACTATGAATGTTAAATAACTCGTCCGTTGTGCCTTGGATGTTGGTCGCTTTGAATAGTTGGTGTTTGGTTTGTTGTTGTCCGCTATGGACTATTCATCAACTGTGGAATTGACCATCCGCTCTGTGTGATTATTCATCCGATATGGGCACTTAGACTATGTTCTTCATCTGCTACATCTTTTTGTTCATCCGCTTTGGAAAAGTCCTCATCCACTATGGACACTTAAGCAAAAATTCCTTTTTATCTACAAACCTGAAAAAGAAATTTAAATTTGATTATTGTTTGATTTGAATGTTAATAATGTTTATGTGCTATTTATTTGTTGTTTGAATGTTAGAACACATTGTATTTGATTATGGTAAGCATTATCCTTTTATGCACTTGTTGAGTCCAACAACTAGTACCAAGAATAGTTACTACTATAACCTCATTCTATACATGCACAAACAATCTAAAACTTATAAACCAGAACAACCAAGTACAAGTACAAACAATCCAACATTATTACCAAATAATCCTAAAGCAAAAACCATTAAATTTATTATGTTTAGTGCTCTTGTAAGAGGTCTCTCCTATGTAGTCAAAATAGTGTGTGAATGATGCTTAGAGCTTAAAAAACACAAAATCTTCTTCACAATGTACTAAAACAGATTATTGAATCATGATTTGAACATTTGTTGAATGTTTGGTGTAGAAGAGGGTTTTGTGACAATTTTCAGCTCAAATAGTGGTTGATATGAATCTAATGAACCATAGATGTCATTGTATTGATTACGAGGATCAAAAATCAGTTGATTGATTTGAGCCAAGGCTCTAATACCACCTGATGGAAATGAAATTTGGGTTTTGAACTTATAACTGAAGAACAAAACAATGAATTTCCCCAAGGATCAATTTCAATCTCTCAAAGATAAAAAAAACTTGTTATTGATTCAATACTCATTAATTAAAGTGCGAAAACTCATGAATAATGATATGAGATCTATGGGAGTGTATGATTGTGTGGTCACATACCGTGCCTCAACTGTTGGAGGTGCTTGTAGTATGTGATTTCCCAGATGTGTTTCCTGAAGACCTGTTAGGGCTCCCACCTGATAGAGAAATCGAGTTTCGGATTGACTTGATGCAAGGAGCTCAACCCGTTGCCAAGGCACCATACCGGTTAGCTCCATCTGTACTCAAAGAGCTGATGACGCAACTACAAGATCTTTCGGATAAAGGCTTTATTCGGCCTAGTATCTTTCCATGGGGTGCTCAAGTTTTATTCGTGAAGACGAAGGACGGAAGTATGAGGATGTGCATCAACTACCGTGAGTTAAACAAGTTGACTAGGAAGAACCGGTATCCATTACCAAGGATTAACGGCTTGTTTGATCAGCTCCAGGGAGCTGGTTGGTTCTACAGGATAGACCTTTGATCGGGGTATCATGAACTGAAGGTGAAGGAGAAGGATAAAATTAAGAAAGCCTTTCGCACACATTATGGGCACTATGAGTTTCTTGTGATGTCTTTGAGTTTAACCAACGTGCCATTTGCCTTTATGGACCTCATGAATCGGGTATGCCGACCGATGCAAGACAGATTGGTGATCGTATTCATTGATGATATTCTGATCTACTTTAAGAGCGAAGAGGAGCATGCTGTCATCTCAAGGAGGTACTAGAGACACTTAGAAATGAGAAATTGTATGCAAAGTTCTCTAAGTGTGCGTTTTGGCTACAAGAGGTTCAATTTATGTCCACAAAGTTAATCCCGAAGGAATAATAGTGGACCCTGCAAAGGTGGAAGCTATAATGCAATGGGAATCCCCAAGGACGCCATCCGAGATTCGTAGTTTCCTAGGTTTGGTAGGTTACTATAGAAGATTTATTCAAGACTTCTCTAAGGTGGTGACCCCGTTGACTAAGCTGACTCGCAAAGATGTGAAGTTTGAATGGGGTTCCTAGCAGGAGAATGTGTTTCAAGAGTTAAAGACGAGGTTAACCCAAGCCCCAATCTTGACATTACTTGAAGGGAATGATGACTTGGTGGTATACTCAGATGCTTCGTATTTGGGTTTAGGTTGCGTGTTGATGCAATGAGGAAAGGTTATAGCCTATGTGTCTCTGTAGTTGAAGATCCATAAGGTTAACTACCCTACTAATGATTTAGAGTTAGCGGCTGTGGTCTTTACATTGAAGGTTTGGAGGCACTACTTGTATGGGTTCTTTAACAGAATTTCAATCGTAGGTCCCCTCGAGGGGAACCGGGTAAACAAAGTCGCGATCATCAGTTGGTGTGAATGACTCCGGCCGAAAGGTTAGCGAATCATCGGAGAACAATGTCGGGGACAGGGTGAGAACCTTTATCGATCTATAAATGGCATTCTTTTATGCGTTTTCTCCGATCAGCGAGCAACCTGCGCACTGGATCGTAGGGCTCCGGTCAAGTCGAACCTTGCCAATTAGCTTCTGGAGATCGGGTTCTAGGCTTGGATAATGCTTTTGCTGCCTTCGCAGAAGCCACAGTCTCAGAAGTACTAGTGGGTCCTCTTCGCATGATGCCCGCCTATATATCCCCACTATCTCCGAATTCTGTAAGCTGTAGGAAGTCCGTTAATGTGAAGATTTCGATGCCTTCCCAAGGGACATCGTCGGAGAACAATGTTGGGGACAGGGTGAGAAGGCATTCTTGCTCGTTAGCGCTTTAGTTTGATTGCAGCTAGCGTTGGGAGGACATTGCAAAAAGGCTAGTGGAGGTCTGGTTTTTCCATCATCCAATCTAAAAAGAAAGACAGTTCAATCACAATGATTGACTGGGTGGAAAGGTATCTTCTCTTGCTCTAAACCCCCTCTTCACGTATCGATAGAATGAGCACTGGGCATGGTTTGAAAACCAAACTGCACAATAATTGCTTTAAAACTCAAAAGCTCAATCTTTTCACAAATCATAAGAGCGTAAAGTATTTCTTGAAGCAAAAGGATCTTAACATGAGGCAGAGAAGGTGGTTAGAGTTGATCAAGGATTATGATTATGAAATCCACTATCATCCTGGCAAGGTGAACGTGGTGGCTGATGCCCTCAGTCGAAAGGAAAGACCTAAACCGATTCAGGTGAAGGCTTGCCAGCTAGTTATGACGCCAGATGTCATGGGTCAAATCAGAGAATTCCAAGATGAGGCACTAAAAGATGAAGGATCAACTCTGAACGGATGAAGGGGCAGGTAATGGATTTAAGGGAGAGCACCCTTGGTGTTAGAACCCGATCCAGGAGAATGTGGATTCCTCGTTATGGGGATCTAAGAGGAAGGATTATGGATGATGATGAGCTCAAAATGGATCGATCTGTGATGATATATGAACACAATTCAATCTAAAACACACAAGTATTCAATTCAACACAAGCAAATCAACAAAAATTCATAGAGTTATCATTGATTAGCATATAGAAGAACACAAAGTGTAGTAAACAGTTACAAAGCATCTCAATCACTCTCTAAATTTTTAAAACTTACCTACACAAAACATATCTATGCTATATATACTAATCAAGAAAACAAAGGAACATATTTACATAAAAGTCCCTATACTATGACATAAATATAAAAGACACATAAAGACTAATGTTAATCTTTTAAGAAGCATCTACAGATGAAGCTCACAAAACACGGTATTCCATCCATCCTGGTGCTACAAAGATGTATCATGACCTGAAGAATGATTATTTTTGGCTAGGGATGAAGCGTGACGTGGTGGAGTACGTGAGAAAGTGCCTGACCTGTTTACAAGTGAAGGTAGAGCATCAAAAACCATACGGGAAGATCAAACCCTTGGATATACCCAAATGGAAGTGAGAACACATCACCATAGACTTCATCATGAAATTACCTCGTACGGCGAGAGGATGTGATACCATATGGGTGAATGTAGACTGCTTGACAAAGAGTGCTCACTTCAAGCCAATCCGAGAGACTTACTCATCAGAAAGGTTGGCGGAGCTATTCTTTAAGGAGATTATAACTCGTCATGGCGTGCCGGTGTCCATTGTTTCTAATAGGGACACTCGGTTGACATCTAAGTTCTGGAAGATATTCCATGATGCGATGGGAACGAGGTTACATATTAGCACAACTTACCACCCTCAAAAAGACGGTCAATCAGAATGGACCATTCAAACCTTAGAGGACATGCTCCAGGCATGCATTATTGACTTTGGTGGAAGTTAGGATGAACACCTACAGTTGGCAGAGTTCTCCTATAACAATAGTTATCATGCAGTATACGAATGCCACCATTTGAAATGTTGTATGGGAGACGATGCAGAACCCTGGTGTGTTGGGGTGATATTGGGCAGAAGGAGTTGGGAAGTATCGAGATCATCGAGGCCACGTCAGAAAAGTTGGAAAAGATCAAGGCCTTTATGAAAGCAACAAAGGACCGGCAGAAGTCCTGCGCTGATAAGAGAAGGAGGCCAATTGAGTTCCAAGTGGGAGATAATGTGATATTGAAAGTGTCTCCTTAGGAAGTGTTGGACCAAAAGAACCAATGAGCCTGATCAGAAAAACCTTTAAGTCCCACGGACATTACAACAACTGAAGTAGTCTGCAACAGCTGAAGACATCAGCTGATAATGGATAGTGTTGAGGTCAGAATCAATTATGTTTGAAGTAGTCTGCAAGTTGTACATCTCAGGTACCTCATGGCTTCAGAATCAATTTACTGATTATGCATTACAGAGACTAAGACTCCATTACTATGGATAGTGCTTCAGCTCTTGTATTGTCAAGAATCCAGTCCAGCACTCTAGGACCCAACATATTGAGATCAGACACCATTTTATTAGGTTGTTTTGAAAAGGTCTGATTGATCCAAATTTTTCTTCTTCTAGTGCTGATGAGCTTGCAGACATATTTATAAGCCTTTGGACAGTTCAACTTTCCAAAACCTAGTGTTAAGGCTTGGTATGCTGCAGCTAGAATAAGTGCAACTACTGATGATCTCAGTCAACAGTACTGATGGCATTCGTATACTACTATCACAATAAGTACTGAAGTTCTTTTATCCTCAGTAGTTTTCATAACTACTGAAGACTAAATTACTAAAAGTACTGACGTACTCATCTGTTGAAAAGAACTGATGGGGTTACAACTACTGCTGTAGTTACAACTGCTGATGTCAGAATAACAGATAAGTACTGATGCCCTATGAAACATCTGAAACTCAGAAAGTCTGATGAAGTGTTGAGGTCAGAATGAAACAGCTGATGAGCTAAGAATTGACGACAAAGCTAATGAGAAATTTTCTCTTAGTTGTTTCTACAACTGCTGCTTCCTTCAAACAACTGAAGCCAAAACCATGTCTTCATAAGTTTCACAACTACTGATGACTAATACCAAGTCTTCAGTTGTTACTTCTGAAAGTTAAAACCAGGTCTTCAGTTGTTTTCAAACACCTGATGACAGCACCAACACTTTCAGTCGTTTTATATCAGTTTTTTTTCCCTATAAATACCTAAACCTACTTTCAGACGTTTCATTAGCCGTTTTTCATCCTTCAGCGTCTCTCAACATGGCGACCATGAAACTCAAACCCAACACAACTGTGTTGCCTACCTCTCGAAATCGGCCTTCTTGAACAATTTGATAACGCCATCGATCTTTTATGGTAGATTCCCAGTACCGAACCGCGTTTCTTCTGAATCCTACCATCTACCCGATTCCCTAAGCCGTTCTGGACCAACGTCTCTGTGCAACTAGTGAGAATGATAGCCAAATCACTCTCCAGTCGTTGGTCAACCTGAAACAGGTGGTCATCACTCCGTACATCATTCGACAAACCCTAGATCTACATGATGCCACCTGTGTCACAGAATACCCAAAGGCACAACCGATATGTCTTTCATCAACACACGGGATGAAGGAGACTTGGAGTGCTACCACCATTTTGAAGAAGCACTTCCATGATGCTGAACGCCTTATATTCCACATGGTGAATGTCTGCCTTGCACCAAAAACCCTCTCATGGGATCAAATGTCTTCCCGATGGCAACAGGTATTATACTCTATCTTTGAACGACAACTTTAAATTTTTCTGAGATAGTGTTTATGGAACTAAAGGATCTGGACTTGAAACCTGTGGCAAAACAGATGGATATTATATCCCGGTTTCTCATGGCCATAATTTAACACACAGCTAAAATCAGACGGCCTGTTGGCCTTGGAGTCCCTGCTCCGGCTGTATTGCCTGAAGTATACTCCAGGCACAACTCGACCCTACAATGAAAGGGCTGCCCGGCTGCTCAAACCCAAGCAGCGGGAACCCACAGCCTCCACTTCCGATCCAAAGTCCCCACCAAACCCAAAACCAAAAAGCCCAAAAAGGCTACTCAGGGAGATGAGTCCCCTGAGGATGCCCCTGTAACACCAATACAGGTCACACTTACTGGTTCTAACCCCAGTAGTGTCAAAGACTCCACCAGCCCTAGCGCTCAGGCATCCTCTCAACAGGAATCCTGATGCAACCATAATTGGGGATACCACAATGCTGGAACCTATCTCAATTGAGAAGGTTACCATTGCAGAGCACTAGTCACCGGGAGCAATCTGCTTCAAACCTATCTCCAAATGCAACCGCCCCTCAAAGCCCAACATTTATTGTTGCACAGTGTGGAGTCAGCGCATTCCTCTCCTCCTCCCCAGACACCAATTACAATGGGGGAACTCACAGCTGAGGAAGAGGACCAAATGCTGTGATAACCCACAGCCAGGGGTTATAATGTTCAATCTCCCCGTTTGTAGAGGCGGAGGTTAGAACATCTGGTGTAGGCTGCCACTTCTACTGATTCAGCACATGAACAGGATGAAGTTGGGTAACATCTCTAAGACCTCACCAGAGGCAACTGCCGATGAAGGACTCAGTCCTGAGGCAGAAGTCCCAGAACAAGAACAAGGGGCACATGCTACAACAGATCTACACTCAGGGCATGTACATCCTGATTCAATCAGGAGGTCAGATGATTCAGCAAAGACTGATGATGACCTGGGCTTTTTCTTGTGATGTTTTAGCCCATAACACAATCCTTGAGGCTGAGGTGAGCAGACTCAAGAACTGCTTGCCAAAATGTCTCAGGATCAAAGTCCATCTGCCCCAATAAACCCACAGATGGCACCTTCATCTGAAGGTTTAACAAACACTCAGCCACTACACTCAACTGAGCAACCAGCCACTGTTTTTGGCACCACCTCTCAGGGACAGAACCCTCTGAGCAGATGTTGCTACCTTTCAAAACTCCTTACCTCTCATCACTCCCATCATCAATGAGATGTGCATAAAGCCATGATGAGAAATCTCCTCAGATCTAAAAACACTTGTTGATGATGCTGTGCAAAAGAAGCTTTCTGCCAATCAAACCCTGAACCCAATGCACCCAAAAAGGGGGAGTCTAAGGCAGTGAAAGAAAGAAAGAGAAAGAGAGTGGAAATGAGAAACAAGAAGAAGAGAGAGAAAAGGAGTTACAAAAGGAAACAACAGGATCACATACAAAAGAAAGAAAAGTGCTGAAACTCAAAGTCTGATGAAGAAGAAATCATTGGAAGATCTGATTAAAGAAGCTGATGAAGCTCACAGCAGATCAATGAAAAAATAATAGCCCAACTCTTCAGACAGGCTTTGATACAGCCACATTAGACACAGAGATCAGAAGGCTGGAGATAATAAGATACAAGAAGATGGGCCAGTTATAGTGTGATGGAAAGGGAGAGGTTGGAAATAATGATCAGGTTTACTGCAAATACTTGGGAGATCATTAATTGAGATTAAATCATGGACCAGAGATAGTATTCTGGCAATAACCACCAGAATCTGTACTTCTGAAGCATTCAACAAGGGGTTAATTATTGAAGCACTAGCTGAAGCAGGTGCTGGGAGAGAACTGATATGCCAAGCTTTCCAAAGCCAAACTCACCATAAAAGCATCGAGATCATCGAGCCACGTCAGAAAAGTTGGAAAAGATCAAGGCCTTATGAAAGCAACAAAGGACCGGCAGAAGTCCTGCGCTGATAAGAGAGGAGGCAATTGAGTTCCAAGTGGAGAAATGTGATATTGAAAGTGTCTCCTTAGGAAGTGTTGGACCAAAAGAACCAATGAGCCTGATCAGAAAACCTTTAAGTCCCACGGACATTACAACAACTGAAGTAGTCTGCAACAGCTGAAGACATCAGCTGATAACAAGGTCTGAAGACAAAGTCTGAAGTGAAAGAGCTGAAGACAAAGTCTGAAGTGAAAGAGCTGAAGACAAAGTCTGAAGAGAAAGAGCTGAAGACAAAGTCTGAAGACAAGAGCTGAAGACAAAGTCTGAAGTGAAAGAGCTGAAGACAAAGACTGAAGACCAGTTTCAGATGATTGTCACAACAGCTGAAGAAGACCTCTTCAGTAGTTGTGATGGTTTCCTTTCAGTAGTTGTAATTTCCTTTCTGTACTTGTAGTTTCAGTAGTTTTATGTTTCTTCGTGTACTTAGAATACTAGAGATGTTCTCAGTTGTTGTGAACATTCTCAGTAGTTTGCTTACTTTCAGTAGTTTGTAATAATTCTGTTAGACGTCACTATCAAGTGACATCAGCAGACGTCACATTCCTTATATAAGGAATGCTGACCTAATTGTAATCGGTGCAGCTTAGGAAAACCTAGCAGCCGCCATACCGAAGCATGTGTGCATGAATGTTATTATTCCAATGCAGAAAACCCTATTTCTATATAACCGTGTACTGTTCCATTGAATATTTATTGTGTTCTTGCTATATTTGCTTAATTCTTGCTCTAATTCCGCTGTGATTAAACTCTAATTGATCAAACTTAGATCACTGATCCTAACAAATGGTATCAGAGCAGGTTAATCATTGATCGGTTTAACAATTGATCATTGAAACTGCTATTTTGATATCTATAGTTTGATCAATTAGCATATGTGCAAGAATGGTTATAAAGATTGATTTTCTGCTGCTTCCGGTTATTTAAATGAGTTTCTTCTTGGTTCTTATTGAGTTTGTTGTGTTTTTGTGCTAAATCTTTTGAAACTTGATTGATTTGGTTTGAATCTGAGAATGACTACTCCATCTAATGATCCTCACAATACTGGCTCCTCAACCAAGCCTCCGATGCTGGTTAGGAGTGAGTATAACATATGGCAACGAAGAATGCTCCATCACCTGTCTGTTAACAGTTCAGGTTGTTGGACATCTGTGGTTCACGGTCCACACAAGCCTATGGTGAACAATCCGGAGACCAATCAAATGGTTCCGAAGAAGAAGGAGCAATACTCAGATGAAGATCGTAAACTGTTTGAGATTGATGCTAAAGCCCATGGAATTCTGGCCATGGCACTGCCGAATGAAATCTATTCTGGGCTTATGCATCATGAAACTGCTCATGACCTCTGGAATGCTTTGAAGGAACAATTCGGAGGAACTGATGAGGTCTTAGCAAACAACAGAGAAATCCTCGCCCAACAATATGAGACATTCTCTCATAGGAAGGGTGAGACACTGACTCAACAGTTTGAGCGTTTCTCCTGCTTGATCTCTGAGCTGAAAATGGTCAAGCATGAGTATACTAACAGCCAGATGAACAACAGATTCCTCAGATCACTGCCTGAGAGATGGGACACATACACCATTGTCCTACGCTCCAGTGCAAATCTGGATAGCCTATCTCTCACCCAACTCCATGGGAAACTGCTTACATTTGAAAGAGAGATAGAGCAGAAAAGGAAACTGGCATCATCAGGAAAGCTCTCTGATGACTTTGTACCAGGTAACACTGCCTTGGTCGGTCATGAGTCAGAATATGCTGGATCAGAAAGTCATTATGATGAGCATATAGATTTCTCTTCAAACAGTTTTGATCATGCATTTGTTGGTGTTGACAGTCATTCTGGGTGTAATAGTGATAATTTATGCTTTATCATGGATGATTTGCATGGTATTGCTGATGATGATTTAGAAGAGATGGATATTTTGAGCCAAATGGCCCTGATCAATATCAGATCTCAAAAGTTCTACAAGAGAACTGGTAGGAAATTTCCAGGACTCTCTGGCAAAACCAAAGTTGGTTTTGACAAGAGTAAGTTGAGGTGTCACAAATGCCACAGGCTTGGGCACTTTGCAAGAGAGTGTAGATCAACTGGATCTAACTCCTCTGCACCCTTTGTGACCTTTCCAAGCAATAGCTCACAAAACAAAGGGCAACATCCTGCTAGTTCTGGTCATCACTCACAACCTCAATCTCCTGCATACTTTGTCCCTCAGGGTCCAATGCCATATCCTTATCCCTGCTATTACATGCCACAGCCAAATCCTGTTCATGTCCCTATAGCACAACAACCTCAAGCCCTACCTGAGCCTCAACCATCTCCATCACAATCTCAACCTCATCACAGCTTCTTCACACCAGGAGTTGTTGACTGGAGCAGCTTACCAGATGATCTTTCTGGTTTCAATGAGCAATTATCTGCTGGTGCTGGTCAACATGGTGGTGAACATCCTTTTGGGAATCTTGCTCTCATGGCCCTGGAGTCTACTGAGGGTTCCTGCTCCGATGCTTCATCTTCACAGGTAACCCAGGTATCTTCTGAGGCTAAAGCCAAGTTATGTTCTGAATCATGCATAGCTGCCTTTGTCTCTATTAGAGAGGCAAATGTAGCTTTAATCAATCAAAATCTTGAGCTTGAGAAAACTATTTCCAAAAGAAAAGATGAGTATGTGTCTGCACTTAATGACAAAGATGATGAGATTTACAAGCTTAAATGCCAACTTAATGATGAAAAGGCTAAGGTAGAGGTCATACTCGAGAACCACAGAAGTCTCAAAGAGACACTTGCAGCTACCCAAGTTGAGTGTGACCGCTGGGTAACATCCTGCAAGGGATTTGAAATGCTTCTCAGCAAGCAAACAGCTTCAAATGTGAAGTTTGGAATAGGTTACAATCATACTGCACCACCTACTGATTTTACTTCAAAATCAATAGTAAAATCTGAAGGTGAAAGTAATTTCCAAACCACATCATCATGTGATTCATCTCAAATGATAATACAAAATTAGAGGATGAAGTCAGTGTTAAGATCTCAGCAAATCAATTGCCTGATGGTTTAAATGCTGATAAACACATGAAGCTGAGAAATTCAGATGTTGTTCCTCAAAGTACTCCAAGTACTGAAGGGCAAGTCACAACATCTGAAAAGCATTTCAAATCTGATGAATAAAAGGATTAACAACTGCTGAGGAATCTATCATACGGTCTTTCAGGACGGATAGAGAACAGCTGAAGAACAAGTCTTCAGTTGTTACCGATCCTTCAGTACTTAACACAAGTACTGAAAGGAGGAAAGTACTGAAGATCACACCTTCAGTAGTTTCCACTTCAGCAGTTGATCAATCCAAGATGAAGAATAAGCCATGTGAAATATGTGGTAAATTCAATCATCTATCTGATGATGCTGGTACAAAAAGGGTTCCAAACTCAAAGAGATAAGCTCATTAAAGAAGAGATTAATAAAATGAAAAATGAGTTTGAAACCAAGTTTGTACCACAGTCATCTCAAACTGATAAACCCAAGGCCTCACCAAAATCCAAAAAGAAGGATGGGGTTTATCAGAAAACAGCTGATAGTGTTCTCATGATAAACATCAGACGAAGTCTGTGAATTTCAAGGAGGAAATGGTGGGTCACAGGAACTCATCAAAAACAAGTACTGATGTGTCAAATGAGCTGAAGGCTTTAGCAACAAATCAGACACAACTTGTTATGATGGTTCAGCATTTGTTGGGGAGAGTTACCAACTAGATGCACCTGTGATCAAACCACTGAAAAGGAAATCCAAGCCCAAATCTAATTCCATTTCAGCACCATCTCCACCTTCATCAGCTGTTAATCATGAGAAACAAGTTATGGTTAAATCTGTTGATGAAAACAGACCCAAAACCAAAAGGTTTGGGTCTCTAAAGCTAACTAGTTTCTTATGATAAATGCAGGGTTCTTCAGCATGCCAAAGAAGCATCTGGTATGTAGACAGTGGAGGATCTATGCATATGACTGGGAGCAGTTCTCTTCTTAATGACTACTCTCAAGGAAAGAAGGGATTTGTCTCATTTGGAAATGATGCTAAGGGTTACATCATCGGGAAAGGATTTGTGTCAAATGGAGAAATCAGATTTGATGATGTTAACCATGTGGAGAATCTCAAGTATAATCTACTGAGTGTCAGTCAGATGTGTGATAAAGGGCATGTTGCACTTTTCACAAGCCAGAACTGCCGGATTCTGTCTTCCAAAGTTCTGAGGCTGATTGACAAGGTATGGATGAACATACTCTCCTGAAGGCCAACAGGATAGGAAGAGTATATGCCTTGGATTGTCAAAGAAGATTGCGTTAAAAGGTCATCCTTGCCTGTTCTCCAAGGCCTCTCCTCAGGAATCTAAACTGTGGCATAGAAGGCTGGGTCATGTTAATCTCAAAAACATGAATCAGCTGATCCACAATAGTTTAGTAAGAGGTCTACCAATAAAGGAGTTCCTCTGTGATGAAACCTGCACTGCTTGTTTAAAAGGAAAACAACACAAAGTCTCATTCCCTCCTATAGAAGAACCAAAGTCCACTGCCTGCTTGCAATTACTGCACATGGATCTCTTTGGTCCTGTGAGAGTAATGAGCATGGCAAAGAAGAAATACTGTCTGGTAATTGTGGATGATTACTCCAGATTTGTATGGACCTTCTTCTTGCATTCAAAGGATGAGGCTGCTCAGACAATTATTAACTTTGTGTTGTATGTTGAGAAGCAGTATTCCCTATCAGTCAAGTGTATAAGAAGTGATAATGGAACTGAATTTAGAAACCATACACTTGATGATTTCTACCTTTCAAAAGGAATCAAGAGGCAGTATAGCATTCCAAGGACTCCAGAACAAAATGGAGTAGTGGAGAGAAAGAACAGGACCCTAATTGAAGCTGCAAGGTCCATGTTGGCTGACTCTGGTTTGCCACTGACCTTTTGGGCTGAAGCTGTCAACACAGCATGCTATGTGCAAAATAGAGCTTTAGTGAATCAGAGGTTGATGAAGACTCCTTATGAAGTTCTACATCATTTGGCTCCTCTAATTTCATTCTTCAGAGCATTTGGGTGTCCTTGTTACATTCTCAACACAAAGGATCAACTCCAAAAGTTTGATTCTAAGGTGGATGCAGGGTATTTTGTTGGGTACTCATCCACTTGCAAGGCTTACAGAGTGTTCAACTGTAGAACAAAGATGGTTGAAGAAACCTTGCATGTGAAGTTCAATGAATCTCCTAAGGACAAAATCCCACAAAACCCTGTGGAGTTGTTTGATCTGGACATACTGCAATATGTCCTTATCAGCCTCCAGCTGTTGCAGATCATGTGAATTCATCACCTTCTGCAGCTAGTCATCCATCTGGTGGTACTGATGTTCATGATGATCCCAGTACTCACCTATTCAAGTTTAGTGATCAACTGCCTGAGTCTACTCAACTTGATGTTCCTGTAGCTTCAGTAGCACCATCCACAACAAATGCTGATGAGATTTCTGAATCCTCTACTTCATTTGACCTGCCATCTAACACTTGGTTTCAAGAATCTGGATCAACATCTGTTGCTGCTGAGCGTGCTACAAACACTTGCACAGATCTCATAGTGTATCCAGAGCTGAAGAATCACCCAACGTCTCAAATCATTGGTGATATCAATGCTGGTGTCTCAACTAGAAGTCAATTGTCCAACTTCTGCTTCTATGCTCTTTTCATCAGTCAGCAAGAGCCAAAGAACTATCATATTGCATTAAGAGACAATGGATGGGTTGATGCCATGCAGCTTGAGCTTCTTCAGTTCAAAAAGCAGCAAGTGTGGGAACTGGTTCCTCTACCCCCAGGTAAGTGTGCAATAGGCACTAAATGGGTGTTTAGGAATAAAACAGATGAAAATGGGCAAATTGTCAAGAACAAGGCCAGACTGGTTGTCCAGGGGTTTTCACAAGAAGAAGGTATTGATTATGATGAAACCTTTGCCCCTGTAGCCAGACTGGAGGCAATTAGATTGTTCTTAGCCTATGCTGCATTCCACAATCTTAAAGTTTTTCAAATGGATGTCAAAAGTGCATTTTTATATGGTAAAATAAAAGAAGAGGTTTATGTGTGTCAACCACCAGGTTTTGAGGATAATAAACATCCTGATGGGTGTATAAACTTGATAAGGCTCTTTATGGGTTGAAACAAGCTCCTAGAGCCTGGTATGAAACACTGTCAAATTTTCTTCTTCAGAATAATTTCACTAGAGGCCATAGATAAAACTTTGTTCATTAAGAAAGTGGGTCAGCATAAGCTCCTTGTTCAAATTTATGTTGATGATATTATTTTTGCTTCCTCTGATCCACAGTTGTGTGATGCATTTACAAAGTTGATGCAACAAAAATTCGAAATGAGTGCCATGGGAGAATTACAGTTCTTTCTAGGTTTGCAAATCAAACAAAAGGCTGATGGAACTTTCATTCATCAGTCAAAATACACAAAAAGTCTTTTGGCAAAGTTTGATTTACAACACTGTAAGCCCTGTTCTACTCCCATGTGCAGCACCACACAACTGGATGCAGATCAGAAAGGTAAAGCTGTTGATGAAACACTTTACAGATGTATGATTGGGTCCTTGATGTACTTAACAGCTTCTAGACCAGATATTATGTTTGCAACTTGTGTTTGTGCTAGATTTCAGGCTGCTCCTAAAGAGTCTCATTTGATTGCAGTCAAGAGGATCTTTAGATCTGCAAGGTACTCAATCTCTAGGTCTTTGGTATTCCACTGGGCACTCTTGCAAATTAGTTGCTTTTTCTGATAGTGACTATGCAGGGTGTAAATTAACTAGAAAATCAACTTCTGGTGGATGTCAATTCCTAGGCAACTGTTTGGTTTCTTGGCAGAGTAAGAAACAAACATCTGTTGCTACATCCACTGCTGAAGCCGAGTACATTGCTGCTGCAAGTTGTACATCTCAGGTACTCTGGCTTCAGAATCAATTACTGGATTATGGCATTACAGAGACTAAGACTCCATTACTAATGGATAGTGCTTCAGCTCTTTGTATTGTCAAGAATCCAGTCCAGCACTCTAGGACCAAACATATTGAGATCAGACACCATTTTATTAGGGATTGTTTTGAAAAAGGTCTGATTGATCCAAAGTTTGTTCCTAGTGCTGATGAGCTTGCAGACATATTTACTAAGCCTTTGGACAGTTCAACTTTCCAAAACCTAGTGTTAAGGCTTGGTATGCTGCAGCTAGAATAAGTGACAACTACTGATGATCTCAGTCAACAAGTACTGATGAGCATTCGTATACTACTGTCACAAATAAGTACTGAAGTTCTTTTATCCTCAGTAGTTTTCATAACTACTGAAGACTAAATTACTTAAAAGTACTGAAGTACTCATCTGTTGAAAAGAACTGATGTGGTTACAACTACTGCTGTAGTTACAACTGCTGATGTCAGAATAACAGATAAGTACTGATGACCTATGAAACATCTGAAACTCAGACAAAGTCTGATGAAGTGTTGAGGTCAGAATGAAACAGCTGATGAGCTAAGAATTGACGACAACAGCTGATGAGAAAATTTTCTCTTCAGTTGTTTCTACAACTGCTGCTTCACTTCAAAACAACTGAAGCCAAACCATGTCTTCAGTAGTTTCACAACTACTGATGACTAATACCAAGTCTTCAGTTGTTACTTCTGAAAGTTAAAACCAGGTCTTCAGTTGTTTTCAAACAACTGATGACAGCACCAACACTTTCAGTCGTTTTATATCAGTTTTTTTTACCCTATAAATACCTAAACCTACTTTCAGACGTTTCATTAGCCGTTTTCCGTCCTTCACTCTCTCAACAATGGCGACCATGAAACTCAAACCCAGACACAACTGTGTTGCCTACCTCTCGAAATCGGCCTTCTGGAACAAATTTGATAACGCCATCGATCTTATGGTAGATTCCCAGTACCGAACCGCGTTTCTTCTGAATCCTACCATCTACCCCGATTCCCTAAGCCAGTTCTGGACCAACGTCTCTGTGCAAACTAGTGAGAATGATAGCCAAATCACTCTCCAGTCGTTGGTCAACCAGAAACAGGTGGTCATCACTCCGGACATCATTCGACAAACCCTAGATCTACATGATGCCACCTGTGTCACAGAATACCCGAAAGGCACAACCGATATGTCTTTCATCAACAACGGGTATGAAGGAGACTTAAGTGCTACCACCATTCTGAAGAAGCACTTCCATGATGCTGAACGCTTATATTCCACATGGTGAATGTCTGCCTTGCACCAAAAACCTCCTCATGGGATCAAATGTCTTCCCGATGGCAACAGGTATTATACTCTATCTTTGAACGACAAACTTTAAATTTTTCTGAGATAGTGTTTATGGAACTAAAGGATCTGGCCTTGAAACCTGTGGCAAACAGATGGATATTATATCCCAGGTTTCTCATGGCCATAATTTTAACACAGCTAAAATCAGACGGCCTTGTTGGCCTTGGAGTCCCTGCTCCGGCTGTATTGCCTGAAGTATACTCCAGGCACAACTCTGACCCTACAATGAAAGGGGCTGCCCGGCTGCTCAAACCAAGCAGCGGGAACCCACAGCCTCCACTTCCAGATCCAAAGTCCCCACCAAACCCAAAACCAAAAAGCCCAAAAAGGCTACTCAGGGAGATGAGTCCCCTGAGGATGCCCCTGTAACACCAATACAGGAAACACTTACTGGTTCTAACCCCCCAGTAGTGTCAAAGACTCCACCAGCCCTAGCCGCTCAGGCATCCTCTCAACAGGATCCTGATGCAACCATAATTGGGGATACCACAATGCTGGAACCTATCTCAATTGAGAAGGTTACCATTGAAGAGCACCAGTCACCCCGGGTGCAATCTGCTTCAAACCTATCTCCAAATGCAACCGCCCCTCAAAGCCCAACATTTATTGTTGCACAAGTGTTGAGTCAGCTGCATTCCTCTCCTCCTCCCCAGACACCAATTACAATGGGGAGAACCTCAACAGCTGAGGAAGAGGACCAAAATGCTGCTGATAACCCACAGCACAGGGGTTATAATGTTCAATCTCCCCGTGTAGAGGAGGAGGTTAGAACATCTGGTGAGGCTGCCACTTCTACTGATTCAGCAAATGAACAGGATGAAGTTGGTAACATCTCTAAGACCTCACCAGAGGCAACTGCCGATGAAGGACTCAGTCCTGAGGCAGGAAGTCCCCAGAACCAAGAACAAGGGGCACATGCTACAACTGATCTACACTCAGGGCATGTACATCCTGATTCAATCAGGAGGTCAGATGATTCAGCAAAGACTGATGATGACCTGGGCTTTTCTTTGATGTTTTAGCCCATAACACAATCCTTGAGGCTGAGGTGAGCAGACTCAAAGAACTGCTTGCCAAAATGTCTCAGGATCAAAGTCCATCTGCCCCAATAAACCCACAGATGGCACCTTCATCTGAAGGTTTACCAAAACACTCAGCCACTACACTCAACTGAGCCACCAGCCACTGTTTTGGCACCACCTCTCAGGGACAGAACCCCTCTGAGCAGATGGTTGCTACCTTTCAAAACTCCTTACCTCTCATCACTCCCATCATCAATGAGATTGTGCATAAAGCCATTGATGAGAGGATCTCCTCGATCTAAAAACACTTGTTGATGATGCTGTGCAAAGAAGCTTTCTGCCATTCAAACCCCTGAACCCAATGCACCCAAAAAGGGGGAGTCTAAGGCAGTGAAAGAAAGAAAGAGAAAGAGAGTGGAAGATGAGAAACAAGAGAAAAAGAAAAGGAAAAACAGCTGATCACATACAAAAGAAAGAAAAGTGCTGAAACTCAAAAGCCTGATGAAGAGAAATCATTGGAAGATCTGATTAAAGAAGCTGATGAAGCTCACAGCAGATCAATGGACAGAATAATAGATCAACTCTTCAGACAGGGCTTTGATACAGCCACATTAGACACTGAGATCAGAAGGCTGGAGATTAATGAGATACAAGAAAGATGGGCCAGTTATAGTGTGATGGAAAGGGAGAGGTTGGAAATAATGATCAGGTTTACTGCAAAATACTTGGGAAGATCATTAATTGAGATTAAATCATGGACCAGAGACAGTATTCTGGCAATAACCACCAGAATCTGTACTTCTGAAGCATTCAACAAGGGGTTAATTATTGAAGCACTAGATGAAGCAGGTGCTGGGAAGAGAACTGATATGGCCAAGCTTTCCAAAGCCAAACTCACCATAAAAATGCTAGATCAGCCTTCCCAAACTCCCTCTCAAAAACAACCAACCCCACAACTCTCCAAATCAACTCAACCCTCAAAACCAACTCCCTTACCCCAAAAACCACCTCAAACCACATCCAGTGATGCACCCAGAAGGAGGAGAAGGGTGTTGAGGATGGTAGAAGATGAAGAAGAAGATGATGAAGAAGATAGTCTGCCAATCTCTGCTGTTCTGAAATTACCTGAGCCCAGAAGTCAACAAATGATCACACCAGACTTTCAGAGGCAAATGGTGAAAGTTAAGATTGAAGAAGAAGAACAGCAGAAACAGCACGATGAGCAACTTTTGAAGATGATTGACAAAGAGTTTCCTCAGTCATCATCTATACAAGCCATGAAGAAACATGCTCAAAGGCTGTATGCTCTCAGGTATACCTTTCAATATCAAAAGGAGAGAGTAAGGATTTGGCCAGACCCCAGGGTTAGTTCTAGAATTCATAAGAAATCCATACCAAGTAGATACAATGGCCAAGTGAGAAAGACCATAGATGCTGCTATTATGTTGGCCATTGTAGTCTCACCCTGGGAAATACTTGAAGACTTCAAGAGAGCCTACAAGTCAAAGATGACCCCTCAAACTCTAATGGAGAACAAAATGGTCAAGAAGGGGTTGTTATACAAGAGGCTTGAAGAGATCAAGAAAAATGAACTCCAGTTGTTATTAGAAGGGACTCACCCAGATGATTTGCTTACAGAGAGATAACAACTGTTGAGTTGAAAAATGGAAAGACGATAAAGTACTTATCAGAGTACTATGGCCCAGAGTTCTTCTTCGAAGGAGAAGCAGAAGAACTCACTAAGGAGGAACAAGTTGTTCTCCTTGAGGCCTACGTCAGAGAGTCTTATAGACTCATCAATGGGAAGTAGGTTTCATGGTTGGGATAACGGCTCTGTGTCCAGTTCCCCAAGACAGAGTTCCCTCCATCCTTTGACATTCACATCTACTGAAACCTGTTCCCTGGCCTGTGCTTATCCTATTTCTAAAGCTGATCAAGAGAGTATTTCTGCCAAGAATAAGTGGGACCTCAATAAGCTTAAAGGTTTTGGCTGCATTGGTTCAGGGGGAGTTTGTTGGACCAAAAGAACCAATGAGCCTGATCAGAAAAACCTTTAAGTCCCACGGACATTACAACAACTGAAGTAGTCTGCAACAGCTGAAGACATCAGCTGATAACAAGGTCTGAAGACAAAGTCTGAAGTGAAAGAGCTGAAGACAAAGTCTGAAGTGAAAGAGCTGAAGACAAAGTCTGAAGAGAAAGAGCTGAAGACAAAGCTGAAGACAAGAGCTGAAGACAAAGTCTGAAGTGAAAAGCTGAAGACAAAGACTGAAGACCAAGTTTCAGATGATTGTCACAACAGCTGAAGAAGACCTCTTCAGTAGTTGTGATGGTTTCCTTTCAGTAGTTGTATTTTCCTTTCTGTACTTGTAGTTTCAGTAGTTTATGTTTCTTCGTGTACTTAGAATACTAGAGATGTTCTCAGTTGTTGTGAACATTCTCAGTAGTTTGCTTACTTTCAGTAGTTTGTAATAATTCTGTTAGACGTCACTATCAAGTGACATCAGCAGACGTCACATTCCTTATATAAGGAATGCTGACCTAATTGTAATCGGTGCAGCTTAGGAAACCTAGCAGCCGCCATACCGAAGCATGTGTGCATGAATGTTATTATCCCAATGCAGAAAAACCCTATTTCTATATAACCGTGTACTGTTCCATTGAATATTTATTGTGTTCTTGCTATATTTGCTTAATTCTTGCTCTAATTCCGCTGTGATTAAACTCTAATTGATCAAACTTAGATCACTGATCCTAACAGGAAGGCTGGAACTTCTGATGAGCTCAGGGATTCATCCTATGTTTTTTTTCCATGTATCTCACTACGGCAGTGTTTGGTGAAGGTGATGTTGTATCCCTTCACGGCATCGAGGTTGATAAAAGGTTGAATTTACATGGACAACCAGTGGCTATTTTGGACCGGATGGAGAAACGGTTAAGGAATAAAGTGTTTAGTCAAGTAAACATGCAATGGAAGAATTGCAAGGGATCAGAGGTCACTTGGGAGTCAAAGGAAGAATGAGATGACACTACCCTGACCTCTTTAAGGAGTGACAGGTTTTGGGGACGAATCCTATATAAGGGGGTGGACTTGTAACACCCAAAATCTTCAAAAAGAAAAGTAAACGAGCAAACGGGATTTTATTTTCAAAGCACGGGTTAAAAGTCTACAATGGCCAAACCGGCCCATAGTAGGGTATAAAATGAAAGTAAGGCCACCCATACCCTCTCTCCTATGCACTCAACCTTAGGCTAGAGAGAGAGAAAAGACTTCCACTGTTTCTTAAGTGAGAAAGTAGAAGAAATCTTCAAATATACTCAGAGAAAATATCAACCTTAGGTAAGATTTTAAGTTGTTTTCTCTCTGTCAGGGGCTAAGCTTCAGACCGATTGTATGGGTTCTATGTGTTAAGCTGTAGTTTCGTAGTGTTTGTTTAGGTGTTAGAACTCCAGGTTTGCTCGCGGGTTATTGTGTTCAGCTCGAAAGTGTTTAAGGTGAGTTTTAGATTTTAGATCCCTCTTTCATTGTTTTCTACTTGTTTGGGGTGGTATGTGTACTGAAAAAGATATCTTTACCAAACTATGTTTTCCATAAAAATATGGCTGTTTTCGAAAGATGAATGTTTTTAAAAGATTCTATGATGTGAATGGTGTTTGTTATGTTCTAGTGTGTAACTGGTAGATCTATGTTAAGAATACACTTAAGAAGATGTATGGGACTAGAAACTGCAAAAGTTGGATCGTAAGTGGTGAACATACTGTCTGTTGTGGACACTTGAACATTGTTAGAATGTTCGTTGTGGACACTTTAAGCATTTAGACTGTTCGCTGTGGACAATGCATATCCGCTGTAGACACTTGAGTATGCATGCATGACCGCTGTGGACATTTTTCATCCACTGTGGACTCTTTAAATACTTTAGGTTGTCTATTGTGGATTATGGCTGTTTGTTATGGACACATAATGTTTAAACAAGTGGTCACAAAGGAATAAAAGAAAGACAGTGGAACTTAATGAATGTTACCCTCGGGCCCTATGATGAATGGAAAGCCTTGCAAGCAAAATAAATGGAGGTCACGACCCTGGCTGTCGTTTGCCCAACTGATGTGTGGCTGTTTTAGCCCATGAGGATGCATATCTTGGGTCTAATCCTTGTGATTGACCAATGAATGAATAGGACCTGTATTCATGAGCAGGCTTCATGCCTAGAAGTATGGGTAAACTGTCAGGGGTTAGCTACCACTTATAAATGTGTACTGATAGGATTCGGCATTTGTTGCCAACCAACAATGTAGGCTCTTGCTTTGTACAATCCTAGTTAATCAAAGAGAAAGATAGTGAAAGAAAGAAAAATAATGAATCTCTTAACGAATGATTATGTATAATGATGCATGAACACCAAGTGAAGTTTACAAAATGTATATTTTTGATATTATCAAAACTAGAACTCACTCAGAAATGCTGACTTTTTATATGCATATCAGTTGGTAGGTAATGATGTTGCCGGGGATGGCACGAGGTTGAAGCTACTTGGCAAATAAAGACTAGCATCCATGTAATGCAGAAATGATATTTTTGTCTTGTAATACATCTAAATGTTCTTTTGAAACTTGTAACAACGATGTATTTCTTGGAAAAAGTTATTATTAATGCATCAAATGGTTTTTGTTTAACACCTTCGCTGCCATGTTTTCTTACTTCAATGTGTTTTAATGTGTAATGTGCTATGAATGACCAACTGTGGGGTTTTCCGGGATCGAGGCCTTACACAAACTCCATTAAATTCATTATGTTTAGTGCTCTTGTAAGAGGTCTCTCATATTTAGTTAAAGTAGTGTGTGAATAATGTTTAGAGCTTTAAAAACACAAAATCTTCTTCACAATGTACTAAAATAGATTATTGAATCATGTTTTGAACATTTTTGAATGTTTGATGTAGGGTTTTGTGATAATTTCAGCTCAAAAAATGGTTGATATGAAGCTATTGAACCATAGATATCATTATATTGGTTGAGAGGATCAAATATCAGTTGATTGATTTGAGTAAAGGCTCTGATAGCACCTGATGGAATTCAAATTTGGGTTTTGAACTTAGAACACAAGAACAAAACAATGATTTCCCCCAAGGATTAACAACAATTTGTTATTGATTCAATACTCATTAATCATAGTGCGAAAACTCATGATTAATGATATGAGTTCTATGAGTGTGTATGATTGTGTGTGTTTGTATGCTTGAATGATAATAACTTCTTGTTTGATTGATTGTTCAAAAGCTTACAAAGGATTAGGGTATACTGCTATTTATAACCTATACAATACATATAATCCTAACTCTATAAGTCATCTGATGTGGGTGATTAGTTGTCCGCTGTGGATGATAAGATATCTGATGTGAATGTTGAATAACTAGTCCGCTGTACCTTGGATTGTCTGCTGTGAACACTTGGTGTTTGCTTTGTGTTTTTCGTTGTTGAGTGTGATCTGCTATGGACTTTTCATCAGCTGTGAAATTGATCATCTGCTATGTGTGATTGTTCATCCGCTATGGGCACTTAGGCTGTGTTCTTCATCCGCTGCATCTTCCATTTCATCCGCTATAGATAATGCTTAAAAGGATAATGCTTGCCATAATCAAACATAATGTGTTCTAACATTCAATCAATCATTAACTAACACATTAGCATCATTAACATTCAATAATTATTGGTTATGTTTCTTTTTTAGGTTTGTAGATAAAAGAAATTTTGAAAAGTGACGGTAGCGGATGAAGAAATTCCCACAACGGATGACCAAGTCCATGTAGCAGATGAAGAACAACTTCCAAGTGTCTACAGTGGATGACCAACTCGAACAGTGGATGACCAACTCACACAGCGGATGACCAAAGTCCACAGCTGATGAACAGTCCACAGCGGATGTTCAATCCACACCGGATGAACACTCCACAACGGACAACTAACAAGACAAACATACAAGTGTTCATAGCGTACAGTATCCAAGACACAGCGGGCAGCTTTTTCAACATCCACAGCGGAAGACATAGCATCCACAGTGGACAGTCTATCATCCACAGCGGACGACTTAGACTTAGGATTTTTATGTAATTTTCGTTTACATAAGGGTATTTTTGTAATTGTAGATAGCTATCTGTATAGGCAATAAATAGCATAATACCCTAATCCTTTGTAAGCTTTTGAACAATCAATACGATCAAGCAGTTTAATATCATTCAAAGCATTTCAATCACTAGCAATCACACACACACACACACACACACTCATATCATAGCATTAATCATGTGTTTCCGCACTATGATTATTATTTTTTGAATACAATATAACGATCTGTTGCTATATATATTAAGATACTTGAAAAGATCATTAGGGGAATCAACCTAATTATGCTCTTATTGTTCTTTAAAGTTCATAATCAGCCTTTGTTGATTTCATCAGGTTGTATCAAAGCCTTGGCTCAAATCATATAGTGATTTTCGATCCTCTCATTCAAGAAAATGATATCCGAGGTTCATTAGCTTCATAACACATATTTTAAGCTTGAAATCATCACACATTCTTCTTCTACATCATACATTCAACAAATGTTCAAAAACATGAGTTAATCATATGTTTTTATTCATTTTGAAGAAGATTCTGTGTTTATGGTGCTAACAAAGCTCTCAAAATCATTCATATACTATTTTTGAAACAGAAACATCACAAAATCATTGAAATCTCATTGGTTTCTAAGGATTTTTGATAAAACAGTATACGGATACTAGTTCTATCATTTCATCAAACAAACACTCATTTGAATACTTTGAATCCATTCATTGTATTTAAACATCATATTTGACTTGTTTTTCACTCAAATTAGGCGATTAATCATCTTCAAACAACAAACCGATTGTTGTTTTGTTAAAATTGTTACAACCGTCAACAAATACTAGGATAAACCCTAGTTTTTGCTCACTCACAAATCTTTATAATCTCGGTGATTGTGTTGGTTCATCATCAAAATCAAAGAAGAAACATAATCTTCTTTTTGAATTTTTTTCAAAAAGTTACCTTTTGATCCACAAAAGTTAACTTTTTAAATAAAATATTTGTTTTTAGGGTTTTGACTTTTGTTGACCTGACATCATTAAAAGGTTTTGACTGTTGATTGACATCCTCAACAGAATATTCCTTTCCTTATCGAGAATTGAGTGTGACTTATCATTGGACATTAATTAATTAATTTAATTAATCCCTTTTATTCGGTAAATCAAATTAAAAGGTGACATCACTACTAAATTATTTAATTCAACAAGATTTGAATTTTTGGTACAGTCACTTGCTATGATCAACTATAAATCAAACAAGTAATGTTTTCAAAACATTAATTTCAAACAGGCTTGATTTTGTCAAAGTCCATGTTTAACATCAACATGCATCTTTCAAAATCAAGATATCAAACAAACATTCATGTTTTCTAATAACCAAACACCTTGAATCACACATACCACTCATGAGAAATGATAGTACACTAGCTTAGTTCTTCACTTGAGTCATTTTCCATGAATAAAGACTGACAATACTTTGTTTGATATGTGGATAGGCTCAGCATGGGACACCTAACAACACATACAACAGTGAAGCACTAAATTCTCATGATTGTGTGGTCATCAACACATCTTGGTTTATGATGAGTATTAATCTATCCAATATAGGTTGCTTGTAAAGTAACTACAATACACCAAGTGAAACAGTTTATAAATTGCTTAATCATAGAAGTGTCTCCTTTATTATGATTTTCATAGACATGGAGTACACTAAGGCATTCTTTGTTCTACTGAGCACAGACCTGAATGACCTAAATAATGATCCAAAAGATTCTCAATAAGGAACACATCCATCTTGGATGAACAATCAATAAAGTCCTCTAGACTACATTCCTTGTGAATGAATCAAAAGAATTCTAAAGAGGATCACCTTACAAAGTAAAGTGAAAAAGAATCTCAATGAGGATCAAACAACATGGATCAAATTGAGCATTTATACTCCTAAGTAGCTAGGTTATAAGTATTGAAAGTGTTGGGTTTGATAAGGATAGTCTATATTATCAACACAGTCAAAGTCAACAAAGGTCAACGTCACTGTCAAAGTCATCGGAAAAGGCAAACAAACGCATTCGAGACAAAGAACCAATTCGAGACGTTGATGATATAAATGACTAGGAGTTTATTGTTAATAAATATATTTTTGTGTCAACAAAATTTATTTATTTATGTTTAAGTCATTTTTATGTTTTATATGTAATTTCTCTAATTGTCTAAGTCTAGGGGACTAATATGTCATTAGTGAATATTATCACTATATATAGATTAGTGACAATTAGGTTTAGAGAGCTTGAATGAGCCATTTTTTGAGGGGCTTTCACTTTGTAATATCTTTATCAATAAAATTCAGATCAAACAAGGGTTTATTTGATATTCTTGAGTGTTCTTCATATATTCATCCATTTTATATTTGTTTGATCTAGATTTTTCACAAATATCATTGATATATTGTGTTATTAGAGGGAATCGTTTGTGTTTATCAATCAATTGCACTGTATCTACAATCAAGTGGACCAACAATATGGTATCAGTGCCATTGTGCTCTTGATTGATTGGTTTTTGAGTATTTTCAAACAAAGTCACTGTTCCATTCACTTTCGATTGTCTGCGTGTTTTGGACTTGGAAATTGATTGAGGATTGCTCGATTTTGGTGTGAGAAGCTTTAGAAATCATCAGATCTCAAATTCATTGAGATTTGGATGAATTTCAGTTGATTTCGTGCTGAAAAAGCTGTTCAGATACGTCGGGCGGAACTACAGCTCGTCCAGCGAAACTACAGCTTCATTCAGCGAAACTACTTAGTTTCGCCTGGCGAAACTAGAGTTCTTTCAGCGAAACTATGCAGTTCTTGGTTTCTTCATCCTTGTAAAAGTTCATGGTGTTTGTGTGCCATACAAAGTGAAATTGCTGCCAAATTGATTTCTGAACAAAAGTTCAACTAGTTTCGGGCGAAACTAAGCTGCGAAACTAGCATCAGCGTGCCACTGCTGGGTGAAACTGCTGTCGAAATTCTTGGCAAAACTACTAGCGAAACTACTAGTGAAATTGCCAGCAAAATTATTGAAATTTCAGCGAAATTAATTTCTGATCATGTCAACAATGGCTCTTTCAGAAGTCCCTAATTCCTTCAAATTTGATAATCCAATATCGGCACAAAGTCGGTTTGATTCTTTTACAGCCATGAAAGATGAAAAGATATCTGATTTTGTTGATCAATTCTGATGGTGGCAAGCAATCTTAAGAAGTATGATGACCTGCTGGGGAACCATGAACAAGTCACAAAACTTTTGGAATCTCTTCCTCCACAGTGGAGTCCACAAGGTAGATTGTTAAAGCAGGAAACAAATTTTGCTGACTACAAACTCATTGAAGTTTTCAACAAGCTAAAGTAA
Source organism: Flaveria sonorensis (assembly GCA_025506505.1). Taxonomy (NCBI): domain Eukaryota; kingdom Viridiplantae; phylum Streptophyta; class Magnoliopsida; order Asterales; family Asteraceae; genus Flaveria; species Flaveria sonorensis. The sequence goes on along the minus strand of CM046440.1, from coordinate 37,295,534 downwards.
TTTGATTAGGATATGAAAAGAGGAGAGTAGAATCAATTCATGTATGGTTGTGTATCTTCAAGTGTTGAGATCAAAGAAACTAAAGAAGAAGCCAACCATGCATTGATGGCTGAGGTGGTAATCAGTGATGAGGATTCTGTTGAGGATTTTGATCCTTTCAAAGAATTCAGGTTGTGACACTAAGGGGAGAGAGTGTTGGTGATGTTGGTGATTGTGCAAGTCAGTGTAAAGTCTAGATGAAGGAAAGCAAGAGGAATGAAGCTGAAGAAGATAAGAAGAGAGCTGCGGAGGGAGGAGGAAGAAACAAAAAGAACACTCCTGTCTGTCAATGTGAAAAAGCCCTAGCTATGAATAGATAGTTATGGACTTCCTTATGAGGTTGTTCAAGACATGTGTTCTCCTCCCTGCAAAATTTATTTATTTGGAGTTTATAAAACTAAAAGATTATTGTTAGAAAATGAAAAAGGATTAAAACAAATAAACAAAGAACTTAAAATCAATGAGTCTAAATATTTTATCAAACTAAGAGAAGCTTTAAAAGAAAATGATCATTTAAAAATAAATCTTATAGAAAAGAATGTCGAGATTAATGTTTTGACCAAACGAGTCACATTAGCAGAATTTGAGACTAGCAAGCTTAAAACTAAACTTGATAAAGGATGATCAGGGATGAAACAGGAAGAAACTTCTGTAAGCAAAGGGGAGCGAATCAAAATGTGTGTGGGATGTGGTGAAACCTCATATGTTTATCCTCTCCTAGCACTCATTAGAACTATGACTCTCTATGCCTAACCTCATCCATCTAATGATTTAATTGAAGTTGCAGATACTAAAAGTCTACATGAAGGGTTTAAGCAGCGTTAATCACAAAGAGGTTAGAGATGAATATGATTCTCCTGCAGGTTTGGGACTCATCAAACATGGATTAATAAGCAAATGATAATCCACCCTGATGCTTTAAATCCAGTATCAAGGTTTCACATAACTTCTTTAACAAATTCAAAACTGGAACATCCTTCTTTTGTTCCTGTCAGGTTTGTTAAAGAAGGAACAGCTGTGGAATCGTCAGGCAATCAGAACTCAACAAGTGTATCAATCAAGATTTGTTGGAAGCAGACTGGTGTATACAAGACTGGACAAGCTCAGATGATGAATCAAAAATCATTAAGTCACTTGAATTTGTTAAGTCTCAAATGCTTCCAAAAGTTGAATGAAGACCTATACGGATAACATCTCCAAATGCTAAACAAATCAGTAGCCCCTCTAAAACTCAGCAGAAGCACTCAACATCTTCATCTGCTATCCATCAAGCTTGCCACAAATCTACCTCCAAGTCTGCCAAGTCACCAGTCATACAAAAGGGTTCTCCAAAGAATGTTCAGATCTCATCTCCTCGAACATCACACGTCAAATCATGGCTCAGTTCGAAATCCATATCGACAAAGCCTCAAAAAGTTCAATCTTCCGATATTCAAAAAAAGAAGCTTCAAGGTTGTCGACAAGCTGCAACAACCACAAAGTAGGCTCCACCCTCTCCTGCTTTCCACGAGACTACAAAGAACCAAAAGCCTTTCAAGGCTTGCTTTAGATGTGGAAAAGAAGGTTATGTGCTAAAGAAGTGCCCTCAAATTTAAAGACAGGCTTAGGGCATGGGTTGCTTCTCTGGTTCAAAAAGTAAAAAGCACACATCTTTGAATAGTTGGATGAAGAACAATCTATCCAAACCTTCTCATGTGAAGTTGATTTCACATGATTCAAAGATGAAAAGGACCAATGTTTCAAAATTAAAATCTCAACCTACGAGTCTTTAAAAGAAAATGATTTCCAAATTCAATTCTTTCAAATCTAGAGTAATTAAACAGAAACAAATTTGGAAACTATAACAAAAGGTTAAATAAATAAATGATTTTTCAAAAGGGTGTGTGCTAAAACAGGTTATGTACACTGATGAAAAAGGAACTCCCAGGACCATGATGGCCTGGATCCCCCTCTCTAACAAATCTGTTAATGAGTACAGGAACAGTTCAGGAGGACTGTTAGTAATCCATTTTACCAACAGAGAATGTTCCTCAGTCAAATTTGTAGGGGAACAAATAGGTTATGGTTTTGGTATCTCATCCATAGTATGTTTTCTTTCAACACAATCAAAGTCAACACAGCAGGTTCACACACGTGCAAATGTACAATACTGCACAATATTGCTTGTGAGTGACTCTTTAACATCCATAGATTGATCATGTTAAAGTTTTAAAATTTTAACAAACATTTAAATTTTGAAATATTTCAAAATAATTTAACAAACATGTTTGGAAAGAAAATTGAACAAATTTCCTAAACAAACAAAATTTTTGAAAATTTGCCAACTGTTGACACAGCGGACATACAAACATACATCCGCTGTAGCTACAGTAACTCATTAACACTCAAAATACGCCAAGTGTTTATAGCGGATGATGTTTCTAAAACATCCGCTATAAATACAGTAACATTCTACAGCGCATGACTAACACTTGTCATCCATTGTTGAAACAGTGCTACTATATACAGCGTATGCACACAGGTAATCATACGTTGTAAACATTCACACATTACACTCAAGTGTCCACAGTGCAAGAACAAATGTTCATCCACTAAGAACAATCAAACAAATCATTCCAAGTGTCCACAGCGCATGAACAAATGCGCATCCACTGTAAACAACCAAACAATTTTTAAGGGTCTACAGCGCATGAACAAATGTTCATCCGCTTTGAAAATAATGGTCAACCATAGCGTATGACTTTTTAGTCATCAGTTGTAAATTAATCAAGTGTGCACAGCGCATGACCAAATGACCATCCGCTGTGAATACAGTACAACATCCAGGGGTACACAGTGTGCAAGTTTGGAAATGTACAGCGGACGCACTGTTCACACAGTGCATGTGTATTTCCCAGCGCATGACTTAAATTAAAATTTTAAGTTAATCTGTTCACTGACATACAAACAACAAAAACAAGCAAATATACATATCTAACCTTTCTAACAAATCAAACAGGAAAACAAACAATCATACATGGATATCATGCATATAAACATACACAATATCAATCATACAAGTAGTTCATTTCAAGCAAACATATACAAATCAGCACATACATTACAATCTGTTACCACATGTTTAATCAAAAAAATACTATCATTCAATCATGCAAACATGCATAACACTAAATCATTAAATCAAAAAAACAAGTACCATTCAATCAGACATTAAATAAATCAAACATACATGTAATTCTACAAACATATATGTAATCATATAATCATACATGTAACCAAGTAATCAAAACATGCAATCAAAACATTTTAAGTCAATACACAATCGTTACAATCATTCATATCAAACACCAGCACAAACACCTTATTATTACTAACAAACAAAACATTAACAAGTAAACATTAAAGTGATGGCAACATCATCTTAGGTGGAGTATTGTTGGACTCAACAAGGCATTAATAGGATCATGCTTAAAAGGAAATGCTTGCCATAATCAAACATAATGTGTTCTAACATTCAAACAATCACTAACTAACATATTAGCATCATTAACATTCAAACATACACTAATATTGGTTAAATTTCTTTTTCGGGTTTGTAAATAAAAGAAATTTGACAAGTGTCGGCAGCGGATGAAGAAGAATGCCCATAGCGGATCCGCTTTGAAAATAATGGTCACCATAGCGTATGACTTTTTAGTCATCAGTTGTAAATTTAATCAAGTGTGCACAGCGCATGACCAAATGACCATCCGCTGTGAATACAGTACAACATCCAAGGGGTACACAGTGTGCAAGTTTGAAAATGTACAGCGGACGCACTGTTCACACAGTGCATGTGTATTTCCCAGCGCATGACTTAAAATTAAAATTTTAAGTTAATCTGTTCACTGACATACAAACAACAAAAACAAGCAAATATACATATCTAGCCTTTCTAACAAATCAAAAAGGAAAAACAAACAATCATACATGGATATCATGCATATAAACATACACAATATCAATCATACAAGTAGTTCATCATTCAAGCAAACATATACAAATCAGCACATACATTACAATCTGTTTACACATGTTTAATCAAAAAAATACTATCATTCAATCATGCAAACATGCATAACACTAAATCATTAAATCAAACAAACAAGTACCATTCAATCAGACATTAAATAAATCAAACATACATGTAATTCTACAAACATATATGTAATCATATAATCATACATGTAACCAAGTAATCAAACATGCAATCAAACATTTTAAGTCAATCACACAATCGTTACAATCATTCATATCAAACACAAGCACACACTTATTATTACTAACAAACAAAACATTAACAAGTAAACATTAAAGTGATGGCAACATCATCCTTTGGTGGAGTATTGTTGGACTCAACAAGTGCATTAATAGGATAATGCTTAAAAGGATAATGCTTGCCATAATCAAACATAATATGTTCTAACATTCAAACAATCACTAACTAACATATTAGCATCATTAACATTCATAACATACACTAATTATTGGTTAAATTTCTTTTTCGGGTTTGTAAATAAAAGAAATTTTGACAAGTGTCGGCAGCGGATGAAGAAATGCCCATAGCGGATGAACAAGTCCATGCAGCGGATAAAGAACAACTTCCAAGTGTCTACAGCGGATGACCAACTCACACAGCGGATGACCAAAGTCCACAGCTGATGAATAGTCCACAGCGGATGTCCAATCCACACCGGATGAACACTCCATAGCGGACAACTAACAAGACACACATACAAGTGTTCACAGTGGATAGCATCCAAGACACAACGGGCAGCTTATTCAACATCCATAGCGGACAACTTAGCATCCACGGCGGACAGTCTATCATCCGCGGATGACTTAGACTTAGGATTTTTATGTAATTTTTGTTTACATAAGGGTATTTTTGTAATTGTAGATAGCTATCTGTATAGGCTATAAATAGCATAATACCCTAATCCTTTGTAAGCTTTTGAACAATCAATACAATCAAGCAGTCTATTATCATTCAAAGCATTTCAATCACTAGCAATCACAGACGCACACACACACACACACACTAATATCATAGCATTAATCATGTGTTTTCGCACTATGATTATTGTTCGTTGAATACAATATAACTATTTGTTGTTATATTTATTAAGAGATTTGAATAGATCCTTGGGGGAATCAACCTGATTATGATCTTATTGTTCTTTAAAGTTCATAATCAGCCTTTGTTAATTTCATCACACTCAAAGGAGGAGAGCTCAAAGCAGTTCTCCTGATAAAGCTAAAAACATTCAAAGGAAATCTAGTGTACCTAGAATTCTTAAGCCAACAGACAATGCTACCTTAGATGAAATTTGTGTTATAGGAAAAGACAAAAAACCCAAGACCATCTGGGCTTGGGTTGCACCCTCTAATTAATTTCGCTGTCTATGTAGGGACATCAAAGAAGGCCTGACAACATCTAGTACGTTGACAGCGGATGCTCCTAAAATATGACTCGCAACTATTCCCTCTTTTGGGATTTTAAGAGGAAGCATGGAGGAAACATATCATTTGGTGGTGACAAGATAGGTGGAAAGATAACTATTGAATGAATAGTATCCAATGGGTTGATCAGTTTTGAAAATGTTAATTACTGCTCAAACCTCCAGTTTAATGTTCTTAGTATATCCCAGATTTGTGATAAAGGATATGCCACCCTATTTGACTCCAACAATTTCAACATCCTTAAGATGGGTTTTCAAATACTTGAGGACTGTATCCTTTTGAAAACTCCCCATCAAAACAACACTTACTATGTTGATATGAGCATTGTTTCAGCATCAACCCCTAAAACTCGTTTACTATCAAAAGCATCAGAAGATGTTTCCTAATTGTGGCATAGATGATTGGGACACTCAAATTTTAACAGAATGAATCAACTAGTAAAAGGTGACTTAGTAATAGGTTTACCACAAAAATAATTCCTCTGTACTGACCAATGTACTGCATGTCTAAAAGGCAAACAACATAGAGTGTCACATGAGTCAAAATTGGTAAACTCTAACAACACACCACTAAAATTGCTTCACATGGACCTTTTTGGCCCTACAAACATATTAAGAATAGGAAAATGCAATACTACCTTGTTATAGTAGATGATTATTCCAGATTCACCTGGGTTTTCTTTCTATTGCACAAGTCAGAAAAAGCAGAAATCATCAAATCATTTATCACTAACATTGAAAATCAATTGGACCTTAAAGTAAAAACTTCAAGAAATGATAATGGTACTGAATATAAGAATGATATTATTTCTTCCTTTTGTGCAGAGAAAGGAATAAGTCATTAATTCAGTATGGCAAGGACTCCTCAGCAGAAGGGAGTTGCTGAATAGAGAAACAGAACATTGATAGAAGCTGATCTATGCTAGCTGACTATCTAAGTTTACTCTAAAATCAGACGATGGGTTTTTTGATGGAGACTCTGGAAGCTCAAAAGCTTACAGAGTATACAATCCAAGACTGAACATAGTGGAGGAAACAATGGATGTTGTTTCTAATGAACATTCCTTCATTAGAAAGTCATTGGATCAGACTGGTTGTTTGATATTGATTCACTAACTAAATCATTTGACACATCTTATTTTGATGTTTCAGGTACTAAGGATGACATTGAATATCCAATGGTTCCTCCACTAAACATTGATGTTCCTTTAACTGCTGATCCTCTAAGAAAAACAAACATTACTCCTTCCAGTACAACAGTTACAACTCCTCCAGATCAGACCAACATATCTAGAGGAACATCAATAAACACTCCATCATCATCCACTCCAGAGAACAATGAACCCCAAGCTTCAGTTGACCAACAACCAAGCAAACAAACAAGGTCACAACATCTAGACACAACTGAAGAAGATGATGACCACCATTCACTACCAGATACTCATCATGATGATGAATTCTTAGATTTCCTCCATGATTCACCACAGACATTACATGAGCCTGCACAGCCAGATAATCCTATAACATCAAATACCCTTGCTCACCCGTCAACACCCGATCACCCAATCATAAATCTTGATTCAACTATCCCTGTTGATCAGATTAAAACCACAAGAGCTCACAAACATCATCCTTTAGAGAATATCATTGGTGATCTCAATGTCAGATTGACACATGGTCAATCTGGTCCAACAAATATTTGCCTGCTTTCCTGCTTTCTTGTAACACCCGGAAAATTTCAGCATGAACAAAAGAAAAGAAAGCAAGGGAGAAAAAGAGAATTATTGTAATACAAGGGGTTAAAAGTGGGTAAGGGCCAAACTTGCCCATAATGGGTTCAAAAAGGTGATAAGGCCGCCCATACTTCTCTCTCTCATGCAAGAAATCTCAGCTGAAGTAAGAAGAAGAAGCTTCACCCGGTTTTAGAGAGATAAAGTCTTCAAAAGGTAAGATTCTATGGTGTTCTTCTCGGTTTTAGTTGGGTTTTCAGCTTTTGGACCGATCCTTAAGTGTTTCTTTGTGTTTAGGTGCTAGAACTACTGGTTGCTCTTGGGTTTAGAGGAGTTTTACTCGAAAGCAGTTAGAGGTGAGTTCTAGATCCCCTCTTTTACTGGTTTTCTACATGTTTGGGGCTGTTTTGCATACTGGACAGAAGTTTTCTAAACCAAACTATGAATTTTAACATGACGTGCGATGGTGTGCTGTTGATGTATGTTTTTAGATGATTTCTAAGTTGTGCATGATGTTTAGTATGTTCTAAGTGTGTAGCATGTTAGATCTAAGCTAAGAATATTATTAAAATGATGTATGGAGACTGGAAATTGAGTAAGTAGGATCGCAAGGTGCAAAAAGCTGTCCGCTGTGGACCCTTAGGAAGGTTGTCCAGGTCATCCACTGTGGACACTCACTGTCCGCTGTGGACACTTTGACATTATTAATGTGTCCGCTGTGGACACTTAGGCATTTAGTTGTCCGCTGTGGACTTTGCATGTCCGCTGTAGACTTTGCTTGTCCGCTGTTGACCCTTGAGAAAATCTTGACTGTCCGCTGTGGACCCTTGAATGTTTTAGTTGTGTGCTGTGAACACACTTAGTGTTTACTCATCTACTATGGACTTTGGCTATCGTTGTGGGCATTGTTTATTCGCATTTGCATTTTGTTCATCCGCATTTGCTGAACATTCAACCGCATTGGTTTTATGTTCAATAGTTAAGTAGTTTGTTCATCCGCATTTGCCCTTGTTCTTCCGCATTTAGTATTGTTCATTCACATTTGGGCTTGTTCATCTGAATTTGACTTGTTCATCCGCATTTGGTTCGCCCACACATCTTTAGACACATAGAATATTTTCTGATATTTTCATCCACATTTGCTTGTCCACATTTGCTGAACATTCAGCCGCATTGGCCTATGTTCATCCGTATTTCTTTGGAGACTTAGGATTTTTTGAAATCTTGGGAAATAGAATGAAGTGTTAAGTTCTGAAATGTTATGGTGGTTTATGCCTGTGGATGTTATGTATGTTGGTAGGTTGTGGTTGATGTTCTATATTACGTATTAGTATGTAACTTTACGTGGTCTGTTAATACTCTTGTACGTAAAGTATTATTGTAATCAAAGTGGAAGATAAAGATAATGAAAAGTGGAATGTAATGAATGAGCTAAAAGTCTTACAAGCATATAAAAGGGGGTTCACAACTCTTTATGGGTTGCCACCTCGACAGTGTGTCCAGTGCACACCTAACGGTCAGTCTTTGTGACTAATAGAAACGTGTGATACGGGATCCTTGCCACTTTCTCCCAATACTTTAGTTGCTTTGTGCACCGAAGAGGGGCATGGCATGATCTGGATAAAAGTGAAAGATAATAAAGTACGAAACGAACGATGATAAAGGATAATAAATGATTATTATCAAGATGTACGTATGATGTGTGATCACGAACGAAAGTAAAGGAAAGGTTTTATTAAAAGTAAATTATTTTATTATATAAAGCAGAACTCACTCAGCAATGCTGACTTTTTATATGCATATCAGTGGGCAGGTAATTTGTTGATGCTGAGGAGGTGCAGACATGGATGCATAAGCTACTGGGGATGATATGAGTCTGGCATCCATATATTTTGAGAATGTTATTGTTCTAATACAATTTTTGGGATGTACATGAAACAATAGTGTTGTGTTTAACAATTGATAAACTGAAGCTTTCCAAACCACAATCAAAGCCAACTGAAGATCTCATTGTACAGGTTCAGAGACCAAGTTGATAAATAGAACAAAACAAACACAAGACAAAGTCAACAAGACAAAGTCAACATCAAGACCACAAGAAAAGTCAAAATTAGGTAATGATGTAAAAACATTATAATTAGAACCTCTAGTGCTACTTTGTAAAGGGTGGTTTTTGCAAAGTGTATGAGTGGCTGGTAGTTCTTAAGTGTGTGTTTTTCATGGTGTAAATCACCACCCAAGGAGAATTTCTCTCCTTTGGGTGGGTTTGATGTTCATCCATCTTTGTATATGTTTCTTCATTGTAATTTGTTATTCAACATCAATGAAATCATAACATTATACATTACACACACGTCCTTGTTCTTCGATTCACACACTTCCACCCATCATTAATTTTGAATTCTCAGATCTGAAAATGATGAATCCTAAGATCCAAGCTTAATGAATCTGAAATATTGATTCAGCAAAATGGTATCAGAGCTATTGGTTGCTGGGTTCATGTATGTTTTAGATCTGTTTTCATCTTTAAAGATGTTTACAACAAAGAAGAAAATCAAAAAAAATGAAGAACAAGCATCTGTTCCTCAAACCATCATCTGTTCATTAACAAAATACACAGAAAATTAACATAATGTTCAAAATGGGTTCGAATTGAAGATGATAAAGCATTTAACAGAAGACATTCGGTTCAACCCTTCAAACAAGTAAATTAAATCCGTCCCAAGAAGAAAAGTGCCTCGAACAGATCCAAATACAAAATCCAACCCAAGAAGAAAATTACATCGAACAGGTTGCAATTCAAGATGATTACATGACTTCGAGGCTAACTACAAAGATCTCGAATAGAAATGATTCGGATTGAAGGCTGAATTCAATATTTTCGGATCGATGATGAACAGGAAAGACAAATGCGGATGAAACACAAGCCATCCGCATTTCTCACTTGCATCCGCATTTCCTACTGAAGCCATCCACATTTGTCTCTAAGGCAAGGCATCCGCATTAGTTCATGGAAATGTGGTTGTGTATTCAAGAAATACGGACAACACACAACCCATCTGCATTTCTTTAAAAGAAATACGAATATTATTTAAAGAAATGCGGATGCCATGTAAGCAAATACGGATGTTGATTTAAAAAACACTGATGTTGAAAACAAATGCAGCTGTTGAACATACAAATGCGGATGATGTATGATCAAATGCGGCTAAGAAGGTGCACTAATGCGGATGTTGGTTAACAAATGCTGATGTTGAACACAAATGCGGCTGTTGACTTAACAAATGCGGTTGTTGAACTAACAAATGAAGCTCTTGACTTAACAAATGCTGATAAAGTTGTGTTGAAATGCAAATCTTAAGGCAACTAATGCTTATGTTGATTCAACTAAAGCGGATGTTATAAGGTAGCCAAATGCAGCTGTTATGTGGATGTAAGGCTACCAAATGCGGATGTATACACATCTAAGGCGGATGTTATATCCAAATTTCAGCCTTTGTTTTAAACGATGCAGATGACATCAACAAAATGCACATCCATCAACCACAACAACATCAACAACAACTTCACCAACATTAACATCAACGTCAACAACTTCAACAACATCAACATCAACATCAACATCTTCAACAACATCAACATCAACATCAACATCAACATCAACAACAACATCAACATCAACATCAACATCAACAACATACATCAACAACAACATCATCTACAACAACAATATCAATGAACAGATGATGAACAGTTGATAATAACAAACAAGAAATACAAGAAAGATGATGAACAGATGACTACAACAAACAAGAAAACAAGAAAACAAGAAACATGATGAATACGGATGATTGCAACCAACAAGCACATCCATTTTCACATTCAACAGAAATGAAGAAATCAACCTTGGTCACATAATCACTGATCCAATCAAAGATTTGTACAACTATTAGAAACTCTTTCTGAAGTACTTGGAACCATCCATTATCAAGTTAATTCAGAGATTCAAAGAGTTGAAATGTCTTCAAGACTGACTGATGATTCTGATGCTGTTTATTGAAGTTCAAAGCCTCATCATATGCCTAATACATTCTAATCCTTTGAGTGTGATATGAACAAACAGTAATCCAAAACTGATACACCTCATATCCAATACGTTAAGTATTCTCAAAGAGATTCTATCCTTTATCAGAAATACATTAGGAGAAGCTTAATCTGAGGGGGAAAACTACAGTGAACTGTGTCAGAACATTTGTTGATCAAGAAGACATGTGACAGAGAAGATCTTCAAGTCAAAGTTTGGCAAGCATCAGTTTAGGGGGAGTATTGTTGGGTTCAACAATTGATAAACTGAAGCTTTCCAAACCATAATCAAAGCCAACTGAAGATCTCATTGTATAAGTTTAGAGACCAAGTTGATAAACAGAGCAAAACAAACACAAGACAAGTCAACATCAAGACCACAAGAAAAGTCAAAATTAGGTCATGATGTATAAACATTATAAATAGAACCTCTAGTGCTACTTTGTAAAGGGTGGTTTTTGCAAAGTGTGTGAGTGGCTGGTTGTTCTTAAGTGTGTGTTTTTCATGGTGTAAATCACCACCGAAGGAGAATTTCTCTCCTTTGGGTGGGTTTGATGTTCATCCATCTTTGTATATGTTTCTTCATTGTAATTTGTTATTCAACATCAATGAAATCATAACATTATACGTTACACACACGTCCTTGTTCTTCGATTCACACACTTCCATTCATCTTTAATTTTGAATTCTCAGATCTGAAAATGATGAATCCTAATATCCAAGGTCAACGAATCTAAAATATTGATTCAGCAAAATGGTATCAGAGCTGTTGGTTGCTGGGTTCATGTATGTTTCAGTGTTTTCATCTTTAAAGATGTCTACAACAAAGAAGAAAATTAGAAAAATAAAGAACAAGCATCTGTTCATCTTCATCATCATCTGTTCTTCAGCAAAATCAACAAAATCAAGAAATATGTTCTTATTTGGTTCGAACTGAAGATGATAAAACATTTAGCAACTTATCACTTCAAATTTGGTGCATTTGTAACAGATTCAAATCCAATCCGTGAAGAACATGGGCTCGAGCAGAATACATTCGATTTCCTCTTCAAAAATAAAAGTAGATCGATGCTACTGCCAATGTATAAATCGAGCCAATTGCATGTAATTCAAGCGGATTACATGATTTCAAGAAAACCGCATGATTTCGAACAAATTACATGAACTTGAACAATATACAGCAGAAGACAAACCATCTGCATCTCTTTGAAGAAATGCGGATGAATGTTCAAACAAATGTTGATGTTACACAACCAATGCGGTTGTGTAACTCAACAAATGCTGATATTATTCAAAGAAATGCGGATGTAAGCTCAAGAAATGCTGAAGTTAAACAACCAATGCGGATGTGTAACTAAACAAATGCGGATGTTGGTTAACAAATGCTGATGTTGAACACAAATGCAGTTGTTGAACATACAAATGCGGATGATGTATGATCAAATGCGGCTGAGAAGGTGCACTAATGCGAATGTTGGTTAACAAATGCTGATATTGGTTAACAAATGCTGATGTTGAACACAAATGCGGCTGTTGACTTAACAAATGCGGTTGTTGAACTAACAAATGCGGGTGTTGACTTAACAAATGAGGATAAAGATGTGTCGAAATGCGGATGTTAAGGCAACCAATGCTTATGATGATTCAACAATGTCATATCCAAATTTCAGCTTTTGTTTTTTAAACAAATGCAGATGCTATCAACATCAACATCAACAACATCAACAACATCAACATCAACAACAACAACATCATCAACATCAATGTCAACAACAATAACATCATCAACATCAACAACAACATCAACAACATCAACATCAATAACAACATCGACAACATCAACATCTACAACAACATCAACAACAACATCAACAACAACAAATGAACAGATGATGAGCAGTTGACAATAACAACCAAGAAATACAAGAAAGATGATGAACAGATGCCTACAACAAACAAGAAAACAAGAAACATGATGAATACGGATGATTGCAACCAACAGGCACATCCATTTTCACATTCAACAGAAGTGAAGAAATCAACATTGGTCACATAATCACTGATCCAGTCAAGGATTTGTACAACTGTTAGAAGCTCTTTCTGAAGTACTTGAAACCATCCATTATCAAGTTAATTCAGAGATTCAAAGAGTTAAAGTTTCTTCAAGCTGACTTATGTTCCTGATGCTGTTTATTGAAGTTCAAAGCCTCAACATATGCCTAATACATTCTAATCCTTTGAGTGTGATATGAACAAATAGTAATCCAAATGTGATACACCTCATATCCAATACGTTAAGTATTCTTAAAGAGATTCTACCCTTTATCAGAAATACATTAGGAGAAGCTTAATCTGAAGGGGAGAACTACAGTGAACTGTGTCCGAACATCAGTTGATCAACAAGACATGTGACAGAGAAGATCTTCAAAGTCAAAGTTTGGCAAGCATCAGTTTAGGGGGAGTATTGTTGGGTTCAACAATTGATAAACTAAAGCTTTCCAAACCACAATCAAAGCCAACTGAAGATCTCATTGTACAAGTTCAGAGACCAAGTTGATAAACAGAACAAAAAAAACACAAGACAAAGTCAACATTAAGACCACAAGAAAAGTCAAAATTAGGTCATGATGTAAAAACAATGTAAATAGAACCTCTAGTGCTACTTTGTAAAGGGTGGTTTTTGCAAAGTGTGTGAGCGGCTGGTAGTTCTTAAGTGTGTGTTTTTCATGGTTCAAATCACCACCCAAGGAGAATTTCTCTCCTTTGGGTGGGTTTGATGTTCATCCATCTTTGTATATGTTTCTTCATTGTAATTTGTTAATCAACATCAATGAAATCAGAACATTATACATTACACACGCGTCCTTGTTCTTCGATTCACACACTTCCACCCATCTTTAATTTTGAATTCTCAAATCTAAAAATGATGAATCCTAAGATCCAAGCTCAACGAATCTAAAATATTGATTCAGCAAAATTTCTTCATTGTTGTAATGCGGATGTTATGAAATATTGAAAATGATAAAGTTGTGTTGAAATGCGGATGTTAAGGCAACCAATGCTTATGATGATTCAACAAATGCGGATGTCATATCCAAATTTTAGCCTTTGTTTTTTAAACAAATGCTGATGCTATCAACATCAACACCATCAACAACATCAACATCAACAACAACAACATCATCAACATCAACAACAACAACAACATCAACAACATCAACATCAACATCAACAACAGGATCAACAACAACATCATCAACAATAACAATACCAATGACCAGATGATGAAAGTTAACAATAACAACCAAGAAATACAAGAAAGATGATGAACAGATGCCTACAACAAACAAGAAAACAAGAAACATGATGAATACGGATGATTGCAACCAACAGGCACATCCATTTTCACATTCAACAGAAGTGAAGAAATCAACATTGGTCACATAATCACTGATCCAATCAAGGATTTGTACAACTGTTAGAAGCTCTTTCTGAAGTACTTGAAACCATCCATTATCAAGTTAATTCAGAGATTCAAAGAGTTAAAGTTTCTTCAAGCTGACTTATGTTCCTGATGCTGTTTATTGAAGTTCAAAGCCTCAACATATGCCTAATACATTCTAATCCTTTGAGTGTGATATGAACAAATAGTAATCCAAATGTGATACACCTCATATCCAATACGTTAAGTATTCTCAAAGAGATTCTACCCTTTATCAGAAATACATTAGGAGAAGCTTAATCTGAAGGGGAGAACTACAGTGAACTGTGTCCGAACATCAGTTGATCAACAAGACATGTGACAGAGAAGATCTTCAAAGTCAAAGTTTGGCAAGCATCAGTTTAGGGGGAGTATTGTTGGGTTCAACAATTGATAAACTAAAGCTTTCCAAACCACAATCAAAGCCAACTGAAGATCTCATTGTACAAGTTTAGAGACCAAGTTGATAAACAGAATAAAAAAAACACAAGACAAAGTCAACATCAAGACCACAAGAAAAGTCAAAATTAGGTCATGATGTAAAAACAATGTAAATAGAACCTCTAGTGCTACTTTGTAAAGGGTGGTTTTTGCAAAGTGTGTGAGCGGCTGGTAGTTCTTAAGTGTGTGTTTTTCATGGTTCAAATCACCACCCAAGGAGAATTTCTCTCCTTTGGGTGGGTTTGATGTTCATCCATCTTTGTATATGTTTCTTCATTGTAATTTGTTAATCAACATCAATGAAATCAGAACATTATACATTACACACGCGTCCTTGTTCTTCGATTCACACACTTCCACCCATCTTTAATTTTGAATTCTCAAATCTGAAAATGATGAATCCTAAGATCCAAGCTCAACGAATCTAAAATATTGATTCAGCAAAATTTCTTCATTGTTGTAATGCGGATGTTATGAAATATTGAAAATGATAAAGTTGTGTTGAAATGCGGATGTTAAGGCAACCAATGCTTATGATGATTCAATAAATGCGGATGTCATATCCAAATTTTAGCCTTTGTTTTTTAAACAAATGCTGATGCTATCAACATCAACACCATCAACAACATCAACATCAACAACAACAACATCATCAACATCAACAACAACAACAACATCAACAACATCAACATCAACATCAACAACAGGATCAACAACAACATCATCAACAATAACAATACCAATGACCAGATGATGAAAGTTAACAATAACAACCAAGAAATACAAGAAAGATAATGAACAGATGCCTACAACAAACAAGAAAACAAGAAACATGATGAATACGGATTATTGTAACCAACAGGCACATCCATTTTCACATTCAACAGAAATGAAGAAATCAACATTGGTCACATAATCACTGATCCAATCATGGATTTATACAACTATTAGAATCTCTTTCTGAAGTACTTGGAACCACCTATTATCAAGTTAATTCAGAGATTCAAAGAGTGGAAGTGTCTTCAAGACTGACTTATGTTCCTGATGCTGTTTATTGAAGTTCAAAGCATCATCATATGCCTAATACATTCTAATCCTTTGAGTGTGATATGAACAAATAGTAATCCAAAAGTGATACACCTCATATCCAATACGTTAAGTATTCTCAAAGAGATTCTATCCTTTATCAGAAATACATTAGGAGAAGCTTTATTTGAGGGGGAGAACTATAGTGAACTGTGTCAGAACATCAGTTGATCAACAAGACATATGACAGAGAAGATCTTGAAGTCAAAGTTTCGCAAGCATCAGTTTAGGGGGAGTATTGTTGGGTTCAACAATTGATAAACTGAAGCTTTCCAAACCACAATCAAAGCCAACTGAAGATCTCATTGTACAAGTTCAGAGACCAAGTTGATAAACAGAACAAAACAAATACAATACAAAGTCAACAAGACAAAGTCAACATCAAGACCACAAGAAAAGTCGAAATTAGGTCATGATGTAAAAACATTATAAATAGAACCACTAGTGCTACTTTGTAAAGGGTGGTTATTGCAAAGTATGTGAGAGGCCTGTAGTTCTTAAGTGTGTGAAGTATGAATCAAAGAACAAGGACGTGTGTGTAATGTATAATGTTATGATTTCATTGATATTGAATAACAAATTACAATGAAGAAACATATACAAAGATGGATGAACATCAAACCCACCCAAAGGAGAGAAATTATCCTTGGGTGGTGATTTACACCATGAAAAACACACACTTAAGAACTACCAGCCGCTCACACATATTGCAAAAACCACCCTTTACAAAGTAGCACTAGAGGTTCTATTTATAATGTTTTTACATCATGACCTAATTTTGACTTTTCTTATGGTCTTGATGTTGACTTTGTCTTGTGTTTGTTTTGTTCTGTTTATCAACTTGGTCTCTAAACTTGTACAATGAGATCTTCAGTGGCTTTGATTGTGGTTTGGAAAGCTTCAGTTTATCAATTCTTGAACCCAACAAACAGGATGTTTTGTCATGACTTTTTAATTATTATTAAAAACTTCAATTTCCGCTACAAGAATGATGTGTTTTTAAATGTTATTTTCTATATGTTTTATGCTATGAATGACCGACTGTAAGCGTTCTGGGAACGGGGCCTTACAAGTTGGTATCAGAGCCAAAGTTTAAGAGAATCGAGTAAAATATTTTAAAAAAAAACCTAAAACTTAAATTTAGAAGGGGACGAAAGGGAAGGGATGGCAGTCCTAGTAGCTGCGTGCCTGCAGGTAAAGGTTTTACGTAAGATAATGTGAGAAGAAATTATGTGCGTGTGCTATCTGATTTATGTGCTCTTAGTAGATTTGGATAC
Organism: Flaveria sonorensis; assembly: GCA_025506505.1. NCBI lineage: Eukaryota > Viridiplantae > Streptophyta > Magnoliopsida > Asterales > Asteraceae > Flaveria > Flaveria sonorensis. The sequence continues at coordinate 37,277,896 of CM046440.1, read as the reverse complement.
TAATGTAGTCAGGATAGAAAATGCATGGGGGATGAAGAGTAAAGTAAGTGGCTAATCACAACTGGCCACTGTAATTAGGGACTTACTATACTTGACATAATCTGAGATATTAACTTGAATGACCGTGTTGGTGTTTGAATCTTATAGTGCTTAGAGATGGCTGGTGGTAGATCTTTGAAGGCTTCTAGAGGTGGAGGTCATGGTAGATATGGTACTGGGCTGCATGTCACAAGGAATAGGGCTAGAGTGCTGAAATTGCTCCTGAAGAATTCGAGCTTCCTCTCCATAAGGGCGGTGATGAGAGTGCTAATCTGAGGGCCTTAGTGAAAGAGGCAGTTGTGGAGGAAGTTCATCAAGTCATGCAGATGATTCTGCCATCTGTGATGACTAAAGTTATTAGTGCTGTGAGGGAGGATGAAAGGAAAGAGAAGCAGGAGAGGAGGAAGACTGCTGGAAAAGAGGGCGAGGAGAGAGGTTCAGGTGAAGGGGAGCAACCAAAGACTAAGATGGTTGTCTCCAGTGATGTGAGAAGGAGGAAGCAGTGCAGGAATCTACAACGGGGTGTAATTATAGAGCATTCTAGTGATGCAAGCCCCTGACATTCGATGGAAATAAGAACACTGCTACTGCTCACCGATGGGTGAGAGAAATAGAGGTTGTGTTAGATATCAGTGAATACAGGGTGGATCAAAAGGTGAAATTTTCTACTCATTCATTTATGGACTTGGCCTTATGCTGGTGGGATAACATTGTCCAGGCCAAGGGTAGCAGGGCGATAGGGAGAATGAGGTGGAGTGAACTGAAGAATATGCTGATCGAGGAGTTTTGTCCTCATAGGGAACTCGACAAGATTGAGAGGGAGTTCCTATAATTGTAAGTGGGAACCATGACACACCAGCAGTATACGACCAAGTTTAATAAGATGGCAAGGCTAGTACCAAAGCAGGTGATGCCTGTGTCACGGAAGATTAAGAGGTACATTCAGGTTCTACCGGCGGAGATCCGTAGGCACATGATTGCCGCTCAGCCGAGTACGTTTAGGTCGGCGATTGATCTGGCGGGGAGACTGTATGATGAAAGGGAGGACTTGGAAGTAGTGGAGGTGAGTAAGAAGAGTGGTGGTGACAGTAACTGGAATGGGAAATGATTTGGTCGTGGTGGTTTCACCCCAAACAACAAAAAGGCAAGGGTGAATGATCGGAGGGTAGTGTCGGCGGGTACAGGGACGAAGAGGTGTGGTAAGTGCATGAAGGAACATATGGGAGAGTGTTTGTGGGGACTAAACGTCTGCTTCGAATTTGGGAAGCCTCGTCATATAGTGAGGGAGTGTGGGGTGGTGAGGTGCTACAAATATGGTGAAGAGGGCCATCTAAGCAGGGATTGCAAGAAACCGAGGGCTGAGAACTCCGGGGCGAGAAAGGGAATCGAGAAGGAGAAGGAAGGGCAGAGGGCAAAAGCCAGAGCATTTACTATTACCCAGGAGGAGGCTAGAGTGGATCCCGATGTTGTGTTAGGTACCTTCCTAGTAAACTGTAGAAGCCTCTTGAAGATTAACATTTAGTCTTTATTGTCTTTATTAATAGTTTGTCATAGTTTAAGGACTTATTTGTAAATATATGTTCCTTTTTGTTTTCTTTGATAGTATAAATAGCATAGTTTATGTATTGTGTAGGAAAGCACAAAGACTAGATGAATGAACCTTAGAATCAGTTGAATGAATTGTAACTATTCTCTGCACTTGTATTTCTATGCTTTCTATCAATGAGAACCTATGAATTTTTCTGATATGTTTGCATTGATTTGATTACTTGTGTTTGTGTTGATTCAATTGCATCACAATATCATCACAGATCGATCCATTTTGATCCTATCAAATGGTATTAGAGCTGTTGGTTCATTGATTTGAGCTCTCTGAATCACTTGAATCTGTGATTGATAAGAAATTTGATCAAATAATTGTTGAATTAAGTTGTATTTATCAATAGAAACATGATTTGAATCACAATTTTATGTTCAATTCGTTCAAATATGAGAATTTAACATAAATTCTATTCGAATCTGTTCTTCATATTCAGACTGTATTTCAATCAGAAGATTGAATTATTGTTGTTGTTTGTTGAATTGAAGATGAAGGATTGATTATCGACCTATAAACTGCCTAATTTGAAGTTTTTAGATCAATTCAACAAGTTTTGAAGATTTTCAGAAGATTTGAGTTCGTTTGAATCTGTTGAATTAGGCGCATTAGGTTAAGACACTACTGAAAATTGCCTAAGTGTATAGGCGCTTGACAACTGCTTAGGAGTTTGAACACTATTTAGGCGTTTTTGGTCTAGGCGTTTGACCACTGTTGAGGCGCATTACAACTGTTTGGACACTTTGAAACTTTTCAGAAACTAATTCTAGGTGCATAACCACTGTTTAGGCGCATTGAACTATGTTGGCGTTCTACAACCCAGGCGCTTGACAACTGTTCAGGCGCATTATCAGTTGGGCATTTCAGAATTCTACTAAGGCAGTCCCTTAGGCGTTTCTACATCAAAGTTGGGTGTTTGACAACTGTGTGGGCGCTTCATCACTGTTTAGGCGCATCAACTCAACACTTAAATATTTTTTCAAAAATTAAAAATCCAAAAACTTAAAAACAACAAAAACAAATCTTTTTCTTAAAACAAATTCAAAATGGTTAAATCTGAAGATTCTAAGAACACAGTTCCTAAGTTGAAGAACAGAGTTGATTTTAAGAACTGGTCTCTTAGATTGAAACATCATCTTAATTCTAGTGACACTAACTTGTGGAAGTCAATAGAAAAAAGGACGTCATATCCCAATTACATCAGATGGTCCTGATAGAGGTTTTGTCTACACAAAAAAAATCTCCAGAAACCTTATCTGAAGAGGGTTCAAGGTGAGGATCTAAGAAAGTAAAGAATGACATTAAGCATATTCATTGATGTGTAAAGGATTACCACTAGAAGTCTCAACTAGACTTGATGGATATCAAATGGATATACTATGTATAAAGCTTTGAAGATAATATGTGAAGGTGGTAAGGAGATTCAAGATCTTAAGAAGCAGAAAACCTGAAAGGCAGTTAGAGATGTTTGAGCATTTATCTGGTGAAACTATAAACCCAAATGATGAATAGATTTGTGCAACTTACAACTGATATGTCAACTACTGGCATCAAAAATGATCTCAAAGATCTAAATTTCAAACTTCCAATGTTTTCCATCCTCATGGAAACAACAGTGACATTGTTGAAGCACACTGAAAAATCCCTGGATCTTGATCTATTGATTGCCAAAATTGAGTAAGTTAGATTGATGAAAGCTCAAGAAAATGATAGAGCAGCATCAGTGTCTTAGTAAAAATATGTTGCATCTCCAGCTAGCACAGATTGCCAAAATTGAGTAAGTAAGATGATGAAAGGCTCAAGAAACAATGATAGAGCAGCATCAGTGTCTTAGTAAAAACTATGTTGCAGCTAGCACAGTGAAGAATGCCTTTATGGCAAAGAATGGAGAATTCACCAGAAGAAGAGGGTGATCTGTTTGTGGAGCAGGGTTCTTTAAAGATTCTCATATACAAGTGCTCCTGCGCTATAAAACTCAACACAACCTCAGTCTCTCATTAACCTCAAAACTCTAAACCTCAAACTTAGACTCCATCTCTAACTCTGCTAAACCTAGCAAAGTTAAAGAGAAGAATGCCTTTATGGCAAAGAATGAGAATTCACCAGAAGAAGAGGGTGATCTGTTTGTTGGAGCAGGGTTCTTTAAAGATTCTTCATATACAAGTGCTCCTGCTTATAAAACTCAACCACAACCTCAGTCTCCTCATTAACCTCAAAACTCTAAACCTCAAACTTAGACTCCATCTTCTAACTCTGCTAAACCTAGCAAAGTTAAAGATGTTATTAACATCCTATTATAGGATGAGGAGTCCAAAACTGCTTTCACTGCTTTTATGGCTAGTTTTCAAGCTTATCAAGGTAGTAATTTAACACAATTAGATCTTGTTTTGTAGGACTTATTCGAGATGGATCCAGACGATGTAGAAGAGATGGACTTAAACTGGCAAATGGTGATGATTGCATATAGAACCCAGAAACATTCTTTTGTCAACAGGAACTACAAGCCAAGTGCTAACAAGACTATTGGATTTGATAAATCTAAGTCAAGGTGTTACAACTGCAATAGCTATGGCCACTTCTCACAGGAATGCAAAGTTCCCAGAAACAAAGGAGGGAATGGTCAAGCTAGTTCAAGCAATCAAAGATATCCACAGACATTCCAAAAGCCATATCAAAGTCTACCATGTCTGAACTTAAACATGAATCTAAGTCTTCCGAAGAGCCTAAGAAAGCTCTTGTCATGAGCATCAAGGATGGATATGACTGGAGTGTGTATGCAGAGCAGTTTACAGCTGACTTAACCTCTAGTTTATCTCTTATTACAAAGGTTCAAGGTGAAGACAGGTCAGAAGATAGTGATCCAAAGGCTGAAGATGACTTTGAAAATGAAGAAGAAAAGTACGACTGGAGTGATAAATCTGATCCTAAAGAGGATTCAGAAGAAGTTGCATTAATTGCATGGTCAAATCAACCAAAGGTTGAAAATTTATCTTCTATCTTTGAGACTACTTCACATAAATATCCTGTAATACCAGCTAAAGTAAGAGAAAAACTATGCACCAAATCTTGCTTTGAATATGTAGAATATTACCGAACTTACTCATACAAAATTTGTGAAAAGCTCAAGCAAGAGGAATTAATGCATAATAATGACTAGGTTTGAGAATGATATTCTCGGTTTATGTGACTCAACCTAGGATCAAATATGCAGACTAAGTTAGTAATATAGTTGTGGAATCACTATATTACAGAACAGATGAACCTGAATAAATGTTTGAGTAAATGCAGTACATGAACACCGAAGTCACTGATGTATAATATTGACGTTATAACTGTTAAAGACCAAAAGATTACAAAGTTAGGGTATGTGACCCTATTTATAGGCGAACACATTGCCTGTACAAAAGACTAATCTAACCCTAATCTATACAAGTGAATCTAGTCTAAGTACAAAATAAATATAAAAGTGTAAGTTGTTCATCCGCATTAGTTCATGCGGATGAACAAGTCTTCATCAGCATTTGTTGTTTGTAGTCAGCATTTGTGTTTGCTCACCCGTATTAGTTAATGTCGATGAATAAGTCTTGTCAGCATTTACTGTTGTTCATCTGCATGGACTAATACAGGTGAACAATCATTGTCAGCATTTCTTCAGTTCATCCGCATGGACAAATGCTGATGGACACTTTTGTTCAGCATTAGTTGTCTTGATCCGCATTTGTTAATATGGGTGAACAAACACTTGTCAGCATTTGATCACTAGTCATCCGCAAATGCGGGTGCTCTATACTTTATCTTTTCTTGTCTTCTGTTGATGATGTCTTCTGTGTTCTTCTGTTGTTTTCTGCAACTAATGTTGTCCAACGAGAACAACCTCCAACCACTTCTTGAGTTGGCAAGTATGATCCTTTCAGGGTCTAACAATACTCCCCCTAAGGATTATACTACCTAGGTTTATCAAGATTGTGATGGAGTTAGTGGTTGTGATGATTCTTGTTGGTCTTCTTATGATGTCTTCTGTTGGACTTTTAGGGAGAACGTTGCAGCAGCTTCTATTTGTGTTTTAGGTTGTACCATTGAGGGATTGATAATGGCCTTGATCATATTGGAAAAGTCTTTTCCTTCTTTCATCTTTTCTCTATTCAGCACATGTATCTTCATCTCATTCATGGTGTAGATAGCAGCAAGGGGCATTTGTTTCAAAGAGATGAGTTCCCAAACTGAAATGGAAAATAACCCATCTATATGAATCAGCAATGACCCTTCAGCATCAACCTCTAACTTGACAATATTGCCTATCTACATTGGCACCTTTCTCTTCTTCCTTTGTTCCCTTTTATTGTTGATTCTATCAAATGCCAGCTTCAAGATCTTAACACACTTCAACATAAACTCCAGATCATCTTTAGCAGCTTTGTTTTTGAGGGCTCTAAAGTGTCTTATGAAGATATAGTGTATGTAAGACTCATCCAGCAGTCTCACTCATATCCACTGAAAATTCTAATTTCAGGGGCTTCTTTTCCTCCCCATGTTCTTTCAATCACAAGCTCATAAGTTTCTTCATCATAATAAACATTAGAAATAGGCTTTGACTTATGAGTGCCTGTAATCATCTTTCTTTTCAGACTTTCAGTTGGCTTTACATGTAATTCAGGGAATACTATTTCTTCTGCTTCTTTTGTTCTTCTTTTGTCAAATGGGTTGTTGAAGGTCTTGTCTTTTCTTGTGCAAATGGCTTTCAGTGATTTGAAGTTGTTAGTTCTTTTAAACATCTTCAAAATATTAGCAAATTCATATCCTCTGTACATGCTAGCAGGATTCACCAGATCAAGCTCAGCCAGTTCTTTCAGATCATGAACTTTCAATGCATTGACTAAAGCTGTATACTCAGTGAAGAATTATACCAATCCTGATATTCTTTTCACCATAAACATATTCCAGTCGCTGTCATACTTCCAGGCAATGATTTTAACATCAGTCTTGCCACTTGGAGTAGACACCCCTCTTATTAATTCAGCAGTGGTTAGCCCTTCTTGGAGTTCGAGCTGAGAAGGCTCTATAAACCACTTTGAATTCTTGTGTAAGATAGGGGCCAGAACATCTTTATCTTTAACTATCCGCTGCACATCTTGTGCTGATGTTCTTGTTCTGGGCTTTTGGGTAATTACTTCTTCTTCAATTTCCTTCAATCTGTCTTTCATGTTATTTATCAATTTTAACATTGCACCCTTAGGGAATTGGTCTTCATCTTACCCTTGTTTGTTAAGATAGTCCTTCATTTCCCTATCAGACATACTATAGGGATCAGGAAACATAGACTGTTTAGCATCTTTCTTTATTGTTTTTTAGATGGAAGTTGTTGTCTTTTCAGCCTTTTTTATTTCAGAATCTTTCCTCATCTCATACTCTGTTACATATGATGGATCCAGCAGCTTTTCTGTCTTCTTTACTTCTTCTACAATCTCATCATAGGTCATGTTGAATACCATATCTGCTTCAAAGCCATGATTGATCAGATACATAGCATGAATCATCAGATCATTAGTTTTGGCCTTTTCAATCATGCTTTCAACAGATTGCTCAATAATAGCTGGGCTGGTCACATCATCATGTGTCTTTTGTTGTTTGTTCTCAGAGTCTTCTTCATCCAGCATTATCACGTCCAAGGTATGCTGTAACTCTTTTTCAGCCTGCTCATGTTCATCCAAAAATTCAGCAATTGCTGCCAAACTTCTGGGATCATCTTTGGTTTTGTTTTTAGGTTGTTCTTCCTCAACCATAGGAAGTTTTCCTTTTGCCTTTTCTGACAAATACTTCCTTTTTCTTGTGTATGTTATCACTTTTGATCCTGATGATGAAGCTTCATCAGTTTTGGCCTATTGTTCTTGTTCAACAGCCTTAATTTCAGGAGTGATTATTTGTTGTTCAGCCTCAACAGCTTCTTGTATGTTCAATTCAGTAGTTTCTTTTTCTTTTAACTCATCACAAAGTCTTTTAATTAGACTTTGTTGTTCAACAGTCAGCACAACTGCAGGCACAGGCTGCATTCTTAACTCTTCTTCAATTAACACAGGTTTTGAAGGAATTACCACAATAGAATCAGAGGGGGACCTTATCTATTTGATGTAGTCCCAAAACTCTTCATCTATTATTAATTCACTGGAAGAATACCTGTCCAAGTCATCAATCAATTCTTTCATAATAGTAGCATCTGCAGATGAAGTTTCAGAATGAACCACTATTTCCCAACTGGATTCATCTCTGACTTCTTCTTCCTTTTCTTGTTCTTGTTGTTGTTCGGCTACTTGTTGTTCATTTTCATCACTAGATTTCTCATCCTTTTCTTTTATGATTTCATCTTTCAATTTCACAAGGAGTTCTAGTTCATCAACTCTTTTTGTTAAGTCATAATTTCTTTTTGTGAGCTTATCAATTAACTCATTTTGAGACTCAATCAAGTTTTCTTGTTACTCCATTGCTTTTGTTTGTATGGCAACAGTTTCAACAAGCCCATACACTTCTTCTCTTTCCATTTCCAAAGAGGATTTTAGTTTACTGATTTCATCATCCTTCATCCTCATCTCAGCTTCATACTTTTCTTTTGACTCCCTTAGTCCTTTTTCTTTTTCGTCTAACTCTTGGAGTCTATCACTGAGTACCCCTGACCTCCTGTTTAATGTATTTTTTAGTCTAGACACTTTTGCCATCAGTTCAGATATCATCTTATTTTTATCATATGGTCTGTTTATTTTTGATTTAGTAAAGCTCTCAGAAGGAGCATCTTTAGATACAATTTGTCTTTGTGGAATAGGTGCAAACTGTTGATTATCTTCCTCATCATCAGATGATTGAGAAGAGTCTGTGGAACTGGTAGATTCACCAGAACATTCAAATACAGCAGCAGCTTCAAGTGCAGGGCTTTCTTGTGATTCTTGATGAGTATGAATAGGAGAACATGATTGTGGGATAATGGGATCAACCCTAAAAAGGGATACATCAGATGCTTCTTGTATTGTTTCACCAGAGTGAGGGTCACCAATCAAAGGTGACATTGTTCTAGTGAGATCTTCAGATTTTGCATTCTCATCAACATGGTGTTGATCATGAGCAGCAGCCTGCTTCACTGATTGTTCTGGAGCTTCTTCTTGAACATTCACTTCATGAATTGGTTCCTCATTCGGAACATCAGCTGCCATTTCTTGTACAGGTTCCTCAATAGGAACATCATCATGTAAAACAGGTTCTTGTTGTTGTAATTGTTCCTCATCCATTGGCACATCATTTTGGGGATCTATTTGTTGTTGCATCCAAGGTAAAAGTGGAAAGAAAGTACCACTATAGAAATTTCTTGGATCTCTCTTCTTGATGTACTTCAAAGATTTTGCCTTATAATGAGGAATTTCAAGAATGGGGCTTTCTAAAACCAGATCAGGAAAGCCTTTATTAATAAGACACTGAATGAATCTGGGATACATTAAGAACATGTTCCTTCTCCCCTCTTGAACATTTGCCATCATTCCCTTAAAGACATAGGCTGAAAAGTTGTAGGGTCTGTTAGAGCAGAGGGCACAAACAAGTGAAGATGTAGTTAATGGTATATCATTTCACCCAGTTTTTCTTTTAGATAAGTAGTGTTGGATATAATGAATAAGAAACCTCCACTGCAAATCTACCAATCCTTTCACTATTTGTTTTGCCTCAAATGCACCCTCACATCCAATGTCAGCAAAGAATGACATGATATATTCTTCACCAAATTCAGTTGGAGAATCAGGTTCATCTTCAAATCTCAAGCATTGTCTTATTGTTTGCTCAGAGATTATCAGTGCATGATCAGCAGTTATTCTTCCTGAAATTACTTTTTCTCCATCATTGTCCATGACTTCTGCATTACTAAAAAATGATGTGATATAGTTCTCAAAGATCACTGGTCTAACTGTAATGGCATGGGCCACTCTGGTAGTGGCAATAAATCTGATCATGTCTTTAAGACCTTCTGCTTCAGGGACATCTGGATTGAGAAAACCACTGACATTGTGGAGCTTGCTCCAAGTCAGGTTAGCCATTATGTAATCTGCACACAAAGAGGATGAATTAGTGAGAATTGTGTGTGATTTGTTCAATTTTGACTTTTTAGGTCAAAAATGAATTCTGCTTGTTACTGTTACATTAGGTTATTTGACCTAATTTGGATTTTTCATGAAGATCAGTTCAAAGATTTGTTTCTTTGTGTTGGGATACACTGATTTTGATTGTGTTTTAACAGGTTGTTTTGATGTCAACATTGTTATAAACTAGTATCCCCTGTTCATCGATGTTTTATGTGTTCTTAGAACCACATGAAATCTTTGATGTTTACATCGATCATTGGTTTTAATGAACTTTGTCATTCATCTAAATCCAGTGTTCTTGAGTGTATTTGAAGCATTTCACAAGATTAGGGTTCCATTTCAAGAAATTTTGTTCGACAGTCGAAGTATGTAAGAAACTGATAATCACCTTTTAGTTCATAATACTTCGATTTAACAGACAATGTTGTTTGTTTTGATGTTGGATTTGAACAAAATGAAGCTTGATTAGTGTAGATTTGAACTCAGAAGAAGAACAGTTTTCTGGCACTCGACTCACTATAAAAGTTCACTCAAAAATTTGAAAAGTAATAAATGACCCACATTAAATGAGTATTTATAGAACATTTCATATTTTCACAAATTTTACAAGTGCAGAAATTTTTTACTGTAGCAAATGCGCATATAGAATTTTATCGGGCATTTACTGTAACAAATGCTGATGATCAAATTCAAATGTCAGCATTTACTTAACAAATGCGGAAGAGTTAATTTTACCTATCCGCATTCATTGTAGCAAATGCGAACGGACAAAGTTAATTTATCAGCATTTACTGTAGCAAATGCGGGAGAACAAATGACTTGTCCGCATTTACTGAGACAAATGTTGGTGACCAAATTTAACTTATCAGCATTTCATGTAGCAAATGCGGGTGAACAAATGACATCCGTATTTACTGAGACAAATGCGGGTGACCAAAGTTAACAACCCTTGGAAATGTTGACGAGTTAAGCTGTCCGCATTTATTGTAGCTAATGCGGATGAACCATTTGTTGTCCGCATTAGTTTACTTGTACAAAAACAATTACTTGCATTGGTTAAATGTCAGGGTTACCTTCACCCGCATTAACGAATGCACTTACCTGCGTTAAATTTTGAACTAGTCAAAAATTAATCTAGTTGCAGTGAATGATTCTGACTGGTTTGTACAGCCGCTTATGATTTTATGAAGATGAGTCTGCAATTTTTGTTGTTTTATGAAGATTTTGCAGATTCTGAGATTGTCAATTCTTGCTTGGATTGTCATGTATCTTGATGTGAAACAGATTCCCAACTTGACTGATTTTGGAACATATGCATCTTCTGAAGCTGATTATGGAGTAATTTCCATACAGACACAATCAATTTGACAAAGTTGTCAATTTAATGTTTGCAAATTTCATGTTTTTGTAAATATTTCCTTTTAAAATTTTATTACTCCCCCTAAAGTTTATATCCATGCGGGATAAAAACTTTAAATAAAATTTATAAAATCTTAGGACAATATTTCTGAAGTGTTTAATTGTTTTGCACTTTTGTTTGAAATTTTGGGATCATATCAATCTTATCTTTCATAAGTGTAAGTTGTCATGAGCTTATTGATTGAAGGTATATTTGTCCTTTTAAACTCAAACTTGATCAATATTGTAATGCATGTGATAATTATCATGTTTTGATTGAATTAAACATTCAACATGAGCCTTACACTCACAAGCATAGAAAGATCAACTATCCTCATGTACTGTATGGTAGAACTTTTTCACAACTTTCAATACCTGGTGATTTAAATTGTGAAGTCTCATTCATTTTGGTAAGGGGGATCCACTATGGGATTCTTTTACCTGATCCTTATTTAATGTGATCCACATTGGGATTCTTTTTTCTCTTCACTTTAGAAGGTGATCCACTTTGGGATTCTTTTTGTTATATTCTGTTTTATTTGTCATCCTTATTGGATGTGTTCCTCATTGGGAATCTTTTTGGATCTAGACATCAACACTATGTGCTTGTTTCCCTAGGTCTTTGCTCAGCAAAACAAAGGAGAAACTGATGGTTGAATGAGATTCATAAAGTATCATGACCCGGAGTGTTTAGGTTGCTACACATACACACACTTGGATAAGTTAGATACTTACATGCTCTGAGATGATGCATTCACAGTTGAATGTGATCTTTAGTTTGTCACAACATTTATCTTCTGTTCCAAGTTGAGCCTACCCTCATATCAGGTAAGTCATGTCAGTCTTTCAAGATATTGAATTAAGCACAGTGAATGATATAACGACTGTAATTATATCATTTCCCATAAGAAGTACAAATCAAGGACTTCAACAAAAATTGATTTCTTCTTGTAATTTTGTGAATTTTTTTTTTTGATGTTTTTGTTAATTTTTGATTTTACTCAAGGTTAATCATGCCGATTGATTAGACTAAGAATTCAAACAGACTTGGGTCAAATGCCTTAGGAAACAAATTAGCTAGCTTATTATCTATGTTAACCTGAATTAGCTTGATTAAACCTTTTTCAGCACAGTCTCTCAAAAAGTGATATCTAATTTCAATATGTTTTGTTTTTGGGTGCTGAACTGGATTATTTGTTATGAAGACTGCAGCAGTGTTGTCAATATGAATTGGTGTGTGCAAGAAATTGAAACCATATTCAAGCATCTGGTTTTGAATCCAGAGAACTTGAGAGCAACAAGCTGATACTGCTATATACTCAGCTTCAGCTATTGATACAGAAACATTGGTCTGTTTCTTGCACTGCCATAACACCAGTCTGGAACCAAGAAATTGACAACCGCTAGATGTGGATTTTCTGTTGAAATTGCATCCCCCGTAGTCACTGTCGGTGTATGCATAGAGATTGAAGTCTCCATCCTTTGGATACCATAGACCAAGAGCAGTTTTGCCCTTAAGATATCTGAATATCCTCTTGACTGCATTCATGTGAGATTCTTTGGGAGCTGCTTGATACCCGGCACATACACAAACACCAAACATAACATCAGGTCTACTGGCTGTTAAATACATAAGTGAACCAATCATGGATCGATAAAGAGTCTGATCCATAGATTTTCCATCTGTGTCTGGGCCAATCTTCACTTTTGTATCAACAGGTGTTCTGATGGACTGACAGTCTGCAAAGTGAAACTTCTTCAACATAGATTCAGCATATTTGGACTGGTTGATAAAGATTCCACTAGATGTTTGTTGTACTTGAAGACCCAAGAAGAAGGTGAGTTCTCCCATAGCACTCATCTAGAATTTTGAATGCATAAGATCTTCAAAGTCTTTGCAGAGCTATTTGTTGGTGGAGCCAAAGATGATATCATCCACATATATCTGGACTAGCAGCATCTCGTTTTCTTTTCTCTTTCTGAACAAAGTCTGATCAATCTTTCCTCTTTCATACCCATGGTCAAGGAGAAAAGATGACCGAGTCTCATACTATTTCCGAGGGGCTTGAGGTAAGCCATACAAAGCTTTGTCAACCTTGTATACCCTGTGAGGGAAATCAGGATCCTCAAAGCCTGGTGGTTGACTCAAGTAGACTTCTTCAGAGATCATTCCATACAAAAATGTACACTTTACATCCATTTGATTAACTGTGAATTTCATGGATGCAGAGTACGCAAGAAAGAGTCGTATGGTTTCTAATCTAGCAACAGGAGCAAACACCTCGTCATAATATATTCCTTCTTCTTGTGTATAGCCCTATGCTACCAATCTTGCTTTGTTTCTGATGATGATCCCTCTGTCATCAGTCTTGTTTTGGTACAGCCATCTGGTGCTGATAGGGTATTGACCTTCGGGAAGATCCACCAGCTTCCATACTTCTTGTTTCTTGAATTGTATCAATTCTTCCTGCATTGCCTTAATCCAGCTGTTGTCTTGAAGAGCCTCTTTAATGTTTTTGGGTACAGTTTGACACAGAAAGCAAGAAAACAAATAGTTGTTTGCAATACTTGACTTGCTTCGTGTCACCCGCTCGTCTAAATCACAATAATGTTAGACACTGGATGATTCTTGTGGGTCCTGGTAATTGGAATCAAATCACCAGCAATGGACACATCAAGATTGGAGACATTCAGATCATCTTGGTGAGAGGCATCTTGTTGTTGTAGTGTGGGAGAGTGATGACCAGAATCAGAGGGTACAGCATCTTCAGCTTCAGCAGCACTCTGAATACTCTGGTTATTTCCATCTCTGTTAGTATCAGCTGGTGCATGATTTGGTTCTGAATGTCTCACTTCAGTTGAAGGTTCAGCTGAAGGAGATGGCATTGAACTGTGACCAGCATCTGTTGAGATACTTTCATTTTGTGTAACTTGCCGGATAGGATCAGCTTGTAATGGTAGTTCTTCATTGTCTTGATCAGTAGAAGGAGGAATCATTGGGAAGTCTGTTCTTCTTTCAACTGACCCTGATGTTCCTGCATTTGACAAATTGAACTGATCAAAAGATCTTGAAAATGAATCAATATCAAACAACCAGTCAGGACCATTTGATGATTTGGGAAACGAATGCTCATTGAATTGAATATTTGTTGATTCATCAATGATGTTTAATCTAGGATTAAAAACCCTAAAAGCCTTAGACACTGAGGAATATCCCACGAAGAATCCCTTGTCAGACTTAGGAGCAAACTTTCCTAAATGGTCTCTGGTGTTCAATATTGAGACAGGACAACCAAATGACTTCAAAAATCCAATGTATGGTTTCTGTGAAAAAGAAGTTCATAAGGAGTTTTATTGTGTTCTTTGATTATCAAAGTTCGATTTTGCACAAAACATGAAGTGTTAATTGCTTCTGCCCAAAATTTAATTGGCAGTTTTGCATCAGCTAGCATTGTTCTTGCTACTTCAATCAGTGTTCTATTCCTTCTTTCAGCAACTCCATTTTGTTATGGGGTACGAGCTACACTAAACTAATGAACAATGCCTTTTGTTTTGCAAAATGAACTCATGCTTTCATTTTTAAATTCTGTCCCATTGTCACTTCTAATAGATTTTACTTTTAAATCAAGTTGATTTTCAATTTTGGTTATAAAATCTATTATGATTTGGGGCGCCTCATTCTTATGAAGTAGGAAGAAGACCCATGTGAATCGAGTAAAGTCATCAATGATCACTAAACAGTAATGCTTCTTGCCAATACTCATGACGTGAGTCGGCCCGAAGAGATCCATATGAAGTAACTTCAATGGACAATTGTTAGTGTTCACAAGTTTTGGCTTATGAGATGATTTATGTTGTTTTCCTTTGAGACACGCGGTACAGTGGTCAACAAAATGAAATTCCTTTTGAGGAAGACCAATTACATGGTTCCCTTTGACCAATCTATTCTTATTTTTAAAATTCGTGTGTCCTAAGCGTCTATGCCAAACTTGTGATTCATCAAATGATGCTTTAGACAATAGACATTTCTCTTCTGATGGACGAGTAGAATTAAGGTTCAAGACATATGTATTATTCTTCCTCGGTGTCTTCAAGACAACCCATTCTTCAGGAATATGAAATCCTGGTTTCAAGATGAAGCAATGAGTGTCAGTGAAATGAGTAGAATATTTCTTGTCACAAATCTGGGATGCACTGAGAAGATTGAAGTTCAGCTGCTCGCAGTAATTGACTTTGTCAAAGCTCAGAATCCCATTCGTCACTGAACCTTCGCCAATAATTCTACCGCCCTGTGAATCTCCGCCAAATGCCACAGTAGTTCCTTGAATGTGCTTGAAGTAATGAAGGAGGGAACTATCTCCTGTCATGTGTCGGGAGCATCCAATGTCCACATACCATAAGCTATTGGACCTGTATGAATGACCCTACAAACACAAAAAGAACTAGTTAGAATGAGGAACCCAAGCCATAATGGTCTTGGGTTGTCCTTTGGCATCGATCACTGTTACTTCTTGATACTTTCCTCTTGTTTGTGTTTTAGAGGAGGATGATTTCAGCCCTTTTATATTGTTTCTTTGAGGTTTCAGTTCATCAATTTCATCTGATGTGTCAGAGGAGTATACAAACCTTTCCTTTTGATTTTTGCAAAGGATGAACAATTTTGTTTGTCAGAAATCACTTTGATTTTATAGTTTTGATGAGAATTTAGTGATTTGTTTAGGTTTGTTGGACTTTTGTGTCTGACCTTGTCAGTTGGAACCGATGAAATGGGCTTGTTTTGTGAATTTTTCAATCCTTTTTGATTAAAGTAACAATCAATTGTATTATGATTGGTCATATCACACAATGAACAATATTTGTTAAAATGATAGTTTTTTTTGAGTGATTTTTCATGTCACAGATAGAGCAGTACTCAGTGAAGTAGCACTCTTTTATTTTGTGATTGGTCATATCACAGAATTCACAATACATTTGATTGTCCTTTAATTTTGAAACAGAAGTCATATCAGTCTTTGGAGTGCCAAAAGATTGTTTCACAATTCTGACTTGCTTTGTTTTTGTGGACTGATGATGCTTCTTTCTGTATTCCCTTATTTCCCTATTGAATTTTTCTACATGTTCTTTGCTAAAGATATCAAACCCACTTCCTTGTTTGATATTTGATGAAGATGGTGAATCAGATTTCACTTTAGATTTTTGAACAAAAGTGGTTTTTCCTTTGGTAACTACGGGAACTTTGGTTTTATCCTTGAAGTTCAATGAAACCCTATCTGATTTGCTTCAACGTTTAGGAGATATGATCTCATAATCAGATCTGCTTTCAGTAGATGGTTTCACTAAGCATTCAGCAGTGTGATTCACTTTAAGATTTTGAGGAACAAATTTTACAATAGGCACAATTGATTTGACTGGGCTCTTTGATTTCTTGATAATCACAGGTTTGTCTGGGCACTCTTTGATTTTGATAGGATTACCCAATCTGATTTTATCCTCATTAGTTTCAATGTAAACACCTGGTTTGTTTTGAGGATTTGTTGTTTGAGAAATCATTGATTTGGTTTCAATAATTTTAGATTCTTTTGTATCTGATTGAGTAAGTGACTCAGGCATAACAGTGTAGTTATCATTATATGGAGGATGACAAGTTTTGTAGCCTATCCCAGTCATATCTTTAGCCCCCTTTTGAGACACAAGTAACTCTTGCAGCTTGACAGATGAAAGCTGAAATTTTTCAAGTTTCATTTCAGTAGCTGATTGCTTAGCTTTTGATTTGGTCAACAATTCAGTTAACCTCTCATTTTCAGCCACAAGAGTGTACTTTTCACCATGGAGTGTTTCCATGCCAGACAACAGAGATTTATTTTACTTCATAAATTCTCATTTCTTGTTTTAACATCTCTGATTTCAACTTTTCTTCTTTTATTTTATTAGCCAATTTATGATTGTGTTCCCTGTACCCCTGTACTTCTAGAACACATTTTTCAGAACATAGATTGGATTTTACCTCAGATGGCATTGGAGTTGGTCCATCATTGATATGTGCCATAAGTGCATGATTCTAAAACTGTGGTTGAACTTCCTCAGCATACACGCTCCAATCACAAACTCCATCTTATCTGATGACAAGTGCATTTGAAGTTTGTTGATTACTTCCTTGAGATTGATGAGTCAACAAGGGTTGTCTTTGCTGAATTGGCTGTTGCTGATTTTGTTGTTGTTGAATTGGCTGTTGCTGATTTTGTTGTTGGTGTGGATAAGAGTTGCTAGGCTGAAAGTTGGTGTTGTGTTGAGAAGCATGCTGGCCATGTGAGGGTCTTTGAAAATTGTTGTTGCCTCTCTTGGGAGAGTTACATTCCCGACAGAAATGACCACTCATTCCACAGTTAAAACACTTAACTTTGGATTTGTCATATCCCAGCTTTGTATTCTCATTGAGACTTAGTTTCTTCCCTTTTTGAAAGAATTTCTTTGCTCTCATAGCAATCATGGCCATCTGCCATTGCAAATCCATTTCTTCAACATCATCAGGATCCATTTCTTCTAATTCTTCTTGAATCAGACGAGCTGATGTGAGTCTCCCTCCAAGGTAGGCTTCAAAGCATGTTGTTAGGAGATACAGTGGGTTGGGCAGAAGATGGTTGTTATTGAGGTTGTGGAGCAGCACAAAATCCTGTTGTTCTTGTTTGATCTCTTAATGACAGAAAGTCTTCTTCTTCAGTAACAAAGGCATTTTCAACAGAATGAGTTTCAGATGGAAACTTGTAAGCATCAATGACTTGTTGTCCACTCAGATTTCTGCTCCATTCATCAAGTTCAAGAGCCTCTATTTTTGCAATCATGATATCCAAGCTAGTATGTAAGGCCCCGTTCCCGAAACACTTACAGCTGGTCAATCATTGCACGTAAAACATAAAACATATATTTATATGTACTAAACAGCGCAGCGGAATAATTTAAAATCATTTCATTCATTGCTTTTGCAAAATAATACAACATTCATAATCGTTACAAAATATTGTTTGTTCGCATTACAATGCAAAAACGTCATAATTTAAGCAATAGATGCCATCCCAAAGACGCCAAGTAGCTACCCCGTGCCATCCTCAGCAACATTACCTGCCAACTGGAAACACATAAAAGTCAGCGTTGTTGAGTGAGTTCTAGTTTTATAAATAAAATACTTTTCTTTCGTTTAAAACCGTACTTTACTTTCGTAATTGATCATACATCATACGTACACATAGATAATAATTTATTATTATCTTTCATCGTCATTCGTTATCTTTCATTCTGTACATTTTATTCATTAAACTTCCTTCGTTCATTCCTTCCGGATCAAGGTCATTGGCTATACCCCAAACGTAAGCACAAAGCGGGTACTGGGCCAAAGTTTATCAGACTTCCATTCATTGCGCCCAAAGCCTGGCACCAGCACCGGGGTAAGCGACAAAGATCCGTGTCGATCTCATGGATTGAATCCCTTACGAATCTTTTGTGACAACACGGTCACTCACCTCAACTTTGGCATACAAGTCTTTTGTGACAGCACAGTCACTCAACTCAACCTTTGGCATACAAGTCATTTGTGACAGCACAGTCACTCAACTCAACCTTTGGCATACAAGTTTTTTGTGACATCACGGTCACTCACCTCAACCTTTGGCATACAAGTCTTTTGTGACATCATGGTCACTCACCTCAACCTTTGCTTGCAAGACTTTTCCATTCATTCATTACATCATTAATGCATGCATTCTCTCAATCCTTACGTTCCCTTTTCATTATCTTCCGCTTTACGTTACATAATACTTTCCATTTACTTTTCATAATCATACCACGTAAATCCACGGAAAATAAACATACATAAGGAACATAACATAAACATAACCATACCATGCATAGCATCATCATATAAAACATCATAAGGTCAACATACATTACCCCCGGAAACATCCCATGTCAAAGCCTACACTTAAGCTCTACATCTCAAAAACCTCCGAAAATTCTATCCCCTTAAAGAAATGCGGATGAGCAAACCAATGCGGATGAACAAACAAATACGGATGAACACCTCAGGAAATATTCTAAGTGTCCCAAAGAAATGCGCATGAACACTGTAGCGAATGCGCATACATAAAGCACATGTAAGTCTCCAGAAAATAGTCCAACGAAGTGCGCATGAACCAAATGCGGATGACTGAAGCAAATGCGCATGGACAAAACAAATGCGGATGAGCATACAACAAATGCGGATGAACACTTAGCAAATGCGGGTGAACAAAATAGTCGATGTGTTCATCAAATGCGGATGAAGACTTAACTAATGCGGATGAACAACACTTGTGCAAATATTCAAACTTAATGCGGATGATCAACTAACTGGAAACCACGCCTTACATTATAATCAGTTCTCAACCCTCATTCTTATACATTCATCGCACCGATCTAGCATGCTAATCTCTCAGGACAAGCATACAACCACATAAACCGAGCAAAACATGCAGGCCCAAACACACCCACTAAAGAACAGGGCCAAACATACGGTACAGCATACTGGACATATTAAAAAGTTAGTTACATGTATTTCCAGCCCCAAAACAAGTTTAAAACATAGAAACCGGGGATCTAGAAACTCACCTTATGGAATCCTTAAGTATAACTTCCTTCAAACCCGAATGCAATGAGTTCAAACACCTAAAACCTAACAAAACACATCCCAAACACAAACAAACACACATAAGCATGCACCCGAGGCATAGGCGGCCAAGAACAACTTAAAATGATGAATTCTTACCTTGAATTCGATCTCCTTGTTCTTCTTTCTTCAAAAACCCGAGAGCTCTGCTCTGCTTCTTTCTCTCTCTACAATCAGCTGGAAAGGTGAAAAGTAACATGGCATGGGCGGCCATGTTGCTTTTGTACAAAATTATATTATATTTTGTACCTTGCACACTTTTAACCCCTCTATTTGGGTTTAATTGCATTTCCTTCTTTTATACACATTTAATCCTTCTTTCTCGTCTTTTAAAATTTTTTCGGGTGTTACAAGTCCACCCCCCTTATATAGGTTTCGTCCCCGAAACCTGTTATTCCTCAAACAGATGTGGGTAATACTGCCTCATCTCTTCTTCAGTCTCCCATGTAGACTCGAATCCCTTCCTGTGCCTCCACTGCACACGCACCAGGGGAACCGCTTTATTCCTTAACCTCTTCTCCTTGCGATCAATGATTACCACTGGTTGCTCCACATAATCGAGCCTTTCATCAACTTCAATGTCTTCCAATGGTACAACCATATCTTTGTCAGCTAAACACTTCCGCAAATGAGATACATGGAATTTCGGGTGAATTCCACTTAACTCATTGGGTAACTCCAACCTGTAGGCCACCTCTCCTACTCGAGCAATGATTCGGAAAGGCCCTATGTATCTCGGGCTCAACTTGCCCCGCTTTCTAAACCGAATGATCCCCTTCCAAGGTGAGACTTTCAACATAACTCTATCTCCCACCTTGAACTCAATTGGTCTGTGTCTCTTATCAGCATACGACTTCTGTCTATCCTTGGCTGCCTTCATAAAGGCTTTGATCTTCTTGAGCTTCTCAGTCGTAGCCTCAATCGCCTCAATACTTCCCAACTCCTTTTGACCAATATTCCCCCAACAAACGGGTGTTCTACACCTCCTACCGTATAGCATCTCATAAGGGGCATACCAATACTGGCATGATAACTATTATTGTATGAGAACTCCGCTAACGGTAAGTGGTCATCCCAACTACCTCCAAAATCAATGACGCATGCCCAAAGCATATCCTCAAGCGTCTGAATGGTTCTCTCCGACTGACCATCCGTCTGTGGATGATAAGCCGTGCTGATGTGTAACCTCGTCCCCATTGCATCATGAAATCTCTTCCAGAACTTAGATGTAAACCGAGTGTCACGATCAGAAACGATAGACACCGGTACACCATGACGAGTTATAATCTCTTTGATGAATAGATCCGCTAACTTCTCAGATGAATACGTCTCTCGGATCGGTAGGAAGTGAGCACTCTTCGTCAAAACCGGTCGACTACCACCCATGGCATCGTACCCTTCACGGTACGTGGGTAGCTTCGTGATAAAGTCCATGGTGATATGCTCCCACTTCCACTCCGGTATATCCAATGGCTGGATTTTCCCATACGGCTTCTGGTGCTCGGCCTTCACTTGCAAGCAGTAAGGCACTTACTCACATACTTTGCTACATCGCGCTTCATACCGGCCACCAATAATCTTCCTTCATATCTTGATACATCTTGGTAGTACCGGGATGAATAAAGTATCGAGTCTTATGAGCTTCTTGCTACATCGCGCTTCATACCGGCCACCAATAATCTTCCTTCATATCTTGATACATCTTTGTAGTACCGGGATGAATAAAGTATCGAGTCTTATGAGCTTCGTCCATGATCTTCCCACGAGAATCCACATTCGTCCGAATCGGGTTCTAACACCGAGAGTGTTTCACCCATTCCGCGACTAGACCTCTCATCCTTTCAGAGTTAAGATGATCTTCCTTTAACGCCTCATCTTGAAACTCCTTGACCTGCTTTATCACATCAGAGGTCATACCCAACTGATAAGCCTTCACCCAAATCGGCTCGGGTCTCTCTTTTTGGCTGAGGGCATCCGCCACTACGTTGGCTTTGCCCGATGGTAATGGATTTCACAATCATAATCCTTTATCAGTTCCAACCATCTCCTTTGCCTCATGTTCAAGTCCTTCTGCTCGAAGAAGTACTTCAAGCTTTTGTGGTCAGTGAAGATGGTGCACCTCGTCCCGTACAGGTAGTGTCTCCAAATTTTTAATTCAAAGACCACAGTTGCTAGCTCCAAATCATGAGTAGGGTAATTAGCCTTATGAACCTTCAATTGTCGGGATGAGTAAGCTATAACCTTTCCTCGCTGCATCAGCACACAACCCAATCCCGAGTAAGAAGCATCTGAATAAACCACCAGATCCTCGCTCCCTTCGGGTAATGATAAGACAGGAGCTTGAGTCAACCTTTCCTTTAACTCCTCAAAAGCACTCTCTTGAGCTTGACCCCATACAAACTTCACATCCTTACGGGTCAACTTAGTCAATGGAGAAGCTATCTTAGAGAAGTCTTGAATGAATCTCCTATAATATCCCGCCAACCCCAAGAAACTGTGAATCTCAGATGGCGTCTTTGGATACCTCCATTGCATCACAGCTTCCACTTTTTCCGGGTCTACCATAATCCCCTCGGGATTCACCACGTGCAAAAACTAAACCTCCCACAACCAGAACGCGCACTTGGAGAACTTAGCATACAACTTCTCCCTTCTCAACATCTCCAATACCTCTCGAATGTGACCGGCATGTTCCACCTCGCTCTTCGAATAAATCAATATATCATCGATGAACACAATCACTGATTTATCCAACATCGGCCGACACACTCGATTCATCAGATCCATAAAAGCAGCTGGCGCGTTAGTTAAACCGAAAGACATAACGAGAAACTCGTAGTGTCCATAACGTGTACGAAAAGCTATTTTAGGAATATCCTGCTCCTTCACCTTCAACTGATGGTAACCAGATCGGAGGTCTATTCTTGAGAACCAACTGGCACCTTGGAGTTGATCAAACAGGTCATCAATCCTCGGCAATGGATACCGATTCTTCACCGTCAACTTGTTCAGCTCGTGGTAGTCAATACACATCCTCATACTACCGTCCTTCTTCTTTACAAACAAAACCGGGGCACCCCATGGAGAGATACTTGGTCTAATGAACCCCTTATGAAGCAACTACTGCAGTTGCTCCATCAATTCCTTCATCTCGGTCGGAGCCAACCGATACAGTGCTTTAGCAACAGGTTGAGCACCGGGTATCAAGTCAATCTGGAACTCGATCTTGCGGTCCGGTGGCACACCTGGTAAGTCTTCGGGAAAAACATCTGGGAACTCACACACAACCGGTACATCTGACAGTTATGGTGTTGGTGTATCTACATCCTTTACGTAGGCCAAGTAGGCACTACATCCATGCCTCATACACTTTCCCCCCACCGCCATTGAAATCACCTTCGGAATCGTAGCAACTCGATCACCGTAAATCGTCACCGAACTCCCGTCAGGCACTGTCAGTCCAATCATCTTCTTGCGACATACGATATTCACCTCGTAGGCCGCTAACCTGTCCATTCCCAGGACTACATCGAAACCGCCTAAGGTCATCATGAACGGTCTAACAGGAAACTTATGACCTTCTACTTCTATGACACAACCTTCCATCATCTCAGAAATCCTGGTAGACTTACCTATGGCAGTTTCTTCATCGAAGGGCTCCTTAATACTCCTACTCCTTAAAGGCAACTTAGCACAAAAAACAGTAGAAATTAAGCTCTTACTAGCACCAGAATCAAATAACACGGATGCAAGAGTTTGGTTTACTAGGAACGTACCTGACACAACATCGGGGTCTGTCCTAGCCTCCTCCTGAGTCATCATGAATGCTCTGGCGCTTGCTTTCTGCCCTTCGGTTCAGGTCGTCTTCTTCGCCCAGGAACTCTCTGCCCTCGGCTTCTTGCATTCCCTGATCATGTGGCCCTCCTCGCCACAGTTATAACACCTCCTTACCCTGCAGTCCTTTGCCACATGTCCTGTTCACCCACACCGGAAACAGACATTGGATCTCAACCTACACTCTTCGGTGTGCTCTTTCCGACATTTGCCACACCTCTTCGACCCCGCACCGGGTGCGACCACGCGTCGGTCATCCACCCTCGCAACATTGTTGTTTGGAGCGGCCCTGCCACGTCCAAACCTCTTCCCATTCCAGTTCCGGCCACCACCACCTTTCTTACTCACCTCAGCCACCACCACTTCCCGTTCATCATACAGCCTCCCTGCCAGATCAACCACTGACCTAAACGTGCTCGGTCGGGCGGCAATCATGTGCCTGCAGATGTCCGCCGGCAAGCCCTGAATGTATCTCTTAATCTTTCATGACAAGGGTGTCACATGATCCAGCACCAGCCGTCCCATCTCATTGATTTTGGTGGTATATTGCTGATACGTCATGGTTCCCGCGTCCAGCTGTAGGAACTCCCTCTCAACCTTTTCGAGCTCTCGGTGAAGACAAAACTCCTCGATCACCAGTTTCTTCAACTCATTCCACCTCATCCTACCAATCTCTCTACTACCCTTGGCCTGGACAATATTGTCCCACCAACATAGGGCCGAGTCCACAAATGAGTGGGTGGCAAACTTCACATTCTGATCTTCCCGGCACTCGCTGATATCTAGAATAGCTTCCATCTCTCTCACCCACCGGTGAGCAGCAGCAGCAGTGCCATTCCCGTCAAAAGTCGAGGGCTTGCATCTTTGAAATGCCCTATAGTTACAGCCTCGTGCTGCCTCCAGCACAGGCTCTTCTTCTTCTTCCTCATCAGCTGAGACAACTGTCTCAGTCTCCGGTTGCTCCCTTACTCCCAAGGACCTATTCCTCTCTTTCCTTTCTCCTTCTAGCACAGCTTTGATCACTTCAGTCACCACAGACGATAAGATTGTCTGCCTGACCTGGTGAACCTCTTCCACCACCGCCTCCTTTACTGAGGCCCTCAAGTTAGCACTCTCATCACCACCCTCCGGATGAGGGGTCTCGGGCTCTTCATGAGCCACCTTTTCAGCTCTAGGCCTTCCTCTTGTGACCTGTGGTCCAGCACCACGTCAACCACGACCACCACCTCGAGAAGCCTTTGAAGATCTACCACCGGCCATCCTCGAACATGTTATAAGATTCAAACACCAACACGGTCATTCAAGGTAACAACTCAGTTTATGTCAAGTATAGTAAGTCCCTAATTACAGTGGCCAGTTGTGATTAGACACTTATTTTACTCTTCATACCCCAAGCATTTCCTATCCTGACTTCATCAGTATCTAAATCTACTAAGAAGCACATAAATCACATAACATGCACACAGAATACCGGTTAACATTAAGAAAATACCTGATGGCACGCAGCTACTCGGATTGGCATCCCTTCCCTTTGTCTCATTTTCAGTTTAAGCTTACGTTTCTTTTGAAAATTTTAACCAGTTTCACTAAAACTTTGGCTCTGATACCAACTTGTAAGGCCCGTTCCCGGAACACTTACAGCTAGTCAATCACTGCACGTAAAACATAAAATATATATTTATATGTACTAAACAGCGCAACGGAATAATTTAAAATCATTTCATTCATTGCTTTTGCAAAATAATACAACATTCATAATCATTACAAAATATTGTTTGTTCACATTACAATGCAAAAACATCATAATTTAAGCAATAGATGCCATCCCAAAGACGCCAAGTAGCTGCCCCGTGCCATCCTCAGCAACATTACCTGCCAACTGGAAACACATAAAAGTCAGCGTTGCTGAGTGAGTTCTAGTTTTATAAATGAAATACTTTTCTTTCGTTTTAAACCGTACTTACTTTCGTAAGCGATCATACATCATACGTACACATAGATAATAATTTATTATTATCTTTCATCGTCATTCGTTATCTTTCATTCCGTACATTTTATTCATTAACCTTCCTTCGTTCATTCCTTCCGGATCAAGGTCATCGGCTATACCCCAAACGTAAGCACAAAGCGGGTACTGGGCTGAAATTTATCAGACATCCATTCATTGCGCACAAAGCCTGGCACCAGCACCGGGGTAAGCGACAAAGATCCGTGTCGATCTAATGGATTGAATCCCTTACGAGTCACTCACCTCAACTTTGGCATACAAGTTTTTTGTGACAGCACAGTCACTCAACTCAACCTTTGGCATACAAGGCTTTTGTGACAGCAGAGTCACTCAACTCAACCTTTGGCATACAAGTCTTTTATGACATCATGGTCACTCACCTCAACCTTTGGCATACAAGTCTTTTGTGACATCACGGTCACTCACCTCAAGCTTTGCTTGCAAGACTTTTTGATTCATTCATTACATCATTAATGCATGCATTCTCTCAATCCTTACATTCCCTTTTCATTATCTTCCACTTTACGTTACATAATACTTTCATTTACTTTTCATAATCATACCACGTAAAGCCACGGAAAATAAACATACATAAGGAACATAACATAAACATAACCATACCATGCATAGCATCATCACATAAAACATCATAAGGTCAACATACATTACCCCCGGAAACATCCCATGTCAAAGCCTACACTTAAGCTCTACATCTCAAAAACCTTCGAAAATTCTGTCCCCTTAAAGAAATACGGATGAGCAAACCAATGCGGATGAACAAACAAATGCGGATGAACACCTCAGGAAATATTCTAAGTGTCCTAAAGAAATGCGCATGAACACTGTAGTGAATGCGCATACATAAAGCACATGTAAGTCTCCAGAAATAGTCCAACGAAGTGCGCATGAACCAAATGCGGATGACTGAAGCAAATGCGCATGGAGAAAACAAATGCGGATGAGCATACAACAAATGCGGATGAACACTTAGCAAATATGGGTGAACAAAATAGTTGATATGTTCATCAAATGCAGATGAAAACTTAACTAATGCGGATGAACAACACTTGTGCAAATATTCAAACTTAATGCGGATGATCAACTAACTGGAAACCGCGCCTTACACTATAATCAGTTCCCAACCCTTATTCTTATACATTCATCGCACCGATCTAGCATGCTAATCTCTCAGGACAAGCATACAACCACATAAACCGAGCAAAACATGCAGGCCCAAACACACCCACTAAAGAACAGGGCCAAACATACGGTACAACATACTGGACATATTAAAAAGTTAGTTACATGTATTTCCAGCCCCAAAACAAGTTTAAAACATAGAAACCGGGGATCTAGAAACTCACCTTATGCAATCCTCAAGTATAACTTCCTTCAAACCCGAATGCAATGAGTTCAAACACCAAAACCCAACAAAACACAACCCAAACACAAACAAACACACATAAGCATGCAACCGAGGCATAGGCGGCCAAGAACAACTTAAAATGATGAATTCTTACCTTGAATTCAATCTACTTGTTCTTCTTTCTTCAAAAACCCGAGATCTCTGCTCTGCTTCTTTCTCTCTCTACAATCAGCTGCAAAGGTGAAAAGTAACATGGCATGGGCGGCCATGTTGCTTTTGTACAAAATTATATTATATTTTGTACCTTGCACACTTTTAACCCCTCTATTTGGGTTTAATTGCATTTCCTTCTTTTATAAACATTTAATCCTTCTTTCTCGTCTTTTAAAATTTTTCCGGGTGTTACATAGTACTCCCCAAATCAAGAGTATTTTTCAACATTGTAACATTCTGTTTCCAGCTTTCAGGCAAGCTGTGTAGCATTTTCTTGTTTTGTTCCTTCTCCTTGTAAGTGACCCCCATAATTTCAAGGTCATTTACAAGTTGCACAAATCTGTGAAGCTGTGTGGAGATAGACTCTCCTTTGGTATGATGAAATGTCTCATAATGATTTATCAACTTGTCTTTGTTAATTTCTATAACTTCACTGCTTCCCTCACACATAATCTGTAGAGCATCCCAGACACCCTTAGTTGTTCCATATTTTTCTAATCTTTTCAGAATATCCATTTTTAGTGCTTGTGTATGGATGGAATAAGCTCTAAGATCAATCTTGATTTTCTTATATTGTTCATCATCAAGAGTTAAATTGGGATCCTCAATGGGAATTCTTGCAGTTTTGTACTGAGCAGCTTGATCAGCATTTAGAGATAGTGGAATGTAGGGACCTTTGCAAATAGATATACAGTAGTCAGGATCTACACCTGTAATGTAGTTTCTAAAATGAATTTTCCACTGCTTAAACTCAGATTTGTGTTTAAGCATAGGAGGTTTAGATGCATGACCAATTTCAGAATGATTATAAGAATCCATGTTAGTTAAACTGATTTTAACTGTTTAATACTGTTTAAGTGATTTTAAGTTCGAACGTGTGTTTTTCTTCAAATCTTCTGTTTTCGGTCAAGAACAGGTCTGTTAAGTTTAGATCTGTCGATTTGAAGGAGTCCTAAGTTCTTGATTTTGTGTTGGTGGGTTCGACAGCAGCAGATCTGAAGATTTTGTACTTTGTGGTGTTCGATTACAGTATGTTTATTTATCAGAAGAGTAGATCTTGCTGATGAACAACTCAGTCTACAGTTCAATCGATTTTCACCCAAAATCCGAGATGATTCTGTGATGAATTCAAGAGCCAAGGCTCTGATACCAATTGACTGGGTTTGAGAATGATATTCTCGGTTGATGTGACTCAACCTAGGATCGAATATGCAGACTAAGTCAGTAATATAGTTGCAGAATCACTATATTACAGAACAGATGAACCTGAAATAATGTTTAAGTAAATGTAGTACATGAACACCGAAGTCACTGATGTATACTATTGATGTTATAACTAGTGAGACCAAAAGCTTCCAAAGTTAGGGTATGTGACCCTATTTATAGGTGAATACATTGCCTGTACAAAAGACTAACTAACCTGATCTATACAAGTGAATCTAGTCTAAGTACAAAAAAAATATAAAAGTGTCATCAGTGATCAGGATCAATTAAGATCAATTAGAGTTGAATTGCAGCGGAATTAGAACAAGAATTAGACAAATATAGCAAGAACACAATAGATATTCAATGGAACAGTACACGGTTATAGAGAAAGAGGGTTTTCTGCAAAAGGGATAATATCATTCATGCACAAATGCTTCGGTATGGCAGCCGCTAAGCTTCGCAGTTACAATTAGGTCAACATTCCTTATATAAAGGAATGTGACGTCTGCTGATGTCACTTGATAGTGACATTAACAGAATTATTACAAACAACTGAAAGTAAGCAAACTACTGAGAATGTTCACAACAACTGAGAACATCTCAGAGTATGCTAAGTACAAGATGAAACTAAAACTACTGAAACTACAAGTACTGATTACAAGAAACATAAAACTACTGATTACAAAAGAACTGAAAGGAAAATATAACTACTGAAAGGAAACCATCACAACTACTGAAGAGGTCTTCTTCAGCTGTTGTGACAACATCTGAAACTTGGTCTTCAGTCTTTGTCTTCAGCTTTTGTCTTCAGACTTTGTCTTCAGTTCTTTAGCTTCAGACTTTGTCTTCAGCTTTTTCACTTCAGACTTTGTCTTCAGCTCTTTCACTTCAGACTTTGTCTTCAGACCTTGTTATCAGTTGATGTCTTCAGCTGTTGCAGACTACTTCAGTTGTTGTAATGTCTGTGGGACTTAAAGGTTTTTCTGATCAGGCTCATTGGTTCTTTTGGTCCAACAAACTCCCCCTGAACCAATGCAGCCAAAACCTTTAAGCTTATTGAGGTCCCACTTATTCTTGGCAGAAATACTCTCTTGATCAGCTTCAGAGATATCAGATAAGCACAGGCCAGGGAACAGGTTTCAGTAGATGTGAATGTCAAAGGATGGAAGGGAACTCTGTCTTGGGGAACTGGACACAGAGCTGTTATCCCAACCATGAAACCTACTTCCCATTGATGAGTCTATAAGACTCTCTGACGTAGGCCTCAAGGAGAACAACTTGTTCCTCCTTAGTGAGTTCTTCTGCTTCTCCTTCGAAGAAGAACTCTGGGCCATAGTACTCTGATAGGTACTTTACTGTCTTTCCATTTTTCAACTCAACAGTTGTTATCTCTCTGTAAGCAAATTCATCTGGGTGAGTCCCTTCTAATAACAACTGGAGTTCATTTTTCTTGATCTCTTCAAGCCTCTTGTATAACAACCCCTTCTTGACCATTTTGTTCTCCATTAGAGTTTGAGGGGTCATCTTTGACTTGTAGGCTCTCTTGAAGTCTTCAAGTATCTCCCAGGGTGAGACTACAATGGCCAACATAATAACAGCATCTATGGTCTTTCTCACTTGGCCATTGTATCTACTTGGTATGGATTTCTTATGAATTCTAGAACTAACCCTGGGGTCTGGCCAAATCCTTACTCTCTCCTTTTGATATTGAAAGGTATGCCTGAGAGCATACAGCCTTTGAGCGTGTTTCTTCATGGCTTGTATAGATGATGACTGAGGAAACTCTTTGTCAACCATCTTCAAAAGTTGCTCATCGTGCTGTTTCTGCTGTTCTTCTTCTTCAATCTTAACTTTCACCATTTGCCTCTGAAAGTCTGGTGTGATCATTTGTTGACTTCTGGGCTCAGGTATTTTTAGAACAGCAGAGATTGGCAGACTGTCTTCTTCATCATCTTCTTCTTCTTCTTCTTCCATCCTCAACACCCTTCTCCTCCTTCTGGGTGCATCATTGGATGTGGTTTGAGGTGGTTTTTGGGGTAAGGGAGTTGGTTTTGAGGGTTGAGTTGGTTTAAGTTTAGGTTTAGGGATTGGTTTGGAGAGTTGTGGGGTTGGTTGTTTTTGAGTGGGAGTTTGGGAAGGCTGATCTAGCATTTTTGTGGTAAGTTTGGCTTTGGAAAGCTTGGCCATATCAGTTCTCTTCCCAGCACCTGCTTCATCTAAGGCTTCGATAATCAACCCCTTATTGAATGCTTCAGAAGCACAGATTCTGGTGGTTATTGCCAGAATACTGTCTCTGGTCCATGATTTAATCTCAATTAATGATCTTCCCAAGTATTTTGCAATAAACCTGATCATTATCTCCAACCTCTCCCTTTCCATCACACTGTAACTGGCCCATCTCTCTTGTATCTCTTTAATCTCCAGCCTTCTGATCTCAGTGTCTAATGTAGCTGTATCAAAGCCCTGTCTGAAGAGTTGGTCTATTATTCTGTCCATTGATCTGCTGTGAGCTTCATCAGCTTCTTTAACCAGATCTTCCAATGATTTCTCTTCATCAGGCTTTTGAGTTTCAGCACTTTTCTTTCTCTTGTATGTGATCAGCTGTTTTTCCTTTTCTAACTCCTTTTCTTTCTCTTGTTGTTTCTCATCTTCCACTCTCTTTCTCTTTCTTTCTTTCACTGCCTTAGACTCCCCCTTTTTGGGTGCATTGGGTTCAGGGGTTTGAATGGCAGAAAGCTTCTTTTGCACAGCATCATCAACAAGTGTTTGTAGATTTGAGGAGATCCTCTCATCAATGGCTTTATGCACAATCTCATTGATGATGGGAGTGATGAGAGGTAAGGAATGTTGAAAGGTAGCAACCATCTGCTCAGAGGGGTTCTGTCCCTGAGAGGTGGTGCCAAAAGCAGTGGCTGGTGGCTCAGTTGAGTGTAGTGGCTGAGTGTTTGGTGAACCTTCAGATGAAGGTGCCATCTGTGGGTTTATTGGGGCAGATGGACTTTGATCCTGAGACATTTTGGCAAGCAGTTCTTTGAGTCTGCTCACCTCAGCCTCAAGGATTGTGTTATGGGCTAAGACATCGAAGAAAAAGCCCAGGTCATCATCAGTCTTTGCTGAATCACCTGACCTCCTGATTGAATCAGGATGTACATGCCCTGAGTGTAGATCAGTTGTAGCATGTGCCCCTTGTTCTTGGTTCTGGGGACTTCCTGCCTCAGGACTGAGTCCTTCATCGGCAGTTGCCTCTGGTGAGGTCTTAGAGATGTTACCAACTGCATCCTGTTCATTTGCTGAATCAGTAGAAGTGGCAGCCTCACCAGATGTTCTAACCTCCTCCTCTACACGGGGAGATTGAACATTATAACCCCTGTGCTGTGGGTTATCAGCAGCATTTTGGTCCTCTTCCTCAGCTGTTGAGGTTCTCCCCATTGTAATTGGTTTCTGGGGAGGAGGAGAGGAATGCAGCTGACTCAGCACTTGTGCAACTATAATGGTTGGGCTTTGAGGGGCGGTTGCATTTGGAGATAGGTTTGAAGCAGATTGCACCCGGGGTGACTGGTGCTCTTCAATGGTAACCTTCTCAATTGAGATAGGTTCCAGCATTGTGGTATCCCCAATTATGGTTGCATCAGGATCCTGTTGAGAGGATGCCTGAGCGGCTAGGGCTGGTGGAGTCTTTGACACTACTGGGGGGTTAGAACCAGTAAGTGTTTCCTGTATTGGTGGTACAGGGGCATCCTCAGGGGACTCATCTCCCTGAGTAGCCTTTTTGGGCTTTTTGGTGTTGGGTTTGGTGGGGACTTTGGATCTGGAAGTGGAGGCTGTGGGTTCCCGCTGCTTGGGTTTTAGCAGCCGGGCAGCCCCTTTCAGTGTAGGGTCAGAGTTGTGCCTGGAGTATACTTCAGGCAATACAGCCGGAGCAGGGACTCCAAGGCCAACAAGGCCGTCTGATTTTAGCTGATTTAAAATTATGGCCATGAGAAACCTGGGATATAATATCCATCTGTTTGCCACAGGTTTCAAAGCCAGATCCTTTAGTTCCATGAAAACTATCTCAGAAAAATTTAGATTTTGTCGTTCAAAGATAGAGTATAATACCTGTTGCCATCGGGAGGACATCTGATCCCATGAGGAGGTTTTTGATGCAAGGCAGACATTCACCATGTGGAATATAAGACGTTCAGCATCATGGAAGTGCTTCTTCAGAATGGTGGTAGCACTTAAGTCTCCTTCATACCCGTTATTGATGAAAGACATATCAGTTGTGCCTTTCGGGTATTCTGTGACACAGGTGGCATCATGTAGATTTAGGGTTTGTCGAATGATGTCTGGAGTGATGACCACCTGTTTCTGGTTAACCAACGACTGGAGAGTGATTTGGCTATCATTCTCACCAGTTTGCACAGAGACGTTGGTCCAGAATTGGCTTAGGGAATCGGGGTATATGGTAGGATTCAGAAGAAAAGCGGTTCGGTACTGGGAATCTACCATAAGATCGATGGCATTATCAAATTTGTTCCAAAAGGCCGATTTCGAGAGGTAGGCAACACAGTTGTGTCTGGGTTTGAGTTTCATGGTCGCCATTGTTGAGAGAGTGAAGGACATAAAACGGCTAATGAAACGTTTGAAAGTAGGTTTAGGTATTTATAGGGTAAGAAAAGGCTGATATAAAACGACTGAAAGTGTTGGTGCTGTCATCAGTTGTTTGAAAACAACTGAAGACCTGGTTTTAACTTTCAGAAGTTGTAACAACTGAAGACTTGGTATTAGTCATCAGTAGTTGTGAAACTACTGAAGACATGGTTTTGGCTTCAGGTGTTGTAAACAACTGAAGATTTGGTGTTAGTCATCAGTAGTTGTAAAACTACTGAAGACATGGTTTTGGCTTCAGTTGTATGAAGTGAAACAGCAGTTGTAGAAACAACTGAAGAGAAAAGTTTCTCATCAGCTGTTGTCGTCAATTCTTAGCTCATCAGCTGTTTCATTCTGACCTCAACACTTATCAGACTTTTTGTCTGATTTTCAGACGTTTCATTGGTCATCAGTACTTATCTGTTATACTGACATCAGTAGTTGTAACTACATCAGTAGTTGTAACCACATCAGTTCTTTTCAACAGATAGAGTACTTCAGTACTTTTAAGTAATTTAGTCTTCAGTAGTTATGAAAACTACTGAGGATAAAAGAACTTATCAGTACTTATTTGTGACAATAGTATACGAATGCTCATCAGTACTTGTTGACTGAGATCATCAGTAGTTGTCACTTATTCTAGCTGCAGCATACCAAGCCTTAACACTAGGTTTTGGAAAGTTGAACTGTCCAAAGGCTTAGTAAATATGTCTGCAAGCTCATCAGCACTAGGAACAAACTTTGGATCAATCAGACCTTTTTCAAAACAATCCCTAATAAAATGGTGTCTGATCTCAATATGTTTGGTCCTAGAGTGCTGGACTGGATTCTTGACAATACAAAGAGCTGAAGCACTATCCATTAGTAATGGAGTCTTAGTCTCTGTAATGCCATAATCCAATAATTGATTCTGAAGCCAGAGTACCTGAGATGTACAACTTGCAGCAGCAATGTACTCGGCTTCAGCAGTGGATGTAGCAACAGATGTTTGTTTCTTACTCTGCCAAGAAACCAAACAGTTGCCTAGGAATTGACATCCACCAGAAGTTGATTTTCTAGTTAATTTACACCCTGCATAGTCACTATCAGAAAAAGCAACTAATTTGCAAGAGTGCCCAGTGGAATACCAAAGACCTAGAGATTGAGTACCTTGCAGATATCTAAAGATCCTCTTGACTGCAATCAAATGAGACTCTTTAGGAGCAGCCTGAAATCTAGCACAAACACAAGTTGCAAACATAATATCTGGTCTAGAAGCTGTTAAGTACATCAAGGACCCAATCATACATCTGTAAAGTGTTTCATCAACAGCTTTACCTTTCTGATCTGCATCCAGTTGTGTGGTGCTGCACATGGGAGTAGAACAGGGCTTACAGTTTTGTAAATCAAACTTTTCCAAAAGACTCTTTGTGTATTTTGACTGATGAATGAAAGTTCCATCAGCCTTTTGTTTGATTTGCAAACCTAGAAAGAACTGTAATTCTCCCATGGCACTCATTTCGAATTTTTGTTGCATCAACTTTGTAAATGCATCACACAACTGTGGATCAGAGGATGCAAAAATAATATCATCAACATAAATTTGAACAAGGAGCTTATGCTGACCCACTTTCTTAATGAACAAAGTTTTATCTATGGAGCCTCTAGTGAAATTATTCTGAAGAAGAAAATTTGACAGTGTTTCATACCAGGCTCTAGGAGCTTGTTTCAACCCATAAAGAGCCTTATCAAGTTTATACACCCAATCAGGATGTTTATTATCCTCAAAACCTGGTGGTTGACACACATAAACCTCTTCTTTTATTTTACCATATAAAAATGCACTTTTGACATCCATTTGAAAAACTTTAAGATTGTGGAATGCAGCATAGGCTAAGAACAATCTAATTGCCTCCAGTCTGGCTACAGGGGCAAAGGTTTCATCATAATCAATACCTTCTTCTTGTGAAAACCCCTGGACAACCAGTCTGGCCTTGTTCTTGACAATTTGCCCATTTTCATCTGTTTTATTCCTAAACACCCATTTAGTGCCTATTGCACACTTACCTGGGGGTAGAGGAACCAGTTCCCACACTTGCTGCTTTTTGAACTGAAGAAGCTCAAGCTGCATGGCATCAACCCATCCATTGTCTCTTAATGCAATATGATAGTTCTTTGGCTCTTGCTGACTGATGAAGAGAGCATAGAAGCAGAAGTTGGACAATTGACTTCTAGTTGAGACACCAGCATTGATATCACCAATGATTTGAGACATTGGGTGATTCTTCAGCTCTTGGTACACTATGAGATCTGTGCAAGTGTTTGTAGCACGCTCAGCAGCAACAGATGTTGATCCAGATTCTTGAAACCAAGTATTAGATGGCAAGTCAAATGAAGTAGAGGATTCAGAAATCTCATCAGCATTTGTTGTGGATGGTGCTACTGAAGCTACAGGAACATCAAGTTTAGTAGACTCAGGCAGTTGATCACTAAACTTGAATAGGTGAGTACTGGGATCATCATCAACATCAGTACCACCAGATGGATGACTAGCTGCAGAAGGTGATGAATTCACATGATCTGCAACAGCTGGAGGCTGATAAGGAACATATTGCAGTATGTCCAGATCAAACAACTCCACAGGGTTTTGTGGGATTTTGTCCTTAGGAGATTCATTGAACTTCACATGCAAGGTTTCTTCAACCATCTTTGTTCTGCAGTTGAACACTCTGTAAGCCTTGCAAGTGGATGAATACCCAACAAAATACCCTGCATCCACCTTAGAATCAAACTTTTGGAGTTGATCCTTTGTGTTGAGAATGTAACAAGGACACCCAAATGCTCTGAAGAATGAAATTAGAGGAGCCAAATGATGTAGAACTTCATAAGGAGTCTTCATCAACCTCTGATTCACTAAAGCTCTATTTTGCACATAGCATGCTGTGTTGACAGCTTCAGCCCAAAAGGTCAGTGGCAAACCAGAGTCAGCCAACATGGACCTTGCAGCTTCAATTAGGGTCCTGTTCTTTCTCTCCACTACTCCATTTTGTTCTGGAGTCCTTGGGATGCTATACTGCCTCTTGATTCCTTTTGAAAGGTAGAAATCATCAAGTGTATGGTTTCTAAATTCAGTTCCATTATCACTTCTTATACACTTGACTGATAGGGAATACTGCTTCTCAACATACAACACAAAGTTAATAATTGTCTGAGCAGCCTCATCCTTTGAATGCAAGAAGAAGGTCCATACAAATCTGGAGTAATCATCCACAATTACCAGACAGTATTTCTTCTTTGCCATGCTCATTACTCTCACAGGACCAAAGAGATCCATGTGCAGTAATTGCAAGCAGGCAGTGGACTTTGGTTCTTCTATAGGAGGGAATGAAACTTTGTGTTGTTTTCCTTTTAAACAAGCAGTGCAGGTTTCATCACAGTGGAACTCCTTTATTGGTAGACCTCTCACTAAACTATTGTGGATCAGCTGATTCATGTTTTTGAGATTAACATGACCCAGCCTTCTATGCCACAGTTTAGATTCCTGAGGAGAGGCCTTGGAGAACAGGCAAGGATGACCTTTTAAATCAATCTTCTTTGACAAATCCAAGGCATATACTCTTCCTATCCTGTTGGCCTTCAGGAGAGTATGTTCATCCAATACCTTGTCAATCAGCCTCAGAACTTTGGAAGACAGAATCCGGCAGTTCTGGCTTGTGAAAAGTGCAACATGCCCTTTATCACACATCTGACTGACACTCAGTAGATTATACTTGAGATTCTCCACATGGTTAACATCATCAAATCTGATTTCTCCATTTGACACAAATCCTTTCCCGATGATGTAACCCTTAGCATCATTTCCAAATGAGACAAATCCCTTCTTTCCTTGAGAGTAGTCATTAAGAAGAGAACTGCTCCCAGTCATATGCATAGATCCTCCACTGTCTACATACCAGATGCTTCTTTGGCATGCTGAAGAACCCTGCATTTATCATAAGAAACTAGTTAGCTTTAGAGACCCAAACCTTTTTGGTTTTGGGTCTGTTTTCATCAACAGATTTAACCATAACTTGTTTCTCATGATTAACAGCTGATGAAGGTGGAGATGGTGCTGAAATGGATTTCTTAGATTTGGGCTTGGATTTCCTTTTCAGTGGTTTGATCACAGGTGCATCTAGTTGGTTAACTCTCCCCAACAAATGCTGAACCATCATAACAAGTTGTGTCTGATTTGTTGCTAAAGCCTTCAGCTCATTTGACACATCAGTACTTGTTTTTGATGAGTTCCTGTGACCCACCATTTCCTCCTTCTTGAAATTCACAGACTTAGTCTGATGTTTATCATGAGGAACACTATCAGCTGTTTTCTGATAAACCCCATCCTTCTTTTTGGATTTTGGTGAGGCCTTGGGTTTATCAGTTTGAGATGACTGTGGTACAAACTTGGTCTCAAACTCATTTTTCATTTTATTAATCTCTTCTTTAATGAGCTTATCTCTGTTGAGTTTGGAACCCTTTTTGTACCAGCATTCATCAGATAGATGATTGAATTTACCACATATTTCACATGGCTTATTCTTCATCTTGGATTGATCAACTGCTGAAGTGGAAACTACTGAAGGTGTGATCTTCAGTACTTTCCTCCTTTCAGTACTTGTGTTAAGTACTGAAGGATCGGTAACAACTGAAGACTTGTTCTTCAGCTGTTCTCTATCCGTCCTGAAAGACCGTATGATAGATTCCTCAGCAGTTGTTAATCCTTTTATTTCAGCAGATTTGAAATGCTTTTCAGATGTTGTGACTTGCCCTTCAGTACTTGGAGTACTTTGAGGGACAACATCTGAATTGCTCAGCTTCATGTGTTTATCAGCATTTAAACCATCAGGCAATTGATTTGCTGAGATCTTAACACTGACTTCATCCTCTAATTTTGTATTATCATTTGAGGATGAATCACATGATGATGTGGTTTGGAAATTACTTTCACCTTCAGATTTTACTATTGATTTTGAAGTAAAATCAGTAGGTGGTGCAGTATGATTGTAACCTATTCCAAACTTCACATTTGAAGCTGTTTGCTTGCTGAGAAGCATTTCAAATCCCTTGCAGGATGTTACCCAGCGGTCACACTCAACTTGGGTAGCTGCAAGTGTCTCTTTGAGACTTCTGTGGTTCTCAAGTATGACCTCTACCTTAGCCTTTTCATCATTAAGTTGGCATTTAAGCTTGTAAATCTCATCATCTTTGTCATTAAGAGCAGACTCATACTCAGCTTTTCTTTTGGAAATAGTTTTCTCAAGCTCAAGATTTTGATTGATTAAAGCTACATTTGCCTCTCTAATAGAGACAAAGGCAGCTATGCATGATTCAGAACATAACTTGGCTTTAGCCTCAGAAGATACCTGGGTTACCTGTGAAGATGATGCATTGGAGCAGGAACCCTCAGTAGACTCCAGGGCCATGAGAGCAAGATTCCCAAAAGGATGTTCACCACCATGTTGACCAGCACCAGCAAATAATTGCTCATTGAAACCAGAAAGATCATCTGGTAAGCTGCTCCAGTCAACAACTCCTGGTGTGAAGAAGCTGTGATGAGGTTGAGATTGTGATGGAGATGGTTGAGGCTCAGGTAGGGCTTGAGGTTGTTGTGCTATAGGAACTTGAACTGGATTTGGCTGTGGCATGTAATAGCAGGGATATGGATATGGCATTGGACCCTGAGGGACAAAATATGCAGGAGATTGAGGTTGTGAGTGATGACCAGAACTAGCAGGATGTTGCCCTTTGTTTTGTGAACTATTGCTTGGAAAGGTCACAAAGGGTGCAGAGGAGTTAGATCCAGTTGATCTACACTCTCTTGCAAAGTGCCCAAGCCTGTGGCATTTGTGACACCTCAACTTACTCTTGTCAAAACCAACTTTGGTTTTGCCAGAGAGTCCTGGAAATTTCCTACCAGTTCTCTTGTAGAACTTTTGAGATCTGATATTGATCAAGGCCATTTGGCTCAAAATATCCATCTCTTCTAAATCATCATCAGCAATACCCATCAAATCATCCATGATAAAGCATAAATTATCACTATTACACCC
Source organism: Flaveria sonorensis (assembly GCA_025506505.1). Classification (NCBI taxonomy): domain Eukaryota; kingdom Viridiplantae; phylum Streptophyta; class Magnoliopsida; order Asterales; family Asteraceae; genus Flaveria; species Flaveria sonorensis. The sequence continues at coordinate 37,238,729 of CM046440.1, read as the reverse complement.
AGAATGACTGTCAACACCAACAAATGCATGATCAGAACTGTTTGAAGAGAAATCTATATGCTCATCATAATGGCTTTCTGATCCAGCATATTCTGACTCATGACCGACCAAGGCAGTGTTCCCTGGTACAAAGTCATCAGTGAGCTTTCCTGATGATGCCAGTTTCCTTTTCTGCTCTATCTCTCTTTCAAATGTAAGCAGTTTCCCATGGAGTTGGGTGAGAGATAGGCTATCCAGATTTGCACTGGAGCGTAGGACAATGGTGTATGTGTCCCATCTCTCAGGCAGTGATCTGAGGAATCTGTTGTTCATCTGGCTGTTAGTATACTCATGCTTGACCATTTTCAGCTCAGAGATCAAGCAGGAGAAACGCTCAAACTGTTGAGTCAGTGTCTCACCCTTCCTATGAGAGAATGTCTCATATTGTTGGGCGAGGATTTCTCTGTTGTTTGCTAAGACCTCATCAGTTCCTCCGAATTGTTCCTTCAAAGCATTCCAGAGGTCATGAGCAGTTTCATGATGCATAAGCCCAGAATAGATTTCATTAGGCAGTGCCATGGCCAGAATTCCATGGGCTTTAGCATCAATCTCAAACAGTTTACGATCTTCATCTGAGTATTGCTCCTTCTTCTTCGGAACCATTTGGTTGGTCTCCGGATTGTTCACCATAGGCTTGTGTGGACCGTGAACCACAGATGTCCAACAACCTGAACTGTTAACAGACAGGTGATGGAGCATTCTTCGTTGCCATATGTTATACTCACTCCTAACCAGCATCGGAGGCTTGGTTGAGGAGCCAGTATTGTGAGGGTCATTAGATGGAGTAGTCATTCTCAGATTCAAACCAATTCAATCAAGTTTCAACAGATTTAGCACAAAAACACAACAAACTCAATATGAACCAAGAAGAAACTCAAATTGAATAACCAGAAGCAGCAGAAGATCAATCTCTATAACCAATTCTTGCAAATATGCTAATTCGATCAAACTTTAGATATCGAAATAGCAGTTTCAATGATCAATTGTTAAACCGATCAATGATTAACCTGCTCTGATACCATTTGACAGGATCAGTGATCTAAGTTTGATCAATTAGAGTTGAATCGCAGCGGAATTAGAACAAGAATTAGACAAATATAGCAAGAACACAATAGATATTCAATGGAACAGTACACGGTTATAGAGAAAGAGGGTTTTCTGCAAAAGGGATAATATCATTCATGCACAAATGCTTCGGTATGGCGCCGCTAAGCTTCGCACCTTACAATTAGGTCAACATTCCTTATATAAAGGAATGTGACGTCTGCTGATGTCACTTGATAGTGACATCTAACAGAATTATTACAAACAACTGAAAGTAAGCAAACTACTGAGAATGTTCACAACAACTGAGAACATCTCAGAGTATGCTAAGTACAAGATGAAACTAAAACTACTGAAACTACAAGTACTGATTACAAGAAACATAAAACTACTGATTACAAAAGAACTGAAAGGAAAATATAACTACTGAAAGGAAACCATCACAACTACTGAAGAGGTCTTCTTCAGCTGTTGTGACAACATCTGAAACTTGGTCTTCAGTCTTTGTCTTCAGCTTTTGTCTTCAGACTTTGTCTTCAGTTCTTTAGCTTCAGACTTTGTCTTCAGCTTTTTCACTTCAGACTTTGTCTTCAGCTCTTTCACTTCAGACTTTGTCTTCAGACCTTGTTATCAGTTGATGTCTTCAGCTGTTGCAGACTACTTCAGTTGTTGTAATGTCTGTGGGACTTAAAGGTTTTTCTGATCAGGCTCATTGGTTCTTTTGGTCCACAATGTTTGTAGTCTCTGTGTTGTTCTTAGTTAATGTCGGATGAATTCCCTTGTCAGCATTTACGTGTTCATCCGTATGGACTAATGCGTACCAACTGATTTCTTCATTCAATGACAGTCGGAGAACACTTCTGCTGTTCAGCAGTAGTTTGTCTGTTCCGCATTTGTTCCAAACACTTGTTAGTATGTGTTCCTAGTCATCCCCGATTAACAAATGCTGTGTGCCCTTACTTATCTTTTCTCTTGTCTTTTGTTTGTCTTCTGTTGATATGTCTTCTGGGTTCTTCTGTTGTTTCCGCAACTAAGTTCTCCAACCAGAACACCTCCAACCAGTTCTTTGGAGTTGGCAAGTATGATCTTTCAGTGTCTACAAATAATCTTCAAATACCACAAAATAATCAGATGACAGATCATTTCTGTAAAACTTCATGGAACAAAACTTTGAAAGAACTAGAAATTGTTTCCAAACAACTTGAAGAAATGACTAAGAACTTGGAAGAGGAGAAAAAGCACATGCTGCTAAACAAGTTGATCTTGCAAAAGTCAAAGTTCCAAAACAATTATGGAACAACTGCAAAGTGAACGAAAGGACAAACAAAAAGCAGGCTTGGTTTTACACACGAACCAATGGCTGAATCTATAACAAACACTTTACCAGAGAACTTCAACACGCATGATCATTCTCATGAAAACAAAGATAAACTTAAAGCTTTCCAACACAAAAACATCATGATTTATGATAGTGAAGAAGAGAAAACCAATGTTGAATCTTTGAAGAAAAAGATACTGAAAAGATCAAAAACGGTCATCCGGTAAAAGTAAAATCATATGAACCACGACCGAAAAGTAAGAAAATATTTGTTCTCAAAGAATCTGTTTTGGAAGAAGTGATCATTAAAAATAATAAACAAAACTCCAAAAACAAAGATAAAGCAAAACAAGAAGGAACATCAGAAGATTTAAACTCTTATGGTTTAAATAATCAAGAGTTTATTAAATGGCAAAAAGATCAGAAAGAGAAAGAAACTGAAAAAGAATCTTCACTTGAAGATGTTCAATCTCAAATAAAATCAAATTCTACAAAATCAAGGAACCAAAGAAGAAGAAGAAAATTGACTAAAGCTAAAACTGATCAAAATAAGAGTCAAGAAAATCAGACAAAAACAAGCAACTCAACTCAAAATAAGAGTCAAGAAAATCAAACTCTGATCTGAAACAGGTTCAGATTCGAAGTCTTCCGCTGTCGTTAAACGATTTGTTTCTAAGGATTTTAAGAATGCAGTTCATGTACGAAAGTCAAAACCAAATATACAAAAGAACAAATTGTCAAATCAAAAACAAAATTTGTCAAATCAAAAACAAAAGATTAACTTTTTGACGCCTAAATCTAAACAAGGATCAAACATTGCGTCAACATCAAAAGTTAATAAACAGTTGTTTAAAACACCACAAAGGTACTGTGAAATTTGTGACATGTATAATCATAAGACTGCTGAATGTTTTTTTAACAAGTATTGTCACATATGTGATATGAGAACTCACTCAACAGCAGATTGTTACTTTAATAAGTATTGTACCTTCTGTGATGAAAGGACTCACAATACAGAAAATTGTTACTTTAGAAGAGTTTGCCAAGGAAAGGATTTGCCAATACACAATTGAGGAAAGGCTATGTTAATCCTCAGTTTAAAAGAAATCAAACCATTGGTTTTCAAAGATGAACTAACCAACCTTCCTTAGGCTTGAGATCTTTCAAAAGAAATGACTCTGTGAGACCAATACAATACATTCAAGATCAATTCATTCCAAGGTCTATGAGAATGAATGATAAAAATTTTGGAAATAAAATTTTTTCTAAAATTGGTCATTCAAATGGTATGAATATTCTTAATAATGATAAAAAAATTGTGAATAATAGAATTAGTAAATTCATTAAAAGCAAGCCTGATGTGAATAAACTCCATTTTAAACAGATTACCATTGTTGATAAGTTTGGCAAACTCAAGACCATCTCGGCTTGGGTCGATAACTCAACTTAGTTTTCTTTGTCTTGCAGGTACACCCAAGAAGACCTAACAACACATGGTATGTGGATAGTGGGTGTAGCCGGCATATGACAAGCAATCATGCCTTACTTCAAGAATTTAAGTTAAAAGATGGTACACACTCCTTCGGTGGTGATGCAGGAGGAGAAATCACAGGCGAGGAAACAGTATCCAACGGGATAATAAGCTTTGATAAAGTCAACTACTGCTCACAGTTGAACTTTAATTTGTTAAGCATTTCCCAAATTTGTGATAAATCGTATTCTGTTCTTTTTGATGATTCTTTTTGCTATATTTTGAAGCCAAGTTTTCAGATTAGCAAAGACTGGGTGGTTGTTAAAGCTATTAGGGATCGAGATGTATACAAGCTGGATATGTCTCAAGTTGATCCATCTACAGAAACAACTTGCCTTATTGCTCAAGCATCAAATGACAAAAGTCAGCTTTGGTATAGACATCTCGGGCATTCCAACTTCAAGAACATGAACAAGCTTGTATCAGGAAATCATGTTGTAGGTCTTCCAACAAAGAAGTTTGCCACAACTGATCTCTGCTCTGCATGTTTAAAAGGAAAGCAACACAGAGCGTCTTATAAGCCCAAGCTAATAAACTCAAATTCCAAACCTCTCTAGATGTTACACATGGACCTATTCGGACCAACAAATGTTTGGAGTATTGGAAAGAAATCTTACTGTTTTATCATTAATGACTTATCATTAAATCTGAAACGGCTAATTACAACATTAAAGTAGAAAATCAATTAGAACAAAAGGTGAAAATAATTAGAATGCTAATGAAACGGCTAAATTTAAAAATGAATTCAGAAAGTTGGTATGAACTCTAATATTGATAAATTTTGTGTAGAAAAAGGTATTGTTCGTCTTTTCCATCAGTTGCAAATGGTCCAGCTTTGTTATTTGATTTAGATTCTTTGTCAAACTCTTTAAATTCTAACTTGTTTGAATCTAAAGGTCAGAAGAAGAAACAAGAAGGAGATCTCAGATCGTTCAGCGATGATTCTAATTCTAATGATATGGATGACTCAAGCCTAAATTATCCATTTTTCTCTTTTGTGAAAGATTCTATATTTCAGTCTGAAAATCATGATCAATCTCAACAAGCTCAAGAACATTCCTTGTCTGAAAATACCAATGTATCACAACCTATTCCTAATGATGGTCCTGAAACTATACAACCTGAGTCCGGAACATCATCGATCTCTGATGATGTAGTTGTTACAGATAATCTTGATTACTTTATCAACTCACCGACTCAAGTTCCAAATTTCAATCCACATTCTTTGAATTTATTGCATCAGCTTTACGACTTGAACCAATCTAATCTGGATGTTCATGTTTAAGTGAATGAGATTCCAACATGTCATGTTCACAAGAACCATCCAACATCTCTGATTATCGGTCCATTGAATGAGAGAATGACAAGAAGTCATTCAGAACAAGCAAACTTTTGCTTATACTCGTGTTTTCTATCTCAAATTGTTCCTAAAAACGTCACCAAAGCGTTAAAGGACAATGGTTGGATTGAGGCAATGCAAGAAAAATGCAATTCCACAAACAGGAAGTGTGAAAGATTGTGGATTTACCTGAAGGAGAAAATGCCATAGGCACAAAATGGTTGTTTAGAAACAAAATAGACGATCGGGGAATTGTTGTTCGCAACAAAGCGAGACTCGTTGCATAAGGTTACACCGATGAAGAAGGAATAGATTATGATGAAGTATTTGCTCCAGTTGCAAGACTTGAATCAATTCGTGTCTTCCTAGCTTATGCATCATTCATGAAATTCAATGTGTACCAAATGGACGTTAAAGGTGCTTTCTTATATGGACCAATAACTAATGATGTGTATGTCAAACAACCTCTAGGTTTTGAAGATTCAGAATATCCTCATCGTGTGTACAAGTTTAGCAAAGCATTGTAGGGTCTACATCAAGCTCCTAGAATCTGGTATGAAACATTACCATAACACTTAATCCAACATGGATACATGCGTGGGAAAATTGATCCTACTTTGTTTATAAAGAAGGATGCTAATGATCTCTTATGTGTTCAAGTGTACGTTGATGATATCATATTTGGTTCTACAAGTCCAAAGTTATGCAATGAATTTGAAGAAATCATGAAGTCTCGCTTTCAAATGAGTTCTATGGGAGACATTAACTTTTTCCTTAGTCTTCAAGTGAAGCAGTCCGCAGATGCAATTTTTATAATTCAAGATAAATTCGTTGATAAACTCTTGAAGAAATTTAAATTGCAAGATTGTCAATCCATAAGAACTCCAGCTGACGTAAATTCCAAGATTGAACCTGATTCGAAAGGAAAATCTGTTGACAAAGTTTATACAGATCTATGATTGGATCTTTGATGTATCTTACTGCATCTAGATCTGATATATGTATGATGTTTGTGTCTGTGCCAGGTATCAATCTGACCCGAAGGAATCTCACTTAATTGTTGTTAAACGAATATTCAAGTATCTCAAAGGAAAACTGGCTTTAGGGCTATGGTATCCTTATGAAGGAAACTTCGAGTTACATGGATATACAGATAGTGATTATGGGGGATGTTGCCAAGATCGTAAATCTTCGATGGGTGGTTGTCAGTTTTTAGGTCCAGATTAGTCTCATGGCAATGTAAGAAACAAACAAATGTCTCTGTTTCAACCGTAGAAGCTGAGTACATTGCTGCATCAGCAGGATGTTCTCAAATCCATTGGTTACAAAACCAACTGCTGGATTACGGGTTCAATTTTCTTAAAACCCCTATTTATATTTATAACACTACTACTATGTTTATTACAGCTAATCCTATCCAGGACTCAAAAACAAAATATATTGAAATTCGATATCATTTTCTCAGAGATAACTCTGAAAAAGGTTTAATCATTTTGATTCGAATCGTAACTTAAAAACAGTTGGCTGACCTATTTACAAAAGCCTTTTTACCAGGTCGATTTGAATATTTGGTCGAGTCAATTGGACTTATTAATCATGTTTAAACACTGGTTTTGAGTTTAATTCAGTTGTTTGATTCATTAAAAATGATAAGAACCCTCCCTTAGCTTAATCTTGAATATAGAGAAAGTGTCAAAGTTAACTGCCTGATTGTATATATTGTGTGTTTATGTTCAATACTAAATGAAAAAGAAAATAAAAAAATAGAAAATTGCAAAATCAAATAGAAAAATATAAAACAAAAACACAAAAATAGAGTTTTTCTTGATTAGTTAAGTGTTTAGGACTGAATCTGTCTTTGCAATTTGTGAGAAATGATAGATACATTAGTTATGATTAGTTGCATACTTCACTCGCTACTAAAGTCTGACTTGATCAGATATGATGTGCAAGTAAACTCAAGAAATAATACTTAAAAAGTAAATTTTTGTAATCAAACTAAATCACTCATGCATTCACGTTTGTCCATTTTAGTACCAAAGAGTAGTGTTGACTTCTCAAATTGATTGCTTATTAAGTCATAATTACACCTGGTGGTGATTTGAATAATTGAGCTCTAATTAATTTAAAGCATCTAATCACTTCTCTGTTATGAGTCATCATAGACCTGAGGTGATGAGATATCCTTTGTTGTAAGTAATTACAGACCTGGATATTCTCACTTGACGCAAAAAGATGCCAATGTGCACAATATCAACATGAGATCTGGTTATAAGTATATGTCAGGTTAACATGTTGAGAAAGGTGATTTCTTGCAGATCTTTATGAAGGTTGATCTTTCTAAGTCTATGTGTGACTTACATAATGCCATATCTAATCATACCTTAATCAATCCAAGAATTGAAAAAGTAAGTGTGCTGTGTATCTTGCCAAAAGCACTCATTTTCTGTCCTTAGATCTCGTGTATCCTTTGCTGCAGAAATGCTGACCTGGAACACACTTGATCAGGATTTAATCACTGTCTATGACTATACATCATTTTATTTTAATTTAATGTGCTGATCTAAACTAATATGATCTCACTGCAGGCATGTGATTCAATTGTATATAGTAGATTTTTATTATGCTTTAATTTTGATTTTCTACATGATTTTCTGTGTGCGGGCATGTTGATAATGATTAGTTTTCTCGTCTTACAAAATCAAAGAAACATCTATGTTTGTAAAACTTCTAGTTTAATTGCATCACAATATCATCATAGATCGATCCATTTTGATCCTATCATAAACCAAATTTGTGCCTCCGTGCTTTTCGATTCTGTTGTTAGTAAGAGTTTTATTTCTACTGCCTTCTGTGCTAAGTTGCATATTAGAAGTAGTAGTATTGATGAGCCCTTCGATGTAGAAACTACCATTAGTAAGTCCACCAGGATTTCTGATCTGATAGAGGATTAGTTGGGCCATAGGTTCTCTGCTAAATTATTCGTGATGCCCCTAGGCGGATTCAATGTGGTTCCACGAATGGATTGGCTAGTAGCCTATGAGGCAAATATTGTGTGTCGTAAGAAGATTATTTGTTTGACCGCACTTTATAGGAGTTCGATGACGATTTACGGTGATAGAGTCGGTACAGTTCCAAAAGTAATTTCAATGGTGGTGGCCGAGAAGTGCATGAGACGTTGATGTAGTGCCTACCTAGCTTATGTGAAAGATGTGGATGCGTCAGTACCATGATTGTCCGCCATACCAGTCGTTTGTGACTTCCCAGATGTATTCTCGGAGGATCTACCAGGTGTGCCATCGTACCGCGAGATCGAGTTCCAGATTGATTTGATACCTGGTGCCCAACCTGTTGCCAAGGCACCGTATCGACTAGCTTCCTCCGAGATGAAGGAATTGATGACTCAGCTGCAAGAGTTGTTAGATAAGGGGTTCATCCAACTGAGTATCTCTCCCTGGGGTGCACCCGTCTTCTTTGTAAAGAAGAAGGACGGTAGCATGAGGATGTGCATCGACTACCCTAAGTTGAACAAGTTGACAGTGAAGAACCGGTACCTACTACCAAGGATTGATGACTTATTTGATCAGCTCCAAGGCACCAGCTGGTTCTCAAGGATAGATCTCTGATCTGGTTATCATCAACTAAAAGTTAAAGAACAGGATATCCCGAAGACTGCGTTTCGAATGTGATATGGGCATTACGAATTCCTCGTTACGTCTTTCGGTTTAACTAACGTGCCAGCTGCTTTTAAGGATTTGATGAATCAGGTGTTTCAGCCGATGTTGGATAAATCAGTGATTGTGTTTATCGATGATATCCTGATTTATTCGAAGAGCAAAGAAGAGCATGCCGGTCACATTCGCGAGGTATTGGAGATGCTTAGAGGAGAGAAGTTGTATGCTAAGTTCTCCAAATGCGCGTTCAGGTTGCTGGAAGTTCAGTTTTAAGGTCATGTGGTTAATTCTGAAGGGACTATGGTGGACTCGGAAAAGGTGGAGGCGGTAATGCAATGGAAGTCTCTAAAGACGCCATCTGAGATTCGTAGTTTCTTGGGTTTGGCGGGCTACTAAAGAAGATTCATCCAAGAGTTCTCCTAGATAACTTCACCATTGACCAAGTTGACCTTCAAGGAGGTGAAGTTTGTATGGGGTCGAGAATAGGAGAGTGCTTTTGAAGAGTTAAAGACAAGATTGACCCAAGCACCTGTCTTAACGTTACCTGAAGGGAGTGAATACTTGGTGGTCTATTCGGATACTTCTTATTCAGGGTTGGGTTGCGTGCTGATGTAGCGAGGGAGGGTAATAGCCTATGCATCCTAACAGTTGAAAACCCATGAGGCTAATTACCCTACTCATGATCTGGAGTTGGCGGTGGTGGTCTTTGCATTGAAGATTTTAAGGCACTACTTGTACGGGACGAAGTGCACTATCTTCACTGACCACAAGAGCTTGAAGTACTTCTTCGAGCAAAAGGATCTCAACATGAGGTAGAGGAGATGGTTGGAGCTTATCAAGGACTATGATTATGAGATCCACTACCATCCGGGCAAGGCCAATATGGTGGCGAATACCCTTAGCCAAAAAGAGAGACCCGAGCATATTCAGGTAAAGGCTTATCAGTTGGTAATGACCTCTGACGTGATGAAGCAGGTCAAGGAATTTCAGGATGAGGTGTTGAAGGATGATCGAATCAACTCCAAAAGGATGAAAGGACTAGTCGCGGAGTGGATCCCTCGTTATGGAGACCTACGGGGGCAAATCATGGATGAAGCCCATAAAACTCGTTACTCAATTCATCCCGATGCTACGAAGATGTATCATGATATGAAGAAAGACTACTGGTGGCCGGGTATGAAGCGCGATGTAACGGAGTATGTGAACAAGTGCCTTACTTGCTTGCAAGTAAACGCGGAACATCAGAAGCCATACGGGAAGATCCAACCCTTGGGATATACCCAAGTGGAAATGGGAGCACATCACCATGGACTTCATTATGAAGTTACCACTACAGCAAGGGGGTACGATGTCATATCGGTGATAGTTGACTGTTTGACAAAGAGTTCTCACTTTCTACCAATCCTCCAGACGTACTCATCTGAGAGGTTGGCGGATATGTTCATCAAAGAGATTCTGACTCGTCATGGTGTACCGGTGTCTATCGTGTCTGACTGTGACACTCGGTTTACATCTAAGTTTTGGAAAAGATTTCATGATGCGATGGGGACGAGATTACATATCAGTACGGCTTACCATCCTCAGACAGACGGTAAGTCAGAGACGAGGCTGCGGAATAAAGTGGTTCCACTGGAGCGAGTACAGTGGAGACATAGGAAGGGATCCGAGTCAACGTGGGAGGTTGAGGAGGAAATGAGACAGCATTACCCACAGCTGTTCGAGGAGTGATAGGTTTCGGGGACGAAACCTATATAAGGGAGGTGGACATGTAACACCTAGAAAATTTCAGCATGAAGAACAGAAAAGAAAGCAAGGGAGAAATAGAGTATTATCGTAAAACAAGGGGTTAAAAGCGGGAAAGGGCCAAACTTGCCCATAATAGATTCAAAAAGGTGATAAGGCCGCCCATACTTCTCTTTTGCATGCAAGAAATCTCGGTTGAAGTAAGAAGAAGAAGCTTCACTCGGTTTTAGAGAGAGAAAGTCTTTGAAATGTAAGATTCTATGGTGTTCTTCTTGGTTTCAATTGGGTTTTCAGCTTCTGTATCGATCCTTAAGTGTTTCTATGTGTTTGGTTGTGTGTTTTCGTGTGTTTAGGTGCTAGAACTCTAGGATGCTCTTTGGAGGAGTTTTACTCGAAAGAAGTTAGAGGTGAGTTCTAGATCCCCTCTTTTACTGGTTTTCTATGTGTTTGGGGCTGTTATGCATACTGGACAGAAGGTTTCTAAACCAAACTATGAATTTTAACATGATGTGTGATTGTGTGCTGTTGATGTATGTTTTTAGATGATTTGTAAGTTATGCATGATGTTTAGTATGTTCCAAGTGTGTAGCATGTTAGATCTAAGCTAAGAATATGCTTAAAATGATGTATGGAGACAGGAAATTGAGTATGTTGGATCGCAAGGTGCGATAAGATGTCCGTTGTTGATCTCGTATGTCCACTGTGGATACTTAGCAAGGTTGTCCAGGTGGTCTGTTGTGGACACTCACTATCCGCTGTGGACACTTGGACATTATTAATGTGTCTGTTGTGGACACTTAGGCATTTAGCTATTCGAAGTGAACTTTGCATGTTCGCTGTAGACTTTGCTTGTCCGCTGTGGAACCTTGAGAAAATATTGGTTGTCTGCTGTGGACTTAGTTGTCCGTTGTGGACCCTTGAATGTTTTAGTTGTGCGCTATGACCATACTTAGTGGTTTACTCATCCGCTGTGGACTTTGGTTGTCCGCTGTGGGCATTGTTCATCCGCATTTGCTGAACATTCAACTGCATTGGTTTTATGTTCAATAGTTAAGTATTTTGTTCATCCGCATTTGCCCTGGTTCTTCCGCATTTAGTATTGTTCATTCGCATTTGGACTTGTTCATCCACATTTGGACTTGTTCATCAATATTTGGACTTGTTCATCCGCATTTGCTTGTCTGCATTTGCTGAACATTCAGCCGCATTGGCCTATGTTCATCCGCATTTCTTTGGGGACTTAGGATTTTTGAAATCTTGGGAAATAGAATGTAGTGTTAAGTTCTGGAATGTTATGATAGTTTATCCTCGTTGATGTTATGTATGTTGGTAGGCTGTGGTTGATGTTCTATATTACGTATTAGTATGTGACTTTACATGGTGTGTTAATACTCTTGTACGTAAAGTATAATTGTAATGAAAGTGAAGATAAAGATAATGAAAAGTGGAACGTAATGAATGAATTAAAAGTCTTACAAGCATATAAAAGGGGGTTCACAACTCTTTATGGGTTGCCACCTCGACAGTGTGCCGAGTGCACACCTAACGATCAGTCTTTGTGACTGATAGAAATGTGCGATATGGGGTCCTTGCCACTTTCTCCCACAACTTTAGTCGCTTTGTGCACCGAAGAGGGGGCATGGCAGGATCTGGATAGAAGTGAAAGATAATAATGTACGAAACGAACAATTATGATCGATGATAAAGGATAATAAATGATTATTATCAAGATGTGCGTATGATCTGTGATCACGAACGAAAGTAAAGGAAAGTTTTTATTAAAATTAAAGTATTTTATTATAAAACCTAGAACTCACTTAGCAACGCTAACCTTTTATATGCATATCAGTTGGCAGGTAATTTGTTGATGCTGAGGAGGTGCAGGCATGGATGCATAAGCTACTGGGGATGATCTGAGTCTGGCATCCATATATTTTGAGAATGTTATTGTACTAATACAATTTTTGGGATGTAAATGAAATAACAGGATCTTTTGTCATGACTTTTTAATTATTAATGAAAGGTTCAAATGCCGCTGCAAGAATGATGTGTTTTTAAATGTTATATTCTATATGTTTTATGCTATGAATGACCAACTGGAGGCGTTCCGGGGATGGGGCCTTACATTTCTATCTCTCACTGTACCCAAAAACATCACAGAAGCACTCAAAGACAATAGTTGGATAGAAGCCAAGCAATAGGAAATATAATAATTTAGGAAGCAAGAGCTGTGGCAGTTAGTTGATCTCCCAGAAGGTCAATATGCCATTGGCATAAAATGGTTGTTCAGAAACAAAGCAGATGAGAAAGGGATTGTCATCAGAAACAAAGCAAGGCTCTTTGCCCAGTGTTACCTCAAAAGGAAGGCATTGATTATGACGATGTCTTTGCTTCTGTAGCTAGACTAGAAGACATCCGAGTGTTCCTTGCATATGCCTCATCAAAGAACTTCACTGTCTTTCAAATGGATGTGAAATATGCATTTCTCTATGGAAAGATAGATGAAGAGTTATATGTTGCTGAACCACCAGGGTTTGAAGACCCAAACTTTCCTTACATAGTCTACAAGTTATATAAAGCTCTATATGGTCTTCATCAAGCACCTAAGAAGTGGTATGAAACTTCATCCAAGTTTCTACTATAGAATGGGTATACCAGAGGAAAGATTGAACAGACAATTTTCTTGAAGAGAAAATGGCAAGACTTGTTACTTGTACAAGTCTACGTGGATGACATCATATTTGGCTCCACCAACGTACAACTTTGCAGAGAGTTTGAGGGTCTTATGCAATCAAAATTCCAAATGAGCTTCATGGGAGAACTCACCTTCTTCCTTGGTCTTCAAGTTTAACAATCTGCTAAAAGAATTTTTATCAATCAAAGCAAGTATGTGAATCAGATCTTGAGGAAATACAAGACGGATTGCACATCAAGCAAAACACCATTTGCAACTGGACTGAAGTTTGACCCCAATCCAGAAGGAACATCAGTTGATCAAAAGCTCTACAAATCCATGACAGGCTCATTGATGTACCTAACTACAAGCAGACCAGACATCATGTATGCAGTTTTTATGTGTGCCAAATACCAAGCAGATCCAAAAGAATAACAAATAAATGCTGTAAAGAGACTTCTCAGATACTTAAAAGGCAAACCAACACTTGTGCTATGATATACTAAAGATGGATATTTCTTTTTATTTGTATACACTAATAGTGATTATCATGGATGCAACAACAACAAAAAATCTATAACAGGAGGATGTCAGTTCCCTGAATCAAGATTGATCTCCTGGCAGTGCAAGAAATAAACAAATGTGTTTGTGTCAATAGTTGAGGCAGAATACATAGCTGCTTCTACATGCTATTCTCAAGTGTTTTGGATTCAAAAACAAATGATATATTATGGTTTTAATTTTCTTAAAACACCCATACACATAGAAAATTATGCTGTCATATTTATAACTGCCAATCCTGTTCAACATTCAAACACAAAGCATATAGATATCAGATATCACTTTCTAAAAGATTACAGAGAAAAGGGTCTGATAAAGTTAATCAAGGTCTACACTAAAAATCAATTGGCTCACCTATTTACAAAACCATTTGATTCAACAAGATTTGAATTCCTAGTTCAGTCACTTGCTAGGATCAAGTATGAACCAAACAAGTAATGTTTTCAAAATATTAATTTCATACAAGCTTGATATTGTAAAAGTCAAAGTTTAACATCAAACATACATCTTTTCAAAATCAAGATATCAAACAAACATTCATGTTTTCAAATTACCAAACAAATTTGATTCACACATGACACATATGAGAAATGATAGTACACTAGATTTCTTCTTCAGTTGAGTCATTTTCAAATAATAAAGACTGACAATACCTTGTTTGAGGTATGGATAGACTCAACATTGGACATCAAACATCACATACAATAGTGAAGAACTAAATTCTCTTGATTGTGTGGTAAGCACCATCCATCTTGGTTTATGGTAAGTATTGCTCATCCAATATAGATTGCTTGTAAAGTAATTCATATACACCAAGTGAAACAGTTTATAAACTGCTTAATCGTACAAGTGTCTCCTTTGTTATCATTATCATAGACCTGGAGTACACTAAGGTATTCTTTGTTGTGCTAGGCACAAACCTTAATGACCTACATCATGGTCCAAAAAGATTCCTAATAAGGAACACATCCATCTTGGATGAACAATCAATAAAGTCTTTTTAGACTACATTTCTTATGAATGAATCAAAAGAATCCCAAAGGGGATCACCTTCCAAAGTGAAGTGCAGAGAATCCCAATGTAGATCAAACAATAAGGATCAAATTAGGCATTTATACTCCTAAGTAGCTAGTCATAAGTATTGAAAGTGCTTTCTCGTATATCTTGAAGAGGATTGATCTTAACATACAATTAGGTGTGGGGTACATACAAATCATCTAAATAAAACCAAAACATGATAATCACTCATTGTTTCAATCAATCATTAATACCATGCATGAGTTTAAGTGGATAATAATATCTACAATCAACATTGTATTAGTCTATGTCTATTCTAAAAATCATCAAATCAACTCAATGAGGAATTAACACTAGTATGGTCTCATATCATGTGCAAATGATTCATATCCAAGCATAAAAATCATATATTTTCTAGTTAGATAGAGTCTTATCTTTCGAAAAGTTTATCATGCAAACACTCATATTGGACTTTGATAATTTCCATTAAGACAATTACAAATTTTTGTCATTTTATAAAAGTCTTTATAAATATGGAAAAATTTAGTGGGAGAAATGAACATGGAATATCAAAGGTAGCATAATATGTGCATAATCATACAATTTAAAATTAGAAATATTAAAGTTTTGTGGATTTTAAAACTTTGAGTTTTAAATAAGGCCAAGTCAAGCCAACGCTCAATAAATAGCATTTTGACAAGTATACGTGCATAATATTGCTTGTGAGGGGTATTTTATCATCAATATATTAATCATATTAAAATTTTAAAACTTTAACAAACAATAATTTTTAAACATTTCAAAAATATTTTTTATCGCAAAAACAGAAAACTAAGTGTTCACAGCGCATGTATTAATTTACATAGCTAATGGGCAAAATTTTCAAAACAAACAAAAAATTTTAAATTTTGTCAACTGTAGACATAGCGCACATACAAACGTACATCCAATGTAGCTACAGTTAACCAATAAACATGAAAAATTCACCAAGTGTTTATAGCGGACAATCAACATGCATCCACTATGCATAAATGAACATACATGTGTTCACAGTGCATGATGTTAGTAAAGCATCTGTTGTGAATAGAGTGACTTTTCAGAGCGCATGACTAACTTTGGTCATCCGTTGTTGAAATAGTGTAAGTGTACACAACATATGTAAAAGGGTAAGCATACGTTGTACACAATCTCACAAGTGTTCACAGCGCATGACAATAAGTCATCCGGTGTGAACATGTTACACAATCAAAGTGTACACAGTACATGACAAATTTGTCATCCGCTGTAAATAACCAAACAATCAATCACGTATACACAACGCATGAACAAATGTTCATCTGCTTTGTGAATAGTGATCAAACACAAAACGTATGACTTTTAGTCATCAGTTGTGAATTTTCATTTCACGCAAGTGTGCACAGTGCATGACCAAATGGTCATCCACTGTGGACACAGAAAAACCATTCAAGCTTCCACAGCACACAAATTAAAAATTGTACAGCGGACGCACTCTTCATCCAGCGCATGTGTTACTCACAGCGCATGTGTTACTCACAGCGCATGACTTAAAATTAAGTTTTAAGTTTAAACTATTTACACAGCGCACATACACACTATATACCCAACGGACGTTCATTTTGTCTATTGTATATATAGATCAACACTTGTCATTTTCACATTCATCACGAGTGTGCGAGGTAAAATCAAATTTCTAAACGTTGCTATAGTGCGATAAACCCCTGATCATTTAAAACTCTAATTCTGGTTGATTTTATCACTAACATTTATTCAAATAGGTATAATAACATGTAGTTAATCATTATACAATCATCAAAACACACGGTTGCTCGTTTTTTATTCGAACATTGATAAACCCTAAGCCGAATCATGAATCGAAGCAAACTGAAATCATTGATGTTATTAGTGAAATCATTCATTGAATACATGTTTAACATCCATTGTCACATGTATTAGACCATTTTATATGTTGAATTTTAATTAAATGTTCATCGGGTTCATGAACAGTTAATTTGTTCATGTCAAAAACATTCAAAATTGGTTGTTGATCTTCGAAAAAAGTTTAAAATGATTTGAAATGTGTTATAACTTAGTAAACATGTTCAAAATTCAGTAACAAACATATTAAATCAGTTGATTTGGCATGACATTAAACACAATAACATTAAATGCATATACATTCAATGAGCATTAAATGATCTATTTTGACTTCAAAAGTTAACTGAAATTCATTGAACAAGCTGTTATGAGACATAATCAGTGTATGATTTGAACAAAATAACACATTGTTATGAATCGAACATGGTCCAAATAAATTTGGATCAAAACAACTTGAAATCAGTAAGATTTGAAAGATCAAAGTTGACCAAATTTGACTTCTTAAATGTCAAACAGCTCAAATTGGTAATTATCAACTAATAAACACTTTGAAATAATCAATGTGTTCAACATACATGATTTATCATCCCATATCATACAAATGCATAGTGAAACACATAATCAAAATTTAATCATATTAACATAATGCATTACAATCATACAAGTTACTAACACACTTTTCTTATTTGCAGATATGGCAAACCTTGTGTTTGTCAAAGATCATAATCTTAATCCATATCTCAACCCTGATTCACCAAAGGCTGAGAACTATAGAAATATTATACAAGCCATCAGATAGACAAGGCTTGTACATGCCATGACTACAAGACCTGAGATATTTGAAGACCACATTGTCTAATTTTGGACAAATGCTCACCTGGAGCAGATGCATGATCAACAAGTTGTGGTTTCCACTGTCCATGATCAACAAATCACTATCTTAGAAGAAGTGATAAGGAGGGTACAACAGTTAGGTGATGAAGTTGTAGAAGGCCCAATAAAGTATGATGAGAACTATGTTCTACATGTGTTCAGACAGATAGGCTACAATGGTACCATTGATAGGAAGCAGATCAAGAAGTCTTATATGTGTGCCAAATTCAGATTCCTTATGCACACATATCCGAAGACTATAACAAATAGGAAGACTGGTTCGAATGTAACATCACTGTGAAGCTCATCTCCAATTGCTAGTATTACAACAAGGAGGCCTGTTAATTTTGCTACTCAAGTGCTGAATGGAATGATCTATAATCTTACTAAATTGAGGAACAAGTTTCAGATGTATCCTAAATTCTTTCAGATGATCATTGATGATCTTTTACCAAACATACCAAGACAGGGAGCAATATTTTAGCCTGTTCACTTTAATGAACATGTGTTCAACAAGATCAAATCAAGTTTATAGCAAGGTGAGGAAGTTGTTGTGCCTCCTCACATGATCAGTCATGATCTGCCTCTACCTGAAGTGTTTTTGAGGATTCCTGGTCAAGGTGAACCACACATGCTCTTCCAAATTGTGATTCACCAAGATCCTATCATTCAGCTAGTACCAATCATTCATCAAGAAGATCTAGTAGTACCAGAACTAGAACCAATCAATCAAGAGCAAGAACAAGCTCAAGAAGAAGCCCAAGAACAAGAATAGTTTCACTTTGAGCATTATATACCTTTTCCACCTCAAGGTCCTAATCTTTCTGATCAACAGACTCTTTCATCTATGTTAAGAGATATTGATGCAACCATGGCAGAATAAGAAACTCATCTTGAAGAAGTTGGAACATCATCTTTACATGAGTCTGAGCAAGAAGAGCAGAGTACTCATGTTGAGCATACAGAACCAGATGAACAAGCAAGTGAAGTGCCTACTAAAGAAGAAATTGAGTACTCAAATGTATTTTTATTCACTGAGTATAACAAGTTGATAAGAAGTCAAACAATAGAGCCAAAAGGTTGAAAGAGAAGCTCAAAAGAAAAGATGATGAGATAGAGTAGCTCATAGCTGATAAGAAGGCTCAGAAAATGATTGTTTAGTTTCTAGGACAACAACTTAAACAACAAAAGGCAGAAATGAAGGTGAAAGACCAAGATCTAAGTAGTGCAAGACTTGACATTGCTTACTTAACTAAGCAGAAAAATGCTAAAGATAATGAGATTGCTGAGCTAAAGAAGATAATCTCTAATCAAAATGAAGAAATTAAGAGATTGATAAAGAATTAGAGCATGTACACACTTAGCTGAATGAGGAAGAACATTTAGAAGGTCAACAACAAGCATTGATTGAAGAATTCTTTGATCAGACAATGTCTACTGTTGAAGAAACAAGCACAAGGGAAAGTGAACAAGCAATCATCATCCCTGAGGAGACATACTCAATGGATCAGCTGTTTGGTGAAGCCAATCCATTTGAGAACATTCAATATTCACCTATTATAAGATAGCATTTCCATACACCAGACACCCAGTCATCTCAATCAAGCATTATTCCAGTAAACACCTTATTTGAGAAGTAAAAGGAATTAATCAGACATTTTGTTGAATCATTGAAAGTGCAACCCGAACCATCCAAACATCAAGCATCATGATCATCATAACCGCAATTGAAAACTTATGAAAGGAAGAGGAAGAGACTGTACCTAGCATCATTGAGGAAGGGAAAACAAAAGGTACAAGAACAAGAAGAGCCAGAGTCTCCACCTCTAAAGATTTTGAAAGATAAAGCAGAGCCTATTGATGAGGATGAGTTTAAAAGGAAAGAATCAGAGGCTGCCAATCTAGTAGAAGGAGAGATTGATCAATCTCATGACAAACAACAAGAGCCAATCATTATCCTTACTGATTCTGATGAAGAAGAAGAAGACAAGGATGATGAGGAAATTGAGAACATTCAAGACTTATTCCTAGATGATCAAAAAACACTTATAGGAATAGAGTAAGCATCCAAAGGTTTTCCTTATGATACATTCATGCATCTTAACCTATCTAAGGTTAAAGACATGCTTAAGATTTTCAAGAAATTATGAAGAATGAGACTGAGCAAACATATAGAAGGTACAAAGACATAAAGGACCAGCAAGAGTTTCAAAAGAATTTTCCCAAGGATCTTCAAATAGACAAGATGACATACTCCCAGGTGAAAAGCTGGTTGAGTCATACTAGGATGCCATACAGGTCATATGATGGTAGATCTTTATCCTAGATGAAAGACCTTGCAAGAGAAATATACAAGAACATTCTCATAAGAGCTTTAAAGCCACAAGTCAACAAACCTCATCCAACAGCTTCATTATCCACCTCTCATCAAGCTCCACCTGAGCTTCATCCTATAGAAGATCCTAGGCAATTCATGCCTCACAAGCTATGGCTTGAAGTAAATAAAGTGAGGGAGATGATTAATGAGAACACTAATTTTGTGAAGCTCTATGATAGGATAACACTCACAGCATCAATAGATGAAAGAAAGATTATGGCATGGAAATATGATGAAGTATGGGATGTTGTGCTTATCAAGAGAGTATCTAGACTTGTACAATACTTATCATACATATTCCAACTGGGATCATTGTCTATGAAGATAGATTAGATCTAATGCTAATCGGTTCAAAAGGATCGAATCTGTGTTGATATCGTAACGCAATGATCAATTCAAACACAAAGTAATCAAACACATGCAACTACATCAAAAAATTCATAGATTTCATTGATAGCAAATGCATAGGATACAATGTGTAAGGGTTACAGTTCGTTAACTGACTCCATTTCTTACAAAATACATAAAATATCCTATTTATACTATCAAGAAACAAAGGAACATATATTTACAAAATAAGTCCCTATACTATGACAAAAAAACACATAAAGCCAAAATGTTAATCTTCCAAGAACTTCAACAATACTCCCCCTAAGATTCACATTGTCTTCAGTCTTAAAAAAAAAATATTCAGGTTCTTCTTTGACTTTGAACATCGGCTTGTCTTTGTACAGCTCGAGTTCCTTCAATGCTTTCTTGATTGCTGATTTAAACATGCTTGCTAAAATTGCTTGCTCTGGCCTCGACTCATTAGTTTTAATCTCCATTTTGACCATTTTCTCCAAAGTCTCTTTTGATAAACCTACAATATCAACATTTGCATAGAATTCAAAAGGTTTAGGATGAACATGAGAGTACACTTCCAATACTCATTTTCTCGAAATCCTCATAAAATTAATCGTATTTATATCTTTCTTCACAATATTTGCATACGCTAGAGCTTTTCGTAATGCAATTCATTCCATCATAGCATTCATCACTTTGATAATCGTCATAAAAATACTTTCTATCATTCTCCGCAACGTCGAATGCAACTCGTTCAAACTTTTGTATGGACAAAAATGAGATATAACTTGGATGTAGAAGTTTCAGTTCAAACACTCCAAATACCGAAATCATTTCTTGATCCCCAGTCATCTAAGTTTCGAACTAACTTCAATTCGAATGAGTCAGCGTTATAAAACCATCTTAAAATTGGTTTTGTTGTTTGAGTTCCATCAATCACCTTTAATCCTAGATTTGTAGCTTTCTCAAAATATAGGTCACTGTAAGCTTCTAGAAATTTTTCTTCTTCTTCTGGATTATCTGCACTCTTTCTTTTACTTTTGATTGACTTGAAGTATTCTTTGTCCTCTTGATCACATCGGGTCTTGAGAAATGACTCCATTCTGGAAATACCTCTATTTAGAAGTTTCACAAAATTTTCACCTCGAGCAGACTTTGTTGGATTCATCAAAGGTAATTTGTTTAACTCTTTGAGATCTTGAATAGGTAATGCTATGATGCTTGAGAAAGAATGATACACATCACAAATAGCATTTACTCGTTTGATTAAAAATGCATCAAAAATCTCATCGTATTTCCATGCAACGATCTTAACATTCTT
Source organism: Flaveria sonorensis (assembly GCA_025506505.1). Taxonomy (NCBI): domain Eukaryota; kingdom Viridiplantae; phylum Streptophyta; class Magnoliopsida; order Asterales; family Asteraceae; genus Flaveria; species Flaveria sonorensis. The sequence continues at coordinate 37,216,977 of CM046440.1, read as the reverse complement.
TGTATTGTCTGGCACAATCATTGTGTTCATCAATTCAGAAATTGATAGGCTTGTTGCTCAGTTTCTGGAAACATACTCATCAATTCCTTTCTTCTTTCATGACTACTTCTCACCAATTCCATCTGTTTAATTTCTTGTGGCTTCAGAATTTTAGTTCTCTTTGTAATTTCCAAGTATTGAGGATTATCCATATCAAGAACAATCATTCTATTGTTTTGTTTTTCTGTTTCTTGAAAGCTTCTCACCAAATTTCTTAATGATTCAGCTTGCAACCGGTTTAATTTCTTTCATGGATAATATCTTAATTGTAACCACAATCTCAGCTCAACAGTCGACATATTCTCTGGATCAGGATGATGTAATTCCGATGATGAAAGTTCTTCAATATTAATACTTTCATGCATTGGATTCCATTCTCCATGTTTGACAATAATTTCATCAGGATCCACTGGAGTTATAGAATGTGGAATTACACATTTCTTATATTCTTCATTGATTTGAGACACAGTGAGACCATCCAAAAATACTCTGTTGTACTTTTTCATAACCAGATAATTATACTTGTCATCAACATCTATAGGGATATCTTCAGTAATAGCCTCAATAGGGGAATAAGCAGCTTCAACAATATCTTCTGCTTCTAACACTTCATCATACCACGCATCAAAGAATTCTGTTTCTAAATCATCTAATGACCAATTCTCTCTTGAGCTTCAGCTTCTTCACTTTCATGAATCAAAGGCTTAGATACAATCTTTTGTATTTTAGACATAGGGTTAGATGATGATTCAGCTAAAACTGACACATCTAGATCATCTATCTTTCTCTTCCCTTTATCTGCCTCAGATATTCTTTCGACACCGATTGGTTGAACTTCAGATACAATAACTAATTCAGGTGATTGGGATCTCAAACTATCCTTCATGCCTTCAAATTCTTCCTTGAATTTCTCATTATCTTCTTTTAAATTCTTGATTTTTTCTTCAATCAAGTCATAATCTTTGTGTATCACTTCAAAGTTCTTTAAATTTGATTCTTTATCTTCTTCAAGTTTAGCAATTATCAAATCTTTCTTTAACAATTTATCTTTTAATTTTGCATTCTTATCTCTCAGCTTCTCAATTAGCTTAAGCTGATTAGGGTTCTCTTCTTTTAATTCATCAATTATCTGCCCGGTATTCACTTCCTCAGTCAAAAATGTATCATGTTGACTCAACCTTTCCACTTCATCTGGTAATACAGATTCAAAGGCTTTAACATTTTGAACATCATACTGAACTTCTTGTTGCACATTAACTACAACATCTTCTTCATTCATATCTAATAACTCATCAACATTATCTTCATTATTACATTCATTAACTTCACCAACTTCATCATCACCATCACTATCATTATCATCATCACTACTTGAAGATGAACTTTCTTCATCATCAGTTTCATCATCATCTTCATTTTCTTCATCAGCTTCAGATTCAGCTGGTTCTTGAGGAACTTCTTCAATTAAGTCATTTGGATCAATTGGTTCGTCCTCAATTAGATGAAAATGATCTTCATTTATATTCACATCATCCCTTGCAACTGCTCTCATATACTCAAGCATAGGAACATTTTGAGCACCAGTAATAATAGCAAGTCTCTTGTAAGCAGTTTCAGTCATATGCTCCAAAAGTAATATTTCTCCACCCACTCCATAAGTAGGGAAATCAGGATGTTCTTTATTGATAATCATCTGAAGAAATCTTGGATACATCAAGTACTTATTTCTAGTTCCCTTCTCCAAATTAAAAATGAAACTATTCATGATCCATTTAGCCATATTGAATCTTCTATTAGTGGATATGGCTACTATTGGAGATGCAATGTCTACTGGGAATGAATTCCATTCGGCACTTCTTTTAGACATTCCACGCTGAAAGATATAGCAAAGAAGTTTTCAATGGTTGTAAACTCTTGCTCTGAAAAACTATTTCTTTGGGAAATAGTCAGGATGACCCATGGCTATAAAAGTTTCTCTACACTCATTAAATGACTGCTGTTGTAAGGCCCCGTTCCAGAGGCCTCACAGTTAGTCGTTCATAGCATTATTACATTAAACAACACATATTTCATAAAATATTGCAGCGGAATTGAATTAAATAACACTATTCATTCTATTAATAATTATCGTTGTTAAGCAATACATCATTGATTTCTTGAATTACAAAAGACCATGTTTAATTGCATTACAAAACAACAATATCATTAAAGATGAATGGATGCCAGTCTTGCCCCGATAAGTAGCTTCCCCCACGTTCCACCCTCAGCAACATTCACCTGCCAACTAAAAATGCATAAAAGTCAGCGTTTGTAAGATTTATATATGAAAATATCCTTTTCAATAAAATACTTCCTTTACTTTCGCACGTGAGCATTCATCATACATACATCAAGGTATAAACTTAATTATCTTTCATTAACTCACGTATTCATTCGTTTTGTACTTTTTCATTATCTTTCACTATTTCTAGATCCTGTCATAACTTTACCCCCATTGTTGGGCACAAAGCCACCTCATTCTCGGGGTTAAATGACAAGGACCCCGTTTGGTACATATGGATCAATCACTAAGACTGATCCCCCAGTGTGTGAACCCTCATGGGTTAGCCAAGATCGCACGCTATAGTACACACAGTTGAGCTAGCAACTCTCAATGAGTTGTGAACCTCCTTAATCATTTGCTTGCAAGACTTTTCATTCATTTCTTATGTTCCTCTACTTTATTAACATTAACAATTCACTTTCTTTTAGATAATACTTTACGCATAAGAATGTAGACACACCACGTAAAGTCACATTATACATAGTATAAAGCATCAACAACAGCCCACAACATGCATCACCACAACAGACATCAACCAGCAAAACATTCCAGAACTTACCCGTTACATTCTACTTCCCAAGCTTCAAAAAAATCCTAAGTCCTTAGACAAATGCGGATGAACAGAGACTAATGCAGATGAACAATAACTAATGCGGATGAACAATAACTAATGCGGATGAACAATAACTAATACGAATGAAAGTCTTCAGTGATTATTCCATGTGTCCAACTAAATGCTGGTAGAACAAATACGAATGACTGAAACAAATGTGCATGAACACTGTAATGCGCATGAACAAAAGAAATATGGAAGAACACTTGGGCGCATGTGCAACTACAAATGCGGATGAACATACAACAAATGCGCATGAGCAAAGTACTTTTATGTGTATGTTCAGCTCTTAAATGCGGATGAACCAACCAACCTGCAAATGCACTTATGCAATTATTCAGTCCCTAATCCTTGATCTAACACATCCTTATCATAGATCTAACATGCTTAACATCTAGAGCAGGCATACAACAACGAAAACACCAACAATTCCTAACCAATCATGCTAATCCATCTGTTCGAAGCTTATACTCAACATCCTAAGCATCAACAGCACATAAACCACCATAAAGCACAAACATAATCACCCATATACATACGGTAAAACATAAAACAACTGCAAAACCTTTTAAACATGCATTTTCAGCCCCAAGAAGTTTAAAAGACATAAAAACCGGGGTCTAGAACTCACCTAGTGCAGCAAACAAGCAAAACTCCTCCAAATTCGTATGCACAAGAGTTCAAACACCTAAAACAAGCAAAAACAACAACCGAACACATAAAACACATATAAATCGGTCTTAAGGTCGAAAACCCCACAAACCGAACCAAAAATACAAAGAACACTCACCACAAGCGAGAATCAGCCTCTTCTTCTCTCTAGAACCGAGAGAACTTCGATTTCTTCTTCTTCTTCTTTTTCAGTCAAACATAGCAGCAGAAGGGGTGATATGGGCGGCCATGCTTTTAAAACATGGATTTTGACTTTTGTGTACCATTTACACATTACACCCCTCATCTTTGGTCCCTTTTTGTTTTCATCATGATACTTTTCCTTTCTTTTACGTGACAAGAAAATTTCAGGTGTTACATGAACACATAGCTTATACATACTTAGTCCTTAATAAAAATCTGATCATCTCTTCATATCCATTAGTTTCTTGAACATCTTCGTTAAGAAAAGCAGCTACATTATGCTTTGGTTCAAACTTAAGCTCTGCTATCTGTATGCATAAAACACAGAAAGTTAGTCATATTTGAATCTGTAGAACTTAAAATCAAATTGTGATTTATCAATTTTGAACCAAAACACTTAAAATTTTTCTACGTGTTTATTTATTTCTCATTACATGAACAAGAGTATATTGGTTACAATTTTGATTTACACAATTCATAATAATCAAGTAATGCATTAAGTAACTTGAAAATTTATTAAATTTCAATTGAATTAGCATATTTTAAATCTTAATCCTAAATTTCATATTTAAAAAATTTCTAAGTGTTCAACATCCTCTGTCAAGAGCATAACACTTTCAAGATTAAGTTCAAAAGATTTAAAGCACACTAAACTCATTAAAAAAATTTCAAAAATAGATTAATGAAAGATTTTTATGATCAACTTGATGATTTTTAATGAAAAATTGATGAACTGACTGTTCATATTCAGTTCATATGAACCTTCTGATGAACACACAATCATCATGAACATAATTTGATGAAACTTGAATTCGACTATCACAATATGTTCGAAATCATAACAGTCGTTCAATGTTCAATTTTTGTTATTAAAACTCAATCTCATCAAAAATTTCAAAATTTTCAAACAATTAGGGTTTGAACGCCTGAACCGACCTCAAATGCCCAGTCAAATTTGAAGTTTAAAACTAAAATCAGATAATGTTAATCATGAAATTACGTTTAGATTCAATGATAGTACCTGTCAATCACAAGTATTAACCATAATCAATCAAGAATGATGAAATGATGAGTCGAGGGTTTGAGAGTATCAGGTGTAGTATAAGAGGATTTGGGTGAATAAATGAATGAGAACACAAGTGTTGTATATATATGTAAATTTTTAGGCACATGAGCATTGTGAAGGCGCATGAGACTAAATTTCACAACAAGTTTTCAAACGCATGAGCACTTTGAATGCGCATAAGGACTGTTTAGGCGCTTGGACACTGTTCAGGCGCATGAGACTAACACTTGAAAGTCTGGTACTATTTATGCGCATGAGCATAGATGATACGCCCAATACTTGCACAATTTTCTGAAATTCATCACAGTCCTGATTTACACTTATGAGTACTATTCAGGCGCATCTGAACATTATTTTAGCACATTAGTACTGTTCACATGATTTTTTCAACACGTAGTCAATTTTTTGACTTTCACTCAAAATTTACATTAATGACCCTCAAATTTTAACATTTTTTGACATTCAAACTTTTATTTTTTATTTTTTTCATTTTTTTACCATTAATTTTTATTTTATTTGCAAAAACAATTTCCAATCATTTTAGTCTTTATATAACTTTTACAAAACAAATAGTCTCATTTTGTTTGCAAGAAGTTTTTCCACTGAATTTGAATTTTTTTTTAGGTTCATTTTTACATCATATCAAACACACACATGCTTGAAATTTCAACTTCATCCTTTCATCCAAAACACTTTATTTTTGATTTTACACTTTTTGAAATTCAGTTATTTTCTATTTTTCATTTTTACTCTCCCTAAACTTTTAAGTTTTACAAACTTAGAAGTTTCTTTGACTTTGCAAGAAGAGGAAACTAATCATTATCAATATGCCTGCACACAGAAAATCATTCAAAAATAAAAAATAAAACAGAATAAAAATCTACTATACACATTTGAATCACATGCCTGCAGTGAGATCATATCAGTTAAGATAAGCACATTAAAAGAATATAAAATGACGGATAGTCATAGATAGTGATTAGATCCTGATCAAGTGTATTCCAGGTCAACATTTCTGTAGCAAAGGAGACAAGAGATCTAAGGACAAAAAATGAGTGCTTTTGGCAAGATACTCAGCACACTTACTTTTTCAATTCTTCGATTGATTAAGGTACGATTAGATATGACATTATGTAAGTCACACTTAGACTTAGAGAGTTCAATCCTCATCAAGATATGCAAAAAAATCACTTTTCTCAACTTGTTACCTGACATATACTTACAACCAGATCTCATGTTTAGATTATGCATATTGGCATCTTTTGCATCAAATGAGAATATTCAGGTTTGTAATGACTTACAACAGAGGATATCTTGTCACTTCAGGTCTATGATGACTCATAACAGAGAAGTGAATAGATGCTTTAAATAATTAGAGCTCAATGGTTATTCATATCACCACCAAGTGTTAGTTTATGACTTTACAAGCATTCAATTTGAGAAGCCAACACTACTCATTGGTACTAAAATGAACAAACATGGATGCATGATTGATTTATTTTGATCACAAGAATTTACTATTTTAGTATAATTGCATGAGCTTACCTGCACATCATATCTGATCACGTCAGACTTTAGTATCGAGTGAAGTATGCAACTGATCAAAACTAATGTATCTACCATTTCTTATAAATTGCAAAGACAGATTCAGTCCTAAACAATTAACTAACAAGAAAAAGATTATTTTTGTGTTTTAGTTTTATATTTTTCTATTTTGATTTTGCAATTTTTTATTTTTGTATTTGCTTTTTCATTTTCTATTGAACATGCTTATGTAATATATACAATCAGGCAGTTAACTTTGACAGTTTCTCTATATTCAAGATTAAGCTAAGGGAGGGTTCTTATCATTTTTATGAATCAAACAACTGAACTAAACTCAAAACCAGTTTTTAAACATGATTAATAAGTCCAATTGACTCGACCAAATATTCAAATCGACCTGGTAAAAAGGCTTTTGTAAATTGGTCAACCAACTGTTTTTCAGTTATGATTTGAATCAAAATGATTAAACCTTTTTCAGAGTTATCTCTGAGAAAATGATATCAAATTTTGATATGTTTTGTTTTTGAGTGCTGGACAGGATTATTGTAATAAATATAGCTGCAGTATTATTAATGTAAATAGGAGTTTTAAGAAAATTGAACCCGTAATCCAGCAGTTGGTTTTGTAACCAAAGGATTTGAGAATATCATGCTGAAGTAGCTATGTACTTAGCTACTGCAGTTGAAACGGAGACATTTGTTTGTTTTTTACATTGCCACGAGACTAATCTGGGACCTAAAAACTGACAACCACCCATCGTAGATTTACGATCTTGGCAACATACCCCATAATCACTATCTGTATATGCATGTAACTCGAAGTTTCCTTCATAAGGATACCATAACCCTAAAGCCGGTTTTCCTTTGAGATACCTGAATAGTCGTTTAATAGCGATAAGATGAGATTCCTTCGGGTTAGATTGGTACCTGACACAGACACAAACAGCATACATTATATCAGGTCTAGATGCAGTAAGATACATCAAAGATCCGATCATAGATCTGTATAGAGTTTGGTCAAATGATTTTCCTTTCGGATCAGGTTCAATCTTGGTATTTACATCAACTGGAGTTCTGATGGTTGACAATCTTGCAGTTTAAATTTCTTCAAGAGTTTTTCAACGAATTTCTCTTGATTGATAAAAATTTCATAGCAGACTGCTTCACTTGAAGACCAATGAAAAAGTTAATTTCTCCCATATAACTCATTTGGAAATGAGACTTCATTATTTCTTCAAATTCATTGTACAATTTTTGACATGTAGAACCGAATATGATATCATCAACATACACTTGAACACATAAGAGACCATTAGCATCCTTCTTGATAAACAAAGTAGGATCGATTTTCCCTCGCGTGTATCCATGCTGGATCAAATGTTGTGATAACGCTTCATACCAGATTCTAGGAGCTTGATATAGACCATACATTGCTTTGCTAAGCTTGTACACATGATGAGGATATTCTGAATCTTTAAAACCTGGAGGTTGATTGACATACACATCACCTGTGATTGTTCCATATAAGAAAGCACCTTTCACGTCCATCTGATACACCTTGAATTGCATGTATGATGCATAAGCTAGGAAGACACGAATTGATTCAAGTCTTGCAACTGGAGCAAATACTTCATCATAATCTATTCCTTCTTCTTGGGTGTAACCTTGTGCAACGAGTCTCACTTTGTTGCGAACAACAATTCCTCGATCGTCTGACTTGTTTCGAAACAACCATTTTATGCCTATGGCATTTTCTCCTTCAGGTAAATCCACAAGCTTCCACACTTCTTGTTTACTAAATTGCAGTAACTCTTCTTGCATTGCGTCAATCCAACTATTGTCCTTTAACGATTCAGTGATGTTTTTAGGAACAATTTGAGATAGAAAACACGAGTATAAGCAGAGGTTTGCTTGTTCTGAATGACTTCTCGTTGTTCTCTCATTCAATGGACCGATAATTTGAGATGTAGGATGGTTCTTGTGAATACGAGACTTTGGAATCTCATTGCCTTGAACATGAACATCCAGATTAGATTCGTTCAAGTCGGAAAGCTGATGCAATAAGTTTGAAGTATGTGGATTGAAATTTGGAACTTGAGTCAGTGAGTTGATAAAGTAATCAAGATTATCTGTAACAACTACATCACCAGAAATTGATGATGTTCCGGACTTTGTTGTACAATTTCAGGACCATCATTAGGAATAGGTTATGAAACATTGGTATTTTCAGACATGGAATGCTCTTGTGCTTGTTGATAGCTAGATTGATCATGAGATTCAAAACTAAATACAGAATCTTTAACAAAAGAGAAGAATGCATAATCTGGGCTAGAATCATCCATATCATCAGAGTCAGAATCATCACTGAAAGATCCGAGATCTCCTTCTAGTTTCTTCACCTCACCTGTAGATTCAAACAAGTTATAATTGAAAGAGTTTGACAAAGAATCTAAATCAAATAACCAAGCTGGACCATTTGCAACTGATGGAAAAGAGTTTTCAAGAAATTTAACATTGAATGTTTCAAGGATAACATTTGTCCTAGTGTTATAAACTCTAAAAGCTTTTGAAACCGATGAATATCCAACGAAAAATCTTTCATCAGATTTTGCATTAAATTTTCCTAGCTGCTCACTTGAGTTTAAAATCAAAACTAGACAACCAAAGGATTTAAGAAAATCTATATAAGTTTCCTAAGTTTTCTGTTTATCTTTCACAAGCAATGTTTGATTTTGTACAAAACATGTAGTGGATATGGCTTCATCCCAGAAAGTAATTGGAATCTTTGCATCTGCAAACATGGAACGTGCAGCCTTAATCAAAGTTCTGTTTTTCCTTTCAGCAACTCCATTTTGTTTTGGAGTTCTAGGAGCACTAAACTGACGAGCACTTCCTTTTTCTGCACAAAATCTGTCAACATTAGCATTTTTAAATTCGGTTCCATTATCACTTCTAATAATTTTCACTTTTTGATCTAATTGATTTTCTACTTTAATGATGAATTCTTTTTACAATTCAGTTGTTTCAGATTTAGCATGCAAAAAGAAAACCCATGAAAATCTTGTAAAGTCATCAATGATAACTAAACAATAAGATTTCTTTCCAATACTCTACACATTTGTTTGTCTGAATAGGTCCATGTGCAATAACTAGAGAGGCTTGGAATTTGAGTTTATCAGCTTGGACTTATAAGACACTCTGTGTTGCATTCTTTTTAAACATGCTGAGCAGTAATCTGTTGTAGCAAACTTCTTTGTTAGAAGACCTACTACATGATTTCCTCCTACAAGCTTGTTCATGTTCTTAAAATTGGAATGCCCGAGACGTCTATGCCATAACTGGCTTTCGTCATTTGATGTTTTTGAGCAATTAGGCATGTGGTTTATGTTGATGGATCTACTTGAGACATATCTAACTTGTATCCATCTCGATCATGAACATCTTTAACAACTACCCATTTTTTGCTTATCTGAAAACCTGGCTTCAAAATATAACAAAAAGAATCATCAAATAGAATAGAGTAAGATTTGTCACAAATTTGGGAAACACTTAAGTGATTAAAGTTCAACTGTGAAAAGTAGTTGACTTTATCAAAGCTAATAATCCCATTGGACATTGTTCCTTCTCCTGTTATTTCTCCACCTGCATCACCTTCGAATGCCACATGTGTACCATCTTTTAACTTAAAATCTTGAAGCAAGGCATGGTTGCCTGTCATATGCCGGCTACACCCACTATCAACATACCATGTGTTAATTGGTCTTTTTGGGCGTACCTGCATTTCAAAGAAATTTAAGTTGAGTTATCAACCCTATTTGTAAAAAAATTTACCTCGCTTCATTTTAAAAACAAATTTGGCTTCTTGTATCCATCTCGATATGGTCTTGGGCTTGCCAAATTTATCAACAATGGTAAATTTTTTAATGAAGCATATTCAAATCAGGCTTCTTTTGCTGTGTAAATTTACCAATTCTGTTTTTAACAAATTTTTGATTATCTTTGATTTGTTTAATCCGTAAAGCATGATAGCGTTTTTCAAGATCATTATCAAAATAATTCAAACTATCAGAAGAAATATTTTTAGAAAGGTTTTGATTACCAAACTTCCCACCGTTCATTCTCATATATCGTGGAACGAATTTTCTTTGATTAGACTGCTTTGATTTTACAGCATAAGAATCATCATAATAAGAATTAATTCTTCGAAAGGATCTCAAGCCTAAGGAAGGTTGTTTTGTCAATCATGGAAAACCAACACTTTGATTTCTTTGAAATTATGTGTAAGGCCCCGTTCCGGGAAACCCCACAGTTGGATTTGGACATCAGAAACACAAGTTCCCGAACATCAAGTTTCATTAATATACGCAGCGGAATGCACAGATTTTCAATCGTTTAACATTTACAACAAAAGATCACTTTAGCTATCTAACTAAAGCTCTATGCCGGGATGGCGGTCTCGATCGTGTGCCAGGTAGCTCTCTGTCCCATCCATGCCAAGCTCACCCCCAAAAATGTATAGCATACCTGTCAATCTAATATGCATACAAAAGTCAGCGACGCTAAGTGATCTCTAGGTTTACTTTAGCAAAACTGTAACATACATTAACATCATAAAAACTTTATCCTCGTTCATCAACAACATCGTCATCGAACTGGTTTGATAACCAAACTTTAACGTTAGCTTCGCTTTATCGTTTTCTTTATCGTTACGTTACCCTCACATTAATAATTATTTAGCATCGTGCTACCCATACTTTATCTTTTTTACTTTAGCTTATTAGTTTAGTTTATCTTTTAAACTTAGCACGAAGCTTAGTTCCTTTACCAGGTGAGAACACAACAATGTCATTTCTCCTTTAGCTGCACGGGCATACCCAAAGTATACCCCTAGGTGAGCACACCGACATGTAGCTCCTATGTGTAACACCCGAAAATTTGTTTAAAATAAAGGAAAAGAAAAGTATCTTGAATGAAAAAATAATGGGCACGAGTGGAAGGGGGTAAAGTGTACAAGGTGCAAAACACTATTATTTTATGTTTAAAAGGGTATGGTCGCCCATGCATCTGCTTTTTCTACACCCACTTTCGGCTGGAAACAAGAAACAAGAAAGAAGGACAGAGTTCTCTTGGGTTTTTTCAAGAAGAAGAAGCAGATATTTTTGAAGGTAGGTATTTTCTTGTGTTTTTGGTTCGGTTTCAGCTGAATTTTCAGCTTGTGGACCGATTCTTATGTGATTTTGTTCTTGGTTATTTGTTTTTGGTGTGTTTAGGTTGTTTGAACTCATTGTGCCCTCAAGTTTGGTGGAGTTTTACTTGAAGGCTGCAATTGGTGAGTTCTAGATCCCCGGTTTTCTATTTTAAACTTCTTTTGGGGCTGAAAATGCATGTAAAAATGTTTTACAACTTATATGTATGTTAACCGTATGTATGTATGTATGGATTCTTGTATGTTGTGGGGTTATGCTGGTTTTAGGTGCCTAAAATGCTAGATTTAAGTTAAGGACATGTTAGGATGATGATTTAGGACTGAAAATTTATAAGTTTTTACATAACTGCTGCTCATGCTCCTAAAATTGGCTCAGACGCGTAAGTCCCTTCTCATGCGCCCAAATAGGGCTTGTGCGCCAGAGAATTCTGCCAAAAAGCCTAAGTACCAGCCCATACGCCCTAATAGTACCCATGCACCTAGAAAATTGTTCATGCTCCTAATTGTTGGTTCATGCACCCAAACGGTACCTCATACGCCTAAGTGCTCATGCACCCAAGCAGTGCTCATGTGCCTAGGTTTCCTCATGCGCCCAAGTCTTTCCCATGCGCCCAAGTGTCGTGCGCCTGCATAGTACTCATGCGCCTGCATAGTGTTAATGCGCCCAATTGCCTTAGAAAATTTCTGGAATTTTGGAAATTTCAAATTTTAAGACTTAACCTTGGGATGTTTTAGTGGTTATGTTTGTTGATGTTATGCTTGTTTATGGCCTGTTCTTATGTTCCATATTATGTATTATAATGTGACTATACGTGGTGTGTTTATGCTCGTATACGTAAAGTATTATCATAAATGAAGTGAAAGATTAATGTTAATGAAAAGTGGAACTTAACGAATGATGAAAGTCTTGCAAGCAAAATGAAAGGGGGTTCACAGCCATGGGTTGTCAGCTCAACTGTGTGCGGGTTAGCTACCCCATGAGGATGCATGCAGGGTCAATCTTTAAGATTGACGGAACCCTTGTTGCATGCCCCAGGTACTGGAGTCAGCTTCGTACACAATGTCCGGGGTCTATTTATAGACCTCTGGCCCAGTACCAGCTTCGTGTACAATGTTCGGGGTATTGCACATTGGTCTGGTAGAAAGTGAAAGATAATGATAAAAGTACGAAATGAATGAGAAGAATGATGAAGGATAATAATGAATATTATCTTGTTGTACGTATGATGTGTGATCACGTACGGAAGTAACGGATTTATAAAAAGGAAGTATTTTAAGAAAATATATTTTTACATATTTAAACAAGGGATTTTAATTCTAAAAACTAGAACTCACTAAGCAACGCTGACTTTTATGCATTTTCAGTTGACAGGTAACTTGTTGCTGGGGATGGCACGCGGGTGAAGCTACTTGGCGGGCAAGACTGGCATCCATTTGTGCATAATGATATTGTTGCTTTGTAATGCAACTAAACGATTCTTTTGTATCTCCTAAAATACAATGATGTATTATTTGGCAACATTAAATATTAATGCATGAATGGCTTTTGTTAAAATTAATCCGCTGCTATGTTCTATGATATGTATGTATTATTATATAATTAATGCTGTGATCAACCAACTGTGAGGTTTCTGGGAACGGGGTCTTACAGTATGCGAGAATGCACCAATCATATCTCATTTAACGGCATGGGCATACCCAAAGTATACCCCTATGTGAGCACACAGATGTGTAGCTCCTATGCGAGAATGCAACAAGCATATCTCCTTTAACGGCACGGGCTACCCAAAGTATACCCCAATGTGAGCACACCGACGTGTAGCTCCTATGCAAGAATGCACAAAGCATATCACCTTTAACGGCATGGGCATACCCAAAGTATACCCCAATGTGAGCATACCGACGTGTAGCTCCTATGCGAGAATGCACCAAGCATATCTCCTTTAACGGCACGGGCATACCCAAAGTATACCCCTATGTGAACACACCGACTTGTAGCTCCTATCAGTTGCTTGCAAGACTTCTTTAGCGCTTTAACGTTTTCACAGCTATGCTTTATCGGGTAACAGGGTAACCTTTTTTAGCATTTCACATGTGAATTATCATTGTTATTTAGCCTTTAACTAACATGATATATATATATATATATATATATATATATATATATATATCCACATGCCTACGTTAATTCTTTAGCATTAAGTTCATCATTTAGTCATTATTAACACACACTTACGGGGTAACAAAACACGTAACAGTCCAAAGTTTTCGCCAGAGAACCCATATTTGCGTGAGAACTTCACACTTTGGGCGACAACTCCTCCTTCGACGTGAACATCATCATTCGGGCGAGAACATCGTCATTCGTGCGAGAACATCGTCATTCATGCGAGAACTTTCAAAAGATAACCGTTAGCCACCAAAATAAAATTTCATGCGAGAACTTACGCCTCGCGCGATAACTTTTTGTTGTACACAACTTTATCCACAAGTTATCGCTCCTTTTACCACTTTATCACCCAAAACATGCAATAACACTTATAAACATCATTTTTTTACAAAACATTCATTTAGGTATGCATATTAGCCCCAAAACAGGATAAAGCACGTAAAAGAGGGGACTAGAACACCTTACGGCATCTTTGCACATGAATAACATAAAACCGAGAGTGTTTTGAGCCAAAAGCTACATAATCATTGTGCAATATCATTACATTCAGTTCATACACGCATAAATACATCGAATATCAACAAATACATACTTAGACACCACCTAGCACCATGTAACACCTGAAACCTCAGTCAAATAAAAAGGAAAGAAAAGTATTTTGAAGAAAATAAAAAGAAGGCAAAGTTGGGGGGTGCTTTGTGTAAATAGTACCAAAAAGTCAAAAATGCACTTTATATGGGCATGGCCGCCCATATCATCTTGCTGTTGCTGTTGTTCGACCGAAAAGAAGAAGAAAGAAAGCTGCAGACCAGCTCTCTCGGTTCCAAGAAGGAAATAGAACTGAAATCTTCAAGGTTAGTGGGTTTTTGTTGATGTTTGGCTCGATTCTTTGAGGTTTTCCACCTTAGAAACTGATTTCTAAGTGTTGTTTGTGCTTTGGTTGGTTGTATTGCTTGTTTAGGTGTTTGGACATGTGTGTAAAAGCAAGTATGGAGGAGTTTTACTTGTCTTCTACACTAGGTGAGTTCTAGGACCCCGGTTTTATGTTTTTAAACTTCTTTGGGGCTGAAAAGCATATAAAATGTTTTACAACCGTTATGAATGTTAACCGTGTGTATATGTGCATGAATTTCTGTGTTTTGCGAGGATGTAAGCTTGTTCTAAGAGTTTAGCATGATAGATCTATGTTAAGAATGTATGAGAATGAGGTTTTAGAACTGGTTATAGCATAAGTCCCATTTACAGGTCTGATGTGACAGGATCAGTGATCTAAGTTTGATCAATTAGAGTTGAATCGCAGCGGAATTAGAACAAGAATTAGACAAATATAGCAAGAACACAATAGATATTCAATGGAACAGTACACGGTTATAGAGAAAGAGGGTTTTCTGCAAAAGGGATAATATCATTCATGCACAAATGCTTCAGTATGGCGGCCGCTAAGCTTCGCTATATCAGCCGCTAAGCTTCGCACCTTACAATTAGGTCAACATTCCTTATATAAAGGAATGTGACGTCTGCTGATGTCACTTGATAGTGACATCTAACAGAATTATTACAAACAACTGAAAGTAAGCAAACTACTGAGAATGTTCACAACAACTGAGAACTTCTCAGAGTATGCTATGTACAAGATGAAACTAAAACTACTGAAACTACAAGTACTGATTACAAGAAACATAAAACTACTGATTACAAAAGAACTGAAAGGAAACCATCACAACTACTGAAGAGGTCTTCTTCAGCTGTTGTGACAACATCTGAAACTTGGTCTTCAGTCTTTGTCTTCAGCTTTTGTCTTCAGACTTTGTCTTCAGTTCTTTAGCTTCAGACTTTGTCTTCAGCTTTTTCACTTCAGACTTTGTCTTCAGCTCTTTCACTTCAGACTTTGTCTTCAGACCTTGTTATCAGCTGATGTCTTCAGTTGTTGCAGACTACTTCAGTTGTTGTAATGTCTGTGGGACTTAAAGGTTTTTCTGATCAGGCTCATTGGTTCTTTTGGTCCAACAAACTCCCCCTGAACCAATGCAGCCAAAACCTTTAAGCTTATTGAGGTCCCACTTATTCTTGGTAGAAATACTCTCTTGATCAGCTTCAGAGATATCAGATAAGCACAGGCCAGGGAACAGGTTTCAGTAGATGTGAATGTCAAAGGATGGAAGGGAACTCTGTCTTGGGGAACTGGACACAGAGCTATTATGCCAACCATGAAACCTACTTCCCATTGATGAGTCTATAAGACTCTCTGACGTAGGCCTCAAGGAGAACAACTTGTTCCTCCTTAGTGAGTTCTTCTGCTTCTCCTTCGAAGAAGAACTCTGGGCCATAGTACTCTGATAGGTACTTTACTGTCTTTCCATTTTTCAACTCAACAGTTGTTATCTCTCTGTAAGCAAATTCATCTAGGTGAGTCCCTTCTAATAACAACTGGAGTTCATTTTTCTTGATCTCTTCAAGCCTCTTGTATAACAACCCCTTCTTGACCATATTGTTCTCCATTAGAGTTTGAGGGGTCATCTTTGACTTGTAGGCTCTCTTGAAGTCTTCAAGTATCTCCAAGGGTGAGACTACAATGGCCAACATAATAACAGCATCTATGGTCTTTCTCACTTGGCCATTGTATCTACTTGGTATGGATTTCTTATGAATTCTAGAACTAACCTTGGGGTCTTGCCAAATCCTTACTCTCTCCTTTTGATATTGAAAGGTATGCCTGAGAGCATACAGCCTTTGAGCGTGTTTCTTCATGGCTTGTATAGATGATGACTGAGGAAACTCTTTGTCAACCATCTTCAAAAGTTGCTCATCGTGCTGTTTCTGCTGTTCTTCTTCTTCAATCTTAACTTTCACCATTTGCCTCTGAAAGTCTGGTGTGATCATTTGTTGACTTCTGGGCTCAGGTATTTTTAGAACAGCAGAGATTGGCAGACTGTCTTCTTCATCATCTTCTTCTTCTTCTTCCATCCTCAACACCCTTCTCCTCCTTCTGGGTGCATCATTGGATGTGGTTTGAGGTGGTTTTTGGGTAAGGGAGTTGGTTTTGAGGGTTGAGTTGGTTTAAGTTTAGGTTTAGGGATTGGTTTGGAGAGTTGTGGGGTTGGTTGTTTTTGAGTGGGAGTTTGGGAAGGCTGATCTAGCATTTTGTGGTAAGTTTGGCTTTGGAAAGCTTGGCCATATCAGTTCTCTTCCCAGCACCTGCTTCATCTAAGGCTTCGATAATCAACCCCTTATTGAATGCTTCAGAAGCACAGATTCTGGTGGTTATTGCCAGAATACTGTCTCTGGTCCATGATTTAATCTCAATTAATGATCTTCCCAAGTATTTTGCAATAAACCTGATCATTATCTCCAACCTCTCCCTTTCCATCACACTGTAACTGGCCCATCTCTCTTGTATCTCTTTAATCTCCAGCCTTCTGATCTCAGTGTCTAATGTAGCTGTATCAAAGCCCTGTCTGAAGAGTTGGTCTATTATTCTGTCCATTGATCTGCTGTGAGCTTCATCAGCTTCTTTAACCAGATCTTCCAATGATTTCTCTTCATCAGGCTTTTGAGTTTCAGCACTTTTCTTTCTCTTGTATGTGATCAGCTGTTTTTCCTTTTCTAACTCCTTTTCTTTCTCTTGTTGTTTCTCATCTTCCACTCTCTTTCTCTTTCTTTCTTTCACTGCCTTAGACTCCCCCTTTTTGGGTGCATTGGGTTCAGGGGTTTGAATGGCAGAAAGCTTCTTTTGTACAGCATCATCAACAAGTGTTTGTAGATTTGAGGAGATCCTCTCATCAATGGCTTTATGCACAATCTCATTGATGATGGGAGTGATGAGAGGTAAGGAATGTTGAAAGGTAGCAACCATCTGCTCAGAGGGGTTCTGTCCCTGAGAGGTGGTGCCAAAAGCAGTGGCTGGTGGCTCAGTTGAGTGTAGTGGCTGAGTGTTTGGTGAACCTTCAGATGAAGGTGCCATCTGTGGGTTTATTGGGGCAGATGGACTTTGATCCTGAGACATTTTGGCAAGCAGTTCTTTGAGTCTGCTCACCTCAGCCTCAAGGATTGTGTTATGGGCTAAGACATCGAAGAAAAAGCCCAGGTCATCATCAGTCTTTGCTGAATCACCTGACCTCCTGATTGAATCAGGATGTACATGCCCTGAGTGTAGATCAGTTGTAGCATGTGCCCCTTGTTCTTGGTTCTGGGGACTTCCTGCCTCAGGACTGAGTCCTTCATCGGCAGTTGCCTCTGGTGAGGTCTTAGAGATGTTACCAACTGCATCCTGTTCATTTGCTGAATCAGTAGAAGTGGCAGCCTCACCAGATGTTCTAACCTCCTCCTCTACACGGGGAGATTGAACATTATAACCCCTGTGCTGTAGGTTATCAGCAACATTTTGGTCCTCTTCCTCAGCTGTTGAGGTTCTCCCTATTGTAATTGGTTTCTGGGGAGGAGGAGAGGAATGCAGCTGACTCAGCACTTGTGTAACTATAATGGTTGGGCTTTGAGGGGCGGTTGCATTTGGAGATAGGTTTGAAGCAGATTGCACCCGGGATGACTGGTGCTCTTCAATGGTAACCTTCTCAATTGAGATAGGTTCCAGCATTGTGGTATCCCCAATTATGGTTGCATCAGGATCCTGTTGAGAGGATGCCTGAGCGGCTAGGGCTGGTGGAGTCTTTGACACTACTGGGGGTTTAGAACCAGTAAGTGTTTCCTGTATTGGTGGTACAGGGGCATCCTCAGGGGACTCATCTCCCTGAGTAGCCTTTTTGGGCTTTTTGGTGTTGGGTTTGCTGGGGACTTTGGATCTGGAAGTGGAGGATGTGGGTTCCCGCTGCTTGGGTTTTAGCAGCCGGGCAGCCCCTTTCAGTGTAGGGTCAGAGTTGTGCCTGGAGTATACTTCAGGCAATACAGCCGGAGCAGGGACTCCAAGGCCAACAAGGCCGTCTGATTTTAGCTGATTTAAAATTATTGCCATGAGAAACCTGGGATATAATATCCATCTGTTTGCCACAGGTTTCAAAGCCAGATCCTTTAGTTCCATGAAAACTATCTCAGAAAAATTTAGATTTTTCGTTCAAAGATAGAGTATAATACCTGTTGCCATCGGGAGGACATCTGATCCTATGAGGAGGTTTGATGCAAGGCAGACATTCACCATGTGGAATATAAGACGTTCAGCATCATGGAAGTGCTTCTTCAGAATGGTGGTAGCACTTAAGTCTCCTTCATACCCGTTATTGATGAAAGACATATCAGTTGTGCCTTTCGGGTATTCTGTGACACAGGTGGCATCATTTAGATTTAGGAGATTTAGGGTTTATCGAATGATGTCTGGAGTGATGACCACCTGTTTCTGTTTAACCAACGACTGGAGAGTGATTTTGCTATCATTCTCACCAGTTTGCACAAAGACGTTGGTCCAGAATTGGCTTAGGGAATCGGGGTATATGGTAGGATTCAGAAGAAAAGCGGTTCGGTACTGGGAATCTACCATAAGATCGATGGCATTATCAAATTTGTTCCAAAAGGCCAATTTCGAGAGGTAGGCAACACAGTTGTGTCTGGGTTTGAGTTTCATGGTCGCCATTGTTGAGAGAGTGAAGGACATAAAACGGCTAATGAAACGTTTGAAAGTAGGTTTAGGTATTTATAGGGTAAGGAAAAGGCTGATATAAAACGACTGAAAGTGTTGGTGCTGTCATCAGTTGTTTGAAAACAACTGAAGACCTGGTATTAACTTTCAGAAGTTGTAACAACTGAAGACTTGGTATTAGTCATCAGTAGTTGTGAAACTACTGAAGACATGGTTTTGGCTTCAGGTGTTGTAAACAACTGAAGATTTGGTGTTAGTCATCAGTAGTTGTAAAACTACTGAAGACATGGTTTTGGCTTCAGTTGTATGAAGTGAAACAGCAGTTGTAGAAACAACTGAAGAGAAAAGTTTCTCATCAGCTGTTGTCGTCAATTCTTAGCTCATCAGCTGTTTCATTCTGACCTCAACACTTATCAGACTTTTTGTCTGATTTTCAGACGTTTCATTGGTCATCAGTACTTATCTGTTATACTGACATCAGTAGTTGTAACTACATCAGTAGTTGTAACCACATCAGTTCTTTTCAACAGATAGAGTACTTCAGTACTTTTAAGTAATTTAGTCTTCAGTAGTTATGAAAACTACTAAGGATAAAAGAACTTATCAGTACTTATTTGTGACAATAGTATACGAATGCTCATCAGTACTTGTTGACTGAGATCATCAGTAGTTGTCACTTATTCTAGCTGCAGCATACCAAGCCTTAACACTAGGTTTTGGAAAGTTGAACTGTCCAAAGGCTTAGTAAATATGTCTGCAAGCTCATCAGCACTAGGAACAAACTTTGGATCAATCAGACCTTTTTCAAAACAATCCCTAATAAAATGGTGTCTGATCTCAATATGTTTGGTCCTAGAGTGCTGGACTGGATTCTTGACAATACAAAGAGCTGAAGCACTATCCATTAGTAATGGAGTCTTAGTCTCTGTAATGCCATAATCCAATAATTGATTCTGAAGCCAGAGTACCTGAGATGTACAACTTGCAGCAGCAATGTACTCGGCTTCAGCAGTGGATGTAGCAACAGATGTTTGTTTCTTACTCTGCCAAGAAACCAAACAGTTGCCTAGGAATTGACATCCACCAGAAGTTGATTTTCTAGTTAATTTACACCCTGTATAGTCACTATCAGAAAAAGCAACTAATTTGCAAGAGTGCCCAGTGGAATACCAAAGACCTAGAGATTGAGTACCTTGCAGATATCTAAAGATCCTCTTGACTGCAATCAAATGAGACTCTTTAGGAGCAGCCTGAAATCTAGCACAAACACAAGTTGCAAACATAATATCTGGTCTAGAAGCTGTTAAGTACATCAAGGACCCAATCATACATCTGTAAAGTGTTTCATCAACAGCTTTACCTTTCTGATCTGCATCCAGTTGTGTGGTGCTGCACATGGGAGTAGAACAGGGCTTACAGTTTTGTAAATCAAACTTTTCTGAAAGACTCTTTGTGTATTTTGACTGATGAATGAAAGTTCCATCAGCCTTTTGTTTGATTTGCTAACCTAGAAAGAACTGTAATTCTCCCATGGCACTCATTTCGAATTTTTGTTGCATCAACTTTGTAAATGCATCACACAACTGTGGATCAGAGGATGCAAAAATAATATCATCAACATAAATTTGAACAAGGAGCTTATGCTGACCCACTTTCTTAATGAACAAAGTTTTATCTATGGAGCCTCTAGTGAAATTATTCTGAAGAAGAAAATTTGACAGTGTTTCATACCAGGCTCTAGGAGCTTGTTTCAACCCATAAAGAGCCTTATCAAGTTTATACACCCAATCAGGATGTTATTATCCTCAAAACCTGGTGGTTGACACACATAAACCTCTTCTTTTATTTTACCATATAAAAATGCACTTTTGACATCCATTTGAAAAACTTTAAGATTGTGGAATGCAGCATAGGCTAAGAACAATCTAATTGCCTCCAGTCTGGCTAAAGGTTTCATCATAATCAATACCTTCTTCTTGTGGGCAACCAGGGCCTTGTCATCATCAATAATCTTCTTCTTGTGAAAACCCCTGGACAACCAGTCTGGCCTTGTTCTTGACAATTTGCCCATTTTCATCTGTTTTATTCCTAAACACCCATTTAGTGCCTATTGCACACTTACCTGGGGGTAGAGGAACCAGTTCCCACACTTGCTGCTTTTTGAACTGAAGAAGCTCAAGCTGCATGGCATCAACCCATCCATTGTCTCTTAATGCAATATGATAGTTCTTTGGCTCTTGCTGACTGATGAAGAGAGCATAGAAGCAGAAGTTGGACAATTGACTTCTAGTTGAGACACCAGCATTGATATCACCAATGATTTGAGACATTGGGTGATTCTTCAGCTCTTGGTACACTATGAGATCTGTGCAAGTGTTTGTAGCACGCTCAGCAGCAACAGATGTTGATCCAGATTCTTGAAACCAAGTATTCGATGGCAAGTCAAATGAAGTAGAGGATTCAGAAATCTCATCAGCATTTGTTGTGGATGGTGCTACTGAAGCTACAGGAACATCAAGTTTAGTAGACTCAGGCAGTTGATCACTAAACTTGAATAGGTGAGTACTGGGATCATCATCAACATCAGTACCACCAGATGGATGACTAGCTGCAGAAGGTGATGAATTCACATGATCTGTAACAGCTGGAGCCTGATAAGGAACATATTGCAGTATGTCCAGATCAAACAACTCCATAGGGTTTTGTGGGATTTTGTCCTTAGGAGATTCATTGAACTTCACATGCAAGGTTTCTTCAACCATCTTTGTTCTGCAGTTGAACACTCTGTAAGCCTTGCAAGTGGATGAATACCCAATAAAATACCCTGCATCCACCTTAGAATCAAACTTTTGGAGTTGATCCTTTGTGTTGAGAATGTAACAAGGACACCCAAATGCTCTGAAGAATGAAATTAGAGGAGCCAAATGATGTAGAACTTCATAAGGAGTCTTCATCAACCTCTTTCACTAAAGCTCTATTTTGCACATAGCATGCTGTGTTGACAGCTTCAGCCCAAAAGGTCAGTGGCAAACCAGAGTCAGCCAACATGGACCTTGCAGCTTCAATTAGGGTCCTGTTCTTTCTCTCCACTACTCCATTTTGTTCTGGAGTCCTTGGGATGCTATACTGCCTCTTGATTCCTTTTGAAAGGTAGAAATCATCAAGTGTATGGTTTCTAAATTCAGTTCCATTATCACTTCTTATACACTTGACTGATAGGGAATACTGCTTCTCAACATACAACACAAAGTTAATAATTGTCTGAGCAGCCTCATCCTTTGAATGCAAGAAGAAGGTCCATACAAATCTGGAGTAATCATCCACAATTACCAGACAGTATTTCTTCTTTGCCATGCTCATTACTCTCACAGGACCAAAGAGATCCATGTGCAGTAATTGCAAGCAGGCAGTGGACTTTGGTTCTTCTATAGGAGGGAATGAAACTTTGTGTTGTTTTCCTTTTAAACAAGCAGTGCAGGTTTCATCACAGTGGAACTCCTTTATGCCACAGTTCCTGAGGAGAGGCCTTGGAGAACAGGCAAGGATGACCTTTTAAATCAATCTTCTTTGACAAATCCAAGGCATATACTCTTCCTATCCTGTTGGCCTTCAGGAGAGTATGTTCATCCAATACCTTGTCAATCAGCCTCAGAACTTTGGAAGACAGAATCCGGCAGTTCTGGCTTGTGAAAAGTGCAACATGCCCTTTATCACACATCTGACTGACACTCAGTAGATTATACTTGAGATTCTCCACATGGTTAACATCATCAAATCTGATTTCTCCATTTGACACAAATCCTTTCCCGATGATGTAACCCTTAGCATCATTTCCAAATGAGACAAATCCCTTCTTTCCTTGAGAGTAGTCATTAAGAAGAGAACTGCTCCCAGTCATATGCATAGATCCTCCACTGTCTACATACCAGATGCTTCTTTGGCATGCTGAAGAACCCTGCATTTATCATAAGAAACTAGTTAGCTTTAGAGACCCAAACCTTTTTGGTTTTGGGTCTGTTTTCATCAACAGATTTAACATAACTTGTTTCTCATGATTAACAGCTGATGAAGGTGGAGATGGTGCTGAAATGGATTTCTTAGATTTGGGCTTGGATTTCCTTTTCAGTGGTTTGATCACAGGTGCATCTAGTTGGTTAACTCTCCCCAACAAATGCTGAACCATCATAACAAGTTGTGTCTGATTTGTTGCTAAAGCCTTCAGCTCATTTGACACATCAGTACTTGTTTTTGATGAGTTCCTGTGACCCACCATTTCCTCCTTCTTGAAATTCACAGACTTAGTCTGATGTTTATCATGAGGAACACTATCAGCTGTTTTCTGATAACCCCATCCTTCTTTTTGGATTTTGGTGAGGCCTTGGGTTTATCAGTTTGAGATGACTGTGGTACAAACTTGGTCTCAAACTCATTTTTCATTTTATTAATCTCTTCTTTAATGAGCTTATCTCTGTTGAGTTTGGAACCCTTTTTGTACCAGCATTCATCAGATAGATGATTGAATTTACCACATATTTCACATGGCTTATTCTTCATCTTGGATTGATCAACTGCTGAAGTGGAAACTACTGAAGGTGTGATCTTCAGTACTTTCCTCCTTTCAGTACTTGTGTTAAGTACTGAAGGATCGGTAACAACTGAAGACTTGTTCTTCAGCTGTTCTCTATCCGTCTTGAAAGACCGTATGATAGATTCCTCAGCAGTTGTTAATCCTTTTATTTCAGCAGATTTGAATGCTTTTCAGATGTTGTGACTTGCCCTTCAGTACTTGGAGTACTTTGAGGGACAACATCTGAATTGCTCAGCTTCATGTGTTTATCAGCATTTAAACCATCAGGCAATTGATTTGCTGAGATCTTAACACTGACTTCATCCTCTAATTTTGTATTATCATTTGAGGATGAATCACATGATGATGTGGTTTGGAAATTACTTTCACCTTCAGATTTTACTATTGATTTTGAAGTAAAATCAGTAGGTGGTGCAGTATGATTGTAACCTATTCCAAACATCACATTTGAAGCTGTTTGCTTGCTGAGAAGCATTTCAAATCCCTTGCAGGATGTTACCCAGCGGTCACACTCAACTTGGGTAGCTGCAAGTGTCTCTTTGAGACTTCTGTGGTTCTCAAGTATGACCTCTACCTTAGCCTTTTCATCATTAAGTTGGCATTTAAGCTTGTAAATCTCATCATCTTTGTCATTAAGAGCAGACTCATACTCAGCTTTTCTTTTGGAAATAGTTTTCTCAAGCTCAAGATTTTGATTGATTAAAGCTACATTTGCCTCTCTAATAGAGACAAAGGCAGCTATGCATGATTCAGAACATAACTTGGCTTTAGCCTCAGAAGATACCTGGGTTACCTGTGAAGATGATGCATTGGAGCAGGAACCCTCAGTAGACTCCAGGGCCATGAGAGCAAGATTCCCAAAAGGATGTTCACCACCATGTTGACCAGCACCAGCAAATAATTGCTCATTGAAACCAGAAAGATCATCTGGTGAAGCTGCTCCAGTCAACAACTCCTGGTGTGAAGAAGCTGTGATGAGGTTGAGATTGTGATGGAGATGGTTGAGGCTCAGGTAGGGCTTGAGGTTGTTGTGCTATAGGAACTTGAACTGGATTTGGCTGTGGCATGTAATAGCAGGGATATGGATATGGCATTGGACCCTGAGGGACAAAATATGCAGGAGATTGAGGTTGTGAGTGATGACCAGAACTAGCAGGATGTTGCCCTTTGTTTTGTGAACTATTGCTTGGAAAGGTCACAAAGGGTGCAGAGGAGTTAGATCCAGTTGATCTACACTCTCTTGCAAAGTGCCCAAGCCTGTGGCATTTGTGACACCTCAACTTACTCTTGTCAAAACCAACTTTGGTTTTGCCAGAGAGTCCTGGAAATTTCCTACCAGTTCTCTTGTAGAACTTTTGAGATCTGATGATTGATCAAGGCCATTTGGCTCAAAATATCCATCTCTTCTAAATCATCATCAGCAATACCCATCAAATCATCCATGATAAAGCATAAATTATCACTATTACACCCAGAATGACTGTCAACACCAACAAATGCATGATCAGAACTGTTTGAAGAGAAATCTATATGCTCATCATAATGGCTTTCTGATCCAGCATATTCTGACTCATGACCGACCAAGGCAGTGTTCCCTGGTACAAAGTCATCAGTGAGCTTTCCTGATGATGCCAGTTTCCTTTCTGCTCTATCTCTCTTTCAAATGTAAGCAGTTTCCCATGGAGTTGGGTGAGAGATAGGCTATCCAGATTTGCACTGGAGCGTAGGACAATGGGTATGTGTCCCATCTCTCAGGCAGTGATCTGAGGAATCTGTTGTTCATCTGGCTGTTAGTATACTCATGCTTGACCATTTTCAGCTCAGAGATCAAGCAGGAGAAACGCTCAAACTGTTGAGTCAGTGTCTCACCCTTCCTATGAGAGAATGTCTCATATTGTTGGGCGAGGATTTCTCTGTTGTTTGCTAAGACCTCATCAGTTCCTCCGAATTGTTCCTTCAAAGCATTCCAGAGGTCATGAGCAGTTTCATGATGCATAAGCCCAGAATAGATTTCATTAGGCAGTGCCATGGCCAGAATTCCATGGGCTTTAGCATCAATCTCAAACAGTTTACGATCTTCATCTGAGTATTGCTCCTTCTTCTTCGGAACCATTTGGTTGGTCTCCGGATTGTTCACCATAGGCTTGTGTGGACCGTGAACCACAGATGTCCAACAACCTGAACTGTTAACAGACAGGTGATGGAGCATTCTTCGTTGCCATATGTTATACTCACTCCTAACCAGCATCGGAGGCTTGGTTGAGGAGCCAGTATTGTGAGGGTCATTAGATGGAGTAGTCATTCTCAGATTCAAACCAATTCAATCAAGTTTCAACAGATTTAGCACAAAAACACAACAAACTCAATATGAACCAAGAAGAAACTCAAATTGAATAACCAGAAGCAGCAGAAGATCAATCTCTATAACCAATTCTTGCAAATATGCTAATTCGATCAAACTTTAGATATCGAAATAGCAGTTTCAATGATCAATTGTTAAACCGATCAATGATTAACCTGCTCTGATACCATTGGACATTTTTTTTATGTTGTCACACAGCGGAAGAAGAACAATTCATAGTTGTGATAGATTCAACCAATCAGTACAATTGTATCAGTAGTTTTATGTTTCTTTTAATCAGTACTTGTATTTCATAGTTTTTAGTTTCATCTTGTACTTAGCATAACTAGAGATGTTTCTCAGTTGTTTGGAACATTCTCAGTATTTTGCTTACTTGCAGTTGTTTTGTACTAATTCTGTTAGATGTCACTATCAAGTGACATCAGCAGACGTCACATTCCTTTATAAAGGACGTTGACCTAATTGTAAGGTGCGAAGCTTAGCGGTGATATACGAAGCTTAGCGGCCAGCCATAACCGAAGCATTTGCATGAAAGGAATTATATTAGCCCTTTTTGCAGAAAACCCTCTTTCTTCTAGAACGTTCTGTTCCATTGAAATCTATTGTGTTCTTGCTATATTTGTCTTCATTCTTGGTCTAATTCCGCTGCGATTCAACTCTAATTGATCCAAACTTAGATCACTGATCCTGTCATGATGGTTCAAGGATTGCCCTTATTCACCTAAGTGTTCATTAGCATTTCCTTTGTACATGCGTATTTGCACAGTGTTCAAGCAGTTCTTTTTGTACATGCGGATTTGCTTATAGTTTCACCTGCATTTGCTGTTGTCCCCACATTTGCAAGTTGTTCACCGCATTTGCAAGTGTTCACTCTGCATTTGCATGTTGTTCACCCACTTTGCAAGTTGTTCACACTCCGCATTTGCAAGTTTTTCACCCGTATTAGTTTTGTTCACACCGCATTTGTCTCATTCATCCGCATTTCTTGAGGACTTGAGGATTTTTTTGGGATTTTGGAGATAGAAATTAGGGTTTTGAGCATGGTTGACTTGATGCTTGTATTTGATTATCTTATGCATGTTGTGGCTTCCCTTATGTGCCTATTATGATATTATTATGTGCTTTTATATGCTTTGCTATATCATAAAGTGTTATTATTAATCAGTGAAAGATTAATGCTAATGAAAAGTGGAACTAAAGAACGTAAGAAAGTCTTGCAAGAAAATTCACAATGAGGTTCAAACCGCTAGGTTGTTAGCTCAACTGTGTATTTTTTAGCTAACCCCAGAGGATACACATAGAGTCAATCTTTAAGATAGAAGGGACCACTGTTGCTGCCCCGATACTGGAGTCAGCATTAGGGCACCACGGATGGGGTCCTATTTATAGACCTCACCCCAGTACCAAGTTTATGCGCATATATGGGGTATAGCACTTTGGTCCAGATCGAAGTGAAATATTAAAGTAAATTTCAAATGAACGACCATGGAAATGTGAAGAAAGATGTTATGTTGATAATGAATAATATTTGAATGTAGTATGACGTATGATCACATACAAAGAGTAAACATATTTTAAGGAGTATTTTCCTACACAAAACTCATAAGTATTTTCACTATTTTAAAACTAGAACTCACTCAGCAAAGCTGACTTTTATGCATTTTCAGTTGGCAGTAATATTGCTGAGGATGGCACTCGGGAGGCTACTCGTCGGGACAATGCTGACATCCATTCATGAATATAACGTTGTTGTTTTTTAATGCAAATTAATGATCTTTTGTAACTATTAATAAATATGTATTTCTTAGCAACAGTGGTTATAAACTAATGAATGGCTTTCGATATTTAAGTTCCGTTGCAATGTTTGATAAATTATGAAATGTTTTATAAATTGTGCTATGAATGTCCAACTGTGAGGTCTCTGAAGACAGGGCCTTACAAGTTGGTATCAGAGCCAAAGTTTAAGAGAAATGGGTAAATATGTTCCAAAACCTAAACTTAAACTGAAAATGGGACCGAATGGAGGGATGCCAGCCCTATTAGCTACGTGCCATCAGGTATTTCTTTTCATTATGATAACCGGTATTATGTGCGCATGCTATTTGATTTATGTCCTTTAGTAGATTTGAATACTGATGTAGTCAGGATAGGAAATGCTCGGGGAACGAAGAGTAAAGTAAGTGGCTAATCATAACTGGCCACTATAATTAGGGACTTACTATACTTAACATTAACTAAGCTATTACCTTGAATGACCGTGTGAGTGTTCAAATCTTATAGTGTTAGAGGATGGCTGGAGGTAGATCATCTAAGGCTTCTAAGGTGGAGTACGGGTGGTCGTGCTGGTAGACCCCGGGCCACAAAGAACAAGACAAGAACTGCAGAGATGGCTCTTGCTGAGCCTGAGCTTCATCACCAGAGGAGTGATGAGAGTGCCAATTTGGGGGCCTCAGTGAAAGAGGCAGTGATGGAGGAGGTTCACCAAGTCATGCAGACGATCCTACCGTCTGTCGTGACTGAGGTGATCCGGCCATAAGGAGGATGAGAGGAAAGAAAAGGAGAAGAGAGAGGCTGCTGCTGGGAGAATGGAGAATGAAGGAGATCATGATGATGAGGAGGAGATGAATGTTGAAAGGGGAGCCTCCAGTGATGAAGAAGATGTAGAGGTGCGGGAAACCGTGTGGGGATGCAACTACGGGGCATTCCAACGGTGTAAACCCCCTACTTTTGACGGCAACAGTAACGCTGCTACTGCCCACCGCTGGGTTAGAGAGATGGAGGCAGTGTTGGATATTAGTGAGTGCAGGGAGGATCAAAAGGTGAAACTTGCCACTCACTCATTTGTTGACTCGGCTCTGTGTTAGTGGGACAACATTGTCCAAGCCGAGGGAAGCAGGGCCGTCAGGAGGATGAGATGGGGAGATTTGAAGAAGTTGGTTGTTGAGGAATTCTGTCCTTACAGGGAACTAGACAAATAGAGAGAGTACCTATAGCTTGAGGCGGGAACCATGACCCACCAGCATTACACCGCCAAATTCAATGAGATGGCGAGGTTGGTACCGGATCAAGTTATGCCGGCTTCAAGGAAGATCAAAAGGTACATCCAGGGGTTGCCGGCTGACGTTCGCAGGCATTTGATCGCAGAGCACTTTTAGGTCGGCAGTGAATTTGGTGGGAAGATTGTATGACGAAAGGGAGGTAGCGGTGGTTGAGGTGAAGAGGACTGGTGGTGGCGATAGGAGTTGGAATGGGAAGAGGTTTGGGCGTGGTGGTTTCACCCCAAATAGCAAGAGGCCGAGGATGGATGACCGTCGGGTTGTTGCTGCATGCTCGGGGTTGAAGCGGTGTGACAATTATGGGAAGGAACATATAGGGGAATGCCGTTTGGGATCGAATATTTCCTTCAGATGTGGGAAGCCCGGTCATATGGCAAAAGATTGTGGAGTGTCGAGCTGCTTCCATTGTGGTGGGACTGGCCACAGAAGCCATGAGTGCAGGAAGCCGAGGGCTGAGAGCTCTGGGGGCAAGAAGGTGGCTGAAGAAAGGGGGTAGAGGGCAAGTGCTAGAGCCTTCACGATGACCCGAGAGGAAGCACGGGTAGACCCCGATGTCGTGTCGGGGTATGTTTCTAGTAAATCAAACTTGTGCCTCTGTATTATTTGATTCTGGTGCTAGTAGGAGTTTCATATCTGCTGCTTTCTGTGCTAAGCTGCCTGTTAGTAGTAGAAGAATTGATGAGCCATTTGATGTAGAAACTGCTATTGGTAAGTCTACCAGAATTTCTGATATGATTGAGGATTGTGGCATAGATTAGAAGGCCATAGGTTCTCTTCTAAACTATTTGTGATGCCCCTAGGCGGATTTGATGTAGTTCTGGGGATGGATTGGTTCGTAGCCTATGAGGCAATCATCGTGTGTCGGAAGAAGATGATTTAGTTAGTTCCACCCGATGGGAGTTCAGTGACAGTTTATGGTGATCGCGTCACTACGGTTCTGAAGGTGATTTCGATGGCGGTGGCAGAGAAGTGTTTGAGGCGCGGATGTAATGCCTACTTGGCATACGTAAAGGATTTGGATACGTCGATACCGCAATGGTCCGATGTGCCGGTAGTGTGTGACTTCCAGGACGTCTTCCCAGAAGATCTGCCAGGTGTGCCACCTGACCGCGAGATTGAATTTCAGATTGACCTGATACCCGGTGCGCAACCCGTTGCCAAGGACCGTATCGGTTAGCTCCGACCGAGATGAAAGAACTTATGGATCAGCTACAGGAACTGATGGATAAGGGGTTTATTCGACAAAGTATCTCTCCTTGGGGTGCTCCGGTATTATTCGTAAAGAAGAAAGACGGTAGTATGAAAATGTGTATAGACTACCGAGAGTTGAACAAGTTGCCAGTAAACAACTGATACCGATGACCTATTTGATCAGCTTCAGGGTGCCAGTTGGTTTGCCAGGATAGATCTTCGATCTGGCTACCATCAGCTGAAGGTAAAGGAACAAGATATCCTGAAGACAGCGTTCCGCACACGTTATGGACATTACGAGTTTCTCGTTATGTCATTTGGTTTAACTAACACACCAGCTGCCTTTATGGATCTGATGGACCGAGTGTGTTGGCCGATGTTAGATAAATCAGTGATTGTGTTTATTGATGATATTCTGATTTATTTGAAGAGCAAAGAAGAACATGCCCGCCATATAAGTGAAGTGTTGGAGACACTTAGAAAGGAGAAGTTGTATGCTAAATTCTCTAAGTGTGCTTTTTGGTTGCGGGAAGTTCAGTTTTTGGGTCATGTGGTGAATACCGAAGGAATTATGGTGGACCTGACAAAGGTTGAGGCGGTAATGCAATGGAAGTCTCCAAAGACGCCATCCGAGATTCGAAGTTTCATGGGTTTGGCGGGTTACTACCGAAGGTTTATCCAAGACTTTTCCAAGATAGCCTCACCTTTGACTAAGTTGACACGCAAGGATGTGAAGTTTGTGTGGGGACGAGAACAGGAGGATGCTTTTGAGGAGTTAAAGGCAAGATTAATTCAAGCACCTGTTTTGACATTACCTGAAGGGAGTGAAGACTTAGTGGTGTATTCAGATGCCTCTTATTCGGGACTAGGTTGCGTGTTAATGCAACGTGGGAGAGTAATAGCCTACGCGTCCCGACAGTTGAAAACCCACGAGGTCAATTATCCCACGCATGATTTGGAGCTCGTGGCTGTGGTCTTTGCATTAAAGATTTGGCGGCATTACCTGTACGGGGTGAAATGCACAATCTTCACGGACCATAAGAGCCTAAAGTATTTCTTTGAGCAGAAAGATCTCAACATGAGGCAGAGGAGGTGGTTAGAGCTTATTAAGGATTATGATTGTGAAATCCATTACCATCCGGGTAAAGCCAATATAGTGGCTGATGCCCTCAGCCGAAAAGAAAGACCCGAGCTAATCCGGGTGAAGGCTTATCAATTGGTGATGACCTCTGACGTGATGACACAGGTCAAGGGATTCCAAGATGAAGCGTTAAAAGAAGATTGCCTTAACTCTGAAAGGATGAAAGGTTTAGTCGCAGAATTGGGAGAGAATACCCACGGGGTTAAAACCCACTTTGGATGGATGTGGATTCCTCGATATGGGGATCTACGTGGGAGAATTATAGATGAAGCTCATAAGACTCGATACTCCACTCATCCTGGTGCTACCAAGATGTATCAAGACATGAAGAAAGATTACTGGTGGCCGTGTATGAAATGTGACGTGGCGGAGTATGTGAGTAAGTGCCTTATTTGCTTGCAAGTGAAGAAAGAACATCCAAAGCCATACGGGAAGGTCCAACCCTTGGATAAACCCGAGTGGAAGTGGGAGCACATCACCATGGAATTCATCACGAAGCTACCCCGTACGGCGAGGGGGTATGATACCATATGGGTGATAGTTGATCGTCTAACAAAGAGTGCTCACTTCCTACCGATCCGCGCAACGTATTCATCCGAGAGATTGGTGGATTCTATTCATCAAAGAGATTGTAGCTCGTCATGGCGTGCCGGTGTCAATCATGTCAGATCGTGACACCCGGTTCACATCGAAGTTTTGGAAAAGATTCCATGATGCGATGGGGATGAGGCTACACATTAGTACGGCTTATCATCCTCAACAAATGGTCAGTCTGAGAGGACAATTTAGACGCTTGAGGATATGCTCCGAGCATGCATGATTGATTTTGGAGGAAGTTGGGATGATCACCTACCATTAGTAGAGTTCTAATTCAACAACAGTTATCATGCCAGCATTGGTATGCCACCATATGAGATGCTATACGGCAGAAGGTGTAGAACACCCGTGTGTTGGGGGGACATCGGGCAGAAAGAGTTGGGATGTATCGAGGTGATCCAGGCTACGATTGAAATTTTGGAAACGATCAAAGTCTTTATGAAGGCGGTGAAAGATAGGCAGAAGTCGTATGCCGACAAAAGGCGTAGACTGATTGAATTCAATGTGGGTGATAGAGTCATGTTGAAGGTCTCTCCTTGGAAACGGATCATCCGGTTCTGGAAGAGGGGCAAGCTGAGCCCGAGATACATAAGGCCTTTCCGAATCTTTGCACGAGTAGGGGAGGTAGCCTATCGATTGGAATTGCCTGAGGAGTTAAGTGGAATTCATCCGACATTCCATGTATCTCATCTAAGAAGGTGCCTAGCTGACGAAGACATGATTGTACCACTAGAAGATATCAAAGTGAATGAAATACTTAACTATGTAGAGCAACCAGTGGCAATCGTCGATCGAAAGGAGAAGAGGTTGAGGAATAGTGTGGTTCCACTTGTGCGAGTGCAGTGGAAACACCGGAAGGGTCTTGAGTCTACGTGGGAGACTGAAGAAGAGATGAGACAACATTACCCACAGTTATTCGAAGAGTGACAGGTTTCGAGGACGAAACCTCTTTAAGGAGGTTAGACTTGTAACACCCGAAACCTCGGTCAAAATAAAAAGGAAAGAAAACTATTTTGAAGAAAATAAAAAGAAGGCAAAGTTGAGGGGTGCTTTGTGTAAATAGTACCAAAAAGTCAAAAATGCACTTTATATGGGCATGGCCGCCCATATCATCTTGCTGTTGCTGTTGTTCGACCGAAAAGAAGAAGAAGAAAGAAAGCTGCAGACCAGCTCTCTCGGTTCCAAGAAGGAAATAGAACTGAAAACTTCAAGGTTAGTGGGTTTTTGTTGACGTTTGGCTCGGTTCTTTGAGGTTTTCCATCTTAGAAACTGATTTCTAAGTGTTGTTTGTTCTTTGGTTGGTTGTTTTTCTTGTTTAGGTGTTTGTACCTATGTGTAAAATCAAGTTTGGAGGAGTTTTACTTGTCTTCTACACTAGGTGAGTTCTAGGACCCCGGTTTTATGTTTTTAAACTTCTTTGGGGCTGAAAATGGATATAAAATGTTTTACAACCGTCATGAACGTTAACCGTGTGTATATGTGCATGAATTTCTATGGTTTGCGAGGATGTAAGCTTGTTCTAAGAGTTTAGCATGATAGATCTATGCTAAGAATGTATGAGAATGAGGTTTTAGAACTGGTTATAGCATAAGTCTCATTTACAGGTATGATGGTTCATCCGCATTTGCCTTAATTTAACCTAAGTGTTCATCATCATTTCTTTTTGTACATGCATATTTGCTACAGTGTTCATCAGCATTTCTTTTTGTACATGCGTATTTGCTACAGTGTCCATCAGCATTTCCTAAGACAGAATAATTACCAAGTGTTCACCTGTATTTGCATGTTGTTCACCCACATTTGCAAGTTGTTCACCCGCATTTGCAAGTTGTTCACCCGCATTAGTTTTGTTCACCAGCATTTGTTCTCATTCATCCGCATTTCTTTAAGACTTGAGGAATTTTCTGGGATTTTAGAAGATCAGAAATTAGGGTTTGACCATGGTTGACTTGATGCTTTTATTTGATTATCTTATGCATGTTGTGGGCTGCCCTTTTGTGCCTATTATGATATTATTATATGACTTTATGTGGTTTGCTTTTGATCATAAAGTATTATTATTAATCAAGTGAAAGATTAATGCTAATGAAAAGTGGAACATAAAGAACGTAAGAAAGTCTTGCAAGCAAATTCACAATGAGGTTCACAACCGCTAGGTTGTTAGCTCAACTATTTGTGGTTTAGCTAACCCCAAAGGATACACACAGGGTCAATCTTTAAGATTGAGGGGACCACTGTTGCTGCCCCGGTACTGGAGTCAGCATTAGTGCACCACGTATGGGGTCTATTTATAGACCTCAGGCCCAGTACCAGGTTTATGCGCATTATATGGGGGTATAGCACTTTGGTCCATATCGAAGTGAAAGATTAAAAGTAAAAGTTCAAGTGAACGACCATGGAAATGGTGAAGAAAGATATTAATATTGATAATGAATAATATTTGAATGTATGTATGACGTATGATCACATACAAAAGAGTAAATAGTATTTTAAGGAGTATTTTCCTATACAAAACTCATAAAGTATTTTCACTATTTTAAAACTAGAACTCACTCAGCAAAGCTAACTTTTATGCATTTTTAGTTGGCAGGTAATATTGCTGAGGATGGCACTCGGGGAGCGTCGGGACAAGGCTGACATCCATTCATGAATATAACATTGTTGTTTTGTAATGCAAATTAATGATCTTTTTTAACTATTAACAAATATGTATTGCTTGGCAACAGTGGTTATAAACTAATGAATGGCTTTTGATATTTAAGTTCCGCTGCAATGTTTGATAAATTATGAAATGTTTTATAAATTGTGTTGTGAATGTCCAACTGTGAGGTCTCCGGAGACGGAGCCTTACACTCCAACTCCTTTCTTCACAAGCACAACAGCAGGATTTTTCTCATGAAGTAGAGAAGATTGGGTGCATGGGCCTATCTATAGTGTCTCTCTCTCCTCGTAGCTGTTCTCGTGTGAAAACAACTATTCATGTGTAAACTGCCTCTACGCGAGAACCTTATCACTCGCGTGAGAACACTCTCTCTCTCGAGCGCGAGAACTTCGCCTTCAATCGAAAATTCAAGGCGTTACATTATGGATTTACATATCCATTCCTTGGCGAGTTCTTTTTAAAGTAGCAAGAACAATACTTGTTGAAATAACAATCAGCTGTTTATATCACAAATATGACAATACCTATTAAAGAAACATTCATCAGTCTTATGATTGTACATATCACATATTTCATAGTACCTTTGTTGAAATTTAAACAACTGTTGATTAACTTTTGATGTGGAGGCCATATTTGATCCGTGTTTTGATTTAGGAGTTACAAAGTTAATCTGTTGTTTTTGATTTGAGAGTTTTTTCTTTTGATATTTGGGCTTTGACTTTTTTTCATTAACACCATTCATAGATTCTTTAGATACAAATCTTTTGTTAACAGCGAAAGACTTAGGACCCGAACCTGTTTTCAGACCAGATTTAGATTAGTTCTTTGAATTTGGTTTGATTTCTGGAATTGTGTTAATATCAAAAGTACATGCAGACACAAATTTCCCTGGTTTAAACTGATTAACTTGATTTGTTCTTTGATTTTTATTGTTTTGATATTTGTTCCGAGAGGAGTTAGATTTAGCATTTTTTCTTCTCCTTCTTTGATTTCTTGATCTTGATGATCTTTGTTTGCTTTGGGATTGAACATCTTCAGTAGAAGACTCTTTTGCATTTTCTTTATCTTTTGTTCTTTCTGCCATTTGATAAAGACTGGATTGTTTAATCCATAAGAAAATGAATCTTCAGATGTTAATTCATCTAGTTTTGCTTTCTCTTTATTTTTTAAGTTTTGTTTGTCATTCTTAAGAATGATTTCTTCAACAACATGCTCTTTGGGAACAAACATTTCCTTATTCTTTGGTTGTGGTTCGTAAGATTTAACTTTCACTGGATGACCACTTTTAATCTTTTCAGAATCTTGTTCCTCAAATATCTCAACATTTGTTTTCTCTTCATCACTTTCAGAATTCTTTTTCTTGTTTTGAAAGGCTTTTAGCTTAGCTTTGTTTTCATGTGAGTGATCATGTGTGTTAAAGTTTTTTGGCAGAGTGTTTGTGATAGATTCAGGCATTGGTTCATGTGTAAATCCTAGACCTGTTTTGTTTTTGTCTTTCCTCTCACTTACCAGTTGTTCTACAATAGTTTTAGAACTTTTAACTTTTACTAGATCCACCTGCGTGCAGCATGAGCAATTTTTTCTTCTTCTAAATTTTTAGTCATCTCCTCAAGTTGTTTTTTAAGAAGTTCGAGTTCTTTTAGAGTTTTGTTCCATGAAGTTTGTAGAGATAGGATCTTTTCATCAAAGACTTTGTGATCATTTTTCAGTTTGTTGTGCATTACTTCTTCTTGTTTAAGTTTGTCACAGATCTTATATAAATATGTTCTGTGATGCTCAACTTGATCAAAACATGCTTTTGTGTACATTTTCTCTCTGACTTCAACAGGAATTTCAGGATAACTTGAAGATGAAGTCTCAGAGTCAATTGATGGATTCTTAACCTTTGGTTGTTCAGACTAAGCCATAAGTGCAATCTCTTCTGAATCCTCTTTTGGGTCAGATTTGTCACTCCAATCATAATCTTCATCATCGTTTTTTGAGTCACTATCAGCCTTTGGATCATTTTCTTCAGACTAGTCTTCATTTTGAATATCTGCAACAAGAGATAAACTAGAGGTTAGATCAGCTGTAAATTGTTCAGCATAAGCACTCCAGTCATATCCATCTTTGATGCTAACAACAAGAGCTTTATTTGGCTCTTCAGATGATTTTGATTCATCTTAAAGTTCTGGCATAGGAAGACTCTGATAAGGCTTTTGGAAGGTCTTCTGAGACTGCTGATAATATCTTTGACTGCTAGAACCTGCTTGACCATTTCTTCCTTGGTTTCTGGGAGCTTTACATTCTTTTTAGAAATGACCATAACTGCTGTAGTTAAAACACCTTGATTTTGATTTGTCAAAGCCAACAGTCTTGTTTTCACATGGCTTGTAATTCCTATTAATATAAGAGTGTTTCTGTGTTCTGTAAGCAATCATCACCATCTGCCAATTCAAGTCCATCTCTTCTATATCATCAGGATCCATCTCGAACAAATCCTGCAAAACAAGATCTAATTGGGTTAGATGACTACCTTGATAAGCTTGAAAACTTGCCATAAAAGCAGTAAAAGCAGATTTTGACTCATCATCCTGTAAAAGGATATTAATAACATCTTTATCTTTGCTAGTTTTAACAGAGTTAGAAGATGAAGTCTTAGTTTGAGGTTTAGGAGTTTGAGTTTTAGGAGGAGACTGAGTTTGAGGTTGAGTTGTATAAACAGGAGCACTTGTGTAAGAAGAATCTGTAAAGAAAGCTGCTCCAACGAACAAATCACCCTCGTCTTCTGGTGAGTTATCATCTTTTTCCAGAAAAGCATTCCCCACTATGTTAGCTGGAGATGCAACATACTTGTACTGAGACATTGAAGCAGCTCTATCATTGTTTTTGGAGCTCTCATCAATCTCAACTGATTCAATCTTAGCAATCAAAAGATCTAGATCCATAGGAAACTTTTCAGTATGCTTTAACAGAGTAACAGTCTATTTCTATGAAGATGGAAGAGCATTAAAAAGTCTGTAATTTAGATCTTTGAGATCATTTTTGATACCAACAGTTGACATCTCAGTAGTTAGTTGAACAAATCTGTTCATCATTTGATAAATTGTTTCCGCAAAAAGTTGCTCAAATAAATCCAATTACCTCTTGAGTTTCTATTTTTTGAGATCTTTTATCTCTTTACCACCTTCACAAATGATCTTCAAATCCTTGTACATAGTGTACCTAGTTTGATAACCATCAAGTCTAGTCAAGACTTCCAATGGTAATCCCTTGAACATCAATGAGTAAGCTTTGATATCATTCTTAACCTTTCTTAAGTCATCACCTTGCAGACCATCCTTTGGATAAGGTTCTGGAGAGTCTTTTGTATACACAACTTCTCTATCAGGACCATCAGATGTAATTGGGATATGTGATCCTATATCTATTGACTTCCATAAGTCAGTATCAATAGAGTTTAGATGATGCTTCAATCTAAAAGATTAGTTGTTGAAATCAGCTCTATTTTTTAGCTTGGGAACCCTGTTCTCAAAATCTTCAAACTTACCCATTTTGTATTTTTGAATTTAAGAAAATGACTTGTTTTTGTTTTTTTAAGTTTTGAAATAAAACTATGAAATGAAAATATTTTTGGATTTTAGTTTTTGAAAAAATTTATAAGTGTTTACTGATAAGTCTGAGTGCTCAAGCGCCTAAATAGTTATCAAGTGCCCAAACAGTGGTGAAGTGCTTGAATAGTTCTGAAACACCTGCCTTTGAAGTAGAAACGCCTAAGGGAATGCCTTGGATGAATTCTGAAAAACGCCCAACTGCTGATGCGCCTAAATAGTCTTCAAACGCCCACACAGTTATGAAACGCCTGGGTTAAAAATGCCTAAACAGTTGTGGTGCGCCTAGAATTACTTAGTTTCAACAAAGTCTCAATATGACCAAACAGTCACAATGCGTCCCAATAGTAGTAAAATGCCTGAACTGAAAACGCCTACACGGTGCTAAAACACCAAAACAGTGGTAATGTGTCTAGACACTTGGTAAATTTTCAGCAGTTTTTCAACCACATGCGCCTAATTCATCTTCTCCAACGAACTCAGATCTTATCAAAATCTTCAAAACTTGTTCAATTGATCTAAGAACTTACAATTAGGTAGTAATTAGGTCGATTAATAATCCTCAATCTTCAATTTGATCAAATAACAACTACAAATCAGATTTCTGATTGAATTGAAGTCCGAAACTGAAAAACACAGTTCATACATAAATTTGATTAGTTCCTCAGATCTGAATGAATTGAACACCAAATTGTGATTCAAATCATGTTTCTATGGATGAAACACAACTGAAAACAACAATTAATTGAGCAAATTGCAATCAATCACAGATTTCAAGTGATTCAAAGAGCTCAACAATGTCGATAAGCTCTGATCACTGAACCGAAGGTTCTGATACCAATTGATCAATTCAAAAGGATCTAATCAATGATGATATCATAATGCAATGATCAATTCAAGCACAAAGTAATCAAACACATACAATTACATCAAAAAATTCATAGATTTCATTGATAGCAAATGCACTGGATACAATGTCTAAGAGTTACAGTTCGTTAACTGACTCCATTTCTTACAAAATACATAAAATATCCTATTTATACTATCAAGAAACAAAGTAATATATATTTACAAAATAAGTCCATATACTATGACAAAAAAACATATAAAGACAAAATATTAATCTTCCAAGAGCTTTAACAAATGCAGTTGAGAATGGTGAACCACATTATCAATCCCAAAGGTGCTGATCATATCATGTGATCATACATGAATAGGCAGCATCATGAGTAAGTAGACAGAGAATATAAACTACACTACGCCAAGCTTAGAAGAGAGCAATAATTGGCTGGTAAACGGAAACAACAAAGTGAAGAACAGACAACATATCTTGATAATGAACTATTAGAGAGAGTTGGATATCCTTTGAGACCTTCAGACTTAAAGCTATTCATGAAGAAGATTGATGGTAATCAATACAACCATCCAATCACTAGATGGTTTTATGATGAAACCCACTTTGAAGTGGTGTTAGAGAGAAAGTTGGAGGGAAAAGAAGTAGCTAATATCAGATTGTTTGATCCAGTTGAGATTAAGCTGCTACATCCATCATATGTATCATTTTTGAAGACAAAGTCATTCCCTACCATTGAAGATGTCTTGTGCAAGGGTGACTACTTTTACTTTATACATATGATGAGGATCTTAGGCATTGTGTATGTGAATGCTGCCTTGAAGCAAAGGTTAGAGACAATCTAGAAGTCACTATCACACATTAAAGGAATAACAAGCCTCAAAATCTTAGAAAACAACAATCTTATAGCTCTAAAGGGTGATTTTGTTGTAACCACTCTGGTGAGCAACATTGAAGTGCAAAGCCTTGATCAAACCACCCTGGAATAGATGGTGCAAATACCAATCAAGTTCAAGTATGATGATCAGAACAGTGCAATTCTATTGGACTATTTGAAGATGATACTTACCAAAACCTAAGTGCCGAATCTCATGATGATTACCAAAACTGATACGGTAAAGCTACGCTGAAAATATGATCAAAACGAAGAAAATTGACCCAAGTCAAACTTGGTCAAACTTGGTCAACCATGGTCAAAGTCAACAGTCAACATCAGCGGACGTCTCGAATGAAGTCAGCACCCAGCAATCACGCATCAGAAACAGAAAAATTTATTAGAGTTAGAACAATATTTGTGTAATCATCAGGGCTTAAATGTAATTTTATTCATTTTTGTAAAGAGTATAAATTGACTTAGTGTAGTCATTTATACTCTAAGTAATCATTAGAACCATTAGAAATGTTGAAGCATACAGATTTAGGCTAGTGAGAGAAACATAAGGTTGAGAGTGTATGAGAGAAGTTTTTCTTACAAACTCCCTTTGTAATCTCCTAGCTACCAACATACATATGAATGAATGATATATTTTATGAATATGTGTTCTTGAATTGTTCATCATTCATTCATTCATCATCATACATTCAATCTTGCATTAGATCTTCACTTGAAATCATCAACAGGTCTGTGAGATTATGTATCACGGATCAGATAAACGACAACAATACGATTGCAATATTAGATCCATCCAGCAGAATCGTTGGTTTTCACAATTGGTATCAGATCCTTGGCTCCTTGTTCTTCAAATTTTTTTCAAAAATTTGAACCACAAGTTTGATCTGCAAATTGTTATTGTTTTTGATGAAATCAAGCTACAATTAGCTTAGATTTGTTATTTCGTGAAGATCTGCAAGTTTTCACATCAATTAAAGTTCATTTTAGCCATTAATTTGAAGATTTAAGCAAACTTGTTCTTCAAGTCTTCAAATGCTCATGAACGTGAAATTTTGATTTTGTTGTTATTTGATCAAATTTAAGCTTCTAATAGCTTTAGTTTGTGATAACTAACACATCTGTAAAGTTTCATATCAATTGAACATCCACAACTCTTGAATTTGAAGATTTTTGAAAATTTTGTGTTCTTGAGAAAAGTTCACTGTTCTTGAGGAAAATCATCAAAAATCATGAATTTAATGTTGTTTAGTGGAAATTGATAGTGATTTTAGCTTAGAAACATTAAACCTAAGGTTCGTTTATCATTTTCAACATCCAAATCATACATTTTGAACATTGATTCTCATATCTAGGTTTTGTTCTTCATTGTGTTCTTTATGGGTTCATCATTTAAATCCGAGTTTAGGTGATGATTATATGAAATTGATTGTTTTTCTAGCTTAGAATCACTTATCTACAGCCATTATAACCTTTGATTTTATCCAATTCCATCAGAA
The DNA here is from genome assembly GCA_025506505.1 of Flaveria sonorensis. Lineage (NCBI taxonomy): Eukaryota > Viridiplantae > Streptophyta > Magnoliopsida > Asterales > Asteraceae > Flaveria > Flaveria sonorensis. The sequence goes on along the minus strand of CM046440.1, from coordinate 37,175,149 downwards.
ATCCAAGAATCAAAAGTTTGTTCATTCAAGAACATGAAGTTTGACTTTTTCTGAGTCAAACTGTTTTGAAATCTGAAAATCAGCCAAATCTATGATTTGATTCAGATTTTGATACATTTGTTCATCATACAATCATTCAAGATTCATTCAACAATCATACAAACATCAAGTTATGAATTTGAAAGTGAAATTTCATCCATAATCAAAGTTTACAAAGAATACACAAATTACATTTGAATTTGATTTTTTGTCTAAGTATTCACAGCTGATGAAGAAATACATCCACAGCTGATTTGTTAAAACCCACAGCTGACAAAGACCATAGATCATTAATTTTGGTTAAGTATCCATAGCTAATTCATCAGAAACAAATTGTTAAGTGTCCACAGCTGATGTATTACACCCACAGCTGATGCACAAATTCTACAGCTGAAAAACATCCATTTTATCCTAGGCATTTTGTCTAAGTGTTCATAACTGATGAACAAAACATTTTAGAGCTGATGTGTTAATCTTCACAGCGGACGTGTTGTTACCATAGCAAACCACACACACTGCTGAAAACACATCCACAGCGGATGTGTTAATTCCACAGCAGACTTTAACTCCACAGCGGACAAGTGTTGAACTCACAGCGGATGTGCAGACACTACATCCACAGCAGACTTTGAACATACAGCGAACGACCGTCATCACTAATCAGCAAACAACACACACAGCGGACGTTTAACACTCAATCACAACGAACGTGTTACATCAAGTCATAGCGGACGACCAAAATTTGGCCACAGCGGACAAAGAACTTTAAACACATAGCGGACGATTATAATAGACATACAGCGGACGCACAAGTCCTGAATTCACAGCGAACGTTTAACATTCACTCCAGAATGGATGAATTGATTCTGTCCAAGTCGATTACTCTATTCACAGCGGACAACCAAGACAAAAATCAAGCATCTGTCGACCTTCGAACACTACAAAAGAACCCCCAATCACCCTGAAAGCTTCGATTCTACACCTCCATTGAACCGACACCTTCATCACAGAGGTCAATCATCATCATAAACACTCTCAATTTTGATTCAGCCAACCCAATCACCAATCGACCATCGATTAACACATCATCGATTGCTTCCCCAATCAAACACCGGCACTCTACTGCAACCCCCTAAGGACTGAAATTATTGGTCGACCAACAATTCTTGATTTCGGGTTCACCGGAGTTGAGAGATTGGGACAGGGCATCGAGACTGAAAGAAGTGAAACCGAATGCCTTGTGATTGTGTTCGGGAGTTATCTCTTGAACTTGTGTTTTTTTTGTTGACTTGACCGACCAAGGAGTTTTGTTTGAATAAAATTTTAATTTTGACTTTTATTTCTACTTTGGCTAGCAAAATATTAAAAAAAATTAATATTTATATTCTTTAAAAAAAACAAAAAAAAAAACAAACAAACCAAAGCTTCGAAAGTTTTTCCTTTGACAAATATTTGTCTCGGAAGATTTTGATTGTTCGAAAGTTTTCAACTTGACTAATTTTTATAGTCTGTTTTTGGAAGATTTAAAAAAAAAATTTGACTTCTTTTCGATCAAGACATATATACTTCGGAAGAGTTGTGTCACAAAATCATTTAAATTTTAATTAATTAGATCCAGATTTTATTACTTTTTAACTAAGCTAGATTAATTTTAGTCCAGCTTAACTAAGTTGTAATCGAACAAAGTTAACTCTTTAATTAGGTCGATCTAATTAAATTGAGTTTCGACGTTCTTTGGATTCAGTTAAATTTTAAATTTGATTTTGATTTAAACACAAAACAAATTTTTAAATCATTTTTATTTTTAAACAAAATGGAAAATTTAACATCATTCACTAACACTCGTGTTTCGAGAAACAAAGCTATCTTTCTTGCTACAGGTAGAAAGAGGTTTCAAGAATTCAATCAAGGCAGACCAAGCTGCAACCAATCAAAGAACAGCAGCAAATCAAACAAAAGCTGCAAACAACCATACAACAGCATCATATCAAACAATAACAACAATTCACTGTTTGACAAGACAAACATTCAGTTGTACATCAGTCACATTGAGAAAGAACTGATGCACTTACATTTATGTGATCTTGCAAACTCAAACAACACATTATCTAATGATTTGATCAAATGCGGGTCAGAGATGGAACAATCTCAAAGAAATGATCAAGCACAAATCAAGACATTAAATCAACAAAACATCTGTTTAGCTCAAGAGATGAACCTGTTGCAAGACAAAATGGTTCAACAACAAATCAAACTTGAAGAGTTAACTACTGAGCTTGCAAAAGCCACAAACATCAATAACACAAACATTCCTCCATTGCCTGAAATTCCTAAAGACAGAAAGATCAATCTATGTTCGTCAGCATGCATAGATGAAGTACAGGCATATCGGAAATATTGCAACAATATATCATACATGATAAAGGAGGAAAGAGCTTCACATGCAGAGGAACTACAAACTTCTGCAAAACAAATCAATTCACTAGAGAAAGAAGTTGATAAATTGCTTAAAGAAAATCACAAGCTGAATGCTTAATCAACTAAACTTTCTGTGATGTTAACAAACATAAAGGCTGAAGTTGAAGCCAAAATATCTGAAGCAAGTACAACCAAAACAATCAATAACTTGCAACATTACATTGAGCTTCTAAATCAAGCAATCAATACAGAAAAGGCTACAAATGCAGAATTGAAGATACAACATAAAGCCTTTGAAGATAAAATCAGTTCTCTTCTTAAGGATGTAGACAAACTCCTTGGAGAAAGACTTAGTCTTCAAGCTCAAGTTACAAAACTCACTGAGTCTCTAACAAAGACAAAAACAGATCATGCATCAACAGAAGTTGAACTTGAGAATTTAAAGATGACTGCCAACAAGTTGGAAGAACAACTTAATGCACAAAGAGATCAAAAGAAGAGTGCTGGAATTACATACCATGTTGTTCCTCCTCCTTACAATGATAACTACATAGAAATGTCCATTTCAATGACAAGTCTAGTCAAAGAAGATTCAAATATGCATGATCATCATCCAACAGACAAACCATCCACTATCACTCAAATCACTTCTCCTGAAATAGCACCAAACCTGTACCTCAAACCAGAATCGCCACAGAATGAAATCTTTCATTCTTGTGATGGTCAAGATGGAGATCCTGTAAGTGATGACAATGATGAAGAAACCAACCAACCAAACAAAGCAACATTGATATGTACTAATAATGTCATTGAAGAAATCAATCCAAAACAAACACAACCATAGAAATCCAAAGCAGCAAAGCCTGAGAACAAACAAAAGGCTATGGTTCTTTATGAGAAATTCAAACCAGTAGGATTTCTTGAACCAGAACTCATAAAGGCTGAACTAAAGGAAAAGATTAAGATGGAGTTAAAGAACAAGCAGAAGCCTGAGGTACAAGAAATCAAAGAACAAGTTAAGAGCAAGAAGACCAGATCTTAAAGAAAGAAGAAAAGTCAGATAAAGTCTTCTACACCTGATCCAAACCAACCATCAACCTCAAAAGCTACATTAGAAACTCTAAAACAACAACCAATTCTCTACGAGACATGCAATTCAGATTCACACAACACGTCTGAGTGTAAAAACACTAAGAGTGATACATATATACGTCCTCACAAGAGAAAACAATAAAAACAACCAAGACAAAAGGATATGAAGTTCCAATCAAATCCAACTTCATCACTCAAGCCTAAGGGATGAAGATCCAGACCTACTCCTTACTGCTTAATTTATGACATGGAGAATCATACCACTTCAGAGTGTTCATACAACAACTCGCCAACATCACAACATAGAAGAGGTCAAAGATCTTATCATCCATCAGAGTCATACTCACCAAGATCGGAGCATGAGTATTACAATAGATGTCATAGCTACTCTTCTCCTCGATCACGTCGGCATGGGTATGATTTTCAACATTATGATATTCATGATTATTGGGCACCTCGACATTTTCCTAGGTCATACACATAACATAAGTATGACAGATATAGGAATAATGCTTTGCATAATGGATATCATAGAAGATCACATCCATCAAATTATTATAATCATGATTATAATTCTTATGATGAATATGATCACATGCCCAAAAGAAACAAACATGATCAAGGACAAAGATCCTTTGCTACACCTCCATAAAACTTTTAAAAGCAAACTAGATTTACTAAACCAACCAAAAGATCTGCAAAAGCCAAACAGACTCCTTTTGTTAAACAAACTAAAGTTGAGTCAGTTGGTTTAAAAACAAAACAATGCTGGAGAAAGAAAACAATTTCAGGAGGTGAATCTGATATATCATCAGATAAAGCAAAATCATACACATACAAGCAAGTCACATATAAAGATGCTAATGGACAGCTCAGGATAGTAATGGCTTGGGTTGAAATATCTAACTGATTTACTAGTGCGATAGGGACATTATGGAGGCCTGCCAACCCTAGAAAAGTTAGCAGTGGCTGATCCCTTCCTATGATAGGAACGTTCTTCCTACTCATGATGTTATGATGCAACTAAGCCAAATGGAGCAGAAATTTACCATGATTCAATGCAGGACATCAATTATTCATAGAAACTATGATGGCAATGCAAGAAACAACCGACATTTTATTCCATCTGCTTAGTCTGATTACATTGCTACATGGACTAACTGTTGATGATCTCTATTGAATTGATAACACATATTCTATTTCTTTATTTTCTCAAAAAAAATCCTAAAAATTAGAAAATCAAGAAAAAGTCCAAAAATATTTCTATTGAATCTTCCTGCATTTACATGAGAAATGATAGTACACTCATCTACTATCTTCTGCATCTATTTTTCAAAATCAATAAAGACTGACAAGACTCTGTTTGATATGTCAGTAGGCTCAGCATGGATTCAAGATAAGCATATTTTTGATGAAATAAATCAATATGCATTGTGGACCAAAACCATCTTTGGGTATTGGTAAGCATTGACTTTTCCAAGTGTTTTCTTGTGTGGTTACCTAAACACACCATGCGAAAATGGTTTATAAATTTCTCATTGATAAAAGCATCCGTTTCTCCTTTGTTGTATATAAATATAGACCTGGAGTAAACATAAGGACAACTTTTGTTGTGCTGCGCACAGACCTAGTTGACCTTGCACTAAAAGTGTTGATACATGCCAAAAAGGCAAAGAATAGAATCCCAATGTGGATCAAAGCTAAAATAATCCCAATGAGGATCAACTTCCAAAGTGAAGCGTAAAAGAATCCCAAAGTGGATCATATCATGAGAATTTATACTCTAAGTAGCCTGGTTCAAGTTATGATAAAGTACCACCTAGTATTTCATGAGGAGGGTTATTCTTCCATACTTCTTAGTATGGGGTACTCAATTAGAATATCTAATTAAACATACACATGATAAGTATCACAAAGTGTTGAAAATAGATCCTTGCATGAGTTTAAATGGACAAACATACTTACAATCAACTTTGTTCTTTGTCTATGTCTATTCAAACTTTAAATTTTTAGATGTAGAAGATTTTGGATTAGTATGATCTCATTGCAGTTGAAAGATTCATGCTTGTAACTATCATAATTTTTGAAAAAATCAAAAATTCCAAAAAGATTTGTCATTTTTAGTATTTTTCTTAGTTTTGGCAGATTTACATGTGTTATTGATTTAGGAGTGAAACTTCCATGCGATACCTCTACCGAGAGGATTTAGACTTTTGCAGGTGATGAATTGCACAACATGCCTGAGTTTCTTATTCAGTTCAAGATGTCAAGTGGACATTCCTGCTTCCTTCAAAGATCTCCCACCAGTTGCTGAGAACTAAGAATCCTCCTCTTGGTGTCTCATACACAAAAGTTCCCTACCCTCCAAAGCTTTTGTTGAGGGTGATTATATGTCTGATGAATTTCTGATGCTTCTCCTTCACTTCTGAAGTTGAGATAAAACTGCTAATATTGCTACCTATGCAATCCACAGTGTATGCAAATGGGTGCATTTTCGAGTCTTCAAAATAAGACTAGAAGATCAAGCTGATGAAACATCCATCAAGTGCTAAAACAAAGTTTTTATTTGTCGAACAAAGTCTTTTTCTCAATGCCTTTTTCTGAAGCTTCTAAGAAGATGCTACCAAAAAGGGGGAGAAGACTGCACTTCAAGACTGCACATCAATCAACATCCAAGGTTTTGATAATCATGAGGTTTTGGCAGCATCATGTTAGGGGGAGTATTGTTGGACTATTTGAAGATGATACTTCCCAAAACCTAAGTGCCGAATCTCATGATGATTACCGAAACTGACACGGTAAAGCTAAACTGAAAATATGATCAAAACGAAGAAAATTGACCAAAGTCAAACTTGGTCAACCGTGGTCAAAGTCAACAGTCAACATCAACGGAAGTCCCGAATGACGTCAGCACCCGACAGTCACGCATCAGCAATAGAAGAATTTATAAGACTTAGAACAATATTTGTGTAATCATTAGGGCTTAAATGTAATTTTATTCCTTTTTGTAAAGAGTATAAATCGGCTAAGTGTAGTCATTTATACTCTAAGTAATCATTAGAACCATTAGAAATTTTGAAGCATATAGATTTAGGCTAGTGAAAGAAACATAAGGTTGAGTGTGTGTGAGAGAAGTTTTTCTGACAAACTCCCTTTGTAATCTCCTACCTACCAACATACATATGAAGGAATGATATATTTTATGAATATATGTTCTTGAATTGTTCATCATTCATTCATCATCATACATTCAATCTTGCATTAGATCTTCACTTGAAATCATCAACAGGCCTGTGAGATTCTGCATCACCGATTTGATAAACGAAAACAATACGATTGCAATATTCGATCCATCCAGCATTGGTTTCCACAAGTTCAATACTTTACTAAACACATAGTGAACCACCTTAATGCTTTGAAGATTACTCCATTATCTGATCAAGTCAAGGAAGATGAGAAAGACATGTTCACAGAGAAAGATGTTAAAGAGTCTCTCAAAGCTACCACTAAAGTGCAGAAGAGTGCAGATGAAGCTGGTCCATCTCATGCTTAAAGTTTCACTAACAATCAAACAGGCAAAACAACAATCATACATATCTAACCATTCAAAGAAACAAAACATACAACCATGCGTAACAAACATAAGTAACACATCAGAACAACAATCATCATTAATATCATGCATATTATTAAACATAACAACAATCATTCAATTAACAAAAATACAAGAAAACATATGAACAAAAACATACAAGGTAATCTGATTACACATGTGTAATCAGTTAATCATAAAGTCAAGTAATCATACATAATAAGTTAATCATGCAATCAGACTATGATACATGTTATCAACCAATCATCCATTATAAGTGAAATCATACAATCATTCAAATCAAACATAAACAAACACATTATCAGTAATAAACAAAAGATTAACAAGCAAACATCAAAGACTCGTAACATCATCCTTAGGGGGAGTATTGTTTGACTCAATAAGTGTATTAAAGGATAATGCTTGCCATAGCCAAACATAATGTGTTCTAACAGTCAAACAACCATTAACTAACACATAAACATCATTAACATTCATATTAAACACTAATTAAGTGTATATTTCTTTTTTAGGTTTGTAGATAAAAATGAATTATTGCTTTAATGTCCACAATGGATGAGGACTTGTCCATAGCGGATGAATAAGAAGATGCAGGGGATGAAGAACACAGTCTAAGTGCCCACAGCGGATGAACAATCACATACAGCGAATGACCAAGTCCACAGCTGATGAACAGTCCACAGCGGATGTACATCCACAGCAGATGCACACTCCATACCAGACAATAACAAAGCAAACACCAAGTGTTCACAGCGGATAGCATCCAAGGCACAACGGACGAGTTATTCAACATTCACAGTGGATATCTTATCATCCACAGCGGACAACTAATCATCCACAGCGGACAACTTATAGACTTAGGATTATATGTATTTTGTTTACATAAGGGTATTTTTGTGACTGTATATAGATCATTGTATAGGTTGCTTCTCTGGTTCAAAAATTAAAAAGCACACATCTTTGAATGGTTGGATGAAGAACAATCTATCCAAACCTTCTCATGTGAAGCCGATTTCATATGATTCAAAGATGAAAAGGACCAATGTTTTAAAATCAAAATCTCTTCCTTCGAGTCTTAAAAAGAAAATAATTTCCAAATTCAATTCTTTCAAATCAAAAGTAATTAAACAGAAACAAATTTAGAAATTTAAAGAGATAAATGGTTTTTCAAAAGGGTGTGTGCTAAAGCAGGTTATGTACACTGATGAAAAAGGAACTCCCATGACTACGATGGCCTGGGTCCCTCACTCTAATTAATCTGTTTATGAGTGCAGGAACAATTCAGGAGGCCTATCAGTAATCTGATCTACTAACTGAGATTGTTCCTAATTCTAATTTGAGGTGGAACAAACAGGTTATGGTTAGGGTATCTTATCCACATTTTGGATTCTTATCTACCATTCATAATCACTGCACTTTTCTTGGTACTTTATTTCTCATCCTTTTGCTAGTATAATTTGGAAGACTTTCTTTGCTTGTATAATTGAAATGGGAACTAAGAACTTGATTTGGGATGACTGAGAAATGATAGTATGTCTTCTTGGCATGCTTATTTGCATGACTTGTACTTTGTGAGAAATGATTGTAACTAATGTAGATGTCTGTATCACTTAAAATTCTAAAATCTAAAAAGACAGTTTCATTATATGATATGCATGGTAGGCTCAGCCTGAAAACGAAGTAAACTGTGATTATGTAGCCTATTTAAAGCTTTAGAACTAGGTGATAAGGATCATTTCCATGACATCTCGGCCTGCATAATGTTACAAGTCTCATAAAAAATGGGTTGAGAGTATCTGACTTCTGCCATGATCTCTTCCATTCCCAAAATCTCCCTATCCCCAAGTCCTGAATATAACTTCTCGTTAGCTCTTCAGATGTATATTTCGTGCGTATCTCCTATGCTATGCGAAAGCATTGACCTGGAGGGATGATCTTCTTAGTTATACGTGAGTATAGACCTGAAGCTCTCATCTGCATGCTTAGTTGATCATCTCCTCTGTTATACGTAAGTATAGACCTGGAGCTCTCGTCATCTGTTTCCTAAAATAAAAGCATAGTGATTCTTAAACTAAGATCATTGTTGAACCTCAAAAGAAAATCAAGCAGAGTTAATCATATTACTCAATAAGCCCTAATGATGGGATAAGTTCTTTGCCGGATGTCTATGGGAACCAAATCACCTGAGCTTCTCTAATTGAATCTAAAACATGATAAAATCAGTTGCAGATCACTTGTTGAAAAGGATAAGGCATGGGTTTAAATTGGACAAATATACCAAGAATCATTCTTGAACTGTTTTTGGCTATCAAAATTTTAAAATCGTGATCAGACTCTGCTTCAGTGTGATCTCACTAACTTGTCGATGTTTAAATACATCCTTGTGCTTAAGTATATCTTGAGGATGTGATCTCATGATCGAATTAGTTCTTAGTGTAAGGTGATTAATATATATATATATATATAAGGGGGTTTTTCATTTCAAATTATTTCAAGTCTTAAACATTATGCTATTAAAATATTATTATTTTCACATGCATTTCACGGGAAATTGCACAAACAGATAAACACGGTTTATTTGTTAACTGAAATGATCTGAGAGGAAGTTGCGAGATTGTGGTTGTGATTCTGTTACAGATTTTTGCTTCAAATGATGGCCGATCATCAGCTGAGCAAAGTACCTGACCAGAGAACCTGTTCCTTAAGTTTGCAGAAGATACCAAGCTAGGATTCCTCCTCCTACATCTTCTGAAGCACTCAAGAATTGAGAGTTGGAAAAGTTGTTCCTAATCATTCACAAAGAATGCACATGAAGATAAAAAATCTTCAATACCAGATCATCAATCTAGGGGAAGATTAAAGATCATTATATGGTTGACTTATCGGTGCTGATCACGATACAAGACGTTGATAATGATAGACTAAGGGGGAGTATTGTTGTGTTTGATAATGATAGACTGAGGGGGAGTATTGTTGGGTCTGATAAGGATAGTCTATATTATCAACACAGTCAAAGTCAACAAAGGTCAACGTCACTATCAAAGTCATCGGAAAAGGCAAACAGACGCGTTCGAAACGAAGAACCGAGACAAGATGTTGAAGATATAAATGACTAGGAGTTTATTTTTAATAAATATATTTTGTGTCAACAAAATATATTTATTTATGTTTAAGTCATTTTTATGTTTTATATGTAATTTATCTAATTGTCTAAGTCTAGGGGCTTAATATGTCATTAGTGAATATTATCACTATATATAGTTTAGTGACAATTAGGTTTAGGAGCTTGAATGAGCCATTGATTGAGGGGATTTTACTTTGTAATATATTTAGCAATCAATTCAGATCAAACAAAGATTTTATTGAATGTTCTTGAGGTGTTCATCATTGTTCATCCATAATTTATAGTGTTTGTTCTATATTTTACACAAATATCATTGATATCTGTGTTATCAATGGGATTTGTTTGTGTTTATCAATCAAGTGCACTGTTATATCTATCAGAAGGACCAACACCCTAATCCTTTATAAGCTTTTAAAAAATCAATCAAACAAGTAGTTTTTATTATTCAAGAACACAAATACACACAATCATACAAACTCATAGATCTCATATCATTAATCATGGGTTTCCGCACTATGATTAACGAGTATTGAATCAATAACAACTTGTTGTTATCTTTGATAGATTGAAATCGATCCTTGGGGGAATTCATTGTTTTCTTCTTGTGTTCTATGTTCAAAACCTGAATTTGAATTCCATCAATAGTTCTTATATGTTGTGTGAAATCATGATCTGTTGATTCAGAATTCATTTATTGATTCTTGTACACCCCTAATGTGTTATATTGATCCCGTCCGTTACATTCTTATGTTTTCGTATCAACAGGGTGTGACTGATTGGTATTCGAGCCATTGTTTATAGAGAATTAAGTGGGTATTTCTACCTTGAATATAACATAAGAAACACATGTAGTACGCATTATAAGATTATGTAAGCAGTATAATACATGTGCATATTCTATATGTATAATAAAATTATGGTCGGTAGTGTAACCTACATGCTAATTGTGATATATATATATATATATATATATATATATATATATATATATATATATATATATATATATATATATATATATATATATATTTGCGAAATTTGTCTACCCTATATTATATGTGCATACTTTGAGAAAGAATTAGGTAAGTGTAACAATTGACTCCTTGGTCCAACTCCCAGAATCTAATGTGATTTAAAATTCTATTATCGCATCATCTCATTTCATGTATGTATCTCCTTTTCTTTATGGTTAATGAATTTCTATGATTTATGCAACCTTGTTTGACTGTTGTTTGACATGTTTAAGCCTAGAACTTGTTCCCGAGGCTAAAAAATTCACTTAATTGACCTTATCCTTTGATAATTGTACATAAAATTTAAGTCCGAGTCTTCATTATTAAAAATTTTCCCTAGGCGCTTCACAACTATTTAGGCGCCTCACAACTGTTTAGGCGCATGACGACTGTCCAAGCGCATTTGGCAGTTAGGCGCATCGCCACTGTTTAGGCGCATGACGACTGTCCAGGCGCATTTGGCAGTTAGGCGCATCGCCATTGTTTAGGCGCATGAAGACTATTCAGGCGCCCTGAAAGTGGCCGCATGAACACTGTTCGGGCGTTTTAGCCACACTTAGCATTTTAAAAATGTCCGAACCCTTCTAGAAGCTTTTGACCTGGTATGCACACCTCCAAACCAGCCAATGTATGGATTATTGCCATGCATTCGGCCATTCCACCCTCCAACCACACGACTCCTCGGTTTTCATTAACCCGAATCCACACTCCACCAAAATTCTTACTTCCATTCAAAAACCGAATTCCCCATTTCATTTCACTCTTTCACAACCTCTCAAAATCTCTCTCTCTCTCTCTCTCGGCAAACATTGCAACCGAACCCAAGAATTTTTCAACCTTCAACGAAGCAAGAGCAAGATTTTCAAGCCTCAAGACTCTCAGAACATCTTGTGTGTAAGATTTCTTACACCCGAACAAAACTATTATTATTGTTTTCCCTACCTTTCCTTCCTTGAAACCCTCTTTCTTGTTAAAAGGTAGGAACCTATGACCAAGCTAATTATTTTGTGTGACTTTCAGATATACAAGAGGTACACTCATACATGTTTACCTTGCATTATTGCCATGAAAATACCCAAAGACCTCTTTCATGGGTCTTTGGGGCCATCAAACCATCTGCCATGATTCTAAACCCCTTATTCCACACTTAAAAACTTGTTTAAAACACCTTATAATCATTTCTATAACCTGGGAATTCATGTTACACATGTGTAAATGGTGACTTAGGTGCCCAATCATGACCTTGTTACCTTAGGTTGCTATGCCCGTGGGTATGATCTGAAATTTCTGAATGTTTTTTATGCTAAAGGATATTATTGCTAGTAGGATGATTTGGTATGGTGTTATGGATTTTAGAATCATGTTGTCGAGACCCGAATAAGTGATAGATGTACCTTAAGATAACTAAATTCGTGACAACTTGTTAGAAACAAAATTTTCAGGCCCTAAAAACTATTAAAACAGTGGCTAAAATAGGACTTGGTGAAATTTTGGGTTAACATGTTAATTCTATGAACTTACTTAGCTTAAACGGGTCTAACCTGGGGATTCTTGGATGAAATCTTATGAAGTAATGCAACAACCCTAAAAACCTTTAAGGCCTTAATATTTCAGAAAGTTAAAGGACCATAAACCAATATGTTGAGGAAAGGACTTAAAGAAAATGTAATAAAGTGTCGATTTCGGGTAAAGACGGGTTTTAACGGGTTAAATATTGGAAACAAGATTTTGTGCAAAGGACCCCAAAACTCTTTGTAAAATTGGTCTAAAAGTGATATAAGGACCCCTAGAAACTATTAAGGGCCATAGTGTGTCAAGAAGTGGAAAGAACCAACTTCGGGTAAAAATTGTAATTTTGGAAACTTGAGGGACTAAAAGTGTAAATTCGGAAAAGTCGACCATATTCCAGTAAATTTATGACTAGAAACTATTTTTATGCCTATCTTCAATAAGAACTTGTGAAAAACTTAAACGGGTCATATTTCGCAAAAAACCCAAACTTTCCTAAAAATTAAACTTTTTGACACAAATTTCTAAGGGATGTGGTCATATGTACTTTTAATCACCAATTACCCTTGATTACACTCCCAATAGTCTAAGAATCTATAGCTTATATATGTATCTTGCTCTTAGGGTGCTAGGAACTGAATCTATCTGTGATTGAAGAATCCTTTATCTACTCAAGATGAGTTTCTTGTGTCCTCTTTTTACTACTATTTTGGGGTGAAACATGCTCTGTTTGAACTAAACTTTATTGGATACTATTATGCGATGCTATTGTATGTTGTGGCTATTGTTAGAACCTGCATCTTTGTATCACAATCATTAATTCTATATGAACTGCTTGATTATATGGGTAGATCTACTTGGGGAATCCCCCACGCACAGTGCCTTCCGATGAGAAGGGTACCACACTGAGATCCTGCGGGGTCGTTGCGGCATGTAATAGGTTTTATAAGATACCATGGTGTACCAATCGGCAGGTATAGTACGCTTTCTGAGGCTCAGTTTCCCTCTATGGGATTACCGGCAACACAAGTTTAGAAGAGGCTAGCCGGGGCTGAGTGCAGGGTTGATTTGTGATCCCACAACTGTGATACTATACTTTTTAAACTATACTATAGGTTCAATGAGCTCTTTTGTTTTTGAACTTCAAGTACTTGAACTCACCAACTTTTTAGTTGACACAAAATCTTTTTGAGCATGTTTCAGGTAATCCTCGTTGAGCTTGGACCTTATGAAAGACTCCAAAGATGACTTAGCACCATGACTACCTAAATGGCATTACTAGGATTTTTAAATCATTTGAACATTTAGTTTTTAATATGTATGTTTTGGGATAGTATTGTATTGGATGCTTCTATTGTTAGGGTTTGACGGTGTTAACCCGGATAACATTGATGTAATGAAATGCCATTATGATTTCTCTCCTTGTGCGCTCTTATGTGGTTCTTTTTCTGTTGCCATGTATGTTGCTAGTCTGAGACGTCCCACCCTCTTTTGGGCCCGGGGTGTGACAGATTGGTATCAGAGCCACAGGTTGTAGAGAAATCGGGAATACCTTAGTAGACCCTAGGCTACAACCCTAATACCCTAGGACTGTCCTGTTTTGGAATGTGTTGGGATGAATGGGTTGTGTAAATTGATGATTATACTTGATCAACATAATCATGAATTTACCAGACGCGTGAATTCTGGCAAGATCCCCTATTTGGTGTTAAAAATCTTTTCTTTGCATAGAAAATGCTCTGTGTGTGTCTAATTCTTGTCTTGTCTATGAGGTAACCTGTGTTTCTATTAATATGAGATACTACTACCTTCGTTACTGCTGTAACTGTTATTATGAGATACTATTATCACTATTGCCATGAGCTATGAGAAACCAAATTACTCATGATGATTTTACAGGAACTCGAGGACTATGGCCAACAACGGAAAAGCTCCCGCACTTCCCGTGGATGAGATCGCCCCTGTAGGACGGCTGAGAAGGGCGACTTCTCCCTCATAATACGAGGAGTACATTAGGCGGTGCAGTCACCCTGGATGGATATCTGTTACATCTGATGATATCGATCCATCCGAAGATTCATCCCCGACATCTCAGTCAAGGAGCCGGACCCGCTCCAACTCACCTCATGTACCAGCACAGACGCACTCGCCCATCCCACCTATTGGGAATAGGGGCACGCGAGTCATCACTCGACCACGGAAGAGCACCCGACCTGGAGCTTTTGTCTCGTTTAGGATGCCGCCTCCTCCACCTCCACCGGCGACTGCTCCTACACCGGCGCCCCTGATGATGGGACCACCTAGACGCCTACCTCAGGACGAGTTTTGGATGCCTCCGAGGCGCAGCATGTACGATGGACCGAGCATTCTAGGGGGAGACCACTACTCGCAGTCCAGCCGTCGTGCTAGTGAATTTTGCCCGCCTGACCCCACGTTGAGCGATATACTGAGGACCATCAATCGTCAAGAGTTGACGATTCAGCACGCCACACGAACCTCACAGTCGGCCCAATTTCAGGCACTGATGGCGTCCCATGTTGTCCAGTGCTTGGAGCAAGAACAAAAGAAGAAGGGTTCAGGCTGGTTCGGGTGGTTAAAGAAGAAATGCCAGTAGTGACTGGATGAAACTTGATTATTGAATGATGCTATCTTTATGAGAAACTATTTATCTCTGATACTATTTTTGGGGGTGATGGCACCTTCCAGCTTGTATTGCTACGAAACTATCGACCCTATTTGATGTTTGTTTTACTATCTATGATTGAACTTCTCTTATGATACTATCTTATCTATTACTCGTTGCCTGTTTGGGTTATGTATTAGTTTATTCTAGGAATCTATCTTGATTGCCTTTTTGAATTGCTAATTGATTCCAAATATATGTGAGGCTATGTATGGCTTTTTGTGTGTTATGTGAATCCTTGTGTGTTGTGGAACGACCTTAGGGAGTCAATTGGTGTGTGGGATACTCGAAACAAATTATGAGACACTAAATGAGTTTCACTATGATTAACACCAGAATGCCGCTTAGAAGGGAGACACGTGGAGGAAGAAACAGGGGTGTTGGACGCCCCAGGGGTCGAGGTGGGAATCGATCACCCACTCCACCTAGGGCCGACCGGGAGGAGAACTCTAACCATGAAAATGAAGAGAGGATTGCCAACTTGGTGGCCCAACAAATTGCAAATGCTATTCCCACCATCTTCGCGCAAATATATGCTGATCGGGGAAATACATCCCAGAATGTCGGACTCAGAAACGTTGCGGGAAATGCTGGGAATGTTGAAGAGGTAAGGACCGGATGTTCTTACAAAACTTTCATGTCATGCAAGCCAAAGGACTTCTTTGGCACTGAAGGGGCAATAGACACCTACCGCTGGCTGGATGAAATGGAAGCTGTGCTGGATATAAGCGAGTGCAAGAATGAGCATATGGTCAGGTTTGCCTCCCAATCCTTAAAGGGGCCAGCCTTAGAATGGTGGAAGACTATCGTTCCGCCAAGGGGCAAAGATGCTGTCGGCCACATTAAGTGGTCGGAATTTCGAGAACTGATGACCGGTAAGTACTGTCCCATGAACCAGCTGGAGAAGCTAGAGGCGCAATTTTTGAGCCTGGAAATGAGGGGCTCAAATTACACCGAGTACATCAACCGATTCTCTGATCTATCCTGACTTGTGCCTCATTTGGTAACTCCCAAATCTAAAGGCGTAGCCCAATTTATCTGGGGTCTGCATCCCAGATTCAGAAGCATGGTCTGATCTGCTAGACCAACAACCCTTCAATCGGCTATCGATCTTACTGGCAGCTTAACAGACGACCTGATCAGGGCTGGATGGACAGATCAGGGGAGGAACGAGGATAAGAAGAGGTTATCGGGCGAGAAGAGAAGGTGGATTGATGTTAGAAGGCCCAGTGGCGGTGGTAGTAGCTCAAACAGGAGGGCCGATGAAAGGTCAAGGAGTGATGAACAAGGAGCAAGACGTCAAAGGCTGTATGTAGGCACCAACCCCTTATGCACCAAATGCAAACTGCACCACCAAGGGGAATGCAATCTGATGCCCTGCTTTAGGTGGAAACGAACCGGCCACCTGATTAAGGACTGCACATTCGAGCCCGGGAAGCAATGTTATTAATGCGGGGATCCAGGACACATGTAAAATAGGTGCCCCAAACTAGCAAGAGACAGGGACGCTAGGCCTAACAAGCCTAAAGGAAGAGCGTTCGTGATGGACCCCAATGGTGCTCGCAAAGATCCGATGTGGTAAAAGGTACGTTCCTCATTAATAACCACCCTGCTACTGTTTTGTTTGATACTGGAGCAACTGGATGTTTTGTTTCCCCTACCTTTAGGCATTTAATTGATTTGGAGGCTTGTGCCCTAACTGATGCTTATGCGGTGGAATTAGCTGATGGTAAAATAATAGAAACCAATGAAATTATCAAAGATTGCACAATAGAACTAGAGGGTATTCCATTTAAGATAGACTTGATGCCTATCACTTTATGGGGATTTGATGCAGTTGTGGGAATGGATTGGTTAGCAAAATATAAGGCTGTAATTGTATGTCGTGAGCGCTTGCTTAGGATACCTTTAACTGATGGAAGCACGCTAACAATCCACGGTGACAGAAACAACACGCTATACCCTATGATTTCCCACTTGACGGCTACCAAGAGTCTCTGTAAGGGATGCTCAGCTTTCATAATCTACATTACGAAAACGAGAAAGGAAATGAGGAACGAAGATATATCGGTGGTGGCTGAATACCCGGAAGTTTTTCCTGAGGATCTTCCGGGACTACCTCCGACTAGACAGGTTGAATTCCAGATAGATCTGGTGCTTGGTGCCACACTAGTGGCCAAGGCACCCTACCGACTCGCTCCACCCGAGATGAAGGAGTTAATGGTGCAAATCCAAGAATTACTGGATAAGGGATCCATCCAGCCAAGTGTTTCTCCGTGGGGTGCACCGATATTGTTCGTTAAGAAGAAGGAAGGGACACTGCTAATGTGTATTGACTACCGCGACCTTAACAAGCTTACAATCAAGAATCGCTATCCTCTCCTAAGAATCGATGACTTGTTCGACCAACTGCAAGGAGCCAGTTACTTCTACAAAATAGACTTAAGATCGGGATATCACCAACTAAAGGTAAGAGAAGAAGATATACCCAAAACAACTTTTCGAACAAGGTACGGGCACTATGAATACTTAGTCATGCCTTTGGACTGACTAATGCACCCGCCGCATTCATGGATCTTATGAATCGAGTGTGTCGTCCATACCTAGACAAGTTTGTCATTGTGTTTATCGATGACATCCTGATCTACTCCCGTAGCCGTGAAGAACATGGGAAGCACCTCAGGCTGATTCTTGAATTTCTCAAGAACGTACAGCTTTATGCAAAATTCTCTAAATGTGAGTTTTGGATGCGCGAAATCCAATTTTTAGGGCATGTGGTGAACAACGAGGGAATTCAAGTAGACCCGTCAAAGATCGAAGCCATTAGAAACTGGAAAATTCCTGAAACTCCTACTGAGATAAGGCAATTTCTTGGTTTAGCTTGATATTACCGAAGGTTTATTAAGGATTTCTCACAGATCGTGCAACCATTGACCGCTCTAACAAAAAAAAACACGACCTTCACATAGGGGACGGAGCAGAATGAAGCATACGAGTTACTCAAGGAGAAACTGTGTAGTGCACCAATCCTCGCCCTACCTGAAGGCATTGATGATTTTGTAGTTTATTGTGACGCCTCACTTCAAGGACTTGGATGTGTGTTGATGCAGCGAGATAAAGTGATTGCTTACGCGTCCAGATTGTTGAATGAGCATAAGAGAAACTATACTACCCACTATCTAGAGCTGGGTGCCGTGGTGTTTGCTCTCAAGATATGGAAACACTACCTTTACGGTACCAAATGCGTCATCTACACCGACCATAAAAGTTTGCAACACATCCTTGAACAAAAGATGCTAAATATGCGCCAGCGAAGGTGGGTAGAACTGCTGAGTGATTATGAATGCGAATTTCGCTACCACCCAGGAAAGGCCAATGTTGTGGATGATGCCCTAAGCAGAAAGGAAAGGGAGAAACCCATTCGTGTCCGTGCTCTAAGAATGAGCGTGTACACCAGCCTTACCGGAAGGTTGATAGAAGCAAAAGGAAGCCTTGAGCAAGGGTAAACTAGCGGAGGAAATGCTATCAGGAATGGAAAAACGTTAGAATTATGTAGTGACGGGCTATATAAGCACGAGAGAAGAACCTGAATACCGAAATATAGGGGAATTAGAGAGATAGTTCTGGATGAAGCACACAAATCAAAATACTCCATTCATCCTGGAAGTGACAAAATGTATCAGGACTTAAGGGCTCTTTTCTGGTGGCCCGGAATGAAGAAGTCCATTGCTACCTATATGGGGAAATGTCTAACGTGTGCAATGGTAAAGGCAGAGAACCAAAAGCCATCAGGAACCTTATAACAGCCTGAAATCCCAGAATGGAAATGGGATAACATTACTATGGATTTCATTACAAAGTTGCCAAGAACTTCTCGTGGGCCTGATGCAATCTGGGTAATAGTGCATAGGCTGTCAAAATTGGCTCACTTCCTACCGATTCGTTTCACTTCACGATTTTTGAAGTCTCTCCAGCAGGCTTTGGGGACGCGACTTAACTTGAGCACTGCATACCACCCACAGACCGATGGGCAAAGTGAAAGAACCATTCAAACGTTGGAGGACATGTTAAGAGCTTGCGTACTCGATTTTGGGGGAAGTTGGGATAATCACCTTCCTCTGGTGGAGTTTTCCTATAATAATAGTTATCACGCAAGTATAAAAGCAGCCCCATACGAAGCCCTATATGGCAGAAAGTGTCGTTAACCTTTGAGTTGGAATGAGATTGGTGATAGCCAAATTATGGGTCCTGATATTGTAATGGAAACCACGGACAAAGTGTTCAAGATTAAGGAACGATTGAGAGCAGCCCGAGATCGTCAAAAGAAATACGCCGATAGAAGGCGAAAGCCCCTATAATTTCAAGTGGGCGATAGAGTGATGCTAAAAGTGGTGCCATGGAAAGGCACGGTAAGATTTGGCAAGAAGGGCAAATTAAGCCCAAGATACATTGGACCATTTGAAATATTATCGAGAGTTGGCCCGATAGCATACCAGTTAAGGCTACCCCAAGAGCTAAGCTATTTACATGACACTTTTCATGTGTCCAACTTAAAGAAGTGTTTCGTTGATAAGGCCTTGGAACTCCCATTGAAAGATGCCAAAATCACTAACGAGTTGAAGTTTGTGGAAGAACCCATAGAGATCACCGACCGTCTAGTCCAGAAACTCAGACGAAGCCAGATACCCAAGGTGAAAGTCAGATGGAACTCTAGGTGAGGACCTGAATTCACATGGGAACGAGAAGATGTGATGAAGAAGGAATATCCACTCTTCTTTAAGCCCAGTCGTTTAGAATCTAATTGAAACTAAAATTTCGGGATGAAATTTCCTAAACGGTGGGTGAATGTAACAACTGACTCCTAGGTCCAACTCCCAGAATCTAATGTGATTTAACATTGTATTATCGCATCATCTCATTTCATGTATGTATCTCCATTTCTTTATGGTTAATGAATTTCTATGATTTATGCAACCCTGTTTGACTGTTGTTTGACATGTTTAAGCCTAGAACTTGTTCCCGAGGATAGAAAATTCACTTAATTGACCTTATCCTTTGATAATTGTACATAATATTTAAATCCGAGTCTTCATTATGAAAAATTTTCCCTAGGCGATTCACAACTATTTAGGCGCCTCATAACTGTTTAGGCGCATGACGACTATCCAGGTGCATTTGGCAGTTAGGCGCATCGCCACTGTTTAGGAGCATGACGACTGTCCAGGCGCATTTGGCAGTTAGGCGCATCACCACTGTTTAGGCGCATGAAGACTATTCAGGCGCCCTGAAAGTGGGCACATGAGCACTGTTCGGGCGTTTTAGCCACACTTAGCATTTTAAAAATGTCCGAACCATTCTAGAAGCTTTTGACCTGGTATGCGCACCTCCAAACCAGCCAATGTATGGATTGTTGCCATGCATTCGGCAGTTCAACCCTCCAACCACACCACTCCTCGGTTTTTATTAACCCGAATCCACACTCCACGAAAGTTCTTACTTCCTTTCAAAAACCGAATTCCCCATTTCATTTCACTCTTTCACAACCTCTCGAAATCTCTCTCTCTCTCTCTCTCTCTCTCTCTCTCGGCAAACATTGCAACCGAACCCGAGAACTTTTCAGCCTTCAACGAAGCAAGAGCAAGATTTTCAAGCCTCAAGACTCTTGGAACATCTTGTGTGTAAGCTTTCTTGCACCCGAACAAAACTATTAATGTTGTTTTCCCTACCTTTACTTCCTTGAAACCCTCTTTCTTGTTCAAAGGCAAGGAACCTGTGACCAAGCTAATTGTTTTGTGTGACTTTCAGATATACAAGAGGTACACTTTCCTTCATACATGTTTACCTTGCATTATTGCCAAGAATCTACCCGAAGACCTCTTTCATGGGTCTTTGGGGCCATCCAACCATCTGCCATGATTCTAACCCCCTTATTCCACACTTAAAAACTTGTTTAAAACACCTTATAATCATTTCTATAACCTAGGAATTCATGTTACACACGTGTAAATGATGACTTAGGTGCCCAACCATGACCTTGTTACCTTAGGTTGCTATGCCCGTGGGTATGATCTGAAATTTCTAAATGTTTTTGATGCTAAAAGGATATTATTGCGAGTAGGATGATTTGGTATGGTGTTATGGATTTTAGAATCATGTTGTAGAGACCCGAATAAGTGATAGATGTGCCTTAACATAACTAAATTCATGAAAACTTGTTAGAAACAAAATTTTCAGGCCCTAAAAACTATTAAAACAGTGGCTAAAACCAGACTTGGTTAAATTTTGGGTTAACATGTTAATTCTATGAACTTACTTAGCTTAAACGGGTCTAACCGGGGGATTCTTGGATGAAATCTTAAGAAATAATGTAACAAGCCTAAAAACCTTTAAGGCCTTAATATTTCAGAAATTTAAAGGACCATAAACCCATATGTTGAGGAAAGGACTTAAAGAAAATGTAATAAAGTGTCGATTTCTGGTAAAGACGGGTTTTAACGGGTTAAATGTTGGAAACAAGATTTTGTGCAAAGGACCCCAAAACTCTTTGTAAAATTGGTCTAAAAGTGATATAAGGACCCCTAGAAACTATTAAGGGCCATAGTTGTCAAGAAATGGAAAGAACCAACTTCGGGGTAAAAATTGTAATTTTGGAAACTTGAGGGACTAAAAGTGTAAATTCGGAAAAGTCGACCATATTCTAGTAAATTTATGACCAGAAACTATTTTATACCTATCTTCAATAAGAACTTGTGAAAAACTAAAACGGGTCATATTACGCCAAAAACCCAAACTTTCCTAAAAAGGAAACTTTTTGACACAAATTTCTAAGGGATGTGGTCATATGTACTTTTAAACACCAATTAACCTTGATTACACTCCCAATAGTCTAAGAATCTATAGTTTATATATGTATCTTGCTCTTAGGGTGCTAGGACCTGAATCTATCTATGATTGAAGAATCGTTTATCTGCTCAAGGTGAGTTTCTTGTGTCCCCTTTTTACTACTATTTTGGGGTGAAACATGCTCTGTTTGAAGTAAACTATTATACGATGCTATTGTATGTTGTGGCTATTGTTGGAACCTGCATCTTTGTATCACATATGGGTAAGGGGAATACGCACACTTCCGGAATCCACACTGACGGGGTCGTTGTGGCATGTAATAGGTTTTATAAGATACTAAGGTGTACCAATCGGCAGGTATTGTACGCTTTCTGAGGCTCAGTTTCCCTCTATGGGATTACCGGCAACACAAGTTTAAAAGAGGCTAGCTGGGGCTGAGTGCAGGGTTGATTTGTGATCCCACAATTGTGATACTATACTTTTTAAACTATACTATGGGTTTAATGAGCCCTTTTGTTTTTGAACTTCAAGTACTTAAACTCACCAACTTTTTAGTTGACACAAAATCTTTTGAGCATGTTTCAGGTAATCCTCGTTGAGCTTGGACCTTATGAAAGACTCCAAAGATGACATAGCACCATGACTACCTAAATGGCATTACTAGGATTTTTAAATCATTTGAACATTCAGTTTTTAAAATGTATGTTTTGGGATAGTATTGTATTGGATGCTTCTATTGTTAGGGTTTGACGGTGTTAACCTGGATAACATTGATGTAATGTAATGCCATTATGATTTCTCTCCATATGCGCTCTTGTGTGGTTCTGTTTCCGCTGCCATGTAAGTTGCTAGTCTGAGACGTCCCACCCTCTTCTGGCCCGGGGTGTGACAGTAAGTACGTCTTGTCGTTATGTACTTTAATTTTATTATATCTGGATTGGTAAGTGTTGCTATAAAGATTCTTTTAATGGCTTAGGAACTTAAGCCAACCTATACTTTCCACATCTGTTGGTGTCACATGTGTTGCATTCACCTTTATTTAAAACCCGTTAGGTTGAAACATGGTAGACAAACACACTTGCTGACAGGACACTAGACAAGAGACATAAAATATTCAGGTTAGATGACTACCCTATCAGATTTTAGACTATAATTAATGGATTCCTCCTTTTATTTCTTACTCAAGCGCATGATTTCTCAATCGATTCCTTAGTATAAATTTTGCTAATTAACCTGTGGTTTATAACCATATCCTTGATACCCAAATCATGGATAACACTCTGTACTTAACAAGATGTGTTAGCCCAGGTATAGGGAGCTAGGGGTGACTATGTAAAGCAAATTACCATTACAGGTGCCAACGTAATTACAATTTGCAGTCTATATGAAGTCTTGAAAACCTTCGATTAGATAGCGGTCATAGTTGGTACGACTCCTCAATTCAATCCCATGAGATATTTGAGTCTTAATCCTGAAATGACTTCCTTGATAGTGTATTGATGAATTTTCTTGAGTCGTTATAGGAATCAACTTATCCATATGTAAGTTCTAATCTATCTTGAGTCTTCATAGGAATCACATTGCAACAATTTAGTTCCAATCCCTATGAGATGATACTTTTCATTTCATTTTGGTGATGAATTTTCTTGATATTATTGCCTGTATAAACACCAGTGAATGGTCTTGGCCTTGTGTGAATCTCATTCCTAGCGACTCTATAAAGTAGGTCAATATGTAGCACTTTTGCTGCCTTGATGGTGATAATCTCATTTAGACATAACAAACTCCCCAATTAATTTCGGTGGATCTACAAATAGTAACAATCAGAATATTTGATCCACTCAAATTTCACCCAGACAAACTATAAATTAATCTTTACTTTAACATTACCTCTTGGCACAAATTTACCCAAACTGACATTCTCTATTTGGTCCCGTTCTTAGTTTAAGTTTAGGTGTCGAAGTACCTAAATCTGTCAAACTATGATTCTGATACCACCTTGTAAGTCCCTGTTTCCAAGCGACCTCAAAATTGGATTTAAACATCAGAAACACACAATTCTTAAACATTAAACATTCATTTTCATAGCAATGGAATTTTAAGCTATCACTACATAGGTCATTATCTATAGTTATTAAATTCATGAATAAATTACACTTTAAGTCCTTGTGGTTTGGTGGTTATAACCATTTTCATCCAATAGTTTAAAAACGCCTGACTTAAACAATATGGTTTGATATTTGTCACAATTAAGTCCAATCCGTTAACTCTATCCAATGTCACCATTAAATATTAAAAAAAACAATAATACCTTTAGATTAAAAGTGTTACTCTTATGCAAATATATAAAATACTTTCTTTCTCTCTCTGTTTAATATTCAATATATAAATCAAACATATATATTTAAATATATATATATATATATATATATATATATATATATATATACACACCTCTCTTGTTTTCTCTTTCTCCCTCTCTCTCAACTTCAACTCTGAAACCATCCCACCACCCACAAGAACCCTAAACCCCACACCACCATAACCTTACAACCACAACCACACAACCACGGCCAAAACCAAACAATCATCACCATCACTGAACAAAACCTCTAACACCGATAACACTTTTCCCTCTATTCTCCTCCACAAGGTGGTGGAGGTGGTTGCAGACTCTAAATCTAGTATCATTGAACAAAAACTTCTGATCTAATACATACAAACCACCACCGCTAGACAACCCTACGACCATCTCCACCACTAGTCGCTAGACAACCCTACGACAACCACCATCCGACACTCGCTTAGAATCAAACCACTTCCATCGCCGAAGTCCATTGATGAACTGGATCTAGTGCTTCCAAAAAAGGATCTCATACTTATGGTGGTAGGGTGTAAGGTTTGGTAGTGTAGGAGCTAGAAAGGTAGGCAGGTGTGGGTGGGGATGAAGGTTCAGAGAGATAGAGATGGTGGTGACTGTGAGGTGGTAGTGGTGGTGGCTATAAAGTGGTGCATGTGGTGTGGTAGTGGATGTGGTGGCTATGTAGGGAAGGCAGTGCTTTTGGAGAGAGGGAGAGAGAGAGTAAAGAGAGTGTGTATATCTATATATGCCCACTTTTTTCTATTTAACTTTTATAGATAATTTTTGTATTTTTATATTTGTATATTAAAGTAATAATAGAGCCTAAGGATATATTTGTCTTTTTACATCTACTTAACATAAGATATGAATAGATGTTAGGGTCCTGGACTTAACTATGGCAAATCTGAAACCATGGTGGTTAAATCGGGTATTTTTAAACTATTGGATGAAGATGGTTATAGCCACCAAACCACATGGACTAAAAGTGTAATTTACTCTAAAGTCAAACTATACATAAAATTCTATCTATCAGAGTGCCAGTCTTGAATTCATCCAGGTAATATACATACAAAAGTCAGTGCTGCTAAAGGAGTATTAGTATTAATACATTGAAGAAACTCTTTGGCATATTAGACAATTGAAAACCTTTGAATTTAACCATTTTTGTGTTGGTTTCAGCAGTATTTTGGTTAGGTTTATTTATCAAAACAATTTTGATAATTATTAATCAGATTAATAATAGTTAATGAAGCGGAGTAAAAATTAAAATACCGAAAGTGAACCCGATAGGATCTGGATTACAAACAATGCAAATTCATAATAACATTAACCTACTGATGAGATATAATATACCTTGGTTAATATATAACCGTTTGAGACACCGAGGGTTCAATGAATGAGTGCTAGAAATCGAACCGAGCGGGACGCCGCGTCTAGAGTGAGACGCTTGTCGTGGTTATTGGGTGGTCCAAAACGCAGCAGCCTTGCGGAACAGCAATAATGGTGTAGTGGTACACGGTGGTCACCAGCTCAATATGAGATGGTAGAATGAAATTGATAGCCAAGATAAGTCACCTAAATTCAAAAGGAATATTCCTTTTAAAATCTCAACAACTTTTAAATTTTTTCCCAGCACGTCAAGTTGCATCCGTAGGTTGCATATATATATATAGGGTTAGGATTATTACAGAACCACTTTTATTTTTAGAACCACAAAACCATTGATTTACATAAGTGTAAATTAAGTTTGGTGATACTTAATCTATTTTACATATGTGTATATTAGACATGAACAATAAACTATGTAAAACAACTAATATTATCAGCTTTAACTTACATTTATGTAAATTAATGATTCGTAATTTACATTTATGTAAATCAATAGTTCTTTTGGATCTGAAAATAAAAAGTGGTTCTGTAATGATCCTGACCTATATATATATATATATATATATATATAATATATATATATTATATATATATATAATATATACATATATATATTTTACATAATCATCAATTTGAATTTAGTTGACTTATCCATATATATATATAGATATATATAGGTTATTAGGTTTTGTTAAATCTAATAAGCTATTTAATTAACATTAATCTAAATGCGGGCCATGGGCCCGATCAGATTAATATTAGTCCACGTTTTAAACCGAAACCCACATGATCAACGTTTAATAAATAGATCGTTTAATCAGATAATTTATAACAATTATAAATTAGTAATCCAAATAAACAGTTCGTATATTTACCAGTTAATCAAATTAAGTGGTTTTGTAATTCGTTGCCCAAGGTGTAACTTTTACGGGTCATAGCTCGGTTGGTAACGTGGATTGAATCGAACCCGTACACATTAAATCCAACAAACTCTCACTTGGACGGTATTCGATTAAATCTAACGTAGATAGTTAGCAACGCTCTAGCTGCACATGGCCGCCACCAACAAGGTATGACACTTTAAAATCATTAACCAAAACAACTTGTTATAGTAACACATTGGTATAACAAGAAATTGACTTATAGTATTTATAGTCATTTATCCTTTTTGTAAAAGACATTAATTGAGTCATTGAGATTAATTCTCATAGGAGCTCAATCATTATTGTTCTCGATCCAAATTCAAAATAGTTCAATCAAATACACAGTCAGTTTGGGTGAGGTCTCACACTTTACCAGGTAAGGCTCCTATCATGGTAAGTGCACATAGTACAACTTTTATCAGGTGGGTGTGTACAAGACACAACTCCTATTAGATGAGTGTATGCAAGATACAACTCATATCAGTTGAGCATTGCACTAGGTGAAGCTCCTATCAGGGTGAGAATACGGTGCTTGCAAAACTTTTCTTCCTTGGGCCAAATTTTTTTCTTTAATTATTTTTATCTTTCTTATATTTTGTTATAACTTTATCATAACAATAATTATTTATTAATACTTTCTCATTCACTATCTTGTAATCATAATTAATGTTATACTTTTTGGATTTTTTATACATAACACATCATCATCAAATTTTTCATTAATAATATGTATCTATGGTTCTATACGGTAAGTGTACTTTATCAGTACTACACGACTTACATCACTTTAATATCTTTCACCATTCTATACCAGATACAGGTCAATATGTAACACCCAAAATTTTGTCAAAAAGAAAGGAAAAGAAAAGTATCTCGAAAGAAAAGAAAATGGACACAAGTGGAGGGGGCCAAAGTGTAAAAAGTACAAAACCTTATTATTTTAAGGTTTATATGAGTATGGCTGCTCATACACCGTTTCAACTTTCTGCTTTTCGACAGAGATCAAAAAGAAGAAAGAAGCTAAAGTTTTCTCTTGATTGCAAGGAGGTTGAAGCTGAGTTTTTGCATTTGGTGAGTGTTTCCTTGTGCTTTGTTTGGTTTTGTTGGGTTTTCAACCTTAAAACCGATTTTTATGTGTTCTTTGTGCTTGGTTGTGTGTTTTGTTGTGTTTTTAGATGTTTGGACTTGTATTTCCCTCAAGTTTGGTGGAGTTTTACTTGAAGGCTGCTTTAGGTGAGTTCTAGATCCCCGGTTTTGTGTTTTTAAACTTCTTTGGGGCTGAAAATGCATGTAAAAATATTTCACAACTTGTATGTATGATAACTGTATGTTTGTTGTGTTTGGTTGGTTTTGTTTCTTGGTTTTATGCTTGTTTTAGGTGCTTAGAATGATAGATTTAAGTTATGAGCACGTTAGAATGATGTTTGGGACTGGAAATAATTTAGAAACACGTATGTCTGCTGCCCATGCACCCAAATAGGGCTCATGCGCCTGAAATTTAGCTCAAATGCCTAAGTCCTTTCTCATGTGCCTAAACAGTACCTCATGCACCTAGAAACTTTGCCCAGTAGTACAAGTGTTGTTCATGCGACTGGATTTTTGCCCATGTGCCTAAGTGATAGGCTCATGTGCCTGACACTTAGCCAAAAAAGACTAAGTTCCACCCCATGCGCCCCAATAGTGTCCATGCACCCGCTGCCCAAATGCCTAAGTGTACCTCATGCGCCCGAATACTATCCATGCGCCCAGAAAATTGCTCATACGCCTAAGTATTAGTTCAGGCGCCTAAGTGTTTCCATGCGCCTAAGTGTTGGTGCGCCTGCATAGTGCTCATGCGCCTGCATAGTGCTCATGCGCCTAAATGCCTTAGAAAATTTCTGAGATTTTAGGAAATAAAAATTTTAGGGTTTAACCCTGGGATGTTTTGATGGTTATATGTGTTGATGTTATGCATGATTATGGCCTGTTCTTATGTTCCATATTACGTGACTTTGCATGGTGTGTTTATGCTCGTATACGTAAAGTATTATCATAAATGAAGTGAAAGATTAATGTTAATGAAAAATGGAACATAACGAATGAATGAAAGCCTTCCAAGCAAAATGAAAGGAGGTTCACATCCATGGGTTGTCAGCTCAACTATGTGCGGGTTAGCTACCCCATGAGGATGCATGCAGGGTCAATCTTTGAGATTGACGGGACCCTTGTTGCTTGCCCCAGGTACTGGAGTCAGCTTCGTGCATAATGTTCGGGGTCTATTTATAGACCTCAGGCCCAGTACCAGCTTCGTGCACAATGTTTGGGGTATTGCACATTGGTCTGGTAGAAAGTGAAAGATAATGATAAAAGTACGAAATAAATGAGATGAATGATGAAAGATAATAATGAATATTATCTTGTTGTACGTATGATGTGTGATCACGCACGGAAGTAACGGATTTATGAAAAGGAAGTATTTTAAGAAAATGATATTTTTATATATCTATACAAGAGATTTTAAGTTCTATAAACTAGAACTCATTCAGCAACGCTGACTTTTATGCATTTGCAGTTGGCAGGTAACTCATCGTTGAGAATGGCATGCGGGGGAAAGCTACTTGGAGGGCAAGACTGGCATCCATTCATGCATGATAATTATGTTGTTTTGTAATGCAACTAAGCGTTCTTTTGTAACTCCCATTATACATTGATGTATTATTTGGCAACGTTAAATATTAATGCAATGAATGGTTTTTGGTAAATTAATCCGCTGCGATATTTTCATGAAATGTATTTATTTTATATGAAAAATGCTGTGATGGTCTAACTGTGAGGTCTCCGGGAACGGGGCCTTACACAATACATACAATCTATAATCATACAGTTACAATAAGGGTAAAGCGGATGACTAAATATATGCGGAAAACTAAGTCAGGTGGATAATCATTGATGTGAGCAATACGAACACGTGTAAGTGTAGTTTATCAATACTACAAACTTTACATAACATTAATATCTATCATCATTCTATATGTATTGGTCAATACATACAATCTAGAATAATACAGTTACAATAAGGGCAAAGCGGATGAGAACGTCTATGCGGGAGACTAAGTCAATGCGGTTAACTATTGTTATGAGTAATAGGGACATGGGTGGTGCGGGTGACTATCTTGGGCTATGCGAGCGATAGTAAGGTTGATGCAGGTGACCATTACATGGAAAATATTAACTGCTAAGTCACACATAACAGTAAAGCCAATACGAATAAACTATATATTCATCCATATCAAGGTGTTTAGATGAATCCGAGTGTCAATACAAATTTTATCAATGTGGGTGATCTATCAATGTGGGTGAACTATATGTTCATCCATAATGAGGCACTTTAAGTCAAATCAAAATATATAGCAATGAGGGTATACTATCAACTCATATGCATTGAAGTAGTTTAAAGCGGATGATAGTAACACTCCCGCATTGGTAGCCAATATGGACAAGTATACTCATATGCATCAAGCACTTAGTAAATTGAAGTGTTGATTGGGTGAACTATCTACAGATGCAAGTGGTGATGATTCACTCACAACAGCTATACACTTTACCAAATCAAATTAAGCATACCATCATATACCATAATTTAGAGTTCATGCAACATCATCATTCATCATATTAACTTTATAAAACTATCACCTTTAGCACTTTAAATCCTCTAAACTTTATCAATCATTCATCAGATGCATACTAGGCCCAAAATACATAAAAAAAGTAGAAGTGGGAATCTAGAACACACCTTTTCTTATAGAACTCAAGGAAAAATCTAACCCGTTGACTATGAATCGAGACCTACATAACCATACATAAAGGTGTCAACTTTATCTATCAAAATGATTATAAACACCCAAATAAGATAGATCTAACCTATATCTATCATATTACCCATAATAGTTGGTACCTTTTCTTGAACCTTCAACTATCTCTCTCTAACTCTTTTTTAGAAACCTTTGCTTGCAAGAAGCATGCATGGGGTGGTCACCTTTCTATTTATATGGGGTTTTAGGGTTGTAACTTTTATTAGCCAATCTTTAGTCCCTACTTTCTTTTACATGTGAAGTTGTCCCCTCTTTACTTTCTTTAATTGATTAAACCCAAAAAGTCAGGGCGTTAAACAAAAATGATCAATCTCAATCCCTCAGATGCTGAATGAATGATGATTGAAATAGTAAACACACTCAGTCAGGTTGTTGGATCATATGAGGCTAGTGCAACAAAAACAACACTTAGAAGATTTTGATATACAATTGAAGCGGTCTTCTAAAGACAAAGCTGCTCTTTCGAAGACAAGTCAAAGATCTTCTGAAGCTCAAGGTTGAAGAACTTCCGAAGTGAGAACTCAGTCTTCCAAGACTAAGTAGTTCTCCTTCCAAAGTATACAACTTAGAAGATCCTAAAGACAAAGTCTTCTGAAGAATAAAGTCTTGAAGACTTGCAGAAGACTCAGAGGAAGTTGATTCTTCCGAAGTATAAATGGCCACTGAAGAACTTATTCTTCCGAGGCCATTTAGCTTCGAAAGAACCAACTATGAACCAATGGACATAAGTATGGTCTGTCTGACATATGTTGCAACCTGTGATATACTGCATGGCGCTTTCCCATGCCCATGTAATTGACCATACTTTAATCCACTGTTCACCCATTATCAGTTTGTTGCCACTTTTAGTTGGTGACAAAAGGTAAGTCATAGAGGTGTCATGACTACGTAATCTAGGATAGTATTTTATCTTAGATACTTTACTTCTAGCAATATAGTATTTGTCTAGTTGTAGATTCCAGCTGGTTATCCAAGTATAACCGGTTGTAGATAGTAGTATATATAGTTTCTTATTGTAACTTAGTAACCATGCTTGTAAGAGTCTTTTAATACTTAGTTGAGAAGTAATATATACAAGTATCTTGAAAACTATTTTTGTGTTTATTTATTTTTCATCAACTTATTATATTACCTGTGAACTTAGTTAGAGATTCTTCTTCATCAAACTGAGTGAGATTAAGTGAGCTAGTGAGATAAACATGTGTTGTGAAACCAACTCCTATCAGGCTCAAAGCATTTCTAGTAGCTTATGCATCCATGCCCGCACCTCCTCAACATCAGCAATACCTGCCAACTATTATGAATACAAAAAGTCAGCGATGCTGAGTGAGTTCTAGCTTTCATAATAATGATACTTTGCATTACATTACATCCTATCCTTTACTTTCGTTCGTGATCACACATCATACGTACATCTTGATAATAAATATTTATTATCTCCATCATCGTTCATCATCAATCGTTTTCATACATTCATTCGTTTACATCTTTACTTTCTTTATGAATCCTGTCATAAGCTAAACCCCCAACATTATGCATGACGCTGGTACTTTATCGGGGCCTGTAAACAACCCTTAATCATTATGCACGAAGCAGATACATTATGCACGAAGCATATACATTGTGCACGAAGCAGATACATTCCATACATTGTGCACGAAGCAAAATACAGTACCAGGGTAAGCGAAAAAGATTCCTTCATTCATAACTTCAATTTTCATCATTCGTTATCTTTCACTTTCCTTACATAATACTTTACATACATAAACATAACACACCACGTAAAGTCACATCATATACATAATCTAGAACAATCACCATCATACAATGCATACATACCATAAACAAGCATAAGCCACCACAAGACATCATTTCTTAGCACTTAAACTCTACTTCCCAATCTTCCAGAAAATCTCAAGTCCCAGATGGAATGCGAATGAACAAAGAAATGCGAATGAACAAAGAAATGCGGGTGAACAGACAAATGCGGATGAATAGACGAATGTGGATGAACAGATAAATGCGGATGGATACTTCAGAAAATATTCTAAGTGTTCCAAAGAAATGCGCATTAACACTATAGCAAATGTGCAAGCACAAAGCATATGAAAGTTTTCAGAAAATATTCCAAGTGTCCAAGGAGGTACGCATGACCAAATACGGATGACTAAAACAAATGCGCCTGAACACTGTAGCAAATGCGAATGAACGAAAAAATGCGCATGATCACTGTAGCAAATGCGCCTGAACAAAACACTTATGCGAATATCCAACTCTAAATGCGGATGATCACCCAACAAATGCGGATGATCGTTACCCACCTGCAATGCAACTTATGCCATAACCAGTTCCCAATCATCATTCTAACACATCCTTAGCACAGATCTAGCATACTAAAAACTTAGAACATACTAAACATCATACATGTCTTAGAAAAACATCTAAAAACATACACCTAGTCGCGCACCATGTCAAAATTCATGGTTTAGTTTAGAAAACCTTATGCCCTGTATGCATAACAACCCCAAACACTTTGAAAACCAGTAGAAGAGGGGATCTAGAACTCACCTAGAACAACTTTTGAGTAGAACACCTCAAACCCAAGAACCCACTTGAAGTTCCAACACCTAAAACACACGAAAATGAGCAATAAAGATATGGAACTCGGTCCAGAAGCTCAAACCCAGCTGAAAACCGAGAAGAACACCTTGAAATTTACATTTTGAAGATTTTCTTCCACTTTCTCTCACTAAAACCGGTTGAGAGCTTCTCTCTCTCTCTCTAGAACCGAAGGTTATAGGAGAGAAAAGAGGTTATGGGCGGCCATACCTCTTTTAAACCCCACTATATGCAAGTTTGGCCCTTGCACGCTTTTTACCCCTTGCTTTTGAGATAGCTTCCGTTTGCTCCTTTACTTTTTTGTTTCTGAAATTTTCGGGTGTTACAAGTCCACCCCCTTATATAGGTTTCATCCCCAAAACCTGTCACTCCTTAAAGAGATCTGGGTAGAGCCATCTCATTTCTCCCTCTGATTCCCCAAGTGGCCTCCATTACTTCAATGCAACGACCATAGCCGCCACTTTAGAGAACCTTTGGATAAATCTTCCATAGCAACCCACCAAACTCAAGAAACCATGAATCTCAGATGGCGTCCTTGGAGACTTCCATTGCATCACTGCCTCAACCTTTGTCTGGTCTACCATAATCCCTTCAGGATTAACCACATGACCCGAAAGCTGAACCTCGCATAACTAGAATGCACACTTGGAGAACTTGACGTACAGCTTCTCCCCTTGAAGCGTATCCAGCACTTGCTAGATGTGACCGACATGTTCCTCTTCGCTCTACGAATAAATTAGAACATCATCAATGAACACAGTCACTGACTTATTTAACATAGGTCAGCACACCCGATTTATCAGATTCATAAAGCAGCTAGCGCGTTGGTTAATCCAAAGGACATCACGAGGAACTCGTAGTGTCCATAATACTTATGAAAAGTTTTTTTTAGGAATATCCTGCTCCTCCACCTCAATTGGGGGTAACCAGATCGAGATATATCCTCGAGAACCAACTGACACCTTGAAGATGGTCAAACAAGTCATCAATCCTCGGTAATGAATATCAGTTCTTCACCGTCAACTTGTTCCACTCACGGTAGTCGATGCACATCCTCATGCTACCGTCCTTCTTCTTCACAAACAAGACCGTAGCACCCCATGGAGAGATACTCGGTCAGATGAACCCCTTATCCAGTAACTCTGGCAGCTGAGTCATCTATTTCTTCATCTTGTAGGGAGCTAATCGATACGGTGCCTTGGCAACAGGTTGGGCACCAGGTATCAATTCGATCTGGAACTCGATCTCGCGATCCGGTGGCACACCTGATAGACCTTCTGGGAATACGTCTACGAAGTCGCGCATGACCGGTACATCTGTCAGTCATGTTACTGACGCAACCACATCCTTCATGTAGGCTAGATAGGCACCACTTCCACGTCTAGTACACTCCTCTACCACAACCATCAAAATTAGTTTCGGGACCGCACTAACTCTATCGCCGTAGATTGCCACCAACTCCTATCATGCGCGGTCAATTGAAACATCTTCTTACGACACACGATACTTGCTACATTGGCTGCTAGCCAATCCACCCCTAGGACTACATCAAATCCATGTAGGGGCACCACAAATAATTTAGCAAGGAACCTATGGCCCTCCGATTCTATCACAGAATACTCTAGGGCATCATATATCCTAGTGGACTTACTGATAGCAGTTTCTACATCAAAGGGCTTATCAATCCGTCTACTCCTAACGGGCAACTTATCATAAAAGACAGCAGAGTTAAAACTCCTACTAGCACCAGAATCAAAAACAGAGGCACAAGTCTAGTTTACTAGGAATGTACCTGGCACGACATCGGGGTCCATCCTAGCCTCCTCCTGGGTCATAGTGAATGCTCTGGCTTCGGCCCACTGCCCTTCCTCCTCCTTCTCGATCCCCTTCCTTGCCCCGGAGTTCTCGGCCATCGGCTTCTTGCAGTCTCTGCTCAAATGCCCTGCTCCACCGTAGTTATAACATTTCACCCCTCTACAGTCCCTCGCCCTATGGCCCTCATTTCCACATTTAAAGCAGAGATTTAATCCCCACCAACAATTCCCTGCATGCTACTTCTCACACTTTCTGCAGGCCTTCTCTCCCCCTGTTATCGCATTCCTATCATCCACTCTCATCTTCTTACCTCCTGCCATAAATCCCCCATCATTATCCTGCTTCCCATTCCCATTCCTAGCATTGTCCCCCTTCTTCTCCACATCCACCAACGCCACCACCTCCCACTCATCATACAGTCTTCCCAGAAGATCAACCACCGACCTAAACATACCTGGCCGAGCAGCGATCAGATGTCGGCGGATATCCATCGGCAAACCCTGGATGTTTCTCTTTATTTTTCGAGATGCATGTGTCACCTGCTTTGGCACCAGCCTCGCCATTTCATTAAACTTCGTTGTATACTGCTGGTGTGTCATGGTTCATGCCTTTAACTACAGGAACTCCCTCTCGACCTTATCAAGCTCCCTATGTGGACAAAACTCCTTAATCACCATCCTCTTCAGTTCACTCCATCTCATCCTCCAGATCGCCCTACTACCCTCGGCCTGGACAACGTTGTCCCACCAACATAAGGCCGAATCCACAAACGAGTGGGTAGCAAACTTTACCTTCTGATCCTTTCGGCACTCACTGTTATGAAGTACCGCCTCCATCTCTCTCATCCATCGGTGAGTAGCAGTAGCACTCCCATTCCCATCAAATGTCGGGGGCATGCATCTCCGGAATGCCCCATAGTCGCACCCCTTTGTAGTTTCCTACACTGCTTCCTCCTTATCATCATCACTGGAGACAACCATCTTAGTATCCGGTTGCTCTATCTCCCCTGTATCACCTCCTTCGCCCCCTCGCCTATCGGACTTCCTCCTCTCCTTCTTCCCTTTCTTCTCATCCTCCCTCACAGCTCTAATAACCTCGATCACCACAGATGGCAGAATCATCTGCATGACCTGATGAACTTTCTCCGCTACTGCCTCATTCATTGAGGCCCTCAGATTAGCACTCTCATTTTCACCATCATGGTGATGAAACTCGGGCTCTTTAGGAGCCATTTTGGCAGTCTTAGCCCTATTCCTTATGACACGCAGTCCAACACCATGTCCACCATGACCTCCACCTTGAGAAGCCTCTGAAGATCTACCACCAGCCATCTCTAAGCACTACAAGATTCAAACACCAACACGATCATTCAAGGTAATAGCTCAGATTATGTCAAGTATAGTAAGTCCCTAATTGTAGTGGCCAGTTGTGATTAGCCACTTACTTTACTCTTCATTCTCCAAGCATTTCCTATCCTGACTACATCAGTATCCAAATCTATAAAGAACACATAATCCACATAGCACACGCACATAATTCCCTTTATAATAACTTACATAAAATGTTTACATAAAACCTTTACCTGCAGGTATGTAGCTACTAGGAGTGGCATCCCTTTCCCTTTCGTCTCATTCTCAGTTTAAGTTTAGGTTCTTTGAAAATATTTTACCCAATTCTCTTAAACTTTGGCTCTGATACCAACCTGTAAGGCTGTAGAAGCCTCTTGAAGATTAACATTTAGTCTTTATTAGTCTTTGTATAGTTTTTGTCATAGTTTAGGGACTTATTTTGTAAATATATGTTCCTTTTTGTATTGATAGTATAAATAGCATAGATAAGGTATTGTGTAGGTAAGCACTTAGAAATCAGTAACGAATTGTAACTGTTTTTGTCTCTACACTTGTACTTTCTATGCAATCTATCAATGAAACTATGAATTTTTGATATGTTAGTTTAGATTTGATTACTTGTGTTTGTATGATTGAATTGTATCATAATATCATCACAGATTAATCCATTTTGATCCTATCAAATGGTGTCAGAGCTGTTGGTTTAGGGATTTGAGTTCTTCAAACTGTCGAACTTTTGAATCACATGAATCTATGATTGATAAGCAATTCAATCAAATAATTATTTATTTCAGTTGTGTTTCATCATCAAAAACATGAATTGAATCACAATTTGCATTTCAATTCGTTCAAAATCAGTGAATTTGTTCAAATTAGTGTTCGAGCCTGTTCTTAATTTTCGAACTGATTTTCAATCAAAAGATTGAATTGTTGTTGTTGTTTGGTGAAATTGAAGATAAAGGAATGTTAATTGATCAAATTACTACCTAATTGGAGATTTTTAGGTCAATTCAACAAGTTTTGAAGAATTTCAGAAGATTTGTGTTCGTATGAATCTGTTGAAGTTGGCGCATTAGGTTAAAAGACTACTGAAAATTGCCTAAGTGTGTAGGCGCTTGACAACTGTTCAGGCGTTTGACCACTATTCAGGCGTTTTTGGTCTAGGCGTTTAACCACTGTTGAGGCGTATTACAACTGTTTGGTCACTTTGAAACTTTTCAGAAACAAAGTAAGTCTAGGCACAGTACAGCTGTGTAGGCGCATTTGAACTGTATGGGTGTTTTTACACCCAGGCGTCTGTCAACTGTTTGGACGTTTTACAACTGTTCAGGCGCATGTCAAGTTGGGCATTTTGAGAATTCTACCAAAGGCAATCCATTAAGCGTTTCCAAGTCAAAGAAGTATCAAGACTGTTTGGGCGCTTCATCATTGTTTAGGCGCATCAACTCAACACTTAGAAATTTTTCAAAATTCAACAAAAAAAACAACAACAAAAACAATTGTTTTTAAAATCAAAAATATAAAATGGTGAAGTCAAAAGATTCAGAGAACAGAGTTCCTAAGTTGAAGAACAGAGCTGATTTTAAGAACTGGTCTCTTAGATTGAAACATCACTTTAATTCTATTGACACTAACTTGTGGAAGTCGATAGAAAGAGGACCTCATATTCCTATCACTTCAGATGGTCCTGATAGAGGGTTTGTTAACACTAAAGACTCTCCAAAACCATATCCTGAAGATGGGCTCCAAGGTGATGATCTAAGGAAAGTAAAGAATGACATTAAAGCCTATTCTTTGATGTGTAAAGGATTACCACTTGAAGTCTTAACTAGACTTGATGGATATCAAATGGGATATACCATGTATAAAGCTTTGAAGATAATTTGTGAAGGTGGTAAGGAGATTCAAGATCTCAAGAAGCAGAAACTGAAAAGGCAGTTAGAGCTCTTTAAGAATTTATCTGGTGAAACTATAAATCAAATGATGAATAGATTTGTGCAGCTTACAGCTGAGATGTCAACTGCCGGTATTAAAAATGACTTAAAAGATCTGAACTTCAGACTTCTCAATGCACTTCCATCTTCGTGGAAACAAATAGTGACATTGTTGAAGCACACTGAAAAATTTCCTATGGATCTTGATCTGTTGATTGCAAAAATTGAATCAGTTGAGATTGATGAAAGCTTAAGAAACAATGATAGAGCAGCAT
The DNA here is from genome assembly GCA_025506505.1 of Flaveria sonorensis. Lineage (NCBI taxonomy): Eukaryota > Viridiplantae > Streptophyta > Magnoliopsida > Asterales > Asteraceae > Flaveria > Flaveria sonorensis. Next base: position 37,136,298 of record CM046440.1, on the reverse strand, counting down.
CAATGTCTCAATACAAATATGTTGCATCTCCTACTAGCATTGTGGAGAATGCCTTTATGGCAAAGAATGAGAAATTACCAGAAGAAGAGGGTGATCTGTTTGTTACAGCAGGGTTCTTTACAGAATCTTCATATACAAGTGCTCATTCTTATGCATCTCAACCTTAACCTCAGTCTCCTCCTAAACGTCAAAGCTCTAAACCTCAAACTGAGACTCCATCTGTTAACTCTGCTAAAACTAGCAAAGTTAAAGATGTCATTAACATCCTATTACAGGTTGAAGAGTCCAAATCTGCGTTTACTGCTTTTATGGCTAGTTTTCAAGCTTATCAAGGTAGTCATTTAACTCAATTAGATATTGTTTTGCAGGACTTATTTGAAATGGATCCAGATGATGTGGAGGAAATGGATCTAAACAGGAAGATGGTGATGATTGCATACAGGACTCAAAAACACTCTTATGTCAATAGGAACTACAAGGCAAGTGCTAACAAGACTGTTGGATTTGACAAGTCTAAGTCAAGGTGTCTCATCTGCAATAGCTATGGTCAATTTTCAAGGGAATGCAAAGCTCCTAGAAACAAAGGAGGAAATAGTCAATCGAGTTCAAGAAATCAGAGGTTTCAACAATCTTCTCAGAACACATTCTAAAAGCCATACCAAAGCTTACCAATGACTGAACTTAAAGATGAATCTAAGTCATCTGAAGAGCCAAAGAAAGCTCTAGTTGTTAGAATTAAGGACGAATATGATTGGAGTGCTTATGCATAACAATTTACCGCTATTCTAACTTCTAGTTTATCTCTTATTGCAGAAGTTCAAGGAGAAGCTTGGTCAGAGGATAGTGATCCTGAAGCTAAAGGTAATTCTGAGAATGAGGAAGAAGAATATGACTGGAGTGATAAATCTGATCCTAAAGAGGATTCAGAAGAAGTTGCATTAATGGCACAGTTAGATCAACCAAAGGTTGAAAATTCATCTTCTAACTCTGAGACTTCTTCACCTAAATATCCTAAAATACCAGCTGAAGTAAGAAAAAAACTATGCACCAAATCTTGCTTTGAACATGTAGAATATTACCGAACTTACTCTTATAAAATCTGTGAAAATCTTAAGCAAGAGGAATTAATGCATAATAAACTTAAAAATGATCACAAAATATTAGATGAAAAGATCATTTCTCTAAAACTTCATGTAACAAAACTTTGAAAGAATTAGAAATTGTTTCCAAACAACTTGAAGAAATGACTAAGAACTTGGAACAGGAGAAAATAGCACATGCTACTACACAAGTTGATCTAGCAAAAGTAAAAAGTTCCAAAACGATTGTGAAACAACTAGTAAGTGAACGAAAGGACAAACAAAAAGCAGGCTTAGGTTTCACACACGAACCAATGCCTGAATCTATAACGAACACTTTACCAGAGAACTTCAATACGCATAATCATTCTCCTGAAAATAAGGCTAAACTTAAAGCTTTCCAAAACAAAAACAAGATTTCTGATAGTGAAGAAGAGAAAACCAATGTTGAAATTTTTGAAGAAAAAGATACTGAAAAGATCAAAAATGGTCATCCAGTAAAGGTAAAATCATATGAACCACGACTGAAATTCAAGAAAATATTTGTTCCAAAAGAATCTGTGTTGGAAGAAGTGATCATTAAAAACAACAAACAAAACTCCAAAAATAAAGATAAAGCAAAACAAGAAGAAGGAACATTAGAAGATTCAAACTCTTATGGTCTAAATAATCCAGAGTTTATTAAATGGCAAAAAGATCAGAAAGAGAAAGAAACTGAAAAAGAATCTTCACCTGAAGATGTTCAATCTCAGATAAATTCAAGTTCTACAAAACCAAGGAACTAAAGAAGAAGAAGAAAATTGACTAAAGCTAAAACTGATCAAAATACGAGTCAAGGAAATCAGACAAAAACAACAAATCAAGCAATTCAATTTAAACCAAAAAAATTTGTGTCTGCTGGTAATTTGAACATGAACTTATTTCATGAAGTTAAACAAACTCCTAAGAACCAATCAAACTCTGATCTGAAAACATGTTCAGATTCGAAGACTTCCGCTGTCGTTAAACGATTTGTTTCTAAGGATTCTAAGAATGCAATTCATGTACAAAAGTCAAAACCAAATATACAAAAGAACAAATTGCCAAATCAAAAACAAAATTTGTCAAATCAAAAACAAAAGATTAACTTTTCAATGATTAAATCTAAACAAGGATCAAACGTTTCGTCAACATCAAAAGTTAACAAACATTTGTTTAACACACCACAAAGGTACTGTAAAATCTGTGACATGTATAATCATAAGACTGTTGAATGCTTTTTCAACAAGTACTGTCATATATGTGATATGAGAAATCACTCAACAGCAGATTGTTATTTTAATAAGTATTGTACATTATGTGATGAAAGGACTCACAATACAGAAAACTGTTACTTTAGAAAGAGTTTGCCAAGGAAAGGATTTACTAATACACAATTAAGCAATGGTTATGTTAATCCTTAGTTTAAAAGAAATCAAACTGTTAGTTTTCAAAGATTAACTAATCAACTTTCCTTAGGCTTGAGATCTTTCAACAGAAATGACTCTGTGAGACCAAAACAATACATTCAAGATAAATTCATTCCAAGGTCTGTGAGAATGAATGATATAAATTTTGGAAATAAAAATTTTTCAAAAATTGGTTATTCAAATGGTATGAATTTTCTTAATAATGATAAAAATTTGTGAATAATAGAATTGGTAAATTCATCAAAAACAAGCCTGATGTGAATAAACATCGTTTTAAATAATTTACCATTGTTGATAAGTTTGGCAAGCCCAAGACCATTTTGGCTTGGGTAGATAACTCAACTTAATTTTTTTGTCTTGCAGGTACACCCGAGAAGACCAATCAACACATGGTATGTGGATAGCGGGTGTAGCCGGCACATGATGAGCAATCTTGCCTTACTTCAAGATTTTAAGTTTAAGGATTGTACACATGTCGCCTTCGGTAGTGATGCAGGAGGAAAAATCACAGGCGTGGGAAAAGTATCCAACAGGATAATAAGCTTTGATAAAGTCAACTTCTGCTGACAGCTGAACTTTAATTTGTTAAGCGTTTCCCAAATTTGTGATAAATCATATTTTTGTTTTTGTTGATTCTTTTTGCTACATTTTGAAGTCAAGTTTTCAGATTAGCAAAGACTGGGTAGTTATTAAAGTTGTTAGGGATCGAGATGTATACAAGCTGGATATGTCTCAAGTTGATCCATCTACAGAAACAACTTGCCTTATTGCTCAAACATCAAATGACGAAAGTCAGCTTTGTCATAGACGTCTCGGACATTCCAACTTCATGAATATGAACAAGCTTATAGCGGGAAATCATGTTATCGGCCTTCCATCAAAGAAGTTTGCCACTACTGCTCAGTATGTTTAAAGGGGAAGAACACAAAGCGTCTTATAAGCTCAAGCAAATAAACTCAAATTCCAAACCTCTCCAGATATTGCATATGGACCTTTTCGGACCAACAAATGTGAAGAGTATTGGAAGAAAATCTTATTGTTTAGTTATCATTGATGACCTCACAAGATTTTCATGGGTTTTTTTTCTGAATGTTAAATCTGAAACGGTTGAATTATTAAAAGAATTCATCACAAAAGTTGAAAACCAATTAGAACAAAAAGTAAAAATAATAAGAAGTGATAATGGAACGGAATTTAAAAATGCTAATATTGACATGTTCTATGCAGAAAAAGGAATTGCACATCAGTTTAGTGCTCCCAGAACTCCACAACAAAATGGAGTTGCTGAAAGGAAGAACAGAACTTTGATACAGGCTGCACGGTCCATGTTAGCAGATGTGAAAATTCCTATCACTCTCTGGGATGAAGCCATATCTACTGCATGTTTTGTACAGAATCATACTTTAATTGTGAAAGACAAACTGAAAACTCCTTATGAGTTGATGTTTGGCAGGAAACCAAATATAGATTTTCTTAAATCTTTTGGTTGTCCAGTTTTGATTTTAAATTCAAGCGATCATCTAGGAAAATTTGATTCAAAATCTGATGAAGGATTTTTCGTTGGATATTCATCTGTTTCAAAAGCCTATCGAGTTTATAGCTCTATGACAAATGTTTTACTTGAAACATTCAACGTTAAATTCCTTGAAAATTCTTTTTCATCAGTTTCAAATGGTCCAGCTTGGTTATTTGATTTAGATTCATTGTCAAACTCTTTTCAATCTAACTTGTTTAATCAATCTAACTTGCTTGATTCTACAGGTGAGAAGAAACATCAAGGAGATCTCGGCTCTTTCAGTGATCATTCAGATTCTGATGATATAGATGATTCAAGCCCAGATTATCCATTTTTCTCTTTTGTCAAAGATTCAATAATTTGATTTGATGATAATGATGATCTCTCTCAACAAGATGAAGATCATTCCGTTTTAGAAAATCAAAAAGTTTCACAACCTATTCCTAATGATGGTATAGAAATTGTACAACCTGAGTCTGGAACGTCATCTATTTCTGGTGATGTAGTTGGTACCGGTAATCTTGATTACTTCATCAACTCACGACTCAAGTTCCCAATTTCAATCCACATTCTTTGAACCTATTGCATCAGCTTTCTAACTTGAACCAAACCAATCTTGATGTTCATGTTCAAGGGAATGAGATTCCAACATCTCGCATTCACAAGAACCATCCAACGTCTCAAATTATTAATCCATTGAATGAGAGAACAACGAGAAGTAAATTAGAACATGCAAATCATTTCTTATACTCGTGTTTTCTTTCTCAAATTGTTCCTAAAAATGTTACCAAAGCGTTAAAGGACAATAGTTGGATCGAGGCTATGCAAGAAGAATTACTTCAATTCCACAAACAAGAAGTGTGGAATCTAGTGGATTTACCTGAAGGAGAAAATGCCATAGGAACAAGATGGTTGTTCAGAAACAAAACAGATGATCAAGGAACTATTATTCGAAAATAAGCGAGACTTGTCGCACAAGGATACACTCAAGAAGAAGGTATAGAATATGATGAAGTATTTGCTCCAGTTGCAAGACTTGAATCAATTCGAGTCTTCCTGGCTTATGCATCATTCATGAGATTTAAGATGTTTCAAATGGATGTTAAAGGAGCTTTCTTGTATGGACTGATCACCGATGATGTTATGTAAAGCAACCTCCGGGTTTTGAAGATTCGGAATTTTCACATCGTGTGTACAAGCTTAGTAAAGCTTTGTATGGTTTTCATCAAGCCCCTAGAATCTGGTATGAAACATTGTCACAACACTTAATCCAACTTGGATACACGCGAGGGAAAATCGACCCAACTCTGTTTATCAAGAAGGATGATGATGATCTTTTATGTGTACAAGTGTATGTTGATAATATCATATTTGGTTCTACTAGTCCAAAATTGTGCAATGAATTCGAAGAAATAATGAAATCTCAATTTCAAATGAGTTTTATGGGTGAAATAAATTTCTTTCTTGGACTTCAAGTCAACCAATCTGCAGATGGAATATTCATAAATCAAGAGAAGTTCATTGACAAACTCTTGAAGAAATTTAAACTGCAAGATTGTCAGTCCATTAGAACTCCAGCAGATGTAAATTCCAAGATTGAGACTAATCCAAAAGGAAAATCTGTAGACCAAACTTTATACAGATCTATGATTGGTTCATTGATGCATCTTACTGCATCTAAACCTGACATAATGTATACTGTCTGTGTCTGTGCCAGGTATCAATCAGCCCCGAAGGAATCTCACTTAATTGCTATCAAATGCATATTCAGATATCTCAATGGAAAACCGGCCCTAGGGTTATGGTATCCTTATGAAGGAAACTTCGAGTTATATGGGTATACTGATAGTGATTATGGAGGATGTTGTTAAGATAGAAAATCAACTACGGGTGGTTGTCAGTATTTAGGACCCAGATTAGTCTCATGGCAATGTAAGAAACAAACAAATGTCTCCGTTTCAACCGTAGAAGCTATGTACATAGCTGCTTTAGCAGGATGTTCTCAAATCCTTTGGTTACAAAACCAACTGCTGGATTACGGGTTCAATTTTCTTAAAACTCTAATTTATATTGATAACACTACTGCTATGTTCATTACAGCTAATCCTGTCCAACATTCAAAAACAAAACATATCGAGATTCGATATCATTTTCTTAGAGATAACTCTGAAAAAGGTTTAATCATTCTGATTCAAATTGCAATTGAAAAATAGTTGGCTGATCTTTTTACTAAAGCCTTCTTACCAGGATGGTTTGAGTATTTGGTAGAGTCAATTGGTCTTATTAACCACATTAAAAAACTGGTTTTTGAGTATTTCAGTTAATTGAGTCTAAATATGATCAGAAGCCTCCCTTACCTGAATAGGACACAGCAAGAGAAACTGTCAAAATTAATTGCCTGATTGTATTTTGTGTGTGCATGTTTCTTAGAAAAATCAAAACCAAATACAATAATAGAAAATTGAAAAATCAAAAGATAAAAATATAAATCAAAAACTACAAAAAATAGAGTTTTTCTTTGTTAGTTCATTATTTAGGATGAATCTGTCATTGCAATATGTGAGAAATGATAGATACATTAGTATGATCAGTTGCATACTTCACTCGATAACAAAGTCTGACGTGATCAGATATGATGTGCAAGTAAGTTCATGCAATTAGACTGAAAAAGTAAATTCTTGTGATTAAGCTAAATCACTCATGCATTCATGTCTGTCTATCTTAGCACTAATGAGTAGTGTTAATTTCTCAAACTGATTGCATGTTAAGACATAATCTCATACCTGATGGTGATATGAATAACCATTTAGCTCTAATTATTTAAAGCATCTAACTCTTCTTTGTTATGAGTCATCATAGACCTGAAGTGATAAGATATCCTTTGTTGTAAGTGATTACAATCCTGGATATTCTCACTGATGTAACAAGATGCCAATGTGCACAAACACCAAATGAGATCTGGTCATTGTATATGTTAGGTTAACGAGTTGAGAACAGTAACTTCTTGCATATCTTTATGAGAATTAACCTCTCTAAGTCTAAGTGTGATTGCATAATGTCATATCTAATTGTACCTTAATCAATCCAAGAATTGAAAAAGTAAGTGTGCTGAATATCTTGCTAAATGCACTCATTTTCTGTCCTTAGATCTTGTGTCTCCTTTACTATAGAAATGCTGACCTGGAACACACTTGATCAGGATTTATTCACTGTCTATGACTATCCATCATTTTTTTTTGTCAATGTGCTGATCTTAACTGCTATGATCTTACTGCAGACATTGATTCAATTGTAAATATTAGATTTTTGTTCTGCTTTAATTTTGATTTTTGCATTTTTTCTGTGGGCAGGCATATTAACAATGATTAGTGTGATCTTCATGTGACAAATTCAAGAAACTTCTAAGTTTTGTTAAACTTAAAAGTTTAGGGGGAGTAAAAAGAGTAACAAGTAAAAGTGTCTAACAGAAAATAATTCAAATTTCAAGATATGAAAAATCAAAATTTAGTGTTTTGAATGGAAATGATGAAGCTAAAAAGTTCAAGCATGTGTGTGTTTGACATAATGTAAAAATGAACCTGAAAAACATTTTAAAGTTGTAAAGCTTCTTGCAAAATTTCAATATGCGATTATTTGTTAAAATTAGAGACTAAAATGACGAAAAATGTTTTTGAAAAATTAAAACAAAATAAAAAGGTCAAAACATAAAAAAAAAATTAAATAAAAAAAATAAAAGTTTGAAATATCAAAAAGTTAAAAATTATAGGTCAATTATGAAAATTTTGGGTGAAAGTCAAAATTTGACAAAGTGTTTAAAAAAAATTAGTATATGAACAGTACTAATGCATTTAAACAATGTTCAGGTGGAAGATTTGAAAATTACAAGTGTTAGACTTATGAAAGTTATCTCATGCGCCTAAACAGTATAAAAAATTCCAAAATTAGGAGCATAATGATTTTTCAGAATTTGTACAAGTGTTGGGCGTTTCAGACATCCTCATGCGCCTAAACAGTTATCATAAGTCTGAAATTTGTGGTCAAGTGTTGGGCGTTTCATCCATCCTCATGCGCTTGCACAGTACCAGGCTTTCAAGAATTGGGCGTTTCAAGTGAAAAAATACCAAGTGTTGGGCGTTTAAGCTAGACCCATGCTCCTGAACTGTGCAAAAGCGTCTGAACAGTGCTCATGCCCCTAACCTCATGCGCACAAATAGTGCTCATGCGCCTAAATACTCCGTGTAAAAATCAACTCCATGCGCACAAACGATGCTCATGCGCCTAAAAATTTTACTTAGTATAAATACAACACTTTGTGATTTCAATCGATTCATTCACTCAAAACCCCTAAACTCTCACACCCGACTCACGATTACCATTGATTATCAGATTCTGATTGATTTGTGTCCAAAACCTGAGTCGATAGTGTTCATTTCTGATTTTAAACGTGAGTACATGAACAAAATCATACAAATTTCAAGTTTAAAGTTAATTTTGATTGGGCGTTTCTATGCTATATGGGTGTATGAACCCTAGTCATCAGAAATCTGAGAAATTTGTGAATAAAATGGAATTAAGAATTGAAATTGATGATGGATTGTTGATATATACTTCATTTCGAGCATATTGATACATTCAAATCAGTTTTTCTTCAAAATTGTTCCTGATGATGATTCTTCATCAGTCGAACAGTGAAGATGAACAGTAAATGTTTGAATTTTTGATAAAAATGAAAATTTGATCATAAATTCATGTTATAATCTATTTTTTAGAAGAATTTACTGAATTAATGTGTTTTATATCATATACATACTAACTTGAATGTAGTTTGTTCTTGAACAGATCATTTAAACACACAGAAAAAAATTTTAAGTGCAAGTTAGATTAAAAAATCTTTAAAACATACTAATTCTTTAAATTTCAATAAATATTCATTGATTTTAAGTGTTAAAATTCAAATTGTGTAAATTTCTTGTTTCATTTTTGCAGATGGTCGAGTTAAAGTTTGAGCCAAAGCATAATGTGACAGCATTATTAAATGAAGAAGTACAAGATGCTATTAGCTATGTAGAGATGATAAGGTTCTTGTTGAGAACTAAGTATGTATATGCTATGTGCTATCAACCGGTCATATATGCATGATTGATAAAGAATTTGGAACACAGCCATAGTTGAAATCAATGATGATGGTAGAAAAGTTGTAAGGGGATTTATAACACATGTTAGAATGATTGAACTTTCTGAACATTCAATTAGAGAAGCATTGAGATTGGGACACAATGACCCAGAAGACTTAGCTAAATTATCTTTTAATGAATGTAGAGAAACATTCATGGCTATGGGTCACCCAGACAATTTCCCCAAGAAACAAGTTTTCAAAGCACGAGTTTACAACCATTGGAAGCTATTATGTTATATATTTCAGCACTGCATGTCAAAAAGAAGTACAGGATGGAATTCATTTCCAGTTGACATAGCATCTCCTATTGTAGCTCTTGCAACTAACAGAAGGTTTAACATGTCAAAATGGATTCTTAATGGTTTCATTTTTAATCTAGAGATAGGAATCAGGAATAAGTGATGTATCCTAGATTCTTACAAATGAAAATCAATGAAGAGCATCCAGATATTCATGTTCATGGTTTTAGTGGAGAAACAATGATACTGGAACATATGTCAGAGATATCTTACAAAAGACTTGTTATGATCACAGGTGCATAAAACGTACCTATGTTTGAATATATGAGAAATGTTGCAAATGATGAGGTGGATATTACTATAGATCACTTTCATTTGATTGAGGAAGAACCAATTGATGCAAATGATCTTATAGAAGAAATACCTCGAGAACAATCTGATGATGATGCAGATGAAGGTGATGATGATGAGAATGATGATGATGATAAATGTTCAAGTTCATCTTCAGATGATGATGATGACAATGAAGGTGGAAATGAAGGTAATTTTATGGAAGTAGTTCATGAAGAAGTACATGAAGCTGATCAAGAAACTGAAGAAGTTAATGAAGAAGTTACTGAAGAAAGTCATGAAGATGTTAATGAAGTAGATCAAGCTGAAGATGTTGTTAAAGAAAGTCAAAATGTTGAGGTGATTATGGGAATGATGAAGAAATTATTGAAACTGAAGAACAAGTTGAATTCAATAAGAATGTTCAAGATTTTAAAGTATTTGAAGCTGAGATACACAATGAATTTGTAAGCTTACCTCAACAAGATACTCATGTGGCTGAAGAAACAAATTTTCAGCATATTATTAAAGAGTTTAAAGAAGAAAACTCTAAGCAATTGAAGCTTATAGAGGAATTGAAAGAAGAAAATGATAAGTTGAAAGAAGGTTTACAAAAGAAAGATGAATTAATTGCAGATCTTGAGAAAAATAAAGAAGAAAATGTAAAAGCTTTTGAAGTTATGATGAAAGACTATGATCTGATAGAAGAAAAATTCAATACGTTGAAAGAAGAAAATGAAGCTTTAAAACAAGAATTGGAAAATTTGAAAGAAAGTACAAAATCTCCATCCCCTGAAGTGATGATCATTTTTGAGATTATACTAGTTGATTTGGATTTGATTACTTTTGTTTGTATGATTGAATCATAATATCATCACAAATTGATCCATTTTGATCCTATCAAAGGCCCCGTTCCCGGGACGCTTACAGTCCTCAATCATCACATAAAACATATAAAATTCATTATTTTGCAATGGAACTTTAATCTTTTCATTAATAATTAAAAACATGTCAATACGTCATATCTTTAATTTACATCATCAAAAATTGTATTAATACAATATCATCTCAAAATGTGGATGCCAGGCTCAAAGCATTCCCACTAGCTTATGCGTCCATGCCTGCACCTCCTCATCATCAGCAATACCTGCCAACTATTATGCATACAAAAAGTCAGCGACGCTGAGTGAGTTCTAGTTTTCATAATCAAAATACTTTGCATTACATTACATCATATCCCTTACTTTCGATCATGATCACACATCATACGTACATCTAGATAATAATTATTTATTATCTCCATCATCGTTCATCATCATTCGTTTTCGTACATTCATTCGTTTACATCTTTACTTTCTTTATGAATCCGGTCATAAGCTAAAGCCCCAACATTGTACATGAAGCTGGTACTTTATTAGGGCCTGTAAACAACCCTTAATCATTGTGCACATAGCAGATACATTGTGCATGAAGTAGATACATTATGCATGAAGCAGATACATTGTGCACGAAGCAGATACATTCCATAAATTGTGCACGAAGCAAAATACAATACCAGGGTAAGCGAGAAGGATTCCATTATTCATAACTTCCATTTTCATCATTCGTTATCTTTAACTTTCCTTACATAATACTTTACGTACATAAACATTACACCCCACGTAAAGTCACATCATATACATAATCTAGAACAATCGCCATCATACATTGCATACATACCATAAACAAGCATAAGCCACCACAAGACATCATTTCTTAGCACTTAAACTCTACCTCCCAAACTTCCAGAAAATCCCAAGTCCCAGATGGAATGCGAAAGAACAAAGAAATGCTGGTGAACAAAGAAATGCGGATAAACAGACAAATGCGGATGAACAGGCAAATGCGGATGAACACTTCAGAAAATATTCTAAGTGTTCCAATGAAATGCGCATTAACACTGTAGAAAATATGCAAGAACAAAGCATATGAAAGTTTTCAAAAAATATTCCAAGTGTCCAAGGAAGTGTGCATGAACCAAATACGGATGACTAAAATAAATGCGCCTGAACACTGTAGCAAATGCGCATGAACGAAAGAAGTGTGCATGATCACTGTAGCAAATGCGCCTGAACAAAACACTTATGAGAATATTCAACTCTAAATGAGGATGATCACCCAACCAATGTGGATGACCGTTACCCACCTCCAATGCAACTTTTGCCATAACCAATTCCCAATCATCATTCTAACACATTCTTAGCGCAGATCTAGCATGCTAAACACTTAGAACATACTAAACATCATACACATCTTAGAAAAACATCTAAAAACATACACCCAGTCGCACACCATGTCAAAATTCATGGTTTAGTTTAGAAAACCTTCTGCCCAGTATGCATAACAGCCCTAAACACTTAGAAAACTAATAGAAGAGGGGATCTAGAACTCACCTTGAACAACTTTCAAGTAGAACACCTCAAACCCGAGAACCCACATGAAGTTCCAGCACCTAAAACACACGAAAACGAGCACTAAACATATGGAACTTGGTCCAAAAGCTCAAACCCAGCTGAAAACCGAGAAGAACACCTTGAAATCTTACCTTTTAAAGATTTTCTTCCACTTTCTCTCACTAAAACCGTTTGAGAGCTTCTCTCTCTATAGAACCAAAGGTTGCAGGAGAGAAAAGAGGTTATGGGCGGCCATACCTCTTTTAAACCCCACTATGTGCAAGTTCGGCCCTTGCACGCTCTTAACCCCTCGCTTTTGAGATAGCTTCCATTTTCTCCTTTACTTTTCTTTTCTGAAATTTTTGGGTGTTACATATTGTATCCAAGGAGGCCAAGAAAGATGTGCTGAAGCAGAAGTTTGAGTACTTCACATACATTGTTGGTGTGTAACGCCTTGAAAATTTCAGAAAGAAGAAAAGAAAAGAAAGTAAGGGTGAAAAAGAGTATTATTTTTAAGAAAGGGGTTAAAAGTGTGCAAGGGTCAAACTTGCCCATAATGGGTTCAAAAAGGGTGATAAGCCCGCCCACAACTCTCTCTCTCATGCACGACTCTCGGCTGCAAAAAGAAAGAAGAAGTTTTTAATCGGTTTTTAGAGAAAGAAAGTAGAAGTTCTTCAAGATGGTAAGATTTTCTAGTGTTTTCTTCTTGATTTTCAGTTGGGTTGAACTTCTAGACCAATCTTTATGTGTTTCTTTGTGTTTGGCTGCTTGTTTTTGTGTGTTTAAGTGCTAGAACTGTAGGTAGCTCTCGGGTTTGAGGAGTTTTCACTCGAAAGCTGTTAGAGGTGAGTTCTAGATCCCCTCTTTTGCATGTTTCTACTTGTTTGGGGCTGGTATGCATATTAAATTGTTGTTTTCTACACCAAACTATGAATTTTCCATTAAGTACGACTATGTACGGTTGATTTGTGTTTTTAAAAGGATTTTCATGTTGTTGTATGATTGTTTGTTATGTTTAAGTGTGTATCTTGATAGATCTATGCTAAGTATATGTTAGAATGATGTTTGGGGACTGGAAAGTACGTATGATGCATTGCAGGTGTTGGATAAAGTGTCCGTTGTGGACACATAGGATAGTTATAGTGTCCGTTGTGGACACTTAGAATAATTAAGGACTGTCCGCTATGGACTTGCATGTCTGCTATGGAGTTTGCACGTCCGCTCTGGACAATTAGAAAAATTATGCATGCTGTCCGCTGTGGACTTTGCACGTCTGCTCGAGACACTTAGAAAAATTATGCATGTTGTCCGCTGTGGACATTGTATGTCCGCTGTGGAGTTTGGCTGTCCGCTGTGGACACTTAGGAAACTTTATGATTGTTTGTTGTGGACTTGTTCATCCGCTGTGGACTCTGTTCATCCGTTATGGATACTTAGAATGTTTTAGTCATGCGCTGTGAACTTTGGTTGTTCGCTGTGGACTTTGGCTGTCCGCTTTGGACACTTAGGAAATTTTTAAGCTGTCCGCTATACACTTGTTCATGCGCTATAGACACTTAGACTTATTCTGAATTTTTGGGAAATATAATTTAGTGTTAAGTCTTAATGTTTTAATGTGGATTATGCCTATTGATGCTATGTATGCTTGTGCGCTGTTGATGATGTTCCATATTATGTATTATGTTATGACTTTATGTAGCGTGATATGTGCTTATGTACGTAAAGTATTATTGTAATCAAAGTGAAAGATAAAGATAATGAAAAGTGAAACGTAATGAATGAATGAAAGTCTTGCAAGCATATTAAAAGGAGTTCACAACTCATTATGGGTTGTCAACTCGACAGTGTGCTATGTGCACACAAAAAGGCCAGTCTTCGTGATTGATAGAATCGTACCAAACGGGATCGTTGCCGCTTGTCCCCAAGTCTGTAGTTGCTTCATGCACAAATGATGGAGCATAGTATATGATAGAATCTAGATAAAAGTGAAACATAATAATGAAAGAAAGTATGAAACGAATGATTATGAACGATGATGAAAGATAATAAATGATTATTATCAAGATGTACTTATGATGTGTGATCACAAACGAAAGTAAAGGAAATATTTTTATCAAAAGTAAAGTATTTTATTATACAAATTAGAACTCACTCAGCGTCACTGACTTTTTATATGCATATCAGTTGGCAGGTAATCGATGATGCTGAGGAGGTGCAGGCATGGATGCATAAGCTACTGGGGATGATTTAAGTCTGGCATCCATATTTTGAAAATGTTAATGTATTAATACAATTTTTGGGTTGTAAATAAAATGCTATGATAATTTGACATGTTTTATTTATTAATGAAAAGTTATTTTTCTGCTGTAACATGAGGTGTTTTATACTATTTATGTGTTGATCGACCAACTGTAAGTGTCTCGGGAACGGGGCCTTACAAGTTGGTATCAGAGCCAAAGTTTAAGAGAATTGGGTAAAATATTTTTAAAAACCTAAACTTAAACTAAGAATGGGATGAAAGGGAAAGGGATGCTAGTCCTAGTAGCTACATGCCTAAAGGTAAATGTTTTATGTAACGTTGTATGTAAGATAATGGAAATATGAATTATGTGCGTGTGCTATGTGAATTATATGCTCTTAGTAGATTTGGATACTGATGTAGTCAGGATAGGAATGCATGGGGAATGAAGAGTAAAGTAAGTTGCTAATCACAACTTGCCACTGTAATTAGGGACTTACTATACTTGACGTAATCTGAGCTATTACCTTGAATGACCGTGTTGGTGTTTGAAGCTTATAGTGTTTGGAGATGGCTGGTGGTAGATCTTCGAAGGCTTCTCGAGGTGGAGGCCACCATGGTGGATGTGGTGTTGGGCCACATGTCAGAAGGAACAGGGCTAAGACCACTGAAACGGCTCCTGAAGTGCCCGAGCTTCATCACCATGAAGGCGGTGACGAGAGTGCTAACCTGAGGGCCTCATTGAAAGAGACAGTTGTGGAGAAAGTTCATCAGATCATGCAGACGATTCTGCTGTCTATGGTGACTGAGGTTGTTAGAGCTGTGAGAAAGGATGAAAAGAAAAAGAAAGAGGAGAGGAGGAAAACCGTTGGGAGAGAGGGCGAGGAGAGAGGTTCTGGTGAAGGGGAACAACCAGAGACTGAGAATGGTTGTCTCCGTTGATGATGAGGAAGAGGAAGCAATGCAGGGAACTACAAAAGGGTGCAGCTATAGGGATTCCAAAGAAGCAAGCCCCGAACTTTCGATGGAAATGGGAACGTTGCTGCTGCTCACCGATGGGTGAGAGAAATGGAGGCTGTGTTGGATATCAGTGAATGTAGGAAGGATCAGAAGGTGAAGTTTGCTACCCACTCATTTGTGGACTTGACCTTATGTTGGTGGGACAATATTGTCCAGGGCGAGGGTAGCAGGGCGGTTGGGAAAATAAGGTGGAGTGAACTTAATAAGTTGGTACTCAAGGATTTTTTTCCTCATAGGGAACTCGACAAGATTCAAAGTGATTTCCTACAGTTAGAGGTGAGAACAATGACACACCAACAGTACAAGACCAAGTTCAACAAGATGGCGAGGCTGGTGCCAGATCAGGTGATGCCTGTGTCATGAAAGAACAAGAGATACATCCAGGGTTTGCTGGCGGATACCCGTAGACATCTGATTGCCGCCCGACCAAGTACTTTTAGGTCATTGGTCAATCTGGTAGCGAGACTATACGTCAAGAGAGAGGAGGTGATTGTGGTGGGGGTGAGTAAGAAAGGTGGTGGTGACAGAAACTGGCACGGGAAACGATTTGGCAGTGGTGGTTTTACTCTTAAGAACAAAAAGGCAAGGGTGGATGATCAGAAGGTGGGGACGACAGGTACAGGGATAAGGAGGTGTAATAAGTGTGGGAATGAGCATGCGGGAGAACAAAAGTAGGGGTCGAACATTTGTTTCAAATGCTGGAAGGCAGGGCATATGGTCAAGGATTGTAGGGGGATAAGGTGCTATAACTATGGAAAATAGGTCATATGAGTCAAGAGTGCACGAGGGTGAGAGCTGAGAGCTGAGAGCTCGAAGGCGGGAAAAGAGGCTGAAAAAGGGAAGGAAGTACAGAAAGCCAGGGCGAGAGCTTTTACCACGACTCACGAGGAAGCCAGAGTGGACCCGATGTTGTATCAGGTACATTTCTGGTTAATGATGCTAGTGCCTCTGTATTATTTTATTCAGGTGCTAGTAGGGGTTTTATTTCTGCTACCTTCTATGATAAGTTGCATGTTAAGAGCAGAAAGACTGATGAGCCCTTCAATGTAGAAACTACCATTGGTAAGTCTACTAGGATTTTGATATTGTAGAAGATTATGACATAGAGTTGGAAGGCCATAGGTTCTCTAGTAGGTTGTTTGTGATGCCCTTACGTGGATTCAATGTAGTCCTAGGGATGGATTGGTTAGCAGCCTATGAGGCAAACATCGTGTGTTGTAAGAAGATGATTCGGTTGACCGCGTCCGATGGGAGTTTGGTGACGATCTGTGGTGATAGAGTTAGTACGACCCCGAAAGTAATCAAAATGGTTATGGCAGAGAAGTGTATGAGGCATAGATGTGGTGCCTATTTGGCTTATGTGAAGGCGACTGTACCACGAATGTCGGATGTACCGGTTGTGTGTGATTTCCCAGACGTATCCCCGAAAGATTTATCAGGTGTGCCACCTGACTTTGAGATTGAGTTTCAAATTGATCTGATACCTGGTGCCCAACCTGTTGCAAAGGCGCCGTATCATCCCGCTCCCTCCAAGATGAAGGAATTGATGACTCAGCTGCAAGAGTTGTTAGATAAGGGGTTCATTCGATCAAGTATCTCTCTGTGGGGTGCTCCTGTCTTGTTTGTGAAGAAGAAGGACGGTATCATGAGGATGTGCATCGACCACCGTGAACTGAATAAGTTGACAGTGAAGAATCGGTATCCGTTACTGAGGATTGATGACTTGTTTGATCAGCTCCAAGGTTCCAGTTGGTTCTCGAGGATAGACTTCCAATCTGGTTACCACCAACTGAAAGTGAGGAAGCAGGATATTCCTAAGACAGCTTTTCATACATGTTATGGACACTATGAGTTTCTTGTTATGTCTTTTGGTTTAACCAATGTGCCAGCTGCTTTTATGGATCTGATGAATTGGTTGTGTCGGCTTATGCTAGATAAATCTGGGATTGTGTTTATCAATGATATCCTGATTTATTTGAAAAGTGAAGAAGAATATGTCGGTCACCTTCGGGAAGTTCTGGATACGCTTAGAAGGGAGAAGCTGTACGCCAAGTTCTCCAATTATGCGTATTGGTTACGCGAAGTTCAGTTTTTAGGTCATGTAGTTAATCCTAAAGGGATCATGGTGGACTCGGCGAAAGTTAAGGCGGTAATGCAATGGAAGTCTCCAAAACCGCCATCTGATATTCGTAGTTTCTTGGGTTTAGCGGGCTACTACAGAAGGTTCATTCAAGACTTCTCCAAGATAGCTTCACCGTTGACTAAGTTGACCCGTAAGGAGGTGAAGTTCGAATGGGGTCAAGAGCAGGAGAATGCTTTTGAAGAGTTAAAGACTAGATTGACTCAAGCTCTTGTCTTGACATTACCCGAAGGGAACGAAGACTTGGTGGTCTATTCGGATACTTCTTTTTCGGGATTGGGTTGCGTGTTGATGCAATGGGGGAGGGTTATAGCCTATGCATCCTGACAGTTGAAGATCCATGAGGCTAACTACCCTACTCATGACTTGGAGTTGGTGGCTGTGGTCTTTGAATTAAAGATTTGGTGGCACTACTTGTACGGGACGAAGTGCACTATCTTCATTGACCTCATGAGCTTGAAGTACTTCTTCGAGCAAAAGGATCTCAATATAAGGCAAAGGAGATGGTTAGATCTTATCAAGGACTATGATTGTGAGATCCATTACCATCCATGTAAGTCCAATATAGTGGCGGGTGCCCTTAGCCAAAAGGAGAGACCCGAGCCAATTCGGGTAAAGGCTTATCAGATGATCATGACCTTCGTGTGATGAAGCAGGTCAAAGAATTTCAGGATGAAGCACTAAAATAAGATCAGATTAACTCCGAAAGGATGAAAG
The DNA here is from genome assembly GCA_025506505.1 of Flaveria sonorensis. NCBI lineage: Eukaryota > Viridiplantae > Streptophyta > Magnoliopsida > Asterales > Asteraceae > Flaveria > Flaveria sonorensis. The sequence goes on along the minus strand of CM046440.1, from coordinate 37,117,962 downwards.
GTCTAGTCACCAAGTTGGGGAGAACACTCTTGGTGTCAGGACCAGATCGGGGCGGATATGGATTCGTTGTTATGGGGATCTACGTGGGAAGATCATGGATGAGGCTCACAATACTCAATACACAATTCATTCCGGTGCTATAAAGATGTATCATGATATAAAGAAAGATTACTGGTGGCTGGGAATGAAGCGCGATGTGACAGAGTATGTGAGTAAGTGCCTTACTTGTTTACAAGTGAAGGCGGAGCATCAAAAGCCATACGGGAAGATCCAACCCTTGGATATACCCGAGTGGACATGGGAGCACATCACCATGGACTTTATTACGAAGATACCGCGTACGGCAAGAGGATACGATGCCATATGGGTGATAGTTGATTGTCTGACGAAGAGTGCTCACTTTCTAATGATCCGCGAGACGTATTCATCTGAGGGGTTGGCGGATCAGTTCATCAAAGCGATTGTGACTATCGTGGAGGATATGCTACAAGCATGCGTCATTGATTTCGGAGGAAGTTGGGATGAAAACTTACCATTAGCTGAATTCTCATATAATAACAATTATCATGCCAGCATTGGTATGTCTCCATATGAGATGCTATACGATAGGAAGTGTAGAACGCCCGTATGTTGGGGTGATATCAGGCAGAAGGAGTTAGGGAGCATTGAGGTGATTGAGGCTATGACCAAAAAGTTGGAAAAGATCAAGGCCTTTATGAAGGCGGCAAAGGATAGACAGAAGTCATATACCGACAAGAGATGTAGACCAATCGAATTCAAGGTAGGTGATAGAGTTATGTTGAAGGTCTCGCCTTGGAAAGGGATCATCCAGTTCAAGAAGCGGGGAAAGTTAAGTCCGAGGTACATAGGGCCTTTCCGAATCATTGCTCGAGTAGGAAAGGTGGCCTATCGATTGGAGCTACCTGATAAGTTAAGTGGAATTCATCCAACGTTCCATGTATCTTATTTGAGGAAGTGCTTAGCTGATGAGGATATGATCATGCCACTCGAGGACATCGAGGTGGATGAATGGCTCAATTATATAGAGCAGCCAGTGGCCATCATTGACAGAAAAGAGAAGAGGCTAAGGAATAAAGTGGTTCCACTTGTGCGAGTACAGTGGAGACACAGGAAGGGATCCGATTCTACGTGGGAGAGTGAGGAAGAAATAAGACAGCATTACCCACAGTTGTTCGAGGAGTGACAGGCTTCGGGGATGAAACCTATATAAGGGGGGTGGACTTGTAACACTCGGAAAATTTCAAAAAGAAGAAAAGAAAAAAATGTTAGGGAGAAAAAGAGTATTATTTTAAAGCAAGGGGTTAAAAGTATGCAAGGGGAAAACTTTCCCATAATGGGTTCAAAAAAGGTGATAAGACCACCCATACCTCTCTCTCTCTCTCATGCACAACTCTCAGTTGCAAAAAGAAAGAAGAAGTTCTTAACCAGTTTTTAGAGAGAGAAAATAGTTCTTCAGTAAGGTAAGATTTTCTAGTGTTTTCTTCTCGGTTTTCAATTAGGGTGAACTTCTAGACTAATCTTTATATGTTTCTTTGTGTTTGGCTGCTTGTTTTGGTGTGTTTAGGTGCTTGAACTCCAGGTAGCTCTCGTGTTTGAGGAGTTTTCACTCGAAAGCTGCTAGAGGTGAGTTCTAGATCCCCTCTTTTATATGTTTCTACTTGTTTGTAGCTGGTATGCATATTAAACTATTGTTTTGTGCACCAAACTATGAATTTTCCCTAAAGTACGACTGTGTACGGTTGATGTGTGTTTTAAAAGGATTTCCATGTTATTGTATAATTGTTTGTTATGTTTAAGTGTGTATCTTGATAGATCTATGCTAAGTATATATTTGAATGATGTTTGGGGACTGGAAAGTACATATCATGCATTGCAGGTTTTGGTTAAAGTGTCGGCTGTGGACACTTGGGATAGTTATAGTGTCCGCTGTGGACACATAGAATAATTAAGGACTATCCGCTGTGGACTTGCATGTCTGCTGTGGACTTTGCACGTCTGATCTGGACACTTAGAAAAATTATACATGCTGTCTGCTATGGACTTTGCATATCCGCTATGGACACTAAGAAAAATTATGCATGTTGTCCACTGTGGACATTGTATGTCTGTTGTGGACTTTGGCTTTCCGCTGTGGACACTTAGGAAATTATATGATTGTTCACTGTGGAATTGTTCATCCACTATGGACTTTGTTCATCCATTATGGATACTTAGAATGTTTTAGTCATTCGTTGTGGACTTTGTCTGTCCGCTGTGGACTTTGGCTGTCCGCTGTGGACACTTGGGAAATTTTTAAGCTGTCCGCTGTACACTTGTTCATGCGCTGTAGACACTTAGACTTATTCTGAATTTTTAGGAAATAGAATTTAGTGTTATGTCTTGTTCTATGGTGGTTTATGCCTGTTGATGTTATGTATGCTTGTGGGCTGTTGATGATGTTCCATATTATGTATTGTGATGTGACTTTATGTGGTGTGATATGTGCTTATGTACGTAAAGTATTATGTAATGATAGTGAAAGGTAAAGATAATGAAAAGTGTACAGTAATAAATGAATGAAAGTTTTGCAAGCATATTAAAAGAAGTTCACAACTCATTATGGGTTGTCAACTCGACAGTATGTGTGTGCACACAAAAAGGTCAGTCTTCGTGATTGATAGAAACGTACAAAACGGGATCCTTGCAGCTTGCCCCCATGTCTGTAGTTGCTTCATGCAAAAATGATGGGGCATAGTATATGGCAGGATCTAGATAAAAGTGAAAGATAATAATGAAAGAAAGTACGAAATGAACAACTATGAACGATGATGAAAGATAATTAATGATTATTATCAAGATGTACGTATGATATGTGATCATGAATGAAAGTAAAGAAAAGGTTTTTATCAAAAGTAAAGTATTTTATTATACAAACTAGAACTCACTCAGCGTCGTGGACTTTTTATATGCATATTAGTTGGCAGGTAATCGATGATGTTGAGGAGGTGCAGGCATGGATGCATAAGCTACTGGGATGATTCGAGTTTGGCATCCATATTTTGAAAATGTTAATGTATTAATAAAGTTTTGGGTTGTAAACGAAATGATATGATAATTTGACATGTTTTTATTTATTAATGTAAAGTTATATTTACGCTGCAAAATGAGGTGTTTTATATTATTTATGCGATGATCGACCAACTGTAAGCGTCTCGGGAACGAGGCCTTACATGGTGAGACCTTGAGCCAACAATACTTTTGGTACATGGACTTGATCACCTCTCTTCAGTCTATGGGAGTGGTTCTTGAGAAGAGATACATAGTGAGAAAATTCATGAGTGCACTTCCTCATGAGTGGACTTTCTACTGTGTCTGAATCAAGAGAACTAAGAATCTCAACACTCTCACCATGATGGAACTATATGGAATCCTTGATGGATACCATATGGAGATGGAAACTCAGAAAGGTCATCAGATGAACAGACCCTTAAACCTTCTTGTTAGCAATGCTTTACATGTTGCTAAAGGTTCAAGAACTCCCTAACCCCAGTTGTACCTGAACTACCCCCAACAGCCATCATCCTCTTCAAGGCTATACATCACATTCCCTGAGACACCCAGGTCTCAACAGGCTCAACAAAATCCTTTCCAGGATAGTTGTGCTTTTGTTTTAGGGAGTGAGCACTCTGGAGTTTTTCAATTATGCTTTGATGATCTAGAGTGTTTTAGCCAGATAATGTTGAGTATATGGACATTGTCCAGCAGATGGCTCTTCTAAACTACAGAGCAAAGAAGTTCTCAGCAGATGGCTCTTCTGAGCTACAGAGCAAAGAAGTTCTTTAAAAGAACTAAAAGGAAATTCCCTCAAAACCCAACCAACAGCAAATTTGGGTTTGACAAGTCAAAGGCCAAGTGCTACAACTGCAACCCGCTTGGTCACTTTACAAGGGAATGCAAGGCTCCTAGATCTAATCCTAGACCAGCTCAAGCCTTCCAACATCCTGCTACCCCAAAAGCTGTATACAAACGTACTGAACAACAGACTACAGCTATTGCTCAAGAAGTTGATTGGAGCTTCATGGTGTAAGATCTTACTCCTGCTCAAGCTCTCATGGCTGGAACTGAAGACAAAAAGGTATATGAACATCTCTATACTTAAGCCTGTATTGCTAAAGTTAAGTTGTATCAGGATTACAACATGGAGATTAAATCTAATATTGAGTCCTAAAACATATTAAAATCTGATTTTAAGAGAGCAGAATCTGATTACAAACTCAAAATTGAAGAGTTAGAGAAAACTGTGTCCTCTTTAAAACATGAACATTCCAACTACAGGGCTCAAATAAAAGATTTCATATCCAAGTTGACTGAGGCTCAAGCCCAGCTAGTAATAGATGAGGCTAAAGCAAAGAAGTATGCCATTCAAGAGCATAACTTCAACACCATCATTGCATCATCCTCCGACTCAAAGGTGTGTTGTCAAAACAAAAGTGGGTTGGGAACCAATGAAATTGCTCCAGCAAACTCTTATGTGTCTGTTAGACAGCCATGATGTGGTACTAATAAGCAAAAGGTTCCAATTGCTAACCCACTACCCAATGAGCAGAAGAATGATGCAACAATGGTGACCACCACAGGGAAGGATAAGGTAGAAAACCTCATCCCCACAGTGTTGATCAACCCTTAACCACCAAAGCCAGAAAGAACTAAATCAGGAAGCAAGAAAAACTATCAAGAAAGTGGCTGAGACTAAGTTGAAGATAGACACAAGGCAAAAGGGTGTATTTTTCTCAGCTGGATTCCAAATTGTTGGAAGTTCTGATTTAGGAAAAGAGTGTAGTACCAGCACTCCTATCCAGCTAAAGGATCAAAAATTGAAGGGTAAGGCTATTGAAGAAGAAAATAAGTGCAAGAAAAAACAACCCTCATGCCCCATCTGTTGGAGTTTTCACAAGTTTTGCACGTCTTGTGAAACTGAATTTCAGAGTGAGAGAAAAGTGGGCGGGACCCATCCCTTTAACCCATCCACATTTCTCTAATATTCATCCGCATTAGTAAATGCGGATGAACAACCTCTAACTGCATTTGTAAATGCGGATGAAGAAATTTCATTCGCATTTCCCAAATGTACATCCGCATTTGTAAATGCGGATGAGTAACTCCATCAGCATTTCCAAAAATGCACAACCGCATTTGTAAATGCAGACGAACAGTTCATTCGTGTTTCCCAAATGCACATCTGCATTAGTAAATGTGGACGATCAGTTTCATCAGCATTTCCTTAAATGTTCATCCGTATTAGTAAATGCGGATGAAGAAATTCCTTCAGCATTTCCCCAAATGCACATGCGCATTTGTAAATGCGGATGAGTAACATTCATCCGCATTTCCTCTGTAACACATCCGCATTAGTAAATGCGGATGAGTAACAGAATTGCGGAAAAAAATGACTTGTATTGTTTGTTCAACCATTTGAATAACAATACAAAATACTCATTCTCTAGAATAAATTATCCATATAATTTATTCACAACACTAGTGCAAATATTTCGAAACCCAATTTCTAAATATTTCAAGTGACAATATTTATTTACATGATCATATCATAAAATAAATATTGTAGGTGTTTGTCTAGCTTGTTGTTGTTGGGTATGACCCGACTTGGATCATAACGTACTAGCCACATCAATTCAATATGTGTCTTGGGCAGACCATTCCCAGCAATATCCCACTTGCACAAGATACATAGAGAATTGATACAAGTAGTAAATACCGCCTAACAACGGTTTACTACCCCTAATACGCATGATGAAGTGCCATTCAATAACATCATCTTCCTCAAGTCCCTACTTGAAAATGATTTAGGTGAATCTATCATTTATCCTTTTGTTATAGATGTCATGTTAAATCTAGAGACACAAAATGATCATTCCTTGTTGATTTAACTTTATCAGGCCTTAGACATCATACTCATAACGAATAAGAGGAACAAATCCCATCTTGACTACATACGTTTCTCATAGTCACCTTGTATGACACCTGAAACTAGCCTTATGTACTGTCCATATTTCAAAACAGCGAAAGAACTAGATCAAAGTATAATATTTGGTGAATATCAAAACCCAGTATGTATCTCAGGTCATAGGATACAATGATATCCGCCTTTACTCAAATTTACTTATGATCAATTACATAATTCCATGTAGTAAAATTTGAGAGCGGGTCAGTCCAATATTTGTATCCCACAAATATCTATGAACCTTGGTAGCAACCTCTTGCTCTATATTCATACCTTATGAATATCCACCAATCCATGTTCATAATATTCTTACCTTCATATTTGTTCCCACAAATATGACCGACTACGGACATTTAGAATAATAAACATATTCATGGATCTAAACATGCTAAAATGGAACATAACTCATAGTATCATAATCATATATATATATATATATATATATATATATATATATATATATATATATATATATATATAATACAAAAAGTACAAAAATAATCATAAGACTTTAAGTCATCCGCATTTGTAAACTCTTCATCCGCATTTTTTAATTCTTCATCCGCACTTGTAAATTCTTCATCCGCATTTGTTTACTCCACAGGCGCATGAGCATTGTACAGACGCATGAGCATTGTGTGGCCACATTTCACCTTCAAAAGAACTAAGGATCAATCTGGCGCATGATAACTGTACAGGCGCATGAGCACTGTGCAGCCGCATTTCAATCTTTTGAAGCCAAAACCCAATCTTCCAAAGCCAAGACTTAGAACTTTAGAAGCCAAATTCAAATCTTCCAAAATTTCAAAGGACATTCATTTTAACACTTGTAATTATTCAGAAACATTAAATATAGAAATTAAATACTTTTAAATTATTAAATCACAAACCAAAAATATTAAATCCTTCACAAGCTGTTATAATGACAGTAATAATAATACAATCCAACATGATACTTTCACATATAAATTTAAAAACAAACATGCAGTGAATAATAAATAATAAAGAAAATCCACAAATTATAAAATGCATGCACCCGTATGAAATATATTCTAGAAGGAAGTTGACTTGTCTAATCACCACCCAAACAACCCAATGCATGGCTTAGCTTCTTAATCCATGCTAACTTATCCCACTAACCAAAATCTCCCCTTAACCAAGAAAATCCTGCAATTAAGAAGTGGGACCAGAACCCCCTTCCCAACACCTCGGCCGAACCTCATCAAAACCACGACCCACACTATAAATTTCAAAACGTTCTCTACAAAAGACTTCTTTGTTTCTCACTCTCTTGAGCTCTTTTAGCAGTTGACACAAGCCCTCTCAAAGCTAGCCTGCGTCGAGCTCCAACACATTAAGGAAAACATCCCTTTGAACATACAAACTCACTCATATATCTTCTTTCTCACATCTCCATTTCCATTAATTCTGCAACCTGAACTAATCTGCCATATCTAACAACCTTCTCTCATGCATCAAAAGCTTCCTGACAGCCCCTGCTTTCAGAGTGAAACTGAATTTAAAAGTGAGAGAAAAGTGGGCGGGACCCATCCCTTTAACCCATCCGCATTTCTCTAATATTAATCCGCATTAGTAAATGCGGATGAACAACCTCTAACCGCATTTGTAAATGCGGATGAAGAAATTTCATCCGCATTTCCCAAATGTACATCCGCATTTGTAAATGCGGATGAGTAACTCCATCAGCATTTCCAAAAATGCACAGCTGCATTTGTAAATGCAGACAAATAGTTCATCCGCGTTTCCCAAATGCACATCCGCATTAGTAAATATGGACGATCAGTTTCATCAGCATTTCCTTAAATGTTCATCCGTATTAGTAAATGCGGATGAATAAATTCCTTCAGCATTTCCCCAAATGCACATCCGCATTTGTAAATGCTGATGAGTAACATACATCCGCATTTCCTCAGTAACACATCCGCATTAATAAATGCAGATGAGTAACAGAAATGCGGACAAAAGTGACTTGTATTGTTTGTTTAACCATTTGAATAACAATACAAAATACTCATTCTCTAGAATAAATTATCCATATAATTTATTCACAACACTAGTGCAAATATTTCGAAACCCAATTTCTAAATATTTCAAGTGACAATATTTATTTACATGATCATATCATAAAATAAATATTGTAGGTGTTTGTCTAGCTTGTTATTGGGTATGACCCGACTTGGATCATAACGTACTAGCCACATCAATTCAATATGTGTCTTGGGCAGACCATTCCCAGCAATATCCCACTTGCACAAGATACATAGAGAATTGATGCAAGTAGTAAATACCGCCTAACAACGGTTTACTACCCCTAATACGCATGACGGAGTGCCATTCAATAACATCATCTTCCTCTAGTCCCTACTTGAAAATGATTTAGGTGAATCTATCATTTATCTTTTGTTATAGATGTCATGTTAAATCTAGAGACACAGAATGATCATTCCTTGTTGATTTAACTTTATCAGGCCTTAGACATCATACTCAAAATGAATAAGAGGAACAAATCCCATCTTGACTACATACGTTTCTCATAGTCACCTTGTATGACACCTGAAACTAGCCTTATGTACTGTCCATATTTCAAAACAGCGAAGAACTAGATTAAAGTATAATATTTAGTGAATATCAAAACCCAGTATGTATCTCAGGTCATAGGATACAATGATATTCGCCTTTACTCAAATTTACTTATTGTCAATTACATAATTCCATGTAGTAAAATTTGAGAGTGGGTCAGTTCAATATTTGTATCCCACAAATATCTATGAACCTTGGTAGCAACCTCTTGCTCTATATTCATACCTTATGAATATCCACCAATCCACGTTCATAATAGTCTTACCTTCATATTTGTTCCCACAAATATGACCGACTACGGACATTTAGAATAATAAACATATTCATGGATCTAAACATGCTAAAATGGAACATAACCTCATAGTATCATAATCATATATATATATATATATATATATATATATATATATATATATATATATATGAGTGAAAATAACAATTGTTCCGATATTTAAATACTAAATAGAACAAATTCAATCACTAGAATATCGAAGTCCTAAGGCACAAGTTTGACTCTCATGCTTTGGCCTTTCCTGGAGCTTCGTGAGTGGATACGCAATATTTTGATCGGTGTGAACTTTGCGAATACATATCTTTCCTTTTTCAACTTCATCCCTTATGTAGTTGAATCTCCGCTCAATATGCCTTGTCTTTTGGTGTGCACGGGGTTCCTTGATTTGAGCAATCGGACCCTCTGTCACAAAAGTGTTGGGTTCTTACAAGTTTAACAAAGATGTTTAACCATTTAAACAACAAAACGCAGCGGATATAATGGATTTAAAAACTTGTTTTAGATGCTGAAAAAAAACCATTTTATTTTCAAGAAAACAAACCCAAGAACAAGGATCATATATATATGTGAAAAGAAATGCTATCAAAGAAAACAACCATAGGATGTTCTTGAATACTACCTTTCAAGAACAAGGCAATACGAGATGGATAAAGATGAAGAAGATGATGCTCTTGAACGTAAACCTCCAAAGAAGAAAGTCTCAAGCTAGTATACCCACAAGCTCTTGCAAAACACCCAACTTGTTAGGAAGTTGACACTAAAGACCCTTCTTACAAAACCTCTAGATCTGAAAATGGGAGAAGAGAAATGGAGAAGAAGGAGCTTGCATATGTGAGAGAGAAAGTGTGTTGAGTGTCTTAGTTGAACAAGTAAATGTCTTGCATAAAAACAAGACAAAGGAATCCCAAGGCTACCACCAAGGGGCGGCCGAAAATGGGTTCAAAATGGGTTCCCTCTCATTTTGAAAAACTCCCTTTTAATTCATTGTTAATAACTAATTAAGTTATATAATTAAACCAATTTTAATTTTATAACTTAAACACTCTTATATTTGATGTTATTTAACTTATTTAAATAACATTACAAATGATATCTCATGAACAAAATATCCATATAATTTGTTCTATCTCAAATGCAATAATTCAGAAAACCCATTTTCTAAATTGGTGTCAAAATTTATTTGCTTGATCATGTCAACAAATAAATATTTATCGATGTTTGCCTAGCTTGTTATTGGGTATGACCCGACTTGGATCATAACGTACTAACCACATCAATCGCGTATGTGTCTTGGGCATATAAGATCCAACAATCTCCCACTTGCACAAGATTCATAGAAGATTGATGCAAGTAGTAAATACCGCCTAACAACGGTTTACTACCCTTAATACGTATACTAAGAGCCATTCAATAACATCATCCCCTTCAAGTATCTTACTCGAAAATGTTTTTGGTGAATCAATCATCTATCCTTTTGTCACAGATGTCATGTTAAATCTTAGAGACACAGAATGATCATTCTCCATTGACTTAACTTTAGCAGGCCTTAGACATCTTACTCTCAACGAAGAAGAGGGACAAATCCCATCTTGATTACATACGTCTCTTACAATCACCTCGTGCTATACCTTAATTTAGTCTTATGTACTGCCGTGTTTCAGAACAGCGAAGAACTAAGTCAAAGTATAATACCCGGTGAATATCAAGACCCAATATGTATCTCAGGTCAGAGGATACCAAATGATATTCGCCTTTACTCAAATTTACTTATGATCAATCAAGAAGATTCCATGTAGTAATATTTGAGATGCGGGTCAGTCCAATATTTGTATCCCATAAATATCTATGAACTTTGGCAGCAACCCTTTGCTATATATTCATCCATATGGATATCCACCAATCCAAGTTCATAATAGTCTTACCCTCATACTTGTTCCCGCAGGTATGAACGACTATGGACATTTAGAGTAAATGATTTACTCATGGATTAAACATGCAAAATTGGAACGTTAGTTGAAGCATTATAACCAAATAATTCATTAAAATAATAAAAGGTTCCAGTATCCAAATACAAAATTATAAGATCAAATCCAGTCACTAGAATATCGAAGTCCCATGGCACAAGTATGACCTTCATGCTCTGCCTTTTCAAGGATCTTCGTGAGTGGATCTGCAATGTTTTGATCTGTGTGAACTTTGCGAATACATATCTTTCCCTTTTCAACTTCATCCCTTATGTAGTTGAATCTCCGCTCAATGTGCCTAGTCTTTTGATGTGCACGGGGTTCCTTGATTTGAGCAATCGCACCCTCATTATCACAAAGAATTTCTAGGTAGTCCTGAATGGAAGGGACAACCCCTAGATCGGCAATGAATTTCTTCAACCATGCAGCTTCTTGAGCTGCTAATGAAGCGGCGATGTATTCTGACTCTGTAGTTGATAATGCCACCACATCTTGTTTAGAGCTCTTCTAAGAGACTGCTCCTCCATTTAGGATGAAAATGTATCCCGATTGTGATCGTGAGTCATCCCGATCAGTTTGGAATCTCGCATCCGTGTAACCTTTTACCACGAGTTCCTCCTCACCAGATCCATATATTAGGAACATATCTTTAGTCCTCCTTAGGTACTTAAGTATGTTCTTAACAACCATCCAATGACTAGTTCCAGGATTTTGCTGGTATCGGCTTGTCATGCTCAAAGCGCATGAAACGTCTGGCCTAGTGCATATCATTGCATACATGATGGATCCTATAGCAGATGCATACGGGATTTCCATCATTTTATCTTGCTCATCCTTTGAGCTTGGACATTGAGTCGTACTCAATATCGTTCCTCTTTGAATAGGTACCGTACCATTCTTAGAGTTCTCCATCTTAACTTTTTCAAGATCTTATCAATGTATGCACTTGGATATAAACCTATCAACCACCTTGATCTATCCCTATAGATCTTTATTCCCAAAATGTAGGCGGCTTCACCAAGATCCTTAATGGAAAAACAGCTTCCAAGCTAGGTTTTTACACCTTCCAAGGTTGGAATGTCATTTCCAAATAGTAGGATGTCATCGACATACAATACTAGGAAAGTGATGATGCTCCCACTAGCCTTTTTATACACACAAGCCTCATCAGCATTTTTGATGAACCCAAATTTAATTACCTCTTCATCAAAACGGTGATTCCAACTTCTTGACGCTTGCTTCAATCCATAGATTGATTTCTTTAACTTGCATACTTTGTTAGGATGTTTTGGGTCGACAAAACCTTCAGGCTGAACCATATAGACATCTTCCTCAAGATATCCATTTAGAAAAGCGGTTTTGACATCCATTTGCCAAATCTCATTATCATAATGAGCAGCTATGGCAAATAATATCCTAATAGACTTTAGCATTGCAACAGGCGAAAAAGTCTCATCATAATCAACCCCTTGAGTTTGAGTGAAACCTTTTGCTACAAGTCTAGCTTTATAAGTATCCAAGTTTCCATGCATATCGGTTTTCTTCGTGAAAACCCACTTACTTCCAACTACCTTGGAGCTAAGAGGTGGTACAACCAAGTCCCACACTTGGTTGTCATACATGGATTGCATCTCAACATTCATGGCTTCAAGCCATTTGTCACAATCCAAATTGGACACTGCATCATGGTATGTGATTGGTTCATCAGAATCAACCACATAGCACCCATCCATGAAAAATCCATATCTTTCAGGTGGATTACTAGTTCTACAAGATTTGTGAACGTTTTGTGTGTATTGATCAACCATTTGATCATTCTCAACATCCTCATGTTGAGTGCTAGTGTCAACCAAACGTGTATCGGGTTGTGGTTCTTGATCCTCCTCAAGATCCATTGTTCTACTGCTAGCTCCTTCCATAAGGAACTTGGCTTCTAAGAACTCACCCTTCTTGGCAACAAACTCCTTTTGTTCCAATGGATCATAGAAATAATATCCCATAGAATCTCTAGGATATCCAATAAAAATACACTTAGTGGAACGACTTTCTAACTTGTTTGAGGTGGGAGTCTTTACATAAGCCTCACATCCCCACACCTTTAAATATGATAGAGATGGAACCCTTCCATGCCATATTTCAAAAGGTGTCTTTTCCACATTCTTGGTTGGGGCCATATTCAAAATACGGGCCGCAGAGAGCAAAGCAAAACCCCAAAATGATAGAGGCAATAAGCTTCCAGCCATCATAGATCGAACCATATCTAATAGAGTTTGATTTCTCCTTTCAGACACACCATTGTGTTGTGGTGTTCCAGGTGGAGATAGTTGTGAGATAATCCCACAACTTCTAAGATGATCTCTAAAAGCATCACTCAGGTATTCACCTCCTCTATCGGTGCGGAGAATTTTTATTGATTTGTTGAGTTGATTTTTTACTTCATTTTGGAAGGTTTTGAACATTTCAAAAGCTTCATCTTTGTGTCTTAACAAGTGCACATACCCATACCTACTATAGTCGTCGGTGAAGGTAATGAAGTATCTTTCATTATACCTAGTCATTGGCTTAAAAGGACCACATACATCCGAATGTATGATACCTAATAAATCTTTTGCCCTTTCGTTTTGCCACTAAAAGGTGCCTTAGTCATTTTGCCTTGTAAACAAGATTCACATACATCAAATGAATCATATTCACTTGCTTTTAAAAGACCATTCTTTTGAAGAGTTTGTATGCGCTTCTTGTTTATATGACCAAGACGGCAATGCCAAAGATAGGTGTCACTCAAATCTAATTTGAGCTTCTTGGTGGTGGTTTGGTACAACGAGCTATCATATAATGTGTTTTCACGAACCAATTCATAAATACCATTAATAGGAGTAGCTTTAAAATAAAAGATGTTATTTAAAGAAACATGAATTTCATTTTCAATAAACGTCAAAACATAACCATATTGTCTTAATTGGGCAACTGAAATAATGTTCCTAGTCAAACTAGGAGCATACAAAACATTGTTCAAAATTGCTTCCAAACCATTTGGAAGCTTCAGGATGTAGTCCCCTCGGGCTTCAACTTGAACTTTTGCCCCATTCCCCATGTAGAGGCTAACATCCCCTTTCTTGAAGTCTTTACTTCTTTTGAACCCCTGCAACAAATTGCAAATATGAGTCCCACATCCGGTATCCAATACCCATGTGTTAGAGGATATTAAATTGAGATCAATATGAATCATGAAAATTGTACCTGAGGTCTGCCCGCATCCCTCTTAGCTTTCAACTCTTTGAGATGGACAGGACAATTTCTTGCCCAATGTCCTATCTCCCCACACTTAAAGCATGGGTCATCCAAGCAACCTTTTGCTTCTTCTCCGCTGGTTTTGGTGGTGGCACTTTTACCACTCCCTTTCCCTTTCTCCCAACGTACCCTTTACCTTTGGCAACACTTGCCTTGGATGCGGGGTGAGGCCTCTTCTTGTTCCCACCTTCATTGATGGTGAGAACGGGTAAACTCCTTTTACCCATGGCCGCCTCGGCTGTTTTGAGCATAGAGTGAAGCTCAGTTATGTTCTTGTCCCAACCGTTCATGTTATAATTCATAACAAAATTGTCAAACCTTTTTGACAAAGAGTTGAGGATCAAATCCGTAGCCAACACTTTCGAGACGGGACAATTCAGCCTTTAGAGGCGGTCTATGTGGCTCTTCATCTTAAGTACATAAGACGAGACCGATTGGGTATCATCCATATGACATGCATGGAGTGCTCGAACCGTTTCGAAGCGCTCGACCCTTGCTTGTTGTTGGAACGTTTCCTTCAATTGGGTTATCATGTCGTATGCTCCGTGATGTTCGTACTCCTTTTGGAGATCCGGAGTCATACTTGCCAACATGAGGCAAGACACTTGGACCGAGTCCTTAGTGTATTTCACCCAATTCATGTAGGCCTCTTCATCTTCCTCATTGGGTTCATCGGGAATCGGATCGTCTAAGATATATGACCGTTTCTCTTGCTTGAGAACAATTCTCAAGTTTCGAAACCAATCAATGAAATTGTTATGGTTTAGACGCTCCTTTTGGAGAATGGTTCTTAGTGATAGGGTATGAGCGGATGGAATATCATTATTTTCATTGTTGTTGGTGGCCATCTACAAAATTTAACAAGGTTCAATTTTAGTATTTACGATATTATCATATTTAATTATAAATACCTTTTATGTGTCATACACAAAATAAAATTCTAGAATCCAACGTTACATTTAAATAGTGGTTAGGTGACCTTTATCCCATTATTTAAATTAACAAGGTAGTCAACGTTTGACAATTGCAACCCTTTGCAACTTCTAGAGGTATGGGATCGACTTAAACATCATATGTATAGTCGGCATGTTAATCCCATCAACACCTTTTGTAAACCACATTGTAGGTGATCCATTTAACATGGTTTGCAAATCAAGTTACCCTACTTACACACACATGTGAGTTTACCAATATAAGTGGTTAGGTGATCTTTATCCCACAAATATGGCATTCCCACCTCAAATCACAAGTTCCCTCAAAATGGTTAGGTGACCTTTATCCCATTAAGAGTTTTCAAGTGACTCAAGTGTTGTGTAAAAGGATGGTGATAAACTTGTTTTCAAAAGACATTTTAAGTTTTCATAATTCTAGTTTAGAAAACTCTATGTACCTTGTATTTGCATGCTTTCAAATACATGGTACCCTATGGTTCTTTTAATAAAACCCCTTTTATTTAAAATCATTAATCCTTTTAATAACCTTTATTAACCACTTAATGATTAAGAACCATTTATTTTCAGCTTGTTATGTTTATAAATTTGTTTGTTATGCATATCCATATATCAAACATCCAACATAAAACAAAACAACCAAACAAGCACAACCATTCAATCATAAGTGCATAACCATAGCCACTAAGGTGACCACACTTGTTTGCCATCACAAGTGTTGTCATTTGGTCTTTCCTAAGGGTTAATAATGACACATTAAAATGTGTCCAAGAACTCCCACTTGAATCCGCATCCAAATGCTTCAAGTGTCCATGTCTTTTGAGTTCTTCCTTTGTATCTTCCCTTGAGTCTCCAACTTATGCATCTTCTTTTACAAAAATCATATCCTAATACAATTTTTCTAATAAAATAAATGCACCTAATCTATTTATTACATAACCAATGAATAAATAAATTACAACCCAAAAGATACAAACACCAAAATTATATTACAACCCTTTAATGAATAAAACCAAACATGACAATCACATTCATCCAAATCCAAAACACATTAGGTCAAGGCTATGTTATGCACCAAAATATGTATCAAATACAACATCCAAGAACAACATGAACTCCCTTTTAACCCTTAAAGTTTCGGCCAACATAAACCCAAACTTTAGGGTTTAGACCAAACAAAACAATCAACCTCTTGATGTTAATCTTTCAAGGTTTATTCTAAAGCATGTAAGATAAAACTTTGAAAGATAAGGGATTCATTCATCCACAACAAAAGCCCCTAATGGGTTGAAAAAGTCCAACAAAACTAACTTTTCTTGGACTTTTGAAGCAAGTTTTCCACATAACCGGCTCTAGATGCCATTGTTGGTTCTTACAAGTTTAACAAAGATATTTAACCATTTAAACAAAAAAATGCAGCGGATATAATGGATTTAAAACTTGTTTTAGATGCTGAAAATAAACCATTTTATTTTCAAGAAAACAAACCCAAGAACAAGGATCATATATATATGTGAAAAGAAATGCTATCAAAGAAAACAACCATAGGATGTTCTTGAATACTACCTTTCAAGAACAAGGCAATACGAGATGGATAAAGATGAAGAAGATGATGCTCTTGAACGTAAACCTCCAAAGAAGAAAGTCTCAAGCAAGTATACCCACAAGCTCTTGCAAAACACCCAACTTGTTAGGAAGTTGACACCAAAGACCCTTCTTACAAAACCTCTAGATCCGAAAATAGGAGAAGAGAAATGGAGAAGAAGGAGCTTGCATGTGTGAGAGAGAAAGTGTGTTGAGTGTCTTAGTTGAACAAGTAAATGTCTTGCATAAAAACAAGACAAAGGAATCCCAAGGCAACCACCAAGGGGCGGCCGAAAATGGGTTTAATATGGGTTCCCTCCCATTTTGAAAAACTCCCTTTTAATTCATTGTTAATAACTAATTAAGTTATATAATTAAACCAATTTTAATTTTATAACTTAAACACTCTTATATTTGATGTTATTTAACTTATTTAAAAAACATTACAAATGATATCTCATGAACAAAATATCCATATAATTTGTTCTATCTCAAATGTAATAATTCTGAAAACCCATTTTCTAAATTGGTGTCAAAATTTATTTGCTTGATCATGTCAACAAATAAATATTTATCGGTGTTTGCCTAGCTTGTTATTGGGTATGACCCGACTTGGATCATAACGTACTAACCACATCAATCTTGTATGTGTCTTGGGCATATAAAATCCAACAAAAAGATCTCTAGAGGATCTTGAATGGTAGAGACTACCCCTAGATCGGCAATGAATTTCTTTAACCATGCAGTCTCCTGTGCTGCAAATGAAGCGGCAATTTATTCTGATTCTGTAGTGGACAATGCTACCACATCCTATTTTGAACTCTTCCAGGATACTACCCCTCCATTCATAATGAAGATACACCCTGATTGTGATCGAGAATCATCTCGATCAGTTTGGAAACTCGCATCCGTGTAACCCTTTACAATGAGTTAGTCTTCACCAGATCCGTATATAAGAAACATATCCTAAGTCCTCCTAAGGTATTTCAATATACTCTTAACAGCCATCCAATGGCTATTTCCTGGATTCTGCTGATATCTTCTTGTCATGCTTAAAGCGCATAACATGTCTGGTCTAGTGCATATCATTGCATACATGATGGATCCTATAGCAGATGCATATGGGATTTCCTTCATCCTTTCTTGCTCATCCTTTGAGCTTGGTCATTGAGATGCACTTATTATTGTCCCTCTTTGAATAGGTACCAAACCTTTCTTAAAGTTCTCCATCATGAACCTTTTCAAGATTTTATCAATATATGCACTTTGGTTTAAACCTATCAACCGCCTTGATCTATCCTTATACATCTTTATTCCCAAAATATAGGTGCCTTCACCAAGAAATTTGATGGAAAAACAACTTCCAAGCCAGGTTTAGCACCTTACATGGTTGATATGTCATTTCCAAACAGTAGTATATCATCAACATACAATACTAAGAATGTGATGATGCTCCTACTATCCTTCTTATGCACCCAAGCTTCATCAGCATTCTTGGTGAATCCAAAATTTCTGATCTCTTCATCAAAACGTTGATTCCTACTTCTCGATGCTTGTTTCAATCCATAGATTGATTTCTTTAACTTGCATACTTTATTAGGATATTATAGATCGACAAAACCTTCGGGATGAACCATATAAATATTCTCTCCGAGATGTCCATTAAGGAAAGCAATTTTGACATCCATTTGCCAAATCTCATAGTCATAATATGGAGCTATGGCAAATAATATCCTAATTGACTTTAGCATTGCCATAGGTGAGAAGGTCTCATCATAATCAACCCTTTGAGTCTGAGTGAAACCTTTTGCAACAAGTCTTGCTATATAAGTATCCAAGTTTCCATGCATATCGGTTTTCTTCTTGGAAACCCACTTACATCCAACCGGTTTGGAGTTAAGCGGTGGCACAACCAATTCCCACACTTGGTTTTCATACATGCATTGCATCTCTACGTTCATGGCTTCAAGCCACTTGTCACAATCCGAATCAGACATTGCATCACGGTATGTAGTTGGTTCATCTGAGTCAACTACATAGCATCCATTCATGAAAAATCCATATCTTTCATATGGATATCTAGTTCTACCAGATCTACGAACGTTTTGTGTGTATTTATCAACCAATTGATCATTATCAACAACCTCTTGTTGATTTCTAGTATCAACCAAACGTGTATCAGCTTGTGGTTCTCGATCCTCATCAAGTTCCATCTTTCTATCGGTAGTTCCTTCCATAAGGAATTTAGTTTCCTAGAACTCAGCCTTTCGAGCAATAAATACCTTTTGCTCTATTGGATTGTAGAAGTAATATCCCATCGAGTCTTTGGGATATCCTACAAAGATACAGTTAGTGGATTGGCTTTCTAACTTGTTTGGGGTGTTCTGCTTAACATAAGCTTCACAACCCCATACCTTTAAATATGATAACGACGGAACCCTTCCATGCCATATTTCAAAAGGTGTCTTATCCACTTTCTTGGTTGGGGCCATATTCAGAATACGGGCTACGGAGAGCAATGCAAAACCCCAAAATGACAGAGGTAGTGTGCTTCTAGCCATCATAGATCAAACCATGTCCAATAGGGTTCCGTTTCTCCTCTCAGACACACCATTATGATGTCGTGTTTCGGGTGCAGCAAGTTATGAGACAATCCCACAACTCCTAAGATGATCTTGAAAGGCATCACTAAGGTATTCACCTCCTCTATCCGAACGAAGAACTTCGATTGTTTTGTTGAGTTGATTTTCTACTTCATTCTTGAAGATTTTGAACATTTCAAAAGCTTCATCTTTGTGTCCCAACAAGTACACATAACCATAACGACTATAATCGTCGATGAAGGTAATGAAGTATCTTTCACCATTCCTTCTCATTGCTTTAAAAGGACCACATACATCCGAATGTATGATTCCTAATAAATCTTTTGCCCTTTAGTTAGTACCACTAAAGGGTTCCTTGGTCATCTTTCCTTGTAAACAAGATTCACACTTATCAAATGAACCCTCTTCATTTGCTTCCAAAAGACCATTCTTTTGAAGTGTTTGAATACGATTCTTGTTTATGTGACCAAGACGACAATGCCAAAGATATAATTCACTTAAACCCATTTTAAGATTCTTGGTGCTTGATTGGTATAATGAGTTATTAAAGGATGAGTCATCATGAACCAGTTCATAAATACCATTAAAAGGCATAGCCTTAAAATAAAATATATCATCCATAAAAACACAAATACCATCGTTTAAAAACTTTAATACATAACCATATTGTTTCAGAAGGGAAACATAAATTATATTCCTAGTCAAACTAGGAGCATACAAAACATTCTTCAAAATGACTTCAAAACCACTTGGAAGCTTCAAGATATAGTCTCCTTAGGCTTCCACATCAACCTTTGCTTCGTTGCCCATGTAGAGACTAGTATCCCCCTTCTTAAAATGTTTTTTTTCTTTTGAACCCCTGTAATAAATTGCAAATATAAGTTCCATATCTAGTATCTAATACCCATGTGTTTGATGAAATAACATTAAGTTCAATATGGATCATGAAATTTGTACCTGAGGTCTACCCAACATCCCTCTTGTTTTTCAACTCTTTGAGATAGATTGGAAAATTCCTCTTCCAATGTCCTATCTCACCTTACTCAAAGCATGGATCATTCTCCGTAACCTTTGGCTTCTTAAGCCTCGGTTTTGGTGGTCCCGCTTTAGTCTTTCCCTTACCCTTCCCTTTGACGTATCCCTTGCCTTTGGCAACATTTGCCTTGGGTTCTGGGTGATGCCTTTTCTTGTCGTATTCCTCGTGATGTTCAAAATCCTTTTGAAGCTCGGGAATCATGGTTCCAAGATGAGGCAAGAAAGTTGCACAGAATCCTTAGTGTGCTTAACCCAATCTTTGTAGGCATCAACATCATCAGCGTTGGGTTCATCAGGAATTGGATTGTCCAACACATATGATTTCTTTTCTTGCTTGAGAACAATTCTCAAGTTTTGAACCAATCCATGAAATTATTGGGGTTAGACAATCCTTTTCCAGGATAGTTCTCAGTGACAGGTTATGGACGGTCGAGGAGGTAGTGTTGTTATTATTTGCGGCCATTACTATAATATAAACAAGTTCAATTTCAGTTTTTATAAATTTGAAATATTAATTATTAATACCCTTTCATGTCTCAAAGACAATTAATAATTATAACCTATAATCCAACGTTACATTCAAATAACGATTAGGTGACCTTTATCCCATTGTTTAAATTAACAAGGTAGTCAACTTTTGACAATTGCAACCCTTTGCAACTTCTAGTTTATGGGATCAGTTAAACATCTTTATGTTTAGTCGGCATGTTTAATCCCATCAACACCATTGTATGCCATGCTTCAGTGACCCTATTCATATGGTTTCCAACTCAATTCGTCCTACTTACTCACGTGTGTGAGTTTACACATACACGTGGTTAGGTGACCTTTATCCCACAAATATGTTAAACCCACCTCAAACACACAAGTTCCCTAAATGTGGTTAGGTGACCTTTATCCCACAAATAGTTCCCAAGTGATTTGAGTGTTGTATAAAAGGATGGTGTTAAACTTGTTTAAAAGGGAATTTGTTTCCATAATTCAAGTTATGAAAACATTTTGTACCATACATTTGCATACATTCAAATACGTGGTACACTAGTGAAACCAATTTCCAAGGTTCTTTTAATAAAACCCAATTTTATTGCGAAAACATTAACCTTAAATAAAACCATTTTATTACCCATGTTAATGTTTCTAAAAGAACCGTTTGCAGCTTGTTGTTGATTTGAAATTGTTTAAAAGTTCATATCCAAATATCACATGAATAATAAATTAAATCAACCATACAAGCAACACATACAACAACAAGTTCATAACCATAACCAACTAATCTAACATCACTTGTTGACTAAAACAAGTGAGTTATTAGGTCCTTCCTAAGGGTAACACTTGTGTCGGTGAACTCCCACTTGATCCCGCATCCAAATGCTTTAAGTGTCCACTTTGTGTTGTGATTCTCCCATTCGATTTGAGCTTCCAAATAGGCTTAAATTTCTACACCAAACTCCTTTGGGCCTTCAAAATATGTTTTCGGTTATCGTGCTTAAATCCCATTAAGAGCTATAAAGCCCTTTGGGCCAAAAATTGGCCCAAACCAAAAAAACATTCTTGTTGCATCTTCTTTTACAAGATTATGTATCCTATATACATTTTCTACTAAAAGTAAAATGCAACTAATCTATTTATTTTACATACCAAATAAAAATAAATAAATTACATAGCCAATAGAAAAAACAAATACATTTAATTATTACAACCCTTTGAATAATTAAATACAAATCATAACACAACCAAACACAAGGTCTCGGCTAGGTTATGAGCATCAAGATACATATCCAAATATGTAAGCAAAATCCGAGAGTTTTCCCCTTAAATCACAGATTTTCGGTTAATGTAAAAAACAAACCGAATATCATGATTCTTGTCCAAATAACTAAATCATCCAAATGATTAAACTTTTTCAAGATTACAATATGCATGTAAAGTAGAATCTTGAAAAAAAAATAGGGGTGATCGGTTCAAAAGGATCGAATCTGTGATGATATCATAACGCAATGATCAATTCAAACAAAAAGTAATCGAACACATGCAATTACATCAAAAAAATCATAGATTTCATTGATAGCAAATGCATAGGATACAATGTGTAGGGTTACAGTTCCTCTAACTGATTCTAACTGTTTCTTAGATCTGAGATGTCTAAGATCTAGTCTCTATCTCTTGCCTAAAGTCTCAAGTCTACCCTACACATACATAAATATCCTAGTTATACTATCAAGAAACAAAGGAACATATATTTACAAATAACTCCCTATACTATGACAAAAAAACAACAAAGACAAAATGCTAATCTTCTAGAGTCTAACAATACTCCCCCTAAGATTACATTTGTCTTTAGTCTTCAGTTAATCTTCAGGCTTCAAAATAATCTTCTGGTTCTTCCTTTATCTTGAACATCGGCTTCTCTTTGTATATTTCTTATTCCTTTAATGCTTTTGCAATTGTTGACTTGAACTTGCCTGCAAGAATTCCTTGTTCAGGCTTTGACGCGTTTGTCTTTATCTCTATCTTGTTCATAATTTCCAGAGTCTCTTTAGATAATCCTACAATGTCAACATTAGCTTAAAATTGAAGAGGTTTGGGATAATCCTTTGAGTAAATCTCCAATACTCCTTTGATTGATATCTACATAAAATCAATTGACTTGATATCCTTCTTTATGAAATTTACATAGGCTAATGCTTTCCTTAAAGATATTCTCTCCATGGCTGCATCCATAACCTTGATAATCGACATAAAGTATTTACGATCATTCTCTGCCACTTCAGGTGATACCTGATCAAACTTCTGAATTGACAAAAATGAGATGTAAATTGGATGTAGAAGTTTTAATTCAAACAATCCAAATAATTAAATCATATCAAGATCCCAATCATCCAAATTTCGAACCAACTTCAACTCAAACGTGTCGGAATTTTAAAACCATCTCAAGATCGGTTTTGTCGTTTGCTTTCCATCGATTACCTTCAGGCCAGGATTATTAACCTTCTCATAGTATTGGTCACTATATGCATCTAAGAACTTTTCTTCTTCTTCACCTTTTTCACCACTTTTTCTCGTTTTGAGAAATGATTCCATCCTTATCTTCTTGATCACATCTCGTTTTGAGAAATGATTCCATCCTTGACATACCTCGATTCAACAATTTAACAAAATTTTCACCTCTATTTTCCTTTGATGGATTGATCTACTTCAACTTGTTTAATTGTTTTAGATCTTGCACTGGAAGAGCAATAATGCTAGTGTAAAAGTGATACACATCACAAATAGCATTTACGCGCTTAATCAAAAATGCATCAAATACATCATCATACATCCAAGCCATGATCTTCACATTCTTGGTATTATCAGGAACAATCATTGCATTTAGCAGTTCAGAGATTGATTGTCCTTTCTGTAGAACATTCCTTACAATATCACTTGTAGGTTTTGCTTTGTTCCATAATTGCTTTTGTTCAATAGATACCTCATAAGCTTGCTTTTCTTCAGGAAACATTTTCATCAATTCTTTCCTGCATTCGTGTTCATTCCTTTTCAACATCATTGACTTGATATCTTATGGTTTTAAAATTCTAGTTCTATTAATGATCTCCAAATATTACGGATTGTCCATATCAAGCACGATCATTCTATTGTTTTGTTTTTTAGTCTCTTGGAAACTTTTCACTAAATTCCTTAATGATTCGGCTTGTAATCTATTCAATTTCTTCCTAGGATAGTGTCTCGATTGCAGCCATAATCTAAGCTCGATTGTGTTCATGTTATCAGGGTCAGGATGATGTAGCTCCGATGTTGAAAGTTCCTCAATGTTAATACTTTCATGTAGAGGATTCCATTCATCATGTTCAATAATAATATCATCTGGATCCACAGGAGCAATTGACTCAGCTGTCACACACTTCTCATATTCTTCATTTATTTGAGACACTGTGAGTCCATCCAAGAATACCATGTTATATGTAAGGCCCCGTTCCCGGGAAGCTTACAGCTGGTCAATCATTGCACACAAAGCATAAAACATACATTAACTTTACTAAAATATTGCAGCAGAATTCTTTTAAACAAACCATTTCATATATATATAATTGCTTTTGCAAAATAATTCATCGTTGACAGATTACAAAATATTACTCATTGCATTACATCATAAAAACATTATAATTTAAACAACGGATGCCATCCCAAAATGCCAAGTAGATGCCCCGTGCCATCCTCAGCAACATTACGTGCCAACTGGAAACACATAAAAGTCAGCGTTGCTGAGTGAGTTCTAGTTTTATAAAATAGAATACTTTTCTTTCGTTTAAAACCATTCTTTACTTCCATAAGCGATCATAAACATACGTACACATAGATAATAATTTATTATTATCATATCATCATCGTTCATAATCGCACATTTTGTACTTCCATCATCATCTTTCACTTCCATCTAGATCTTGTCTCATGCAATACCCCTGACTCATGTCCGAAGACCGACACAGCACCGGCGCGAGCATCAAGACATCACTCAGGTCAATCACCTGGATTAAACCCCTTACGAGTCTGTTGTGACACATAGTCACTCACCTCAGCCTGGCATACAAGTCTTTTGTGAAAACACAGTCACTCACCTCAATCATGGGTAACGAGTCTTTTGTGACAACACAGTCATTCACCTCAGCCTGGCATACAAGTCTTTTGTGACAACACAGTCACTCACCTCAACCATGGCTAACGAGTCTTTTGTGACAACACAGTCACTCACCTCAGCCTTGCTTACAAGACTTTCATTACTCCTTTCATTCATTCATGCATGCATTCATTCATTCCTTATGTTCCCTTTTTCATTATCTTCCGCTTTACGTTACATAATACTTTCCATTTACTTTCATAATCATACCACGCAAAGCCACAGAAATAACATACGTAACAAGGAACATAACATAAACATAACCATACCATACATAACATCATCATCACATCACATATGACATCATAAAGTCAACTTACATTACCCCCGGGAACATCCCAAGTCAAAGCCTACACTTTACATTTTCCCCAAAATTTTAGAAAATAGTCTAAGGCATAGGCGCATGAGCACTATGCAGGCGCATGACCTCTCAGGCGCATGGGAACACTTAGGCGTATGGGGAACTTTCAGGCGCATGGGAACACTTAGGCGTATGGGGAACTTTCAGGCGCATGGGAACACTTAGTCAGATTCAGCATATTCTAGGCGCATGGATACTATTCGGGCGCATGGGTTTTGGGCGCATAGGGGACACTTAGGTAAATTCAACCGTTGGGCGCATGGGCCAAATCCAGGCGCCTGGGCAACCAATACATACTAATAACATCATAATCAGTCCCAATTCATCAATTCATCATGTTCTAACTTAGTTCTGGCATTCTAAGCATCATAACAAGAACATAACATCATCATAACATCATAAATCACCCAAATCATAACCCACCCACATTCACACATACACATACTTACGGGTACAAAACCCATTTTCGTAAAAACATACATACATGCATTTCCAGCCCCAAAATCAGTTAAAACATGTAAAAATGGGGTTCTAGAACTCACCTTAGCAGCCTTCTAGTATGACTTCCTTCAAACCCGTTTGCACTATGAGTTCAACCACCTAAAACCCACTAAAACACACAACCCGAACACATAAACACACATAAGCATACAACCAAGGCATAGGCCAGCCAAGAACAACTTAAAACCAAGAATTCTTACCTTGAATTTGAATTCCTCTTCTTCTTTCTTCATAAACCCGAGAGCTCTTCTCTGCTTTCTCTCTCTACAATCCGAATGAAAAGAAAATATGCAGAGAGGTGTGGGCGGCCATCACCTTTTTTGCACCCACTTTTATTCTTTTTGTCCTTTTGACACATTTAGCCCCTCAACTTGGGTTAAATTGTGTTTTCTTCCTTTTTCTACACTTTTATTCTTTCTTTCTCATCTTTAAAAATATCCGGGTGTTACATTATACTTTCTCTTTATCAAGTAATTATATCTCTCATCAACATCCACAGGTATATCTTCAGATACAACTTCAAAAGAGAATAACTTGCTTCAATGATATCTTCATCTTCTAATACCTCATCATACCATGCATCTGTAAACTCTGTTTCTAAATCATCAAGAGCTCCAATTGTCTCTTGGGCTTCAGTTTCTTCACTTTACAGATTCAGACGCAATCTTTTGTATTTTTGAAATCGGTATGGATGAAGATTCAGCTAGAACTGATAAATCAGTATCATCAATCTTTCTTTTTCTGTTGGACCAAAAGAACCAATGAGCCTGATCAGAAAAACCTTTAAGTCCCACGGACATTACAACAACTGAAGTAGTCTGCAACAGCTGAAGACATCAGCTGATAACAAGGTCTGAAGACAAAGTCTGAAGTGAAAGAGCTGAAGACAAAGTCTGAAGAAAGAGCTGAAGACAAAGTCTGAAGTGAAAAAGCTGAAGACAAAGTCTGAAGACAAGAGCTGAAGACAAAGTCTGAAGTGAAAGAGCTGAAGACAAAGACTGAAGACCAAGTTTCAGATGATTGTCACAACAGCTGAAGAAGACCTCTTCAGTAGTTGTGATGGTTTCCTTTCAGTAGTTGTATTTTCTTTTCTGTACTTGTAGTTTCAGTAGTTTTATGTTTCTTCGTGTACTTAGAATACTAGAGATGTTCTCAGTTGTTGTGAACATTCTCAGTAGTTTGCTTACTTTCAGTAGTTTGTAATAATTCTGTTAAACGTCACTATCAAGTGACATCAGCAGACGTCACATTCCTTTATATAAGGAATGCTGACCTAATTGTAATCGGTGCAGCTTAGGAAAACCTAGCAGCCGCCATATCGAAGCATGTGTGCATGAATGTTATTATCCCAATGCATAAAACCCTATTTCTATATAACCGTGTACTGTTCCATTGAATATTTATTGTGTTCTTGCTATATTTGCTTAATTCTTGCTCTAATTCCGCTGTGATCAACTCTAATTGATCAAACTTAGATCACTGATCCTAACAAATGGTATCAGAACAGGTTAATCATTGATTGGTTTAACAATTGATCATTGAAACTGCTATTTTGATATCTATAGTTTGATCGAATTAGCATATGTGCAAGAATTGGTTATAAAGATTGATTTTCTGCTGCTTCCGGTTATTTAAATTGAGTTTCTTCTTGGTTCTTATTGAGTTTGTTGTGTTTTTGTGCTAAATCTTTTGAAACTTGATTGATTTGGTTTGAATCTGAGAATGACTACTCCATCTAATGATCCTCACAATACTGGCTCCTCAACCAAGCCTCCGATGCTGGTTAGGAGTGAGTATAACATATGGCAACGAAGAATGCTCCATCACCTGTCTGTTAACAGTTCAGGTTGTTGGACATCTGTGGTTCACGGTCCACACAAGCCTATGGTGAACAATCCGGAGACCAATCAAATGGTTTCGAAGAAGAAGGAGCAATACTCAGATGAAGATCGTAAACTGTTTGAGGTTGATGCTAAAGCCCATGGAATTCTGGCCATGGCACTGCCGAATGAAATCTATTCTGGGCTTATGCATCATGAAACTGCTCATGACCTCTGGAATGCTTTGAAGGAACAATTCGGAGGAACTGATGAGGTCTTAGCAAACAACAGAGAAATCCTCGCCCAACAATATGAGACATTTTCTCATAGAAAGGGTGAGACACTGACTCAACAGTTTGAGCGTTTCTCCTGCTTGATCTCTGAGCTGAAAATGGTCAAGCATGAGTACACTAACAGCCAGATGAACAACAGATTCCTCAGATCACTGCCTGAGAGATGGGACACATACACCATTGTCCTACGCTCCAGTGCAAATCTGGATAGCCTATCTCTCACCCAACTCCATGGGAAACTGCTTACATTTGAAAGAGAGATAGAGCAGAAAAGGAAACTGGCATCATCAGGAAAGCTCTCTGATGACTTTGTACCAGGTAACACTGCCTTGGTCGGTCATGAGTCAGAATATGCTGGAACAGAAAGTCATTATGACGAGCATATAGATTTCTCTTCAAACAGTTCTGATCATGCATTTGTTGGTGTTGACAGTCATTCTGGGTGTAATAGTGATAATTTATGCTTTATCATGGATGATTTGCAAGGTATTGCTGATGATGATTTAGAAGAGATGGATATTTTGAGCCAAATGGCCCTGATCAATATCAGATCTCAAAAGTTCTACAAGAGAACTGGTAGGAAATTTCCAGGACTCTCTGGCAAAACCAAAGTTGGTTTTGACAAGAGTAAGTTGAGGTGTCACAAATGCCACAGGCTTGGGCACTTTGCAAGAGAGTGTAGATCAACTGGATCTAACTCCTCTGCACCCTTTGTGACTTTCCAAGCAATAGCTCACAAAATAAAGGGCAACATCCTGCTAGTTCTGGTCATCACTCACAACCTCAATCTCCTGCATACTTTGTCCCTCAGGGTCCAATGCCATATCCTTATCCCTGCTATTACATGCCACAGCCAAATCCTGTTCATGTCCCTATAGCACAACAACCTCAAGCCCTACCTGAGCCTCAACCATCTCCATCACAATCTCAACCTCATCACAGCTTCTTCACACCAGGAGTGTTGACTGGAGCAGCTTACCAGATGATCTTTTCTGGTTTCAATGAGCAATTATCTGCTGGTGCTGGTCAACATGGTGGTGAACATCCTTTTGGGAATCTTGCTCTCATGGCCCTGGAGTCTACTGAGGGTTCCTGCTCCGATGCTTCATCTTCACAGGTAACCCAGGTATCTTCTGAGGCTAAAGCCAAGTTATGTTCTGAATCATGCATAGCTGCCTTTGTCTCTATTAGAGAGGCAAATGTAGCTTTAATCAATCAAAATCTTGAGCTTGAGAAAACTATTTCCAAAAGAAAAGATGAGTATGTGTCTGCACTTAATGACAAAGATGATGAGATTTACAAGCTTAAATGCCAACTTAATGATGAAAAGGCTAAGGTAGAGGTCATACTCGAGAACCACAGAAGTCTCAAAGAGACACTTGCAGCTACCCAAGTTGAGTGTGACCGCTGGGTAACATCCTGCAAGGGATTTGAAATGCTTCTCAGCAAGCAAACAGCTTCAAATGTGAAGTTTGGAATAGGTTACAATCATACTGCACCACCTACTGATTTTACTTCAAAAGTAATAGTAAAATCTGAAGGTGAAAGTAATTTCCAAACCACATCATCATGTGATTCATCCTCAAATGATAATACAAAATTAGAGGATGAAGTCAGTGTTAAGATCTCAGCAAGTCAATTGCCTGATGGTTTAAATGCTGATAAACACATGAAGCTGAGAAATTCAGATGTTGTCCCTCAAAGTACTCCAAGTACTGAAGGGCAAGTCACAACATCTGAAAAGCATTTCAAATCTGACGAAATAAAAGGATTAACAACTGCTGAGGAATCTATCATACAGTCTTTCAGGACGGATAGAGAACAGCTGAAGAACAAGTCTTCAGTTGTTACCGATCCTTCAGTACTTAACACAAGTACTGAAAGGAGGAAAGTACTGAAGATCACACCTTCAGTAGTTTCCACTTCAGCA
This sequence comes from Flaveria sonorensis, assembly GCA_025506505.1. Classification (NCBI taxonomy): domain Eukaryota; kingdom Viridiplantae; phylum Streptophyta; class Magnoliopsida; order Asterales; family Asteraceae; genus Flaveria; species Flaveria sonorensis. The sequence goes on along the minus strand of CM046440.1, from coordinate 37,088,043 downwards.
GTTGATCAATCCAAGATGAAGAATAAGCCATGTGAAATATGTGGTAAATTCAATCATCTATCTGATGAATGCTGGTACAAAAAGGGTTCCAAACTCAACAGAGATAAGCTCATTAAAGAAGAGATAAATAAAATGAAAAATGAGTTTGAAACCAAGTTTGTACCACAGTCATCTCAAACTGATAAACCCAAGGCCTCACCAAAATCCAAAAAGAAGGATGGGGTTTATCAGAAAACAGCTGATAGTGTTCTCATGATAAACATCAGACGAAGTCTGTGAATTTCAAGGAGGAAATGGTGGGTCACAGGAACTCATCAAAAACAAGTACTGATGTGTCAAATGAGCTGAAGGCTTTAGCAACAAATCAGACACAACTTGTTATGATGGTTCAGCATTTGTTGGGGAGAGTTAACCAACTAGATGCACCTGTGATCAAACCACTGAAAAGGAAATCCAAGCCCAAATCTAAGAATTCCATTTCAGCACCATCTCCACCTTCATCAGCTGTTAATCATGAGAAACAAGTTATGGTTAAATCTGTTGATGAAAACAGACCCAAAACCAAAAAGGTTTGGGTCTCTAAAGCTAACTAGTTTCTTATGATAAATGCAGGGTTCTTCAGCATGCCAAAGAAGCATCTGGTATGTAGACAGTGGAGGATCTATGCATATGACTGGGAGCAGTTCTCTTCTTAATGACTACTCTCAAGGAAAGAAGGGATTTGTCTCATTTGGAAATGATGCTAAGGGTTACATCATCGGGAAAGGATTTGTGTCAAATGGAGAAATCAGATTTGATGATGTTAACCATGTGGAGAATCTCAAGTATAATCTACTGAGTGTCAGTCAGATGTGTGATAAAGGGCATGTTGCACTTTTCACAAGCCAGAACTGCCGGATTCTGTCTTCCAAAGTTCTGAGGCTGATTGACAAGGTATTGGATGAACATACTCTCCTGAAGGCCAACAGGATAGGAAGAGTATATGCCTTGGATTTGTCAAAGAAGATTGCGTTAAAAGGTCATCCTTGCCTGTTCTCCAAGGCCTCTCCTCAGGAATCTAAACTGTGGCATAGAAGGCTGGGTCATGTTAATCTCAAAAACATGAATCAGCTGATCCACAATAGTTTAGTAAGAGGTCTACCAATAAAGGAGTTCCTCTGTGATGAAACCTGCACTGCTTGTTTAAAAGGAAAACAACACAAAGTCTCATTCCCTCCTATAGAAGAACCAAAGTCCACTGCCTGCTTGCAATTACTGCACATGGATCTCTTTGGTCCTGTGAGAGTAATGAGCATGGCAAAGAAGAAATACTGTCTGGTAATTGTGGATGATTACTCCAGATTTGTATGGACCTTCTTCTTGCATTCAAAGGATGAGGCTGCTCAGACAATTATTAACTTTGTGTTGTATGTTGAGAAGCAGTATTCCCTATCAGTCAAGTGTATAAGAAGTGATAATGGAACTGAATTTAGAAACCATACACTTGATGATTTCTACCTTTCAAAAGGAATCAAGAGGCAGTATAGCATCCAAGGACTCCAGAACAAAATGGAGTAGTGGAGAGAAAGAACAGGACCCTAATTGAAGCTGCAAGGTCCATGTTGGCTGACTCTGGTTTGCCACTGACCTTTTGGGCTGAAGCTGTCAACACAGCATGCTATGTGCAAAATAGAGCTTTAGTGAATCAGAGGTTGATGAAGACTCCTTATGAAGTTCTACATCATTTGGCTCCTCTAATTTCATTCTTCAGAGCATTTGGGTGTCCTTGTTACATTCTCAACACAAAGGATCAACTCCAAAAGTTTGATTCTAAGGTGGATGCAGGGTATTTTGTTGGGTACTCATCCACTTGCAAGGCTTACAGAGTGTTCAACTGTAGAACAAAGATGGTTGAAGAAACCTTGCATGTGAAGTTCAATGAATCTCCTAAGGACAAAATCCCACAAAACCCTGTGGAGTTGTTTGATCTGGACATACTGCAATATGTTCCTTATCAGCCTCCAGCTGTTGCAGATCATGTGAATTCATCACCTTCTGCAGCTAGTCATCCATCTGGTGGTACTGATGTTCATGATGATCCCAGTACTCACCTATTCAAGTTTAGTGATCAACTGCCTGAGTCTACTCAACTTGATGTTCCTGTAGCTTCAGTAGCACCATCCACAACAAATGCTGATGAGATTTCTGAATCCTCTACTTCATTTGACCTGCCATCTAACACTTGGTTTCAAGAATCTGGATCAACATCTGTTGCTGCTGAGCGTGCTACAAACACTTGCACAGATCTCATAGTGTATCCAGAGCTGAAGAATCACCCAACGTCTCAAATCATTGGTGATATCAATGCTGGTGTCTCAACTAGAAGTCAATTGTCCAACTTCTGCTTCTATGCTCTTTTCATCAGTCAGCAAGAGCCAAAGAACTATCATATTGCATTAAGAGACAATGGATGGGTTGATGCCATGCAGCTTGAGCTTCTTCAGTTCAAAAAGCAGCAAGTGTGGGAACTGGTTCCTCTACCCCCAGGTAAGTGTGCAATAGGCACTAAATGGGTGTTTAGGAATAAAACAGATGAAAATGGGCAAATTGTCAAGAACAAGGCCAGACTGGTTGTCCAGGGGTTTTCACAAGAAGAAGGTATTGATTATGATGAAACCTTTGCCCCTGTAGCCAGACTGGAGGCAATTAGATTGTTCTTAGCCTATGCTGCATTCCACAATCTTAAAGTTTTTCAAATGGATGTCAAAAGTGCATTTTTATATGGTAAAATAAAAGAAGAGGTTTATGTGTGTCAACCACCAGGTTTTGAGGATAATAAACATCCTGATTGGGTGTATAAACTTGATAAGGCTCTTTATGGGTTGAAACAAGCTCCTAGAGCCTGGTATGAAACACTGTCAAACTTTCTTCTTCAGAATAATTTCACTAGAGGCTCCATAGATAAAACTTTGTTCATTAAGAAAGTGGGTCAGCATAAGCTCCTTGTTCAAATTTATGTTGATGATATTATTTTTGCTTCCTCTGATCCACAGTTGTGTGATGCATTTACAAAGTTGATGCAACAAAAATTCGAAATGAGTGCCATGGGAGAATTACAGTTCTTTCTAGGTTTGCAAATCAAACAAAAGGCTGATGGAACTTTCATTCATCAGTCAAAATACACAAAAAGTCTTTTGGCAAAGTTTGATTTACAACACTGTAAGCCCTGTTCTACTCCCATGTGCAGCACCACACAACTGGATGCAGATCAGAAAGGTAAAGCTGTTGATGAAACACTTTACAGATGTATGATTGGGTCCTTGATGTACTTAACAGCTTCTAGACCAGATATTATGTTTGCAACTTGTGTTTGTGCTAGATTTCAGGCTGCTCCTAAAGAGTCTCATTTGATTGCAGTCAAGAGGATCTTTAGATATCTGCAAGGTACTCAATCTCTAGGTCTTTGGTATTCCACTGGGCACTCTTGCAAATTAGTTGCTTTTTCTGATAGTGACTATGCAGGGTGTAAATTAACTAGAAAATCAACTTCTGGTGGATGTCAATTCCTAGGCAACTGTTTGGTTTCTTGGCAGAGTAAGAAACAAACATCTGTTGCTACATCCACTGCTGAAGCCGAGTACATTGCTGCTGCAAGTTGTACATCTCAGGTACTCTGGCTTCAGAATCAATTACTGGATTATGGCATTACAGAGACTAAGACTCCATTACTAATGGATAGTGCTTCAGCTCTTTGTATTGTCAAGAATCCAGTCCAGCACTCTAGGACCAAACATATTGAGATCAGACACCATTTTATTAGGGATTGTTTTGAAAAAGGTCTGATTGATCCAAAGTTTGTTCCTAGTGCTGATGAGCTTGCAGACATATTTACTAAGCCTTTGGACAGTTCAACTTTCCAAAACCTAGTGTTAAGGCTTGGTATGCTGCAGCTAGAATAAGTGACAACTACTGATGATCTCAGTCAACAAGTACTGATGAGCATTCGTATACTACTGTCACAAATAAGTACTGAAGTTCTTTTATCCTCAGTAGTTTTCATAACTACTGAAGACTAAATTACTTAAAAGTACTGAAGTACTCATCTGTTGAAAAGAACTGATGTGGTTACAACTACTGCTGTAGTTACAACTGCTGATGTCAGAATAACAGATAAGTACTGATGACCTATGAAACATCTGAAACTCAGACAAAGTCTGATGAAGTGTTGAGGTCAGAATGAAACAGCTGATGAGCTAAGAATTGACGACAACAGCTGATGAGAAATTTTTCTCTTCAGTTGTTTCTACAACTGCTGCTTCACTTCAAACAACTGAAGCCAAAACCATGTCTTCAGTAGTTTCACAACTACTGATGACTAACACCAAGTCTTCAGTTGTTACAACACCTGAAGCCAAAACCATGTCTTCAGTAGTTTCACAACTACTGATGACTAATACCAAGTCTTCAGTTGTTACAACTTCTGAAAGTTAAAACCAGGTCTTCAGTTGTTTTCAAACAACTGATGACAGCACCAACACTTTCAGTCGTTTTATATCAGCTTTTTCTTACCCTATAAATACCTAAACCTACTTTCAGACGTTTCATTAGCCGTTTTCCGTCCTTCACTCTCTCAACAATGGCGACCATGAAACTCAAACCCAGACACAACTGTGTTGCCTACCTCTCGAAATCGGCCTTCTGGAACAAATTTGATAACGCCATCGATCTTATGGTAGATTCCCAGTACCGAACCGCGTTTCTTCTGAATCCTACCATCTACCCCGATTCCCTAAGCCAGTTCTGGACCAACGTCTCTGTGCAAACTAGTGAGAATGATAGCCAAATCACTCTCCAGTCGTTGGTCAACCAGAAACAGGTGGTCATCACTCCGGACATCATTCGACAAACCCTAGATCTACATGATGCCACCTGTGTCACAGAATACCCGAAAGGCACAACCGATATGTCTTTCATCAACAACGGGTATGAAGGAGACTTAAGTGCTACCACCATTCTGAAGAAGCACTTCCATGATGCTGAACGCCTTATATTCCACATGGTGAATGTCTGCCTTGCACCAAAAACCTCCTCATGGGATCAAATGTCTTCCCGATGGCAACAGGTATTATACTCTATCTTTGAACGACAAACTTTAAATTTTTCTGAGATAGTGTTTATGGAACTAAAGGATCTGGCCTTGAAACCTGTGGCAAACAGATGGATATTATATCCCAGGTTTCTCATGGCCATAATTTTAACACAGCTAAAATCAGACGGCCTTGTTGGCCTTGGAGTCCCTGCTCCGGCTGTATTGCCTGAAGTATACTCCAGGCACAACTCTGACCCTACAATGAAAGGGGCTGCCCGGCTGCTCAAACCCAAGCAGCGGGAACCCACAGCCTCCACTTCCAGATCCAAAGTCCCCACCAAACCCAAAACCAAAAAGCCCAAAAAGGCTACTCAGGGAGATGAGTCCCCTGAGGATGCCCCTGTAACACCAATACAGGTAACACTTACTGGTTCTAACCCCCCAGTAGTGTCAAAGACTCCACCAGCCCTAGCCGCTCAGGCATCCTCTCAACAGGATCCTGATGCAACCATAATTGGGGATACCACAATGCTGGAACCTATCTCAATTGAGAAGGTTACCATTGAAGAGCACCAGTCACCCCGGGTGCAATCTGCTTCAAACCTATCTCCAAATGCAACCGCCCCTCAAAGCCCAACATTTATTGTTGCACAAGTGTTGAGTCAGCTGCATTCCTCTCCTCCTCCCCAGACACCAATTACAATGGGGAGAACCTCAACAGCTGAGGAAGAGGACCAAAATGCTGCTGATAACCCACAGCACAGGGGTTATAATGTTCAATCTCCCCGTGTAGAGGAGGAGGTTAGAACATCTGGTGAGGCTGCCACTTCTACTGATTCAGCAAATGAACAGGATGAAGTTGGTAACATCTCTAAGACCTCACCAGAGGCAACTGCCGATGAAGGACTCAGTCCTGAGGCAGGAAGTCCCCAGAACCAAGAACAAGGGGCACATGCTACAACTGATCTACACTCAGGGCATGTACATCCTGATTCAATCAGGAGGTCAGATGATTCAGCAAAGACTGATGATGACCTGGGCTTTTTCTTTGATGTTTTAGCCCATAACACAATCCTTGAGGCTGAGGTGAGCAGACTCAAAGAACTGCTTGCCAAAATGTCTCAGGATCAAAGTCCATCTGCCCCAATAAACCCACAGATGGCACCTTCATCTGAAGGTTTACCAAACACTCAGCCACTACACTCAACTGAGCCACCAGCCACTGTTTTTGGCACCACCTCTCAGGGACAGAACCCCTCTGAGCAGATGGTTGCTACCTTTCAAAATTCCTTATCTCTCATCACTCCCATCATCAATGAGATTGTGCATAAAGCCATTGATGAGAGGATTTCCTCAAATCTACAAACACTTGTTGATGATGCTGTGCAAAGGAAGCTTTCTGCCATTCAAACCCCTGAACCCAATGCACCCAAAAAGGGGGAGTCTAAGGCAGTGAAAGAAAGAAAAAGAAAGAGTGTGGAAAATGAGAAACAAGAGAAAGAAAAGGAAAAACAGCTGATCACATACAAAAGAAAGAAAAGTGCTGAAACTCAAAAGCCTGATGAAGAGAAATCATTGGAAGATCTGATTAAAGAAGCTGATGAAGCTCACAGCAGATCAATGGACAGAATAATAGATCAACTCTTCAGACAGGGCTTTGATACAGCCACATTAGACACTGAGATCAGAAAGCTGGAGATTGAAGAGATACAAGAAAATGGGCCAGTTATAGTGTGATGGAAAGGGAGAGGTTGGAAATAATGATCAGGTTTACTGCAAAATACTTGGGAAGATCATTAATTGAGATTAAATCATGGACCAGAGACAGTATTCTGGCAATAACCACCAGAATCTGTACTTCTGAAGCATTCAATAAGGGGTTAATTATCGAAGCACTAGATGAAGCAGGTGCTGGGAAGAGAACTGATATGGCCAAGCTTTCCAAAGCCAAACTCACCATAAAAATGCTAGATCAGCCTTCCCAAACTCCCTCTCAAAAACAACCAACCCCACAACTCTCCAAATCAACTCAACCCTCAAAACCAACTCCCTTACCCCAAAAACCACCTCAAACCACATCCAGTGATGCACCCAGAAGGAGGAGAAGGGTGTTGAGGATGGTAGAAGAAGAAGAAGAAGATGATGAAGAAGATAGTCTGCCAATCTCTGCTGTTCTGAAATTACCTGAGCCCAGAAGTCAACAAATGATCACACCAGACTTTCAGAGGCAAATGGTGAAAGTTAAGATTGAAGAAGAAGAACAGCAGAAACAGCACGATGAGCAACTTTTGAAGATGATTGACAAAGAGTTTCCTCAGTCATCATCTATACAAGCCATGAAGAAACATGCTCAAAGGCTGTATGCTCTCAGGTATACCTTTCAATATCAAAAGGAGAGAGTAAGGATTTGGCCAGACCCCAGGGTTAGTTCTAGAATTCATAAGAAATCCATACCAAGTAGATACAATGGCCAAGTGAGAAAGACCATAGATGCTGCTATTATGTTGGCCATTGTAGTCTCACCCTGGGAAATACTTGAAGACTTCAAGAGAGCCTACAAGTCAAAGATGACCCCTCAAACTCTAATGGAGAACAAAATGGTCAAGAAGGGGTTGTTATACAAGAGGCTTGAAGAGATCAAGAAAAATGAACTCCAGTTGTTATTAGAAGGGACTCACCCAGATGAATTTGCTTACAGAGAGATAACAACTGTTGAGTTGAAAAATGGAAAGACGATAAGTACTTATCAGAGTACTATGGCCCAGAGTTCTTCTTCGAAGGAGAAGCAGAAGAACTCACTAAGGAGGAACAAGTTGTTCTCCTTGAGGCCTACGTCAGAGAGTCTTACAGACTCATTAATGGGAAGTAGGTTTCATGGTTGGGATAACGGCTCTGTGTCCAGTTCCCCAAGACAGAGTTCCCTTCCATCCTTTGACATTCACATCTACTGAAACCTGTTCCCTGGCCTGTGCTTATCCTATATCTCTAAAGCTGATCAAGAGAGTATTTCTGCCAAGAATAAGTGGGACCTCAATAAGCTTAAAGGTTTTGGCTGCATTGGTTCAGGGGGAGTTTGTTGGACCAAAAGAACCAATGAGCCTGATCAGAAAAACCTTTAAGTCCCACGACATTACAACAACTGAAGTAGTCTGCAACAGCTGAAGACATCAGCTGATAACAAGGTCTGAAGACAAAGTCTGAAGTGAAAGAGCTGAAGACAAAGTCTGAAGACAAGAGCTGAAGACAAAGTCTAAAGTGAAAAAGCTGAAGACAAAGTCTGAAGACAAGAGCTGAAGACAAAGTCTGAAGTGAAAGTGCTGAAGACAAAGACTGAAGACCAAGTTTCAGATGATTGTCACAACAGCTGAAGAAGACCTCTTCAGTAGTTGTGATGGTTTCCTTTCAGTAGTTGTATTTTCTTTTCTGTACTTGCAGTTTCAGTAGTTTTATGTTTCTTCGTGTACTTAGAATACTAGAGATGTTCTCAGTTGTTGTGAACATTCTCAGTAGTTTGCTTACTTTCAGTAGTTTGTAATAATTCTGTTAAACGTCACTATCAAGTGACATCAGCAGACGTCACATTCCTTTATATAAGGAATGCTGACCTAATTGTAATCGGTGCAGCTTAGGAAAACCTAGCAGCCGCCATATCGAAGCATGTGTGCATGAATGTTATTATCCCAATGCAGAAAACCCTATTTCTATATAACCGTGTACTGTTCCATTGAATATTTATTGTGTTCTTCCTATATTTGCTTAATTCTTGCTCTAATTCCGCTGTGATCAAACTCTAATTGATCAAACTTAGATCACTGATCCTAACATTTTCCTTTATCAACTTCAAGTATCTTTTCAACATCAATTGGGTTAATTTCAGATACAATAACCACTTCAAGAGATTGTGACATTGCACTTTCTTTCATTCTTTCAAACTCTTCTTTTAATTATCATGACTTTCTCTTAACTTCTTAAATTTTTTTTCCATAATATCATAATCTTTGAGCATCACTTCAATGTTTTGTAAATTTGCTTCTTTATCTTTTTCAAGATCAGCAATCATTAAATCTTTCTTCAACAATTCCTCTTTCAATGAATCAATTATCTGCTGAGTATTTTCTTCCTTCAGCTTCTCAATTTGCTTAAGCTGATTGGAGTTTTCTTCTTTCAATGAATCAATTATCTGCTGAGTATTTACTTCCTTAGTCGGAACTGTGTCATGTTGACTTAACCTTTCAATTTCATCTGGGAGAACAGACTCAAAGGTTTCAAAATTTTGAACATCATCATCAACTTCTTGTTGTACATCAGTTTCAATATTTTCTTCAATCATTTCTAAAATCTCATCAATATCTTGAATTTCTTCATTCACACCTTCAACTTGTTCAACTTCAGGAACAACATCTTCATATAATTCTTCTATGACATTTCCTTCATTTCCATCATCATTGTCATCATCACTATCATCATCAGTTGAATTATAACTTTCATCATCAACATCTTCATCATCATTATCTTCATCTTCATCATCAGATAGATCTTGAGGATCTTCTTCAATTAGATCATTTAGACCTACTGGTTCATCCTCAATTAAATGAAAATGATCTTCATTTATATCTACCTCATCTCTAGCTACAACCCTTATATACTCAAACATTGGTACGCTTTAAGCACCAGTAATCATTGCAAGTCTTTTGTATGAGGTTTCATTCATGTGCTCAAGAATCAGTCTTTCACCACCATCTCTATAAACATGGAAATCTGGATTAGCTTCATTAATAATCATCTGCAGAAATCTCGAGTACATCAAGTATTTGTTACTGATCTCTTTTTCCAAGTTAAATACAAATCCATTAAGAATCCATCTAGCCATGTTAAATCTTCTATTTGTTGCAATGGCTACGATAGGAGAAGCTATATCAACTAGAAATGAGTTCCATCCAGCATTGCTTTTTGACATACAGTGTTGGAAGATATAACAAAGAAGTTTCCAGTGATTGTATACTCTGGATCAAAAGAATTGCTTCTTTAGGAAATTATCCAGATGACCCATGGCAATAAAAATTTCTCTGCACTCGCTAAAACTAAATTCTGCCAAATCTTGTGGATCATTATCTCCCATCCTTAGAGCTTCTCTAATGGATTGTTCAGATACTTCGATCATTCTTTCATTTGTAATGAATCCTCTTACAACCTTTCTACCAGTTTCATCTCGTTCAATTTCAGCAGTGTGCCAAAATCTCTTATTTAATCTAGCATAGATCATAGGTTGGTAACACATGGCATACACATACATAGTCCTTAATATGAATCTTATCATCTCTTCATATCCCGTAGCTTTACGAACATCTTCATCATGAAAAGCAGCTACATTGTGTTTTGGTTCAAATTTGAGTTCAACCATCCTTGGAAGTCTGGAACTGTTTAGGCGCATGAGCAAAGATAATACGCCCAACACTTGATCAAAATTTAGACACATGACAACTGTTTAGGCGCATGAGCTTGTCTGAAACACCTAACACTTGTGCAAATTTCTGAAAATTCACCATACTCCTGATCTGAACTTATGAGAACTGTTTAGGCGCATGGGATCCTTTCCATGAGTCTTGACACTTGAACTTTTCTCATCATCCATTTGAACATTATTTAAACACATTAGCACTATTCTCACTCAATTTTTCAACACTTAGTCAAAATTGTTTGACTATCACTCAAAATTTTCATTAATTTCCCTCAATTTATACATTTTTGACATTCAAAATTTTATTTATTTTATTTTTTTATTTTTTAATTTTTGACCTTTATTTTTATTTTTAAATTTTCAAAATCAATTTCCCGTCATTTTAGTCTCTATCTAATTTTTACAAAAGCAAATAATCTCACTTTGTTTGCAAGAAGCTTTTACACTTAATTTAAATTCTTTTTCAGGTTTATTTTTACATCATATCAAACACACATATGCTTGAAATTACAGCTTCATCCTTTCATCCAAAACACTTTATTTTTTATTTCTTTTTCACATTTTGAAAAACAGTTATTTTCTCTTTTTTATTTTTACTTCCCCTAAACTTTTAAGTTTTACAAACTTAGAAGTTTCTTTTTCATTGCAAGAAGAAAAGCTAATCATTATTAATATGCCTGCACACAAAAAATCATGCAAAAATCAAAACTAAAGCAGAATAAAAATCTACTATATACAATTGAATCACATGCCTGCAGTGAGATCATATCAGTTAAGACCAGCACATTAAAAGAAAAGAAATGATGGATAGTCGTAGACAGTGATTAAATCCTGATCAAGTGTGTTCCAGGTCAGCATTTCTGCAGCAAAGGAGACACAAGATCTAAGGACAGAAAACGAGTGCTTTTGGCAAGATACTCAGCACACTTACTTTTCAATTCTTGGATTGGTTAAGGTACGATAGATATGACATTATGTAAGTCACACTTAGACATAGAGAGTTCAACTCTCATAAAGATCTGCAAGAAATCACCTTTCTTAACTTGTTAACCTGACATATACTTATAACCAGATCTCATGTTGAGATTGTGCACATTGGCATCTTTTTGCTTCAAGTGAGAATATCCAGGTCTGTAATTACTTACAGTAGAGGATATCTCGTCACTTCAGGTCTATGATGACTCATAACAAAGAAGTTATTAGATGCTTCAAATTAATTAGAGCTCAATGGTTATTCATATCGCCACCAGGTGTGAGATTTTGACTTAACAAGCAATCAGTCTGAGAAGTCAACATTACTCATTGGTACTAAAATGGGCAAACATGAATGCATGATTGATTTAGTTTGATCACAAGAATTTACTTTTTTAATATAATTGCATGAGCTTACCTGCACATCATATCTGATCACGTCAGACTGTAGTAGCGAGTGAAGTATGCAACTGATCATAACTAATGTATCTATCATTTCTCACAAATTGCAAAGACAGATTCCGTCTTAAACACTTAACTAACAAGAAAAACTCTATTTTTGTGTTTTTGTTTTATATTTTTCTCTTTTGATTTTGTAATTTTCTATTTTTGTATTTGCTTTTCCATTTTTTATTGAACATACACACACAATATATACCATCAGGCAGTTAACTTTGACATTTTCTCTATATTCAAGATTAAGCTAAGGGAGGGTTCTTATCATTTTTAATGAATCAAACAACTGAATTAAACTCAAAACCAGTTTTTAAACATGATTAATAAGTCCAATTGACTCGACCAAATATTCAATCGACCTGGTAAAAATGCTTTTGTAAATAGGTCAGCCAACTGTTTTTCAGTTTTGATTTGAATCAAAATGATTAAACCTTTTTCAGAGTTATCTCTGAGAAAATGATATCGAATCTTGATATGTTTTGTTTTTGAGTGTTGGACAGCATTAGCTGTAATAAACATAGCAGCAGTGATCAATGTAAATAGGAGTTTTAAGAAAATTGAACCCATAATCTAGCAATTGGTTTTGTAACCAAAGGATTTGAGAACATCCTGCTGACGCAGCAATGTACTCAGCTTCTGCGGTTGAAACAGAGACATTTGATTGTTTCTTACATTGCCATGAGACTAATCTAGGACCTAAAAACTGACAACCACCCGTAGTAGATTTACGATCTTGGCAACATCCTCCATAATCACTATCCGTATATCCATGTAACTCGAAGTTACTTTCATAAGGATACCAGAACCCTAAAGCCGGTTTTTTATGAAATCAACTTTTACAACAACATGTTGAGCATGAACATATTAGAACAATATTCAACATGAACAAGTTGATTCCCCCAAGGATTGTTTTCAATATCTCTCAACAATCAACAAACAAGAACCATGGTGTAGAAACCCATGAATCATGTGTATGAAATCAATGTATGTGTGTTTGTGTGTGTTTGTCTGTTTGAATGCTCGAAAATAATAATAACAGATTGTTTGATTGATTATTAAAAAGTTTACAAAGGATTAGGGTAGTGTGCTATTTATAGCCTATACACAAAAGCTATATATAATTACTGAACTACCCTTATGTAAATGAATAAAATTTACATAAATAATCCTAGGTGTCTAAGCTATCCGCTGTGGAATTAAGTCATTCGCTGTGGAGGTTTTCTCATCCGCTGTGCATACTTGGTTGTTCATCCGCTGTGGAATGTTCATCCGCTGTGGATGAACATCAACTGTGGATGTTGTCCACTGTGGAATGTTCATCCGCTGTGGATTGAACATCCGCTGTGGATAGTTGTGTGTTTGCTTGTCTGTTGTCCGCTGTATGTTCTTCATCCGCTGTGGGATTCTTTCATCCACTGCACACACTTAGATGAATTTTCTTCATCCGCTGCTGATGATTTTCATCCTCTGTGGAGACTCTTCATCCGCTGCAAACACTTCGTCAAAATTTCTTTTATCTACAAATCTGTAAAAGAAATTTAAACAAATGTTAAGGATTGTTATGATTGTTAATAATGTTAATGTGTTATAAATGATTGTTTTGTATGTTAAAACACATTATGTTGATAGTATGCTTTGGCAAGCATCATACTTTTTCATGCATTAATTCTTAATGCAGTTGTTGAGTCCAACAATACTCCCCCTAAGTATGATATTGCCAATGTTTTCTGTTTGTTTGATAAATGTTTTGTTTAATAGTGTGTGTGTGTGTGTTTATTATGAATGATTTGTAAGATAAGAGACAAGGAAATATGTTTGTTTGTTTGTTTCCTCAGTTGTTTGTTTAGAAACCTCATGAATAAGATGGTCCTGCTTCTTCAATTTGTTTATGAGCCTCTTCCATATCCTTGAGTGTATCTTCAATGTCTTGTTCTATGGCTTGGTCAGCTTCAGCTTCCTTAACTTGATCTTTTAGAGCAGATATCTTGAATGCATTCCTGCAGTTGACTATATGTTTAACAAACTAGTCAACTGCGCTCCTTTGATCATCATACTTTCTTTCTATAGTTAAATGAACCATCTACTCTATGGTTGATTGATCGAGGCTTTGAATGTCAATGTTGCTCACTAAGGTGGTGACAACATGTTTTCCTTTAAGAATTTCTAGGTTGTTATGATCAGAAATCCTCATTCCTGTTATTCCTTCAATATGAGTAAGGGGCTATTGTTTTGTCTATAATCTATGTTTTAAGGCTGCTTTTACATATACTATTCCAAGAATTCTTAGCATGTGAATGAAATAGCAGCAGTCACCCTTACACATCACATCTTGAATATCTAGAAATGATTTGGTCTTTAAAAATGAGACATAAGATGGGTGAAGAAGTTTAATCTCAACTGGATCAAATAATCTTATATCCTCAGTTTCTTTTCCTTCCAATTTTCTCTCCAACACCACTTCGAAATGGTTTTCATCATAATACCATCAGGTGATAGGATGCGTGTACTGATTTCCTTCTATCTTCTTCATAATTAACTTAAGATCAGAAGGTCTAAGAGGATATCCTACTCTTTCAAGTAGTTCAGTGTCAACTTATTTTGTTAGGTCTGGTTCGGGTTGTTTCCTCTTTTTGGCTGCCCTCTGCTCTCTCCTCAATTTCTCTATATGCAGTTTATCCTCTTTGTCTGCTTTGGCCTTCAATTCATGATGCCTTCTGTTCATGTATGATCTCAGAATATGAAAGAAGTCTGCTCCCCTTGGATTGTTTGTATGATTTACCATTCTCAATTAGAGAAGGTCCAGTCTTTCTTCATATGAGAAGGAGCCCAATTGAGATATGTATGATAAGTACTAGACAAGTCCAGATACTCTTTTGATGAGCACAGCATCCCAGACTTCGTCATATTTCCAAGTCACAATCTTTGTTTCCTTTGCCCCGGCTGTCAGAGAGATTTTGTCATATAATTTAACAAAGTTAGTCTTCTCAGTGATCATCTCTCTGAACTCATTTCCTTTAGGCCATAGCTTGTGGGGCATGAACTCTCTAGGTTCTTCAATTGGATGCAGTTCAAGAGGTGCTTGGTGATATGTTAAGAGAGAAGCAGCTGGATGTGGTTTGAAAACTTGTGGCTTCAGGGCATTTGATAGCATATTCTTGTAGATTCCCCTGGCCATATCTTTCATTTAAGATAAAGATCTTCCAGCATAAGATCTGTAAGGAATCCTTGTGTGACTTAACCAACTCTTGACTTGTTGGTAAGTCATCTTATCAATTTGAGGATCCTTAGGCAGATTCTTTTGTAATTCTTGTTGATCTTTGATTTCTTTATATCTCTTGTAGGTCTGCTCACTCTCATTCTTCAAAACTTCTTGAAAGTCTTTAAGCAGATCCTTTACTTTAGTTACGTTCATGGTCATGAATGCATCATATGGGAAACCTCTTGAGATTAACTCAATTCCCATGAGAGTTTCAGGATCATCTGAGAATAGATCTTGAATGTTTTGAATTTGATCTTCTTTATCATCTTCTTCTCTTTCCTCATCAGAGTCTGATATGATTAGAATTGGTTGTTGATCAAAAGTCTGTGCTATCTCACCTTCTTCCAATTGTGTTTGCTTAACATACTCAGGTTCTTCTTGTTTTACCTTAAGTAGCTTGTAAGGAGGTGATTTTGGTGATTCAGGCTCTACTGCTTGTTCTTTGCCCTTTGATGAAGAACCTAAATAGGTTCTTTTCCTTTTTCTCTCATATGTCATTAATTGAGGAGACGATGATGATGCTTCTGCTGTAACTTGTTCAGGTTGCACAGAGGCTGATTCAGCAAATTGTCTGATTAGTTCCATTTGCTTGGTAGTGAAAGGATTGTAAGGAACTATGCTTGTTTCTTCTGTGACTGGATCAAGAGTATGGAAATGTTGTTTCAGGATAGGAGAATAATGAATGTTCTCATGTGGACTAGCCTCACTAAACAGCTGATCCTTTGTGTATGTTTCTTCGGGAATAATCAATGCTAGTTTAGCTTGTTCTGATTGGATTTGTTGTGGTTCTTCTCCTTCAGACTCACTCAAATCTTCAACAAGATCATCTGAAAGTTCTTTATCATTCAGATGAGAGTCTGTATGCTCAAGCTCTCTGTTTAGCCTCTTTATTTCTTCAGCTGGGCTTTAATTATCTTTTTCAGTTTATCAATTTCATTTTCACTTGATATTGATTGGTTAGCCCAGTAGTCAACTTCAGCATTAGCTATTAGAAGCTCATTATCCTTGACTTTCAGATCCTTTTGAGTTTGTTTAACCTGTTGTTCTACCAACTTAACAATCAGCTTTTGAGCATTTTCATCAGCTTTAAGTTTTTCAATCTTTATATCTTTCTCCTTCATTTTGTCTTTCAACTTCATTGTTCTTGTGTTTGATCTTTCAATGAGTTTATTGTACTCAGTGAATAGAAAGACCTTTGAATGCTCTATGTCTTCTTTTGTTAATGTTTCACTGCTTGGTTCACCCAGTACAGCAGATATGAATGTTTGAGAAGTTTCTGGCTCATGTAAAGAAGTACCAACCTCTTTATGCTCTACTGGAAGTTGCTCAAGAGCTGTATCTATATCTCTTAACAGAGATGATAGTGTTTGTTGATCAGAGAGGTTTAGGCTGTGTGATTGTATAAGGCTAGGTGGATGTTGTAGGCTAAGTGGTTGTTCTGGTTGGATTGGTTGAGGAATGATTGGGTCATGTTGTATGATTGGGGCATGGATGATTGGTGCTGGCTGTATGATAGGGGCTTAGTGAATTGCATGTTGGAATAGCATAAAAGGCTCATCTTCACCTGGTATCCTCATAAACTCATCAGGAATAGGGAGATCATGATCAATCATGTGAGGAGGCACAGGTACCTCATCTCCTTGATACAGGCTTGATTTGATCCTGGTAAATACATGTTCATTGAAGTGAACAGGCTGAAATATGGTTTCTTCTTTTGGAATGGTTGGTAGCAGATCATCAATAATCATCTGCAGGAATCTTAGAAACATTAAGAACTTGTTCCTCACCTCTTTGCTGTTGTAAACCAACCTATTTAGAATCTAAGCACCAAAGTTGAATAGTCTCCTTATAATAATGCTAGCAATAGCACATGAATCTCTTAGAGATGTAGCATCCCATCCTGTTTTCCTATTGGTCATAGTTTTCTGATATGTATGCATAAGAAACCTGAACTGAGCACACATGTATGATTTCTTAATCTGTTTCTTTACAATAGTGCCTGTGTATCCAATTAGTCTAAATACATATAGCACATAGTTCTCATCAAATTCTAAAGGGCCTTCTGCATCAATATCTCCCAATTACAGAACCCTTCTTATAACTTCCTCAGTGATAATGATTTCTTTGTTATGCACAGTAGATATTACTACTTGCTGATCATCAACCTCTCCCAGGTGTGCATTGGTCTAGAACTGGACTATATGATCTTCACAGATGTCTGGTCTAGCAGTCATTGCATGGACCAGTCTAGTCTGTCTAATGGCCTGGATTATGTCTCTATAATTCTCTGACTTGGGAGAGTCAGGATCTAGGAATGCACAGATGTTGTGATCCCTTACAAACACCAAGTTTGCCATATCTGCATAAAAGAAGACAAATGTTAGTGATTCTTTATGATATATGTATAATTGCTTGAAATGATGAAATGTTGATTAAGTGTTTATTTGTATGGTTGCATATTGATAACTTATGTATACTTAGAAGTTGTTGTTTGATTAAAAAGAATGACTCGGGTGTTTTGTATGAAAATAACAGTTTGACTTTTACAAGACAACTGTTGAATGATTTTGATTGTTTAAAAATTGTTTGTTGCACTCTTTTATGATTCAAAACTGATTTCTGATTAGATTTGATGATATATCATGATTAACAAGTTCATGAACATGCATAAATTGCTCAATATATCTGTTTGATTTTTTTAAACTTCAAATTGACCTTTTGTAGTCAAAATAACATTTAATGCACATTCAGTACATATGCAATCAATGTTTGTATGAGTTGTTTCTGCCAAAATAACTGTTTGTTATGTGGTTGTTAGTGAATTTTGAATATGTTTACCAAGTTATAACATAGTATAATCATTTTTGAACATTTTCAAAGATCAAATAGTGTTTTTGTTCAATTTTGGCATGAACACCCTGCCTATTCATGTTCATTATGAACACTTAATCAAATTTCACCAAATAAACAGCCTAAGAACATTCAACTAAGCCCTAAACACATCATTTCAATGTTTAATATGATTATTAACATCAAATTACTTATTGTTGATTAACAGTTCTTAGTTCAACAGAGTTGAACAATGTATGAGTCTGAAACTGATTAAATGGAGTCAAAATGGAAGATTTAAAGTTTCGAACATATGATTATACCTTTTGAATCAACAAAACGATGATAAATCGGTATTTGTTAGTGTTTGGATTTAGTCAAGTAACAAGGGTTTAAGAAGGGTTTGTTGAACAAGGTTTTAAATTTTGAATGTTTTACTTTCTCTCTCTTTACTGGTGAAAAAGTAAAAAGTGCAAGTGTTGTTTAAATATACAGCGGACAATGAACTATCCGCTGTGGATACAGTGGTTATGCACAAACTATCCGCTGTATGAACAGTGGTCATGCGTTGTGCAAAAATGACTTAAAATAAATTTAGGTCATCCCCTGTATGTACTATGCCCACAGCGGATGAACAATTTGTTCATGCGCTGTGCACATAACTTGTATGCTACTTTGTTTTCATAGCGGATGAACAATTTGTTCATATTCTGTAAACCCTTTGTCCATTGAACAGATTGTTCACAGCGGATGAACATTTGTTCATGCGCTATAGATCCTTGGATCATATGTTTGATATGTTCACAGCAGATGAACAACTGTCATGCGCTGTGGAACACTTGAATGTTTGAATGAATATACATAGCGGATGAACCTCATTCATGCGCTGTGGAACACTTGAATGTTTGAATAAATATACATAGCGGATGAACCTTATTCATGCGCTGTGGACACTTTGAATGGATTGAATGCTTTGTTCACAGCGGATGAACAATGTTCATGCGCCGTGGAACACTTGGTAAAATTTTTTTGAAAGATGTTCACAGCGGATGAACAATGTTCATGCGCTGTGGACAGATTGATGATATGAATGGTACTTTTCCTACAGCGAATGAGATATTTGTTCATCCGTTGTGTGAACAGTTGTCAAAATTTTCAAAATTTTTTAAAAATTTTGTATGTTTTAAAGTCATTTCTTTCGAAGCAAATATCTTGCTTCCGAAGCACATAAAATTGCAAATTTATTTGTTTTTCTTGCAAAAGAAGATTTTGAATGTTAAATTTTATTTAAATCAAAATATTTGTTTAAAAAATTTGAATTAAATTGTATGTTAAAATATTGAATTTTAACATATTCAATATATGGATGTTTTGATATCACTCATAAGCAATATTGTGCAATAAAATAAACAAATGTATGTGTGTCAACCTGCTATTTGTTAGTGTTGGCTTGCATTGGCTTTGTTTATTTTTCAAAAGTTGAAAATATCAAAATTTGAAATGTATGATAATGCACAATTCTGCTACCTTTGATAATTCCATGTTTAATTTCTCCCCCAAAATTTTTGTATATTTATAAAAATCTTTTATAAAATGTCAAAAATTTGTATGATTTAATATGTAAATTATCAAAGTCCATTTTGCTTGTTCGATGATCATTTAGCAAGAGAAGAGTGAATCTTACTAAAAATGGATGTTTATCATGTTTTACACATGATTTTTTTGCACATACCATGAGATCATACTAGTCTATAGTTCTCACTGAGTTGTTTGTATGATTTGGAGAATAGAGATAAACAAGTACAATGTTGATTGCAGATATATTGATCCCCTTAAACTCAAGCTTGGTAATAATGGTTGATTGAAACAATGAGTGATTATCTTGTTTTGAACTGATTGACATGAGATGTATGTACCCCACATCTGATTGTATGATTGGTACAACCCTCCTTAAGATATGCTAGAAAGCACTTTCAATACTTAAAACCTAGCTACTTAGGAGTATAAATGCTCAATTTGATCCATGATGGTTGATTCTCATTGGGATTCTTTTTCATTTCACTTTGGAAGGTGATCCTTTTTGGGATTCTTTTGATTCATTCACAAGGAATGTAGTCATAAAGACTTTATTGATGATTCATCCAAGATGGATGTGTTCCTCTTTAGGAATCTTTTTGGATCATGATTTAGGTCATTTAGGTTTGTGCTTAGCACAACAAAGAATGCCTAGGTGTACTCCAGGTCTATGATTATCATAACAAAGGAGACACTTGTATGATTGAGCAATTTATAAACTGTTTCACTTGGTGTATTGTAGTTACTTTGAAAGCAACCTACATTGGATAGATCAATACTCACCATAAACCAAGATGTGTTGTTAACCACACAGTCATGAGAATTTACTTCTTCACTGTTGTATCTGATTTTATGTGTCCCATGCTGAGCCTATCCACATATCAAACAAAGAATTTATCAGTCTTTATTAGTGGAAAAAGACTCAAGTAAAGCATTATGCTAGTGTACTATCATTTCTCATGTAATGTATGTGTGATTCAATATTATCAAAATGAATGATTTGCATGATATCTTGATTTTGAAAAAGGGAAAGCTGATGGTAATCATGGACTTTGACAAAATCAAGTATGTCTGATTTGAATGTTTTGAAAATAATAATTTGTTGTTTTATAGTTGATCATACCAAGAGACTGAACCAAAAATTTAAATCGTGTTGAATCAAATGGTTTTGTAAAAAGGTCAGCCAATTGGTTGTCTGTGTGGACCTTGATCAACTTGTTCAGATCCTTTTCTTACCAATCTCTCAGAAAGTGATATCTGATCTCTATGTGTTTGGTTTTTGAATGTTGAACAGGATTGTCTGTTATAAACATGGCTGCAGAATTGTTAATATGTATAGGTGTTTTAAGAAAAATAAAGCCATAATCAAGCATTTGGTTTTGAATCCATAACACTTGAGAACAACATGCAGAAGCAGCTATATATTCTGCTTCAGCTATTGACACAGAGACATTTGTCTGCTTCTTGCATTGCCAAGAGATAAATCTTGATCCAAGAAACTGGCAGCCTTTATTGGTTGACTTCCTGTTGTTATTGCATCCCCCATAATCACTGTCTGTGTATGCACATAAAGATAAGTCTCCATCTTTAGGATACCACAAACCAAGGGCTGGTTTGCCTTTCAAGTATCAGAAGATTCTTTTTACAACATTTATGTGTGATTCCTTGGGATCTGCTTGATATCTTGCACACATGCATACTGCATACATGATATCTAGTCTGCTTGCTGTTAGGTACATTAGAGAACCTATCATAGATCTGTGAAGTTTCTGGTCAACTGATGTTCCTTCTGGATCTGGTCCAAACTTCAATCCAGTTGCAAATGGTGTCTTGCTAGAATTGCAATCAGTCATGTTATACTTCTTGAGGATCTTATGCACATATTTGCTTTGATTGATGAAAATTCAATCTGTTGATTATTGGACTTGTAGACCTAGGAAGAATGTGAGTTCTCCCATTGAGCTCATCTGGAATTTTTATTGCATAAGAGTTTCAAACTCTTTGCAAAGCTGTGTGTTTGTGGAGCCAAATATTATGTCATCCATATAGACTTGCACTACTAACAAGTCTTGTTCTTTTCTTTTTAAGAACACTGTCTGATCGATTTTACCTCTGGTGTAACCATTTTGTAGTAGAAACTTTGATAGAGTTTCTTACCACTTTCTGGGTGCTTGGTGAAGACTATACAGAGCTTTGTCTAACTTGTATACTCTGTGAGGGAAATCTGGATCTTCAAACCCTGGAGGTTGAGTAACATACACCTCTTCATCTATCTTACCATAAAAAAATGCACATTTGACATCCATTTGGTAGACAGTGAACTTCTGTGATGAGGCATAAGCAAGGAATACTTGGATGGCTTCCAATCTAGCTACAGGAGCAAAGACATCATCATAATCAATGCCTTCCTTTTGAGTATAGCCTTGAGCTATAAGCCTTGCTTTGTTTCTTATGACAATCCCTCTGTCATCTGCTTTGTTTCTAAATAGCCACCTTGTGCCAATTGCATATTGACCTTCAGGCAGATCTACCAGCTTCCAAACTTCTTGCTTCTTGAATTGCTGTAGTTCCTCTTGCATGGTTTCTATCCAACTATTGTCCTTTAAGGCTTCAATGATGTTTTTGGGTACAGTTAAGGATAAGAAACAGGAATACAAACAAATGTTTGTTGTATCAGATTTACTACGAATCAATCTGGTGTTGAGATCACCTATGATGTTTTTGATGGGATGATCTTTGTGAATTCTTGTTGTGGTGATCTGATCAACATGGATTGTTGAATCAAGATTGGTGATTGTCTGATCATGTGATGAGGGATGAGCAAGACTATTGGGTGATGTGTGATTATCTGATTGAGGAGGTTTAGTGAATGTTTGAGGGGAATCATGAAAGAAATCTAGGATTTCATCTTCATGATATGTGTCGGGTAGAGAATGGTAGTCTTCATCATCTTCAGGTTGTTTTGTTTTGATGGTATCTTATGATTGAGTGGATACAGGAGATGAAGATACTGGAGTGTCTGATGATGTTTCTCTTGAGGTGTTTGGTTGATCAGGAGGTGTTGACACAGTTGTGCTTGATTGTGTGTTAGTGGTTCTCCTTGGAGGATCAACAGTCAATGGAACATCAATGGCTGATGGTGGAACCATTGGATACTCATTGTTCTCCTTTGAACCTGAAACATGAAAATATGTTGTGTCAAATGATTTGGTTAATGCATCAATATCAAACAGCCAGTTAGATCCAATGACTTTCTTAGTGAAAGAATGTTTATTGAAAACATCTGTTGTTTCTTCCACTATATTTAGCCTTGGATTGAATACTCTGTAAGCTTTTGAGCTTCCAGAATATCCAACAAAGAATCCATCATCTGCTTTTGGAGCAAAATTTGGATAATTGTTCTCTGGTATTTAATATTGAAACAGAACATCCAAAGGCCTTAAGAAATCCTATATATGGTTTTCTTTTAAACACTAATTCATAAGGAATTTTGGAGTGTTCTTTGATGATTAATGTTCTGTTTTGTATGGCATGCTGTGTTTATGGCTTCAGCCCAAAAGGATATGGGCAATAGAGAGTCAGCTAGCATGGTTCTAGCTGCTTCTATTAATATTTTGTTCCTTCGTTCAGCTACTCCATTCTGCTGAGGAGTTCTTGCTACGACGAATTGATGACTTATTCCTTTTTCTGCACAAAAAGAAGAAACGTAGTCATTCTTAAATTCAGTGCCATTATCACTTCTTAAGGATTTGACTTTAAGATCAAGTTGATTCTCAATATTTGTGATAAAGGATGTAATGATTTGTATTGTTTCTGTCTTGTGTAGAAGAAAGAAAACCCATGTGAATCTGGAGTAATCATCTACTATGACAAGACAGTATTGCTTCTTTCCTATGCTTAGGATGTTTGTTGGGCCAAAAAGGTCCATATGAAGCAATTTGAGTGGTGTGTTGTTAGAGTTAATCAATAATGATTTATGAGAAACTCTATGTTGTTTGCCTTTCAGACATGCTATGTAGTGGTCTGAATAAAAAAATTCCTTTTATGGCAGACCTATGACTATATCATTTTTAACAAGTTTGTTCATATGGTTAAAATTGGAATGACTTAATCGTCTATGCCACAATTGTGATACATCTTCTGTGGCTTTTGATAATAAACAAGTTTCAGGGGTTGATACTGAAACATTGTTCATATCAATAATGTATGCGTTGTTTAGACGGGGAGTTTTCAAAAGGATATGATCTTCTGGAATCTGAAAACCCGTCTTAAGGATGTAACAGCTGTTGGAGTCAAATAGGGTGACATATCCCTTATCACAGATTTGGGATACACTCAGAAGATTGAACTGAAGATTGGAGAAGTAGTTGACGTTCTCAAAGCTAATCAACCCATTTGTTAGTGTTCATTCGCCAGTTATCTTCCTCCTCCAAAGGCTACATTGCCTCCATGTTTGTTCTTAAAATCCCGAAGGAGGGAACAGTTACCTGTCATATGATGGGAGCATCCACTGTCAACATACCAGATGTTGTCAGTCCTTCTAAGATGTACCTAAAAACCAAAAGAAATCAGTTAGTTGGAGCAACCTAAGCCAAGATGGTCTTGGGTTTTCTTTTCCAACAATGCAAATTTCTTCCAAGACAGCATTGTCTGAAGGTTTTAGAGCTCTAGACATACTAGATTTCCTTTGGTTTGATTGAGCTCTATTTGGAGAAGTGTTTTATGCTCTTCTCTTTTGTGAGCTAGTGTCAGTGGTTTGTCTGTTCTGAGACTTATGTCTCCTTGATGTGTGTTTAAAATTGTCATAAAATTTTTTATCATTATCTAAAACAATTTTCTGATGAGGAGTATTTTTAGGAACTCCTACTCTCCTCTTATTTTGAGTAACAAGTTGTTTTTTAGTAGTTTTCTCAACCTGAGCTTGTTTGTTTTGTTTCTTGTTTTTTTTTGTTGAAAAACAATTTGCCGTGGTGTGATTGTTTCTTTCACAAATGGAGCAATAGTTGTGAAAATGACATGTTTCTGTACTGTGGTTATTTATCTTACAGTACCTGCAGTACTTGCCATATCTGCACTTTTCAGTTGAATGTGTGAACTGATCACACCATTCACAGTATGGCAATTCTATTTTTGTTTGTTTGCTAAAAGCTTTTGATTTCAAATTAGATTTTAATGGAACTTCAAAAGTTACTGATTGTTGTTTGGGCTGAATTGTGGCTTTGGCTTTCCCTTTATTTACCTGTTTGGGAGGGGCAATGGAGGTTACAGCTTTCCTTCCACCGGAACAGATATCAAATCCTTGAATTTGTTTTGATTGTTTGTTTGATGTATCAGCCACACTTGAAACCTTTTGAGTTTCAGTAATTGGCTGATCAGACTCATCATCTAATAAATCATCCTCATCATCATCTGTTGTTTGGTTATTAAATTTATTATTTTCTCCTTGATAAAAGTCAGTTGATTTGATTGATGATGGTGGTGAACTTTTACCAAACTTTATCAATGGTGATTTTGATTTTAAAAGTGATTTTGATGATGATGATGATGATTGTTTAGAGTCATCAGTCTTTTTTTGAGAATCATGAGATTCATCCTGTTTGTTGGTCATGGAGTCAGGTAAAGGAATATAATTATCATTATAAGGTGGACTTAACTTATTATATCCTAAACCTGAAGGGTCCTTAAAAGCCCTTTGTTGAGCAAGAAGTTCTTCGAACTTCTTATTGCTCACCTGAAACTTCTGAAGTTTCACTTCAGTTTCAGCTTGTAATGATTTTGACTAAGTTAATGAGATAGAGAGCTACTCGACTTGAGCTATCAATGTTAATTTTTCAGAAAGTAGTTTGTCTATGTCAAATTGTAATAAAGTATTTTTGTAGCATACTGCTTTTTTCTGATTTTAGACTTTCATTAAGAATGTTTGTTTCAATTACTTTCTTTGACAGCTTGTCAGCATGCTCTCTATACCTGTTTACCTCATCAATACATGCGTGACAGCAGAGGTTTTCTTTTACCTATTTTGGGATGTCTGTTAATTTGTCTTCAATATCAGCCATGAGGGCATGATCTGAAGGTGATGGTATTTCAGCCTCATAAAGGCTCCAGTCACATTCTCCATCCTTTTTGATTATCATTGCAGAAGATGTTGGACATTGAGTTGGACTGAATTGTGTGATCTGAGGTTGAGTTGGTGCATTTGAAATATTGATTGGTGGAGGCACTTGTCTGTTTGAATTAATTCCATTGAGTGTTGTGCCTGATGAGTGTTTCTATCAACTCTGGGCTGTTGACATTCTCAGGAGAAGTGCCCATAAAGTTGACAGTTGTAGCACCTAACTTTAGTTTTATCAAAACCAATTCTTGTTTTCTTGTCCATGGTTAAACCTCTATTTCTATACAGAAACCTTTTGGACCTGTATGCTATCATGGCCATTGACCATTTAAGATACATCTCTTCTACCATATCTGGTTGAAGTTCATCCAAATCCTGTTGGATGATCTGAGATGGAGTCAGACTTGCTCCCAAGAAAGCTTCAAAGCTTGTTGAAAAGGATGCATAAGCTGCCTTTTGCTCTTCACTTTGTAGAATAATACTAAGAGCATCTATAGGTTTTTCAAGCCTGTGTATGTTTGATGTTTGAGGTTTTGACTATTTGTTTAAGGTGGAGTTATGAGGGTGATGCTTGCATTGAGGTGTGACTTCATGTGAAGCATGAACTCCAGTCTTCTTAGACTTGTGTTTGTTATTGGATGATTCTGGTGCTGAGAAGAATGATGTATCATGAGAATCCAAAAATTCTTCTTCTTTATCTTCTCCAGTGCTTGTGAGGAAAGCACTGTCTGTGTGTTGTGGTTCTTTGAACTTGTAGGCCTCAACATGTCTGATTTGGTTGTTGTTCCTGGAATTTTCTTCCATTTCTAGTGCTTCAACCTTGGCTACAAGTGAGTCAAGGGATAGTCCCTCCAAGTCCAATGTTGCTTTCATAAGAGACACTGACTGAGTCCAACTCTTAGGCAATGTATGCAACATTTTCTTGTTGATTTCAACAGTGTCATATTTAAGTCCATATACTATCATTTCATTGACCAATTGGACATATCTGTGTAATTGTTGAGGAATTGATTCTCCATGGATGTGGTGGAAGGTTTCATATTGAGTTCTTAATTTTTCCTTTTTGATCTCTCTTATTTCCTCACTTCTTTCACACATGGTGTGAAGAACCATCCACAGCTCATGGGCTTTTTTGAAATTTTCGACCCGTGTCAAAATTTCAAAAGGCAAAGTCATAGCTACAATACTATATGCCTTCATGTCTGTTTTGACCCGCTTGAGGTCATCACCAGCTACACTTTTCAGACTAAGTAGTTTCTGTATGTTATAGTCAGGTCCTAAAGTCACTGGAATGTAAGGACCTTCAGTGATTGATGTCCATAGATCTGGATCTTGATATGTAATCCAATTCCTGAACATGATTTTCCATCGATTGAAATCTGATTTGTTCTTCAACTTTGGGGGTTTTAGTCCACTGTTTGAACTCATCATATCATCAGCCATGTTTGTTTGATTTGATTTTAACTTAATAATATTTTTTTAACTTAAATTTGTTTGATTAAATTTTAGTCCGGTGCTAAAATTTAATTAATCCTAATTGTCTTTAGGATTTGTTTGTTAATTTGATAAACTAATTTGTTTTAATTGTTTACCAAATAAAGGAATTAATTAATTAATTAATTAATTAGTGTCCTATGAAATGTTGCTTTCTAGGTCACGGTGACAAGAAAGATTGTGGATGATGGGAATATTTGTCTTTTAGTGAAAAAGTCAATATTCTTTTTGTAAAAAACCTACAAACAGATTTTGTCTTATGTAAAACGACTTTTTGGATCAAAAAGTTGATTCTGAAACTTTTCAAACAAGACAATTAGTTTTATGATGATTTTTATCAAAAACAACAACAATTCCCAATCTTCAGTCATATCCATCTTTAATGCTAACAACTAGAGCTTTCTTTGGCTCTTCAGATGCTTTTGATTCATCCTTAAGTTCTGGCATAGGAAGACTCTGATAAGGCTTTTGAAATGTCTTCTGAGACTGCTGATGATATCTTTGACTACTATAACCTGCTTGACCATTTCCTCCTTGGTTTCTGGGAGCTTTACATTCCCTCAAGAAATGACCATAACTGTTACAGTTGAAACACCTTGACTTTGATTTGTCAAAGCGAATGGTTTTGTTAGCACTTGTCTTGTAGTTCCTATTAACGTATGAGTGTTTATGGGTTCTATAAGCAATCATCACCATCTACCAGTTCAAGTCCATCTCTTCCATATCGTCTGGATCCATCTCAAACAAATCCTGCAAAACAAGATCTAATTCAGTTAAATGACTACCTTGATAAGATTGAAAACTTTCCATAAAAGCAGTAAAAGCAGATTTAGACTCATCATCCTATTAGAGGATGTTAATAACATCTTTAGCTTTGCTAGTTTTAGCAGAGTTAGAAGATGGAGTCTCAGTTTGAGGTTTAGGAGTTTGTGTTTTAGGAGGATACTGAGATTGAGGTTGCATAAACAGGAGCACTTGTGTAAGAAGAATTTGTAAAGAAACTAGCTCCGACGAATAAATCACCCTCTTCTTCTTGAGATTTATCATCTTTGGCCAGAAAAGCATTCTCCACTGTATTAGCTGGAGAAGCAACATACTTATACTGAGATATTAAAGCAGCTCTATCAATGTTTCTGGAGCTCTCATCAATCTCAACTGATTCAATCTTGGCAATCAAAAGATCAAGATCCATAGGAAACTTTTCAGTATGCTTTAACAGTGTAACTGTTTGTTTCCATGAAGATGGAAGAGCATTGAGAAGTCTGAAATTTAGATCTTTTAGATCATTTTTGATACCAGTCGTTGACCTTTCAGTAGTTATTTGCACAAATCTGTTCATCATTTGATTTATTGTTTCCCCAGAAATATGCTCAAACAACTCTAACTGCCTCTTAAGTTTCTGCTTTTTGAGATCTTGTATCTCTTTACCTCCTTCATATATGATTTTCGAAGCTTTGTACATAGTGTACCCAGTTTGATAACCATCAAGTCTAGTCAAGGCTTCCAATGGTAATCCTTTACACATTAATGAATAAGCTTTGATATCATTCTTCACTTTCCTTAAGTCATCACCTTGCAGACCATCCTCAGGATAAGGTTCTTAAGAGTCTTTTGTGTAAACAAATCCTCTATCTGGACCATCAGATGTAATTGGGATATGAGGTCCTTTCTCTATTGACTTTCACAAGTCAGTGTTAATAGAATTTAGATGATGCTTCAGTCTTAAAGACTAGTTCTTTAAATCAGCTATGTTCTCTAGCTTTGGAACCCTGTTCTCAGAATCTTCAGACTTAACCATTTTGTATTTTTGAATTTAAGAAAAATAGTTGTTTTTGTTGTTTTTAAGTTTTTAATTAAAAACTATGAGATGAAAATATTTTTGGATTTTAGTTTCTGAAAAAATTTCTAAGTGTAAACTGAAGTCTGAAAGCTGATGCGCCTGAATAGTTGACAAGCGCCTACACAGTAGGGAAACGCCTACACAGCTCTCAAACACCTGACTTTGAAGTAGAAACACCCAAGGGAATGCCTTAGTAGAATTCTGAAAAATGCCCAACTGAAATGCACCTGAACAGTTAAAATGCGCTCAAACAGTTCTTAAACGCCTGGGGTCCAAACAGTTCAAATGCGCCTAAACAGTTTAAATGCGCCTAGAATTACTTTGTTTCTGCAAAGTCACCAAGTGTTCAAACAATGTTAAAACATCTCAATAGTGGTCAAACGGCTGAACTAAAAACGTCTGATCAGTACTAAAACGCCCAAATAGTGGTGATGCGCCTAGGTACTTGGACAATTTTTAGCAGTTTTCAACCATAATGCGCCTAATTCATCAGCTTCAACGAACTCAGATCTTATGAAAATCTTCAAAACTTGATTAATTAATCTAAAAACTTCCAATTAGGTAGTAATTAGGACGATTAACAATCCTTAATCCTCAATTTGATCAAACAACAACAACAAATCAGTATTCTGATTGAATTTCAGTCTGAACATGAAGAACAAAGTTCAAACACTAATTTAACCAATCTCTCAGATTTGAATGAATTGAACACAAAATGGTGATTCAAATCATGTTTCTATGGATGAAACACAACTGAAAACAATAATTAATCGATCAAATTGCAATCAATCACAGATTTCAAGTGATTCAAAGAGCTCAAAATGTCGATAAGCTCTGATCACTGAACCGAAGGCTCTGATAGCAATTGATCAGTTCAAAAGGATCGAATCTGTGATGATATCATAATGCAATGATCAATTCAAACACAAAGTAATCAAACACATGCAATTACATCAAAAAATTCATAGATTTCATTGATAGCAAATGCACAGGATACAATATGTGGGGTTACAGTTCGTCTAACTGATTCTAACTGTTTCTTAGATCTGAGATGTCTAAGATCTAGTCTCTCTCTCTTGTCTAAAGTCTCAAGTCTACCCTGCACAGACATAAAATATCCTATTTATACTATCAAGAAACAAAAGAACATAAATTTACAAATAAGTCCCTATACTATGACAAAAAAATATACAATGACAAAATGCTAATCTTCTAGAGTCTAACAAAGGGAAACATAGACCTGAATTTTTGGTCTGTTGGTGAATTAACAGCAAGAAACTGAGAATTCAGTCCATATGAAGCATGTATCCATACAACCTGCTCTTGATGCCATTGTTGGAGTTTTCACAAGTTTATCAGAGTCATTTTATCATTATAAAATTAAAAAACGCAGCGGAATTTGAATGAAAAACTCGTTACAGTTAATATATATAAACCAATTTATATATCTGTTAAAAACCCGTAATGGATCATTATATGAAAAAACATGCTTACAAACAACCATAGGGTGTTTGGAATTCTACCACTCGAATGGGACAGAAAGATCTTTGAACGGCAGCTTCCAAAGTAGGAGGCCTCAAGCTTGTCTACCCCAAGCTTCCAACAAACACCAGGTTGCTAGGATTTTCTTCACTTGAACGAGTTCTGTTCTTTGTTCACTTTGACCGATCAAGAGAGAACAAACAGGAACACCGATCTGCACCTTTTGTGTGTGTTGTAAGTCATCAAAGAGAGTGGTTGAATGCAATCATATTTTGCACGTCCTGTGAAACTGAATTTCAGAGTGAGAGAAAAGTGAGCGGGACCCATCCCATTAACCCATCCTCATTTCTCTAATATTCATCCATATTAGTAAATGCGAATGAACAACCTCTAACCGTATTTGTAAATGTGGATGAAGAAATTTCATCCACATTTCCCAAATGTACATCCGTATTTGTAAATGCGGATGAGTAACTCCATCAGCATTTCCAAAAATTCACATCTGCATTTGTAAATGCGGACGAACAGTTCATCTGCATTTCCCAAATGCATATCCGTATTAGTAAATGCGAATGATCAGTGCTCATCCGCATTAGTAAATGCAGATAAAGAAATTCATTCAGCATTTCCCCAAATACACATCCGCATTTGTAAATGTGGATGAGTAACATTCATCCGCATTTCCTCAATTACACATCCACATTAGTAATTGCGGATGAGTAACAGAAATACGGACAAAAAAGACTTGTATTGTTTGTTCAACCATTTGAATAACAATACAAAATACTCTCTCTCTCTAGAATAAATTATCCATATAATTTATTCACAACACTAGTGCAAATACTTAGAAACCCAATTTCTAAATATTTCAAGTGACAATATTTATTTACATGATCATATCATAAAATAAATATTATAGATGTTTGTCTAGCTTGTAATTGGCTTTGACCCGACTTGGATCATAACGTACTAGCCACATCAATTCAATATATGTCTTGACAGACTGTTCCTAACACCATCAAGAATAACATTGAGTGCATAATCTGTGGTCTGCATAACCACATGGCTAAAAATTGTTACTACAATCCAGCAAGCACACATTATACAACCAACGTTAAAAAAAGAAGGAGTCAAGCATGGTTTCACATTTGGACCTTACCATATGTTCCATCTGTTAAGGAAAGGAAAGCTTGTTTCTGAAACCAAGTTGATTTCAGAAGAAACTCATTCTTTTGAAAGGAAAATAGCTTCGGAAGACAAGCTAAAGAACAAACAAAGGAACCAAAAGAATCCTTTGAAACCTTTCGAGAAGAAGACTACTTCGAAAGAAAAGGTGGTGAAAATTTCTTCATAGAAGAAAGAAGCCTTGGAAGCAAGTCATGTTGCTCAAGCCTCATCAGGCTCATCTACACTGATCAACTAGAGGTTGGAATGGAAGATCAGAAAAGATGCTGCAGCCCAAGCCTCTTCTTCATAAACCATAATTGAACCCCCATGCATATATTTTGTTTTAATTATATCATCTACATTGGAAGAGCCCCAGACCAACAAGGATTAGGTTTCCAATAGTAACTAATCTTTTCACCTTATGTGCAGGGACATCCACATGACAAGAATGAAAATATATGGATTGTGGACAGTGGATGCTCCAGGCACATGACAGGAAACAAATCTCTCCTATAACAATTTGAATATTTTAATGGAGGTCCCGTTCAGTTTGGTGGTAAAGCCAGAGGATACATTTCTGGTAGAGGTATTGTATCTAATGGTAAGTTAAAAGGTGACAAAGTAAACTTTGTCAAACAACTTGAACACAATCTCTTAAGTGTTTCTCAATTCTATGATAAAAAGCACCAAATGCTTTCCACAGAACATGAGTGCATTATCCTCAAACCCGGGATGAGAATTCCTTAGGAATTGGTGCTTCTTAAATCTCCCAGAAGTGGGGATATGTACAAGCTAGATATGAACATTGCTTCCCCACTAAGTGAAGTATCATGCTTTCTTTCCAAAGCTAATGGTGATGAGTCAACTCTTTGGCATAAAATAATATGCCATTTTAATTTTAAAACCATGAATAAATTGGCTAAAAATAATTTGGTACATGTTGTGCCTAAAAAGGAGTTTTCCTGTAAAGATATTTGTATTGCTTGTCTGAAAGGGAAGCAAAACAAGGCCACTCACAAATCCAAAGAGGTTAACCCTATCACCACCCCATTACACTTATTGCACATGGATCTTTTTGGTCCCATAAGTGTAATGAGCATTGGAAGAAAATCATATTGCCTTGTGATTGTTGATGATTTTACAAATTTACATGGGTTTTCTTTTTAAGAACTAAAGATGAAACTGCTAAAACTTTAAAATCTTTTTTCTTAAAATTGAAAATTAAAAGCATCACAAGGTAAAAATCTTTAGAAGTGATCAAGGGACTGTTTAAGAATCAAGTTCTTGACTCATTCTATAACTCAAAGGGATTGCCAGACAATACAGTGCTCCTAGAACTCCTCAACAAAATGATGTTACTGAAAGGAGGAACAGAACACTTATTGAGGTTGCAAGAACTATGTTAGCTAATTCAAAGTTGCCTCCAACTTCCTGGGCAGAGGCAGTCAGCACTGCATGTTATGTGCAGAACAGGGTTCTCATTGTTAAGCTTCATGGAAAGACCCCTTATGAGCTATGGAACAAGAGGCCACCGTTCATTGGCTTTCTTAGTTCTTTTGGCAGCAGGTGCACTATACTTAACATAAAACACAATTTAGCAAAATTTGTTGAAAAGTCGGATGATGCTATCTTTGTTGGATATTCCTCAACCTCTATTGCTTATAGGGTGTATAACATTAAAAATCAATAATTTGAGGAATCATCCAACATTGTTGTCAATGAGCACACTCTTTGTGTTAAGAAAATGGTCCTGATCATATCTTCAATTTAGAATTGTTTCCAAACTATTCTAAACCATCTTGTGAGAATGTTTCAGCTGGAACAGGAACTCAAAGTTACCCCTATGAAGATCAACTGTTTGAGTTACCCAGACCTATTCCTAGTTCTCCAAGAAGAAATAAAGATCAAGCTCCTTTAATTGGAAGTCCTAAAAGCATGAATATCTCAGGAAATAATGAAGAATCAACAAGTTGTCAGCCAACTGAGCCTAATACACAATAGCTGACAACTCTAGCATTCAACACCAAGCTATGAAGATAGTGATCTGGAAGAACAGGCAACTGTTGATACTACTTCATAGCAAAATACTATTGATACTGTCATGCATTCATTCAACCAGTCCTCATTGAATGAGTGTGAGACAGCAACTGGTCATGGTGTTCAAAATCCTGAGCAAAACTTCTCAAACCTGGATCTATCTATGCAACTAGATGTGATTCCTAGGCTCAAAATACACAATACTAATCCAGCTGAAAACATCATTTGGGAGGTCTCAGAAGGTGTGAGAACCGGAAGTCAGGCCCACAATAGGAATGTCTGCATGCACTCTTGCTTTCTCTCTCAAATGGAACCCAAGAAGGTAGAAGAAGCCCTCAAAGACAATAATTGGATTGAAGCAATGCAAGAGGAGTTGCTTTAGTTCAAGATGCAAAAGGTATGAAACTTATGTCCATTGCCACCTGGACAAGTCCCCAATGGCACTAAGTGGGTGTTTAGAAACAAAAGAGATGATAGAGGTTTGATCATCAACAACAAAGCAAGACTTTCTATTCAAGGATACACACGGTAGAAAGGCATAAATTACACTGATGTCTTTGCATCTGTTGCAAGAGTTGAGGCTGTACGAATCTTTCTTTCTTTTGCAACATCCAAGAACTTCACAGTCTATCAACTTTATGTCAAATGTACATTTTTGTATGGGGATATTGATAGATAAGTCTATGTGTTCTAGCCACCTAGATTTGAAGACCCACAACACCCCAACTATGTGTGCAAACTGGATAAAGCTCTTTATGGGTTGCATCTAGCGCCTAGGCTATGGTATGAGACACTGTCTTAGTTTCTTCTGAAGAAATGCTACACCAGAGGCACCATGGACAAGACATTGTTCATAAAGAAGTCTGGGAAGGACATGTTGCTTGTTTAAGTCTATGTTGATGACATCATATTTGGATCCTCAAATGACTAAATATGTAAAGACTTTGAAGGCATCATGAGAAAGAAGTTTGAGATGAGTTCCATAGGAAAGATGGATTTCTTCCCTGGAATTCAAGTAAACCAGATGGAAGAAGGGTTCTTCATCAGTCAATCTAAGTATGTCAAGGACATCTTAGAGAGATTTGAAATGAAAGATTGTAAGCCAGCCAAGACACCTATACCCATAAATCATAATCTTTTTCTTGATTCCGAGGGGGAGGATATTGATCAGCATCAGTACACGGTAATTACTGGGTCTTTGATGTGTCTCACTACAAGTAGACTTGATATCATGTTTACAACTTGTATGTGTGCAAGATATCAGGCTGCTCCAAAGGTGTCTCACCTAATTGCTACCTAGAGAATCCTTAGATACCTCCCAAACTGGGACTCTAGTATCCTAAGAATAGGTATTTTAACCTTTATGGTTATACGAATAGTGGTTATGGTGGCTGTAACATCAACGAGAAATCAACATCAGGAGGATGTCAATTTCTTGGTGGAAGGATCATCTCCTGGCAATGCAAGAAGCAATCATGTGTATCCATATCCACATCCACAATAAGAGTGCCATATCATTCATTGAAAATCTAGTCAAGCACTCCAAGACAAAGCATATTAACATTAGGTACCATTTCATTCAAGATATTCATGAGAAAAATCTAATCAACTAGTCAAAGTCAATTCAAATGACAATATGTTGATTTGTTCACCAAAGCCTTTATAAACAAAGATTTAAATACTTAATTACAGCTATTGGGATGATTAAACTTGACTAGTTTTTTTTAAACCTTT
The DNA here is from genome assembly GCA_025506505.1 of Flaveria sonorensis. Classification (NCBI taxonomy): domain Eukaryota; kingdom Viridiplantae; phylum Streptophyta; class Magnoliopsida; order Asterales; family Asteraceae; genus Flaveria; species Flaveria sonorensis. Next base: position 37,052,560 of record CM046440.1, on the reverse strand, counting down.
CTAAATGTGTTTTGTCTATGCTGTCTAAATACAATCTAAGCC